>CM068308.1:3616284-4816284 GCA_034768735.1 Schistosoma mekongi
TATCACTTAATTTACAGTGATTAGTTATCAAGTGAATTCTTTTACAAATATAATAGAAATAAGACTCACAATAATTTTTAATTAATGAGGTGAAAGTTTACAAATCAAGCTTACAAAAAATCGATGCAACTTCTTAAGCTTGATTTAATTAACCATTGTATTTTCAGGGGTTATGAATTCCCAACAAAATGATAGTCACTATGAATAAAACCAATACTTCTACGAGATTTAGACACCAGTGTAGTGGCCACGCAACACTATAGAGTCAATATTGTCTTACAACTAGACACAAATTCGTACAAATACTATATTAACAGTTAATATAAGTATATATAACAAGTACAATGTCTAGTAGAATGTGGTTTACTTGGAATAACAGCAAAATTCGGACCGAATGACGAATGTTCCACGCGACCATCACACGTTTGTACCTTTTCTGATGTCCTGTGTAGTTTCGTTCTGGTCAGCAAAGCTAGGTAGAATCAATGTGACGTTGAGTATGCGATTCCGATGCTATTAAAGGGATTCAATTATTAATCCAAGCACTCGGTGGAGAAAACTCAGTCAGAACGAAGAATAATACAGCAACAATGTATTTGCGCTTGTGAAAGCAGCAGTTAGCGCCACAGGCCAAGTGTGTAAAGTGTAAAGTACAATTATATTAATCATACATTTAAACAACGTTAGCAAAGTATGTATTAATAACATATTAGAATAAGAATTGATAACACATGTAACACTGATAGAATTTTACAAAATATATCATTAAGCCAGTCAGCACATGGCTCCCCACCCGGAGACACTACAGTACGAAGGATAAATGGTGAATATAACAGATACAAAAAGGGGGAAAAGAACACAAATGAAATGTTTCATACATAAGTAACTTTACAGAAATACTTGTGGAACGTTTAATGACACTAAACATGCAAACAACGTGCGTATGGCTATAACAGTAGCTAATGTAAATATAATGCAAATCAGAAAACCAAAAGTATTACGAATATGCACATATTAGTGTGAACAGAGATTGCTAATATCATCAATAATAATTCTAATAACGTAATTTTGATGATAATAATAAGTGCATGCAACAAGATACTGAAAGTACAGATATGGACATAACAACAAACGTGAGAAGGTAAAAGTACAATAGCAGTAATAACATTAATAACACTACCATTATAAAGATGTCCTTAATTTGGGACACATTTATATACATGTATGTCTGGGAATCAAACGTATGACGTCATGTCTAGAAATAATGAATGTTACCATGTTCGTAAAGGTAATTAAAATGGTACAAATTTACATGAAAACGATGAGTCATGCACAGAGGCATTGGCAATTGCTAAAACCTGGATGTGATCATCAGTCAAAAATACGAAACAAAGTAAATTTATATACGTCAGGACTATGAATAAGTGTAGTATATGCAACTATGGCAAGCTATTGAATATAATAGTCAAAAAGTACAAAATAGCTATGATATTGGACATATTTTGCCAATATCTAGAGCATGTGCAAGTGTTAAAAATCAGGCGAACATATGTATACAACACAGCGGTTTGCATATAATGTCACTAACTATACCAAAGGTTCGCAAAACATACAGAAAATGCAAAATAACTACTAGTTCAAACACTGATGCATGATAACTCCAAATGTTAGTAACCACAATGTAGACGTAACTGTCCTGAGTCGATTGGGATGGAAATCACGAAACAAAAAGGTGCCATTGATGAGTACTTATGGTTTGTATTAATCAGCAAAATGAACGAATCGTTTTGGTTTCGTAATGATCCGGCCGGAACGGGTTGTAGTGAGTGGTACGCTGGATGACGCTGTCGAAGTAAGAGGTTGATGATGCTGAGCAGAGTCCAGAGTCTGCATTTGGCTGAGTGCAGTAGGGAGTAGGGTGTTTCCCATTGACGTATCGGTTGATGAGTCCACGAAAGCGGGCTTTAAACCATCAATGAAAATAGTTTCCGACTTGCCATGTTTATCTATCGTGAAAAATTTGTCTGCTCTTTTAAGGACGCTGAACGGACCTTCATATAATGGGGTCAACGGTCTACGAGTAGCGTCGATCCGAACAAAAACAAATTCACACGAAGTTAGATGCTGACTAACTTGTTCCGGCCGACTATGTATACGGGGCGAAACTGGTTTAAGTTGTCGCATAGCTCGTATAAGTTGACTAGTAAAATCCATCGTACTACTGGCATTTTCGTCAGGTGAGTGTACGAGCTGTCCAGGCAAGGTGAGTGTAGTGCCGTAAACAAATTGTGAGGAAGTATATCCTATATCCTCCTTAATAGTATTACGAATTCCAAGTAGAATCATAGGAAGAGCGTCACTCCATAACGTTGTATCGGGTTGTGACATCAGTGAAGCTTTTAACTGACGGTGGAACCGCTCAACTAGACCATTAGCTGCTGGATGGTATGCCGTAGTACTGATGTGGTGGATGCCCAGAAGGCGGGTAAACTCCCGGAATAATGTTGATTTAAATTGTGGGCCACGATCAGTAGTAACAGTAGTAGGGACCCCAAAATTGGAAATCCATCGGTCTAGGAAAACTGAGGCGATGTTTTCGGCAGAGATGTCGTTGATGGAGTAGGCGATAGCCCAACGTGTGAAACGGTCGATTGCTGTCAATATGTGAGTAAAAGACTTCGAGGAAGGTAGAGGACCGACAATATCGATGTGTACGTGTTGAAAACGTTGATTCGGTACTGGAAACTTAGCTGGGGATGTAATTGTATGACGCTGAACTTTGCTTCGTTGGGATTGTAAACACTCGCGTGACCATTTGCGGATATCTAAGTTCATTTTTGGAAGGACGAAACGTTCTGAAATCAGTTTGATTGTGGCACGTATACCAGGATGTGAAATAGAATGCAGGTGCTGAAAAATAGCTTTCCTAGAAAGTGCCAGTACAAATGGTCTGCTAACACCTGTGGACACGTCACAGATAATCGTACAATCAGCTGACGGTATAGGTATACGTTTAAGGACTAATGCAGAGTTCTGCATACAGCTCCGAAGTTTTGGGTCATCTTCCTGCAAAGAAGCGAGCGTGGATAAACTGATGTCTGGTTGTGTCGTGATAACGTTCAATTCGCGTCCAGAAAGAGTATCTGCGACCACATTAGCATCCCCTTTGATAAATCTAATGTCGGTAGTAAACTGTGAAATGTAGTCGAGTTGACGAGCCTCTCCAGGTGAGTGTTTGTCATATGATGTCGTGAGAGAGTAACATGATCGGTTAGAATGGCAAATTCACGTCCTTGGAGAAGATGACATAAGTGTTTTACTGCTAGGTACATTGCTAGTAGTTCTCTCCCGAATGTACTGTATCGTGTCTGTGCTGGTTCTAAGCGTTTGGAAAAGAATGCCAGCGGAACTAGTTCATTCTTCTGCTGCTGCTGAAGAACAGCCCCAACGGCGTAATTAGAAGCGTCAGTACATAAAACAAGCTGGGATGGAGGATCTGGATCAAGGTGGGTTAACATAGTAACTCTGGTCAAAGCATCCTTGATAGCTCTTAAAGCTGTTCGAGCCCCTTGTGAAAAATCAAAAGTTTTCTGTCGTCCTTTTAGTAAATCGGTGAGAGGTTGCAACAAATGAGCACAATGAGGGATAAAGCGTCTGTAAAAATTACACATACCCAGGAATCTACGTAACCGTTGAAAAGAAACTGGCTCGGGGAATGAAATTAGTGCCTCCACTCGTTCTGCTAATGGAGTAACACCGTGTTGCGTAATATGATGTCCTAGGAAGTCAATTTCAGAGGCTCCGAAAATGCACTTATGTGGGTGTATGACAACTCCGTACTGTTGGAAACGTTGAAAAAGTACATGAAGATGCTGCTGATGATCATCCATGTTGTTGATGGCAATTAAAACGTCGTCAATATAAACGAAAACAAAATCCAGTCCACGTGTTATCTCGTCCATAAAACGCTGGAAAGTTTGTGCCGCATTTTTAAGACCAAACGGCATGCGTAGAAACTCAAAAAGACCGAACGGAGTGGTGATAGCTGTCTTAGGTATGTCTTCGGGAGCGACTGGAATTTGATGATATGCCCGAACTAAATCGATCTTGGAGAAAATTGATTTGCCATGCAATTGTAGCGAGAAATCATGAAGATGAGGAATGGGATATTGATCAGGTACTGTTTTGGCGTTTAAACACCTATAATCTCCAAATGGGCGCCAGTCGTGGTCTTTTTTCGGTACCATGTGCAAAGGGGAGGCCCATGGGCTATTTGATGGGCGAATAATCCCCAGCTGCATCATATGTTCAAATTCTTTCTTAGCGATACCGAGTTTGTCGGGTGGCAAACGACGTGGACGCGACCGAACTGGTTGTCCATTAGTTGCGATGTTGTGAACCGTGTGATGAGACAACGGTTTTTCGCTGTAATCAGGTTTCGTAATCGAGGGATACTGCTTTAATATGTCAGCGAACTTGTTATCCATCGGTAAAAACTGGTGAATGGCGTGGATGACAGCTGACTTAACTACACCCATGATGGTCAAATTAGTGGTACTATCGATGAGTGAGCGTGTACCCATGTCGACAGCTAGGTTGAAATGTTGGAGAAAATCAGCACCCAGGATAGCGTGTTGTACATCAGCAATCGTGAAAACCCAATTCAAACGTCGTCGAAGACCAAGATCTAAGGTCAACGAACACTCCCCATAAGTGCGTATCGTAGTCCCGTTGGCTGCTTGAAGTGTGACTAAACTAATTGAGGAAGATTTTGTTTTATTATTTGGAGGGACGACACTGATTTCCGCCCCTGTATCAATGCGGAATCAACATGCGGAAATCTTATCTAACACATACAAAAGATTGCCAGCTGTCTTGCCATTGGCAGTAGCCGCCACTACTGCCTGACAGGTGGGGTTGCCTGTCTGCTGGTTGCGGTTGATAGCAAAACTACAGGGGTGTACACATTTCTTGGCTAGTCTACCATACTTACGGTGATACCAGCAAACGCCTGGAGGATCCCGTGACGTAGTACGACGGCACACGCTAGAGTGTCGACGACGAGAGACGGAGCGTGGCCTATGCGTCGTGAGCTTGGTGATGGAAGCTTGAATTTTTTTCACAGTAGTGGTCAATGTTGCTGCCTGCGTTTGAAGCGATTCTACTGAAACGTTTGAGTCGCTCGATACAAGCGGTTTACGGACTGCTGTAGCTACCTGTTGGGTCGGATAAACATCGAAAATTTTGTGTCCCAATTAGGCTAACTCCAGTTAGGTCGTGGAGTTCGAGGAAATGCTTAGAATTTGCTGAATACTGCCTGGTAGACGACGCAACCACATGTGTTTAAGTACATCTTCATCAAATTTGTAAGGACCGGCCAACTGCTGCATAGAGCGTAAAAGTTGTGATGGCTTTCTGTCATTAAGAGAACATGCTGTTAATAACTGTTGCAGTCGCCGTTCATCTGATACCGATGTTCGCTGGATAACGGCCTCTTTGAGTTTTGTGTAAGGGTTAGTCGCTGGCACTTGAATTATGAGATCGGAAACCTCTGCCCCGACTTCTGACGGTAAAAACCCTACGGCATAAGCGTAGCGAGTAGCTTCGGTGCTGATGCGTTTAGCCTGGAAGAATGCTTTTGCCTGAGCGAACCAAAGGCAAGGATCGTGTGGGTTGTATGGAAAGAGGCGTGGATCGGCAATGGTACTTAAACTAGGTGTCGGTTGCATGAGTGATAGAGTATCTTCAGTAGGATGAGACGTAGTTGAGTTTGTTTCCATGAAGCGAAAATCACGAAATAACAGGATGATGCGAAAAGACAATAAAGGCGTGCAACTACGGTGAAAAAATGCCAAGAATACTTGGTGCAAAGAGACACAAAAAGATAGCGCAGTAAAACAAAAATTCTACAGCCAAAAAATTACCCAGAAAAAAACAAATGAAACAAAAATCTGGATAGAAGTCTAATGTCTGTAGAATGTGACGCTTAGTAATAATAACACCACGAGGACACCAAAAAAACACACTAATAAGTATAAATATATATATATACGTAACTAACAATATGTTAAGTAAGACGGGCTCACCATTAACATGTAGTGGCCACGCAACACTATAGAGTCAATATTGTCTTACAACTAGACACAAATTCGTACAAATACTATATTAACAGTTAATATAAGTATATATAACAAGTACAATGTCTAGTAGAATGTGGTTTACTTGGAATAACAGCAAAATTCGGACCGAATGACGAATGTCCCACGCGACCACCACACGTTTGTACCTTTTCTGATGTCCTGTGTAGTTTCGTTCTGGTCAGCAAAGCTAGGTAGAATCAATGTGACGTTGAGTATGCGATTCCGATGCTATTAAAGGGATTCAATTATTAATCCAAGCACTCGGTGGAGAAAACTCAGTCAGAACGAAGAATAATACAGCAACAATGTATTTGCGCTTGTGAAAGCAGCAGTTAGCGCCACAGGCCAAGTGTGTAAAGTGTAAAGTACAATTATATTAATCATACATTTAAACAACGTTAGCAAAGTATGTATTAATAACATATTAGAATAAGAATTGATAACACATGTAACACTGATAGAATTTTACAAAATATATCATTAAGCCAGTCAGCACACCTGTGATAATGCATGCTGTGTAAAGGATAGACTATTTGAATACATCACTCCTAAATCACAGATGCTATTCAGTTGACGGAATTCATGTTCGTTAAGTTAGAGGTTGATCCCGGGGTTAAGGTCTCCGAAATACAGGCACCCTAACTTTTGTGTTTTAAGGGGAAGAAACCATTTATTACACTATACACCTTGTTTATTGGGATCTCATCGTATTATGTCATTACCATTTCGACCTTCGTCTGGGTAGAATGTATAGACAACTTTGAGGTCGTCTGCAAAACATAAAGGTCTTACCCTCCTTAAAACAGTGGCAAATGTCATTAACATACATATTAGATAATAATGGTCCTAGAAGACCCTGGAAGACACCACTAACGATATTTTGAGGATGTAAGAGATATCGTCCTAGTCCCACTAATTGAATGTGACCTTTCAAAAACGAAGCTGACTAGTCATGCAATTTGCCTATTATCCCGAAGGCTTGTAGTTTATATATGAGAGATCAATGAAGTACTTTGTCAAACGCTTTAGTGAAGTTAAAGCATAGGGAAACAATTAGTTATCCGTCATCTTTATTATTTATTATAACCTATTATTATTATTAAACTATTATTATATCGTAAAAGTATTCTAGGTAGCAAGTCATGTAGGATTTATTAGACATGAAACCGTGCTGGGAAGATATAATTAGTTTGTGCTTAACTATGTAAGCGTAAATCTCTTCTTTTATAACTTTCTCTATGCCCCTAGGTAAAACGGAAGAGTGATTAATTGGACGGTAGTTTTCAATGCTAAGCATAGTTTTTTTAAAGTGAGGGATTATATATATGGTTTTCCATGATCTAGGGTAAGTTGCATATTCTAAGGTGTTTGAATATTTTTGTAAGCAGTATTGGGAAGGCTGAGCTACCATTGTGGAGGCCACTGGTACCCCTAACACTGATGTTTGTACTGTATAATTCTTTATTGATATTTATACTATAAAGTTCGATTGCAGTGTAAAAAAATGATTATTATGATTGGCGCGTTGTACAATTGTTGACGCTGGATTCTCTTGGTTCAAATATATATCTGTCGCATCTTCGTTCCTGACTTCTTGATCATACGCGTAATTGATGATTGTTGTGCGTGTATAAGTCTGGTTATTTACGAAGACGAAAATACGGGATATATAGTTGTTGGTTTCAACGAAGTTACAAATCCAGTAGTACAAAATAAGTCAGTCTCATAATCAGAAGGTACCAACAAAGTGGTGAGCTGACTCAACGAACACGCTATTCCGTTTGCAGCTTTTCTGGATTAGCTGTGTCTATAACTGCAACATTACTTTTGGATTTATTTGTTTTCATCTGATTCGTCTACTTCTTTACATTTTGTTTTGTGCTTTATACAAGTGCATACATACTGATTATTTGGACTCATTTCTCCTCATTACTAATAAAGATACAATTCACTGTGTTTTCTGTCACCACGGATTAACATTTAATTTAATTCGCTAACGAGGATTATATTCTATTCACATATTCAGCTCATATCTTGTTTTGTGTCCGCAACTATTAGTGAGTTTGTTTATTAATTTGCAATTAATTTTTGCTCGCACTCATTTTATATCGTACGTTATATATTATTGTATTTTTTTTCCTCAATTTCGTCATTGTGTTATCATGTCCACTAGCCCTGATCTTTCCTCATACTTTAATAAGGAGTCTGTTGGTGCCATAAGCCTTAACGTACCTTTTAGTTCTCTTGATCCAGTCTTATGGTTTTCTCGCATAGAGAATGATTTTCTTGCGCACAATATTGTATCGCAGAATGTTAAGTATGGGTACGTTAGTTCAGTGCTACCTGATGACATTGCCAATCAAGTTAAGGACAAATTGGTTAACAAAGATTCTAAAGCACCTTACGACGTCCTAAAGCAAGCAGTTATAAATCCTCAATTTCGTCATTGTGTTATCATGTCCACTAGCCCTGATCTTTCCTCATACTTTAATAAGGAGTCTGTTGGTGCCATAAGCCTTAACGTACCTTTTAGTTCTCTTGATCCAGTCTTATGGTTTTCTCGCATAGAGAATGATTTTCTTGCGCACAATATTGTATCGCAGAATGTTAAGTATGGGTACGTTAGTTCAGTGCTACCTGATGACATTGCCAATCAAGTTAAGGACAAATTGGTTAACCAAGATTCTAAAGCACCTTACGACGTCCTAAAGCAAGCAGTTATAAAAGCAGCATCATTATCAGGTCATCAAGCTATCGACCAACTACTAAGCACTGTACAGTTAGGTGACCGAACACCTTCCCAGTTAAAGAACCATATGAAAACATTGCTAGGTGATAGAAAGGTCGATAACCAGCTATTTTATCAACTATGGTTGCGACGTTTACCTCAAAATGTTCAGCAAATACTGGCCTACGGTGATGGTGATGTTAATATTGATAATTTAGCCGATATTGTCGTTCGGATTTATGAAAGAACGAGAAGTCAGGCGGTTGCGCAACTTAGTCGGCCAGCATTGACAGGGGAAATAGACTTCTTAAAAGAACAGATAGAAATGCTGCGTGGAGAGATCTTAGCACTACGACTGCACAATGCACCACGCACTCCATCTAGACAGCGATCTCATAGCAGAAACAGGTATTCACCTACCAGAACACACACTGCTGATATTTGTCGGTATCATCAAACTTTTGGTGACCGGGCTAGACGGAGTTCTTTACCGTGTAATTTTAAAAAAACGCCTTTCGGTAAACGGCGAGGCCAGTGGTCGGTGACGACTGCGACTTCTAGCGAAAGGACTCAACACAGCCGTCTATTTTATGTGAAGGATCTGAATACCGGTACGCTATTCTTAGTAGATACAGGGGCAGAAGTTAGTGTAGTCCCACATACAACCGCAGAAAAGAAAAGCGTTGATCCAACAGTCGCCTTACGTGCAGCAAACACATCCGAGATACGAACCTATGGAAAACGCTCGTTAATGCTCAATTTGGGCCTTGACACTAGTTTTGAGTGGAAATTTATCGTAGCAGAGGTGATGTGTCCCAATAATCGGGATTGATTTTCTCCGGCACTATAATCTCTTAGTAGACGCAAAGCGTCATCGACTGCTTAGTGCTGAGCATCACGTTTTTATCAGTGGAATAGTGACCGAATCTCCTTCCATGTCGTTGTTAGTGGTTCAGAAAACTCCGGTTTGCCCGTATTTTTCACTCCTTCAGAAATTTCCTGAGCTGCTAAAAGTTACATATAAGGATACGCTAGTGAAGCATGATATCGTGCATCACATAGACACAACCAGACCACCTGTCCATTTTCGACCAAGACGATTAGACCCTAAGCGCTTATTAATTGCCAAGTCAGAGTTCGACAAGCTGCTTCAGTTGGGGGTCATTCGTCCTTCTAACAGTTCGTGGGCATTCCCACTACATATGGTTCCAAAAAAAAAACGGGGAGATGCGGCCATGTGGCGATTACCGCGCTCTGAACAAGCAAACCATTGCTGATAGATACCCGATTCCCCATATTCAGGATTTTGTTAATAATATGTCAGGCACTACATTTTTCTCTAAGATTGATCTGGTCCGAGCTTATTATCAGATCCCGGTAGCACCTGCCGATATCAGCAAGACGGCGATCACCACACCCTTCGGGTTATATGAGTTTCTTAGCATGCCCTTCGGGCTCACCAATTCTGCACAAACCTTTCAGCGATTCATTGACACAGTGCTTCGAGGGCTGCATTTTGTATACGCATATATTGATGACTTGATGATAGCGAGTACAACACCAGAAGAGCATATGGAACACCTACAGCAACTTTTCCAGCGATTGAAGGAATATGGTGTAACAATTAACCCTGACAAATGCGAGTTCGGCAAGCAATCACTTCAATTCTTGGGCCATGTTGTGAGCTCCAATGGAATTACGCCCATTCCAGAAGCTGTGGAAGCCATCAAAAACTATCCTTTACCCAACTCGTTTAAGAAGCTCCGCCGATTCCTCGGCTTGATTAACTTGTATAGAAGATTTCTTCCATACTGTGCGCATATAGCTCAGCCTCTAACAGATCTTTTGAAAGGACGTTCCCGGTCTTTAAACATGACTGAGACAGCAATTAAAGCTTTTGAACAATTAAAGGAAATGTTAAGTTCAGCAACCTTACTTTCCCGTCGTGACACCAACACCCCCCTAGCCTTAATGACTGACGCATCAGATACGGCGGTCGGTGCAGTTCTTCAACAGTTCATCAATGGTCAGTGGGAACCATTGTCATTTTTCTCCAAACGTCTTAACACATCGCAGACTAGATATAGTACGTTTAGCAGAGAGCTGTTAGCAATTTATCTGGCGATCAAACATTTTCGACATATGCTTGAAGGTTTTGCTTTTACTATTTTTACCAACCATAAGGCACTCACGAAAGCATTTATCACGAAGCATGACAACTACAGTCCAAGAGAAGTTCGACAATTGGACTTTATCTCGCAATTTTCAACCGACATACGCTTCGTCAAAGGAAGTACCAACGAGGTGGCTGATGCCTTATCTCGGTTGACGGTGGCCGCTTTAAGCAATGTTGGAATAGATTACATGGAAATGTCAAAATGGCAGAAACACGATACCGGCATACATAAGCTTTTAGAGTCTCACACGTCACTGAAGCTTCAACAGTTACCCTTAGGCGATACGGAAACACTTACATGCGACATATCTACGGGGAAGCCACGGCCTGTAGTGCCGCCATCTATGAGACGTTTAGTTTTCGAGAAATTTCATAACCTCTCACATCCAGGCATTAAGGCTACTGTTAAGTTGATATCGGACAAATTTGTTTGGGAAAACATGAAAAGTGATATTCGTCAGTGGGCGAAAACTTGCCTGCCTTGCCAGAAATCGAAGGTACATCGCCACACTGTTTCACCTTCAGGATTTTTTCCAGTAACAGACGCCAGATTTGATCATATTCATGTAGATTTAGTGGGTCCCCTACCCCCATCGAACGGCTATACGTATGTACTGACATGTATTGATAGATTCACACGTTGGCCAATAGCAGTACTTCTGAAAGATACAGCAGCGTCAACAATAGCCAGAAAACTTGTTAAACACTGGGTTGCAAACTTTGGAGTTCCTTCTGTTATAACGACAGATAGGGGAGCACAATTCGAAAGCAAATTATTTCAACAGCTAACCGAAATGTTGGGCATCAAACGGTTTCGTACTACCGCTTACCATCCGCAAGCCAATGGCCTCGTGGAACGATTTCACAGACAATTAAAGGCAGGTCTAATGGCCGTACACAGTGATAACAATTGGAGCGAGAAACTACCATTAATTCTTCTGGGAATTCGCTCGACGATTAAACAAGATTTAGGTTATTGTTCGGCCGAACTAGTTTATGGAACTCATTTAAAGTTACCAGGGGAGTACTTCAGTCCAGCAGTAGAAGTTTCTAATGATATGTTTGATTATATTCAACAATTGAAAAGACATATTAAGGAGATAAGATCGCAAGCTCCTCGTTATTCATTGCGCCCTTCTTACGTACCTCGAAACCTCAACGATTGCTCTCATGTTTTCGTCAGGATTGATCATGTACGTAAACCTTTACAGCACCCGTATGAGGGCCCATTTAAAGTCTTACATAGAAACGACAAAACAGTCACTATCGAACGTACTGGAAAAAGTGACACTGTGAGCATAGATAGAGTTAAGCCTGCATTCATCGAAAGTGGTACCTGCCAACTGACCGAAAAGCTACCGCCAAAGTCGGAGCAACAGTTGAATGACAGCGAGAAGCCAGCAACCTCATCTACAACGCCGAAAGCAGCAATCAACCGTACAACACGTTCAGGGAGAAAAGTACACTAGCCACGAAGATATGCAGAAACGAATTTTATATCCTAGTATTTTTATTCTCAGTTCACTTGAACAAGTCGTTAGTTAAAGCACAATATTATCCAATCTCATATTTGTTACGTGTAGAACATGCTCTTTGACACTTCATATCTCAAATCCTTTGTTATTTTCTTAATACCATGCATTTTAATTAAAAAGTTGTAATAGTTAGTTGTTTAATATGACGAAATATCAGAACACTAGTACTCGTAATTTGTTTTTTGTTGTTTTGATTACATGTCATCGAATTATTTACAAGCTGTTGCTTAACCTATGCAATTATAAATTTAATAAGCAGTATCGTGTACCTTTTTGCAATTATTTATTATGTTTCAAAACCATACATTAAAAATTCCAAACTCTCATTTTTCAAATTCATTCATGCTATTTTTTTATTTAAAATTAAATTGGCATTTTGATATTTGTAAATTTTATATATGATAAGGTTCTGTAGCACTTATTTTGGTATCGCATTTTTGTTTTACTGTAATTGTATTCATATTTTATTATTATTATTCACTTGGTTTTCGAACACAGACATTTTTTTTAGAATAAATATCTATGTTCTAGGGGGAGGCTAATGTAGAGGCCACTGGTACCCCTAACACTGATGTTTGTACTGTATAATTCTTTATTGATATTTATACTATAAAGTTCGATTGCAGTGTAAAAAAATGATTATTATGATTGGCGCGTTGTACAATTGTTGACGCTGGATTCTCTTGGTTCAAATATATATCTGTCGCATCTTCGTTCCTGACTTCTTGATCATACGCGTAATTGATGATTGTTGTGCGTGTATAAGTCTGGTTATTTACGAAGACGAAAATACGGGATATATAGTTGTTGGTTTCAACGAAGTTACAAATCCAGTAGTATAAAATAAGTCAGTCTCGTAATCTGAAGGTACCAACACCATATTTAATCAAATTAATTGGTATTCCATTCTCTCCACTACTAAATGAAGGTTTTAGTAATCTTATACCATTTCTAACATTAGTGACTGTGAACTCCAAGCCAGTTAATTTATACTAGTTGAAGTTGCTGATCATCCCAATAAATGGACTGTTTCTAGTAAAAGAATGTGTATAGGATTTACCAAACGCTTTGCGGATCTCCGTAAGCCTACTAGTTGTTTTATCTTTGACATTGATAATTGTAGGAAGACTGGACTGGGTATAAAGTTTTGTTCTGAGGGTAGCTGCTAAATAGGCTATTTTGTCAGGTAATTTCCGATGCATTTCATAGGCTCCTAGTTCTCTCGTTTTCATGTTGTTTGCTATATTTATGAATATTGAATGTATACTGGAAATCACAGAAAAGTCATGCTGAACGAATAATCTCTTTCGTAGCTTCCTCATTTTGTTTTTAAATCTAACAGAAATGTATTCACTATTTGGATATGTGGTTTAATAACTTTAAAAGGACCAACAATCTGAAGACATAAATTTATAATATGGTAAAATGCATCTAGTGGGTTACTAACTTCGTAAGAGGATAAAAAAATATGTCTCAATTAAGATCATGTAGCAATTTTTTGGTATGAGACCAGTTAATCTAAACACAGTTTCTCCGAAAATCAAAAGGATCCTTTGTTTTACTCTTAGTACATGGATGTTCTTTGACAATTAAAAGGCAAATGACAACTCTGTGGTCACTGCCAGGAAATTCAAGGCTAGTATTCAATGTGTAGTTGGGGGGGGGGCATTTTCTAAAAAGATTAAGTCTAATAAATTGGACTTTCGTGTGGCTTTACGAACAACTTGATTCCATGCATTACTTTCAAGTACTTTAAAGAATTTATGGTGTACAGGTTCATTTAAAGGATTACATGTAATAGAAGGCATATTGAAGTCTCCTCCTATTGACTTGGTAATAAGAAGCAGTGATAATGATGCGAATAAATGACCTAATTGTTGGGTGAAGGTATAATTAGCATCAGGCAGTCTATAAATACAACCTATCAGGAACTGGTGATGTGATCACTTGTCACAAATATTTGAAAGTTCACTACCTTTCAGGGAGATAGGCGACGATGAAAAATCGAGTCGAACATATATTATACATCCTCCGCCTTTTCCTGAATTCCTATCTTTGCGGTATTTGACATAGTTATCAACTTGAAGTGTAAGGTCTGAGATATCGGAAGTACACCAAGTCTCGGTTATTAGGACACAGCATGGGTTAACTGAGTACATTAGGTATTTAGAATGAATGATTTTATTGCAGAGGGAACGGAAGTTAAATAAATAATGGAGAACTGTATGGAACTAATTAAATTAGATAGGTCACGGGTTATCTGAGTTAGTGGAGAATCTCCATGAACTCTGTTCGGACTGGAAAAAGAAAATGGAGTATAGGGGAGTGGTAGCAGCGAGACATTAGTCATAATGGGGTTGGGAGGGGATACTTTGTCACTTGGCAGGATACCATCTACATGACGATGTGGAATAAGTGAGGACTGAACAGAGGCGGAAGTGGAGCGCGTATGACTGGATAATGAGAAAGTAGACTTAGGAAATTCGTTGTTTGTAAAATGTGCTAAGTTATGAGTCGAGGTTCCATTTGAGTCCATTGGAGTAGAGAATAATGTGGATAACAGTTCATGTGAAAAAATCTGATGGATTGTATGTGGGCAGCCAGCAATTATACATTGGCCCTTTGTTACTGTATGCCATAGAAGCATTACCAAGCAACCTGTGGTTATGATGCACTGAAGTTTGAGGAGGGTTTATTAGTGATGTGTACGAACTCGATGTGACTATTGGGCTGCCTAAGGGAAGTGCTGGGCTATTGGTGTAGGCGTAACAAGCCTGCTGAGATGGGCTTGCAGGTATAATGTAGGTGTGTACCACCCGGTTCTTATGCTGGTTTTCGTTCTTTAGTGTTATGAAATACGAGTACATTTGGTTAAGATTCAAAGAATGTGCGAACTGTATGTTTCTAGGCAAATAAGGCATATCCTGATGAGTTGTCAATGCATTGAAAGTGTGTCCTACCCTACTAAAGATATCGTAGTTAGATTTATAACGGCTGTCTTCGGTAGTACTCCACTGCAAAAGGGGTTGGTTCGCAACGAAATAGGTCTCCCCAGTATTGGATACGAAGTGCAAGAAGTCTGCTTGCCTGGGATGCCTCTGCTGCTTTCTTGTTAGGCTTGGTTTTGTTAGCATTTTCAAAGAGTTCTGGTTGATCCCAAGTGAAATATTATTTGTAGTGGTTGGTGCGGTATCCTGCAACTTAGGAGAAGCCTTGCTTTTTCTCTGCTTTTATGATATGGGTAGAGTTCGCGTACTTTTATGGGCTTGAGTTTTGGAGTGCGTTGATACTTCAGGGTAGCATAGAGACATGCAGTCATGTTACTCTGGCTCACTATGCATTGTGGTATGTTGACTGGTTAAAATTTGGCTAGCTTCTGATAGTTGTTTACTAATGTTACATACGGTCGATAAGGCATCTAGGGTCAAAGGTTGATGTGAAGTGGAACGAGACCGAACAACTGGTTTTCCAGTCCTTTTTCCTCAATCTTATGCAATCGCACGGACATGTAGCATATTACAGGCTTTCAAAATCGTCGACTTTGCTTTACGTGGAGGGAATTTATCAGGTATATTATAAACAATAGCTTAATGGTAGGATTTTAGCCCATTCACAACTTCGTCAGCTATAAAGTTAATAAAGGTCTCTACCTGCTTAAGTTCCTCAAAGTCTAGATCATGTGTAGCGGTGAATAATCCCCCCAAAAAATAGTTACGTAGGTCCTCGACATTAACGTTGACCATGTTTGTTTTAGCGGACACTACTAGTTGAAGGCGCTCGATCACGCATCATCACCAGATCACGTCACGCCGTACCGTGGGAAACAACTCTCTCTCTCTAGTTTGCTAGCCTAGACGTTGCTTTTCCATTGCCGTTCTATTCACGATCAAATACAACTTTACTTTCATCCTTCATTGCTTTGTTATTTCTTCTCATTCGTAAGAGTGGGTTCAATTGTTCGAAGTTGCTCTGGTAATAATCTAAACGTAACTTGGTCACATACCGGGTGCACTTCACATCCATTTTACTTAGTAGATAGGATATAGGTTCTATGTCTGACAAAATACTTTTTTCGCTTGCAGCCATTTTCCGAGATTACCGAACTAAGGAAAAATAGCGCGAGGTTGTTTGGTGAAAGTGTTCTGTAATACAAAATATACCTCTAGTACTGTAAACTGTGAAGCTTGCTACCGTTGACTTCTTAATTAATTAATATCTTTATACTTTTTATGTCACCAGATATTGGAGCTCCGTGATAGTTGTCTCCCACATATTCCATAATTGCATCAGATGATGTTGATTGTCAGAGAACTGAATTAATATTCTCCTTTTTCTCCTCTGACAAACGTCTAAACCATGAATCTCACCTCATAAAAGAATTTGTGCAGGCTTGGTTATGCATCAGGATGTAGGAACAAACGATATACTTAATAATATTCAGTAAGACACGAAACATATATTTGCAATTCATAATTTTACCTAAACATGCAACAATTATAAATTATCTTTAGGTTTGTTTCTCCAACTAATCCGGCCAGGCCTTCTTTTAATACTAAATGCACATTTAACAACGACGTAAATTTATTTAAAAGACGAAAACGAAGCTCTTGGCTTTGCGAATGAACATGTTGAGTGTGCAATTTACGATTGCAATAAATTTATATCCCTTACAGACTGCTTGGTCTAAATCCTCCTAATTGAAAAATCGTCTGCAGAGCACTATATTGTCAAAGGTCTCTTTAAGGTCGACAGTTACTTCTCGCGATAAGCAGGCCAAGCAACTACTATTTAATATGCACATTAATAAAAACTGAAGACTCAATCATTGTTACCATATTTCCCCGCAAATATGAATGTTGTGAGAGTTAATAAGGAACGGCCAATCTGTCACTATGTAAATGCGAAATTGCCGCCATAGTCTATCCGCTAAAAGTCACAAAAATTTCATTTTTGCGGGAAATCGAAATTTGATTATGATTAATTTTGCCCTTTACAATTAAGAAAGAAGAAGAAAAACAAGAACACTTACATGAAAAATAACTAATTTTGTCACTTTTTATCTGAACTACACATTCATGTAACTATAGTAAATGCTTAGTAGCCGCGTACTCGTTATTAAGAATATCACAGTTGGTTACTTAAGAAGCTATCTTCTCGAAACGTTTGAGGGTTTCTTGACATTTTGTTTACGTTTTTACGTCCTTTTCTTGTCACCGAATCATCCCAGGTAAGCTTGATCTTACATAATCTTAGAAGGACGGGTTTTCCTAGTAGAATAATAGTCTCTAAAATATTTATAGGAATAAACACAGAGGCGACAAATGATGCTTCAACGGGTAAGGGGACTTAAAAATGGATAAATGATAGACACCATCATGTATGAACCAAGTTAACGCAAAAGCCCAACGAACAGTATAATCATCGTGAGTTGTAAGCAGCCAATGTACCAGTAACGTTTGCATATCTTGCCTAAGGCAACAATTACCAGACTAGATTGTATTTTCAATATTAGACATTATTTATTCGATGCATTTATGGGTCAGAAGAATTAAACTTAACATTACGATACTCAATAAAATTCTTCATAAATAAATTATAACGGATTGAACTGCCTTGAAATATGCTCAAAAACATAATTATGACTTGCGGAACCAAAATTTCCTGGTAAAAGTTTAGTGAGCTACTAGTAAATCAAAATCCTACTTCTTTGTTGCACGTTATGCCAGCCTGTGGGGCCGGTTACTAGAAAGCATACGACAATCTAGCTCCCTGTCGCAGTTTAGATTGGCAATAAACCTCTATTTAAACAATGCCGGTATCTGCAACTTACCTAACACAACTGATATAGATTGGAATACATTTAACAATAGACCTTCTGGCATTTAGTTTTTTTGTAATACTTCTAAATAAATTTACCTGCCGGTCTTAAGAGCTTTTCGACTAGTCACCTACAGGTAATAGAACGTTTTCCTTTCCAGCAGACAGTGCTTCGGAATCTCGTAATGTCTATGCATTTCATAAAGGTGATATAGTAGGCCTTTATTTCCCCATATTTTATCCTATAGGATAAAGTAGATCTAAAACTTACCATAGTTATCTCTAGTATCAGTCGACGTTTTCCAGAGTAAGCGAGTAGAATAACAAATGAGATTTAATTGATGCAACATGTACACTTTAAGTTTCACTGGAATCACACGTACTTAGTTGGTTATTTGTGTTCTCTCGCCCTGCTGCCTGTTCCTTTTCTTTAACTTTTCAGTTCCCAACTATTGTATAACGATGAAAATATCACCCAGAATCCAGGCTGAAAAGGAAATTGCATCTTTGTGATCTACTCATGATACCTTAATGTGATACTTCCGATCTCCACAGTTCACCTACGAGGTGCTGTTCACGCAATGTCTTGTTCGTACTTGGCGCCACAAATGACTATTTCAAACAACCGTCCAGCATCTAAATCTTCCTTGTGTCGCGTTTTTGATACTTCTTTTCTTTAACTGATTGCTAATATTGATAAGTTTTCTCTACTGATACTTCCCTGAACACTCAAAATTGAAAAGTATCTTCCAGCTGTTGGTTGACGGTTTTCTTGTTTTTTTTTTTTAATCTTACTGCATATGAATCAAGTGTCGTGTAAATGTTACTGTTAGTCAAGCACTCATTTCGGCAAAACTTTGTATTCCATTGTGTAAGAGTTAACCTTTCGGTATCTTGATTACCATGCCTGTAAACTGGCGTGAATTCTGTACCAAATTTCATGATAACAATAGTAATAATAATTATTATATTGACATTGGGTATACTGATATAAACTGAAACTTGTAGCCCTTGAACTTTGCAATGTATCTTCGTCAGTTGTAACAATAATAAGCTGTATTGGTGCTTTGTTCTGACTTTTGACATACACTGATTGTTAATCGTGCTTTTTCAGCCTTCGTCCACTTACCTAATTACTAAACCAGCTACTCACTTGTTTGAGTAACGCGTTTAGAAGTTGTAAATAATCAAACTTATTATCCGTCCATTTTACTTATAAACCTGTTCACAGCAGTGTTCAGTAGTAATCGAATATTTCAGAGTTATGGAATTTTTTACAACACTGAGTGCTATTCTATCTTCAAATCATTAAGGTGTGCTTCGACTAACATATCTTACTAGTTTAACCCCTCTAACACACTTTTCATTACTGTGAAATTGATATTACTTAGTTTTACATGGCATACTACACGAGTACCAAGATATCCCATGAACGACCAACCAGGACTGGTCCTTATCACATGAGGTTCCCATTTGTTTTTATATCTGTTGTGCTTCAGGAAGGTTACAGTCAGTTAGTAGTTCTATGTGTTTATCATCGCATGATCTAAAGATCTTAGCTACTTTACACTAGGTATTATGGGATTTATCTCAGGTTAACTTTAAATTGCACTTGCCTCCCTTACAATACCTTGATATCGCATTTGTAAGAGTTTACTAGTAATTGTATGATTATCATCTGTATTTTTGTGTGACAACTCAGTTTAAGGATAGGTGTATTCCATAGGAAGTCCCAGATCACAGATTATTCTTTTAAAAAACAGTATCAATTCTGAGCCGTTTACTAGTAGTGCTAATTTTTCTATCATACGGTAACGTTACCGAAAAAATATGAAAACCACAGAAAGAACAACCTTAGATCCTCTTTTTGTCGGTTGGTATTTCAAAATGATTGGTAATGACAGTGTATTGTGGAACGCCACCCAAAACGTGTGGCAATGTACTGTGACAACCAATACATCTTTTATTGTGCATTCTCTCTGTGGCCCACATTCGCTTAACACCTAGTAAGCTTTTAGATGCAGTTGACTCAACATTTTCTCTGTATCAATCCAGTCGTTTATTTAATTTTAGCCATTATAGCGTTGGACACTGGTCGAGAAAATGGTCTTCTTCACAAATAAATCATGACAAACTCTTTTTAAGCCATTGGTTTACAGGTGCATAATGCAATTCAAAAACGTTTTTTCAAGCTCGAGAGTTGTTATAGAACAGTATTTCCAACTCACTTATCAGCTTTTAGATGAACGGGCAAGTTCTTCATACTTTGTACTTGTCATGTCCACACGTTATTCACGAAACCCAGTTAAATTATCAAAAGCGGCCTTATAATATGTTCCATACGTGACACAGCCGTTTTTGCTTGTTTAAAGCGGAGACTATAAGGCATACTTGCGTAATAGATCCTAATGTCCGACTAGCACTAAAGTCTGACTGGCAGCTCAACTCCTTTTACTTTGCATATTTTGGCAAAGATCGGATAATTATGTCAAGATGTCATATTTTACCATATTTTGCCATGTCATATTTACCCATCTATTATATCATCAATTTGTGCTCTTGCTACGACACAATTCTAATCAAACCATCTTAAAATTTATCTAAATAATATAAAACTTTCTTTTACATACATTATAATATTGTGCGCAATCATCTACATCTGTTAATTTCAGTAAAAAAATTATTGACATTCTTCTTGTACTAGACACAGAGTTTTTACGCTTTAATACTTAAATAAGATTTTTAATGTCTGTGTACTTTTCACCGCTAAGTATGGTATCTGTTTCAATTTTCTGACATATCCAAATAAGCGCCGCTTCAATACTACTTGTTCTGACTTCTGCCTTTTCATTTACCTCGTGTATTAACAATCGACTTCTTCTAAAGTGCCAATTAATAGCTCAACCTTACACACAATTTGCTGTTGCCTGCAGAACCTTAGACTTACTGTCTCAGTATTCCTTACTTTAATTCCGATTTATGGGTGTGATGTGTATCTCGGTATATGACCAAGTAGTGTTTGTCATATAACCAGATCAACTTCTAACGACTGAACCCATTCTTTTGAACGAGAACAAATCAGAAGGCAATCAATGAAGGATAAAAGAGAAGTTATATTTGGTCGTAAGTGGTGCGCCAATCGGACAGCAATGTCTAGGCTGGCAAACTAGAGACAGATGGTTTCCACGGTGAGTCGTGTCGTGAACTGGTAGTTATGCGTGACCGAGCACCTTCAAATAGTAGTGTCCGATAAAACAAACATGTTCAGCATTAATGTCGAAAGCCTATGCAACTACTACTCTACTGGTGTTTACTTAACGAAATATAATGTTGTGCACCTTTGGGAATGCAACCTTCTGGGACAAGTTTGTTGCTCCGTGAAGTAAATTATATTTATATGAGCTTTAAACAGGCTTGATGCACTATGATTATATCACTTTGGATTCAATAATTTGATTGTTTATTAACGTAGGGTGTTCCACAGCTACCATAATACAATAATATATTGCCTTTTTAGCCTCACCTGCAAAAAATGATTCAAATAACTATGTTTTATGGCATTATCACTTGCTTCGTTATTCAATGACTTCCCGAAATTTTTAACGCATTCTCAATATTCTTCCATGGAAATTTTTTATCTTGGGTCTTGGTAGTTCAGAATGTCTATACAGAAGGTCTCTTCTGTTAGTTTGGTCACATTTCTTGTTACCCTAATATCGTTTCCACTAATGCCTATGATGCCACCTCCCCGGTGTAACGTCTCTGAAACAATCCCTTTTTCAATCTATTGTATCTCCAGTGTTACCATTCCTTTTTCTGGTTGCTTTTCATATCAAAGCCAAGACACTATTGCATGTATTTCTGTATTAATAGTCTGCAAAAACCAAAACTACCGGAAACGTTTGAAAGTTAACGCCGTTTCTGTATAGAGCCAGCCGGTTCTTGAGTCACGCACGAATTAGCAATAGGATATCCAATAACACAATTTACTGAAAAAGTGACACTATATTTAACAATAAACACAAAGTTAGCACACAAACCTCAACAGTTTCCCCTCCCTATATAGCCAAACAGATTCTAGCAAGTTGTATAATTAATTTATGACACAACAAATAGGTAGTAAATGGGCATGAAATTAGTTACTTGTCCGTAGAGAAGTGTTCCTAACAAATAACGGAGGCAAATCATTACCGCAACCAACCAAATGAGTCAAATCACTCAGGCATAGACAGGCAAAATATCAGGCTAATATGACTTAGAACTAGCCCTTTAAATCAGGTCAAACAAAGATGAAATCCAATGGCATGTAACATAAGCTAACAAAATGAGACATGTAAGAACCTGATTGTGAGCAAAATCCAATACCGTTATAATAAAGAGGGCAGACGAATAGAAACAAGATCTGTTACGGAGTCAGCACAGCAAGGTGATTAAGGAAATGCTTAACACAAAAAAACATGAAGGGACTTTTATACAAACAAATATAGGTTTTACAAGTCCTGATATAAATTTATGATCAACATAGTAGCTGGCGTATGCGGACATCTGTTCAAGTTGCCATACCTTCAAAGCACGGTAATATTAACATGACATTAAAAGAAATAGATGTTGTTTTGAAGAAATCTATAACTAAGATAAAGTGTGAAGACAAGGAATGTAGATCGAGGTAAAAGAAATGGAGTGTGGAATAAACCTGATGAAATAATTTTAAAGTATAATTTAAGGGAGGACAAAGAGCTACTGCGACTGATTCTGAGCCATATCACTAATAGTTTTCGACCACTGGTTACGGCATTCGCACAGGACTCCAAAAAGGCAGCTTTTATATACCAACACATCTCAAACCAGCAGCCAGTGACTTCATGGACAGACGTCAAGTTTTGGTTTTACTGTTTCCTGTCTATCCTACTTCTATATCAGTCATAGCACGTCAAGGTAGGCCGTGTTTAAGCATACATAGTACATGTTTCAACCACTTTGATTGGCAACCCCATCCACTGATTCACCACCTTTTACTAATACCCGGCGTCTTGCCTCATCATTGCTTACTCAGTGTTCCAGTCTAACACGAGGTACATGTCAAAGGGATCATGATCAAATGCCAATGATTTGCAAGTGTCATCTACTATTAATGGCCACATCTTACACCCATAGAGTAAAACAAAGCAAACCGCTGGGCAATGTACTCTTCCTTTCGTTGGGACATGAATATCTCGCTTATGTCATAGATGTCGTAAATTGGATAAAGTTAAATGTACCAAGATCTTATCAGAGGTCAAGCCATCAGGGCCGATCAGATTTCCAAGATAAGTGAAGTGGTCGACGTTCTCAACTACTTTACTCTCTGCCATAAGCTTAGGAATCGACAAGGACCAGTTCTGGATTGATAGCGCGCAATCGGAAAGGGGGTGAACGCATTCAAAACATGGCTGCATTAGAGCTTATTGCTTATATTCCGCATCTAACCAGCATCTTCTCCGAACAGGATTATGTCATCTGCGTAGTTTAAGTCAATAAGTGGATCTTCTGGTAAAAGATCAATTCTTGAAAAGTCTGACTATGAGAGTGCAATTTCCAAAAGTAAGTCGACACCAAATTTAAACAAAAATGGGGCTAGTAGACAGCCTTGATGGACACCACTTGAGGTTAAAAGCTCAGATGACAGTTTTTTATATACTCTAACACGACTAATGGTGTTTGAGTAAAGATCTTCAACGGAATTTACACCTTTTTTGGGGTACGTCATTCAACGAAAGACACTACTATATAACTTCTCGGTTTACAGAGTCAAATACAGCTTTTAAGTCAAGGAAAACCATTAGTGTCAGGCGTCGAAAAAAAATGTTTATGTTCTAAAACTTTACAAATAGTGAATATCTAGTCTATACAACCACGACCAGGTCTGAAACCAACCGAGTTTTCTAGCATTTGCAGTTCACGGGTTGTAGTTAGACATCTGATAGTCACGGAAGCTAGTATTTTAGACACTAGAATATCTAAGCTAATCTCTCTATGATTTTTGCAGGACGATTTTGATTCTTTCGTATATACTGAGATAAATAACAACCGCCACAAGCCAGATGGAATTGTATCTAAACTTTAGTCAAAATTTAATTAAGCTTAATCATTAGAATGGAACCATCTTCGTGAATTTATCCTAGTTGGACCCACTGCTCTACGTCGCCTCAGATTAGCCTTAGTTTTTTCAACCTCTGTAGTAGTCGGAGGACCTAAGTCAAATTCGTTTTTAAGCTACCTGGGGATAGTGACTAGTTCTGGAGCAGCTGATGGCCGACCGAATGGCTTATTAGAGTTTTTAGCGCATCGTTCTCAGCGTCTAGACTAGGATTATCTCATTAACATTTTTAAACAACATAGAACAAAAACGTCTTACAAACAGCCAACAGGCTTTAAGGTACTGGGTTAAAAATAAATGAAAAGATTCAACTCATTGTTACAAAAAATTGTGTTTGCAGGTTAGGTTATTTCGATTGTGATGCCATCGATATTCATGAGTTTTCTCTGGAGAAATCATGACTCGGGCTAAATAAAATTAAAACTACACAAAACGGCTATTTAGCAGTTATGCAGAGGTCGAAATGCGGCAAATCAGCAATGACAGTACATGCTCTTTACGATAACCACAAAATCAACATAAATAGCATTGAAATTAATAAGGAAGGTCTTTCTAATTATAGGTAGAGCCTTACAGCTTGCTTCAAAATCTTCTCTGTGCTACCACATTCAGTAGAATGAAAGGCCTTATTATTCATACTACTTAAACTAATTATCAGAGCAATTACATTAACGTGGTCTAAAATTTGTCACATGTTTAAACACGAACATAGATTTTCGCAGATCATCACAAATTATGTCCTTATACATTTATCATACTCACTGACATTAACAAAATACACGCAACAATGTCACGATGAAACACTTTGACTAATAATGACATAAATTAAACACGATCAGACTTGTAACTTATTTGTACCAAATACTTTGATTTTGATTGCTTCCATTCTATTACTTAAACTTAAATCGGTTGTTGAATATATTTTGAAGAAGCGGCTTACTCTACGTCGTGAAACATCGCAGATTTTAACTGCTACACATCTAATTATTGTAAATATGTTATATAATTCTTCCAGCGACCTCGAGTGTTTTCCCACGCACCAGTTAGACATTGTTGCCTGTGTGTCTACATTCTCTTTAATCCACTTGCATATATACCTGACTACACACCTACCTCTTTGCCTTCGCAATCGTGTCTACTTCATTTTAGAATGGTCTATAATGGTACTGCGTCTATCCGGCAATTAACTAGCATGCTGCGTGTCGATTGGCAGAATGGTGCGGTCAGAGTACAACTGAAGACCAGGGAGCACCAGATAGCTATCCCTAGTATGGGGCTCCTCATCAGGGTGTACTCGAGATTACGCCGCAAGGGCTTCAGGTTAGCAAACATCTGACCGTCTACACCACAAGGCCAGCCAGGATCCAATAACAGAATTTCCACTTATATCAAACTATGTTTGTCTTTAGCAGAATGCATGTTCTTTTATCTTTCGAATGGCTAACGCGTTTTATTATTTATTTACTTCATCTCGATGTTTGTTCCATTAATCGGTCATCCTAAACCAGTCATACTGCAATTCTTACCTATCAAAGAAAAGTAGATAAAACTTAGATTACGGCTTCACAATGTGTGAACTTAGACTAATGTTGCTAATAATATGTTATCCAAACATGATTACATTTACTTGTTTTCGGTCATGCCGAAAATCTAGGGAGCTTGTAATATCAGTGGAACAAAAGTAAGAACATACCTATCCTAGAAAAAGAAATATGTCACATGCTAAGCAACATAAAAAACAAATACATTCGGATGAGGAGCGTCATACGCATTCAGTTGCTACTAAAGGCACGAATCGCTGTCAGTTAATAGTAGTGTCGGTACCGATGTGACTTGGTCCCTTAAACTAAATTTCTTATTGGGTCGTGACTACACTACTTTCGAGTTCCATGGCTTTCATAGTGCCCTAAGGTAAGAAAATGTGATCAAAAATAACATAACCCGGAAGTGATTTTACGTTTTATTCTATGTGTAGCCTATGTTCTTAAGCTTACTAAAGCATATTGAAGGGAAACTGTTAATTAAATCAAACTTTACACGACATTATGAGCATATTCATAATCTTTTTCTTACAGATCAATATTGTAATTTTCTTTGCATTTTATTTTTATTAGTTTGTTTGAACGTAGCTAGAAATGTTATTAAAATGTTACAGTACGTACTCCCGTTGTTAGAAAAACCTTTTGCCTTGCTTATTTACAGCAGTATTATTATATGGAGTCAAAAGAAGTTGGAGCCTTCAGTTTGTCTTTTATTCAATATTCATGTTTTGTTATAGAATTAAGCCCAAAAATTTTGTTTGTTCGTATTACTACAGCCTCATCAGAAGTTCATTGAAAATTGGTTCGACTAATGAATTTCGTGTTTTTCTTTCGAATTTTAATATTGTAAATTACGCGGCTTAACTGCAAAGTTGAGACTGTAACTCGGGACAGCATTTGTACTTAATACACGCAGATTTTTTTTGTGTAATTTCACTTGGTCGTTTATCTGTTTACTGGCCACACACAGAAAAAAGTTATTTTGATAGTCACATTTTGTGTCCACAATTTATTTAATCCGTTAATGTGATAAATACTTGCATAAGAATTCAGTTAACTTACATCACCACATAGAAACAAATTCAAACTAATAAAATGTAACTTAGTCAAACGTAATGAAATGTTGTCCAGAATAAAAATTAAAAAACCCTGTTTTTCTTTACATGTAACATAATGCAAAAAGAAAAAATAAAAGATGAGATAAACATTTAGATAAGTAAATAGCAAAAATATTATTATGTAATAATGAAGAAATGACGATAGATTAGTTTACACACAAATATAAAAAGTGTATTATTTCGTTGAACTAATTGTCGAATTTATAAAATATGAATATTGTTCATGAGTACATTACCATCACCCCTATAATTGGTAATAACCATCCCAATTGTACAATAACTTATTACATAAAAAAAACAGAGAAAAATTTAATGAAAGCCCAAAAGATAGACTGGTATATTTTGATTTTTCGCATAAAAGAATTTGTAATTAAATTCTAGCATATAACATATGAAGAATTTGTATTGATTCAATTAACATGAAACAAATAGATTAAGATAGGATATTAAAATTAAAGAGAAAAAAAAAACAAAAAAGCGAAAAACTTTAAATATATACGCAAAATATATAAAGCTATTCAATTTATTAGCCTAATTTAGTTTAATCAAAAAAAACTAAGCATCAATTGGTTTCCTGTAATTCAATAATGATTTTTTTTTTTTTTAATGATAAATTACATTTTATCACATGAATAGTAAAATTGGTTAAATACATAACTTCAGCATGTTAATTATTTTCAATTAATAAAAGTTTATAATAAAAATGAAAAGTGATGAATAAAATTATTTTGATATTCTCTTGTATAAACCACTTTAAACTCCAACCATTTTTCTTGCTAAAAGTGGCTGAAATTGTAAGCACAAAAATAGACAGTTAAGAAAATTATTTCATGTTTACATAAGAGAAATGAATGATTTTTATGTATAATATGAGTCATTTCATAGTTTGTATCAGTTTATCAATAATTTTCATCTTTGGGTTATATGTAGAATTAATTTATATAGTTTCAAACTGTGTAAAGTGTAGAAAATACTTCAAAGTTTGCAGATGCACAATATTTAAAGCGGTTATTTAGTATAAAATATGGATTTGGTCAAAGCATTTTACCCAGCCACGTAATAATAAATACTTCGAACAGATGATATAAGCTATTAATTGCATTAAAACATAAAAACCTTGATTGGTGTTTGGAACTAAGTGAATATGACACTAGATGTTACATATTAGTCATTTAGTTAACGTGGATGCATTAAGAATTTGAGACTCGTCGTACTATGCAGTAAAGTAATACAGTCAGTGAAAAATTTGAAAATAACAGCCATTGACAACTTAAATCGGTGAGCTAGTGAGTCAATATCTAGTATTTAAAGCGTTAGATACTGGATTTGAGTTTCATTTGAAATGCAACATTAAGATGAAGGTATATCAAGATGGAGAATTTTAAATATAAAAGAACGCCTATTCATAGTTAAATATATTTCAAATATACTAAAACTTGACAGTCCCAATCGAGTTAGGCAGTTGACGCAGTTGAAGAGTCATAATGAATAGCTCAGTAGTTTAGTTTGATGTTCGTCAGTGAAATACATTTTATTCTACACATATAATCTGCTTTACACTAGCTCAACAATAATGTAAACTAAGTTATACCTGTTTATTATTTTTACTCTCAATACACGTATTAGATGACAATGATTAGTAACTAAGTAAATTTTAGTTATATAAAATTATCCAGTTATTAAAATAAACATTCTATGTAATTTTATTCTTATTTAATAAATTACTGTTAAGAAATCATTAATTGACAAGATAGTAAATTAATTCAATGTAGAATTTGTATTGTATAAAATTTGTATGAATTGTACGTAGTTAATTAACTTTCAACTAAGAATAATCAATGTAAAATTTATGTGTATCTGGATGAATGTACATTAATATGCCATTGAAAGAAATCTATTGTTTATATTATTAACATTTTCAGCTACCGTCATTGTTTATCTTTTTCCTACTGTTCATTTGTATATCTCGGTAATTACTAACAAATTTTAGTTAAAAATGAAACTAATTAGATTTTTAACTGATGTTATAAAGTTTTGTGACATGTTACACTCAGCTTTGCTTCATTTATTACCAACGTAGTAGGATGTTAATTGATAATAAAGGCAAGATAATAACTTTTACCAATTACTAGCTTTAAATGATTTTAAAATTATTGTCGTTATACAGTTACTTTGCAACACAATAGGAAAATAAATGATTTAGTGAAATTAACATTTTATATTTATTAATTGTAAACTCACCGGTATCGCATAAATAAATAAGACTATTAATAAGCCAATAATAATAAAGATTAACAATCCAATAAGTACCCATTTCATTTTTTTCCATATAATGAACTTGAATGTTTTCCATGGTGAAGTAAACCATAGGAATGATGTTTCTGGACGTCTGTATCCGCAATATATACAAAGTAAGAATAAGTTAAGATTAAACATCTCACTTTTTCCTATTAAGTGGTAATTTATGCAAATGTGAATTCCCACAATAGAATTATCGTAAATGCTTGCTTTCTTGTTCACAATTAGAAAGTTTCATTCTCAACATTACAAAACATAGACAATACGATTTTATTGGACGGTTTAAATTTGTGAATTCTCAAAGCTACAAACTCTCGATTCCACGATGTATCATACTAGTGACACTCAGTTCGCTACATAGTTTGACCTATACTTACATTCACCTGACATTAGACATCTCTTCGGGATACATTTCTCAAAATAAATCCCCTTATAAAATACATTTTCATTAATGTTAACTAAATGATACAATTATTATGGTCTTCGATACAAACTTCAAGTATTTTTGTTGGTTAGATTTTGACGGTAATTACTTATCATAAATTTCCATCTTATTTTGGCGATCGCTGTTTACAGTGAATGATGTTTGTCTACATCTTTCATATACTACATTGAAGTTATTTTGGTACCCGATGTATTCGATCTTTTTGGTGACAACTACATAATTAGTAGTTTTAAATAAACTAGAATATATTCGTGACATTTTCACTGTATTAGATGCAGCCATAAAATCACTCGTTATTTCAAATGCTATGGATTGTATTATATACTACTGTATCTTACTAGATATTATTTCAGAAGCTGAAATCAACTAAAAATTTAAAAGACTTAAAAATCATTAGACAACTGCATTTGACTATTTTATTGACTTCGTTCATTTATAAACAATACGAAGTATTCTTCCAACTATAAAACTAGTAGTTTTTCAGTTATTAAATAAACATTCTATGTAATTTTATTCTTATTTAATAAATTACTGTTAAGAAATCATTAATTGACAAGATAGTAAATTAATTCAATGTAGAATTTGTATTGTATAAAATTTGTATGAATTGTACGTAGTTAATTAACTTTCAACTAAGAATAATCAATGTAAAATTTATGTGTATCTGGATGAATGTACATTAATATGCCATTGAAAGAAATCTATTGTTTATATTATTAACATTTTCAGCTACCGTCATTGTTTATCTTTTTCCTACTGTTCATTTGCATCATTTGTCTCTTAGACATAGCAAATAGTTGATTTAATGTTTTTAATATTTATGAATAAAAAGATTAACCTCGACTGCATGTAGTTTACACTAAGTGTATTGACAAAATAACTATCTCATTAACCTAATAAATAGAAAACTGATAATGATCCTTGTAGTATTTTCATAACCACAGTCAACAACCAACTGTAAAATAAGTACATTTTCAACAGTATTAACCTATTCGAACTGACCATTCCATTAGTAAGAAACAAAATATTTTTAGCCAATGAGTTATACTTCAAAGATCATATAGTTTTGTTCATTAGTCTTAAATTTGACTACATATAAAAAGTGAGGGTGTATATTGTCATGTAGTGGAAGAGATATATGAATATTTATTTGATTTTTCTCAGTTGATATTTGATTTCTATGAAAATCAAGTCTAAACCGGATAAATTCTCTACAAAAGTCCGCTGAGCAAAAATGGTAGTTTTCTTGTTAGCAACTTGCTCTGATCTGTATCCGCAATATATACAAAGTAAGAATAAGTTAAGATTAAACATCTCACTTTTTCCTATTAAGTGGTAATTTATGCAAATGTGAATTCCCACAATAGAATTATCGTAAATGCTTGCTTTCTTGTTCACAATTAGAAAGTTTCATTCTCAACATTACAAAACATAGACAATACGATTTTATTGGACGGTTTAAATTTGTGAATTCTCAAAGCTACAAACTCTCGATTCCACGATGTATCATACTAGTGACACTCAGTTCGCTACATAGTTTGACCTATACTTACATTCACCTGACATTAGACATCTCTTCGGGATACATTTCTCAAAATAAATCCCCTTATAAAATACATTTTCATTAATGTTAACTAAATGATACAATTATTATGGTCTTCGATACAAACTTCAAGTATTTTTGTTGGTTAGATTTTGACGGTAATTACTTATCATAAATTTCCATCTTATTTTGGCGATCGCTGTTTACAGTGAATGATGTTTGTCTACATCTTTCATATACTACATTGAAGTTATTTTGGTACCCGATGTATTCGATCTTTTTGGTGACAACTACATAATTAGTAGTTTTAAATAAACTAGAATATATTCGTGACATTTTCACTGTATTAGATGCAGCCATAAAATCACTCGTTATTTCAAATGCTATGGATTGTATTATATACTACTGTATCTTACTAGATATTATTTCAGAAGCTGAAATCAACTAAAAATTTAAAAGACTTAAAAATCATTAGACAACTGCATTTGACTATTTTATTGACTTCGTTCATTTATAAACAATACGAAGTATTCTTCCAACTATAAAACTAGTAGTTTTTCGCCAACCTAGCACGAGAGTTGGGAAAATTTCCTAAACGCAACTTAAAAATATTTTCTCATTACCAAGTGAACTCAGAGGTAGGAACAACATTGAGAACTTTACGCTGCTCAACGTTTTGCCGTCTTTTAGTAACTCTAGTTAATAACTGATTACACTTAAAAGTACTTTCAAACTGTTTCAAATTCCACACAAAATGCATCATTATTTATTGCATGCTTAGTTAATAAACAATTCTAGAAAAATTCAGCTAATCTTAAAAAATCATATTCATTCAACTTACTTTGGTGGTTCTAAATGAGGATTATCATTCGGATCTTCACGTGCTTTACCAGCTGGTCGAAGATCAGCTTCTGCTTTTGTTAACAGCTCCATTTCCATTTCAATCTTACCCTTTATTGAAAAATAAGAGGGTGAAGTTATTTGATTAGATGGGGTGATTAGTTTAGTTTTGAGACATTTTCTATTACAAACTAACCACAGATGGTTTACAAATAAGAGCTAGGGAACACTTGATGTTTTTCTCATTGTAATATGAGACTGAGCAGAATAGTGTGTTCATCGTATTCTCATAGTAGTTTTATTGAACCTGTGAAACAGGTTTAATTCTTATCAGGTCGTGATTAAAACTTCTGGAAGATTCCAGGAGAGGACAAATAGTATGTTTATTACTCGTTTGGTTCCAACATCTGACCAAACGTATCAATATAATGAATAGAACCGTCTCAAGAAACTAATAACTTTTTTAAATTCATTGTCACTATATTGAATGTACTCACTCTGTGTAAACATTGGCAAATCAAATCGTAGTAAAATTATTGGGAGGACGATTCAGTTGGTATAAATTCATTTGATAGCGCTATGTGTTCTAAAGTGTATAGTTTAACTATGAAACCCCAATTTAAAGTACATTGCAGCACTATTATTCAATATATTTTCTCTAGGACTTCCTACAGGGATTCAACTTCACGTAATATAAGCCATGAGTACTTTAATGCCCAAAATTCGAATGAAACATTATGACAATCAATACTAACAAGCACATATATAATTGCATATTACTATTGATGAAATCATAGTTTTCACATCAACTTTACCAAAAATAATTAATACAAGTAACTGTCATATACCTATTTGTACCATTTTACATTTTCCATCAATCTGTGTTACAAAATAGATTATCCTTCTATATGGCTTGCTTATTTGAATTATAAGGAAACTGATCAACTAACAGGAGTAATAAATTCCTATTTAGAGTGTAAAACAAATTCACAGCAACCAAGAATTATTGTTTAAAAAAGGCATAATTTAAAAGGTAAATAGGTTGAACAACAAATGAATCTTAAATAATTCAAAAAGTGAGTCCTGAATACTATTTTCTAGCTATATGCCATCTTTAATCATAATCAAAAATCAAGTTCAAATTGTTAATATGTTTTGTTTTATTTTATAAACTTACAGTTAAGAGTGGTGTTCCACTTTCCTCGTTTACAAATGGCCAAAATCCATTCAGCCGTCGACATTCAAATAAATTAACCATTTTGGTTTCATTACCAACTGACTGTAACATATTTATTACGCATTTACTACGTGATTTCGATGGACTAGGCATATTCGATAAATTTAATTCTAATGTACCAATAAAGTCATCCGGTGAAAATAGGTCATTATCCCATACTTGTAATACCAACTGTGGACGAACACGTTGTTCCGTGATGTCCATAGACCAAAAGTGTTCTTTACGTTTAACAACTATTGTATTTTCGGCAGGTAAGTAAAAGAATGGAAACACGAAACGCCAATTAAAATTTCCTTCACCGTTAAGTGATCTATAATGAACATCAGTTTTTTGACGATCGTCCAAACCAGCTAACCATCCCTAAAATAAAAAAGAAAAAAAATTGTATTGTGTTAAAGGTAATATCCATATTTTGAACAAGTATTTGCACACTAAAATTCACCTGATAACCGGCAATGGGTGTTTTCACATCTATCAATTTAACAAAATACTTAGTGGTTTCACCTTAAGATAATTTAACACCTGTTGGCATCACCCAAAATGTGATGAGCACCTGTTACTACCTTATACATGTGAATCAACAACAGGTATTTGTTAGGTAATGGTGTCAACTAATCATGATTGAAACCTACTAAAAATCGGAATATTGTGTCATTATAAAGAGATACATGAAGCCATAATTCCATTAAGTTGCTGTTTCGTTCTAGTATGGGACTCCTTCGCAGTGCGCACCCCAGATTCCGCGCCAGGGGAGCCAGGTTGACGGTTAACAGTTGTCCAGTGCTCCCTGGTTTTTAGTGGTACTCCACATTATCAATCTGTGACATATGAAATCATATAAATAACCAATCTCCACAAAAATAACCATCTCAATTGAAATATTTTATAGTTTGAAAATATCTTGTGGACTTTTTGAATCAGAAAGCTATCAGCTAATTAGTGATGTAACAGAAATCTAAATATCCTAACTTCCAAACTGAATTTATCTAGATTAATTAATGATGAGCGATGCACACGGAAAGTAAACCCGTAACCTTCTACGAGTCATACAACTTCCTTGGACAATTTACTATTACCTGTGGGCAATTTTATTCAATAACTTCTACTAAACAATAATTACGATCCTTTCGGACCCGGATATTAGTAATGTTATCATTTTAAAGATGTCACTTTCACCTTACTTAAAACATTCTGAGAGTAGCAACTAATACAATATCCAAGACTAAAATATTTATTGGTGTAATATCATAATTGCGGATGATAAGATGGATATATGGTAGCTACAGCAATTGATATTAAGTATTAAATAAATGATTCAAGCCAGCGCCAAAATTTTTAGTTTTTCTACATGATCAGCATCATTTGGCTCTTAAACAGAACACGTTTACTAAACGTTGACATACGAACCTAGAGTTGGTTATTATATTGCAATGTAAAGAAACTATTCGATAGTAACTTATAAAAGTTCAAACTGTAGTGATTTAGTGCATTGTATTTTTAACAGCTCCACGACAATAAGCTAATTGATAATAACAAAGACTAGGCGAATTTTTAGTAGGTATTCAAAATATAATCAATATTATAACAAAACTGTCAAAGCGCTCCCTCCTCTTCCTCATAAATTTTGCAGAAATATTATATGTGTTAGGACTTGATTTGGACTGCAATGAATGTGAAATGAAATTAATGTATATGAACGAGTTTCCAGAATAAATTCTGAATAACAGACATGTGCTGTGAAGACTGTGAACTAGTCAACGCTAATGGATCTGAGTAAGACTACCATTGTGAATCAGTGCACACCACAAAAAATTTCAGTAATAGTAAGAAACAGTTGCCAAGTTCTTTCTGATTTGCATTAGTAGTTTAACCCAGGTAAATTCATGATGGTGAATCCAAATACAGAATTATAACCATGACTCAGACTTACATACACACAAGCGTACTTATGTATGTAGAAGATACACACAGAAAAGTACGAAATTAGACTACTACTAAGTGATAGATGCCCAACAGAACAAAGTTAATGTACATCACTGTTGTATGATTATATAATACTATATTGGTTATAAACATTCTACATGTGTCCTAAACATTCAAATGTCACCAGAATTCACCCAAACTGAAATTTGGACAAATTCACCTTGATGGAATCAAATAGCTTAGAAACTTGCTGGATACTAAAAGCCTGCTTATATGAAGGTTAGTGTAAATTTGTTTCAAGAGAAAAACGAGCTTGGACAATTCTAGATGGAGTGGTCTATTGTAAGAATGAAAAATGTAACATCAATGATAAAGAAACCAAAAATGTTAAAGTGTGGAACTTAAGTTACATAATAGTTGAAAGGTAATAGGAGTAAAGATGACTTAAAAAACTAAGAGAGAGAGCTTCCAACTTGAAAAAAAAGACATAAATAAATTGCATTGATATGTATTCATTGATTTTTGTCTTCGTCATATTTTTCATAAAGTAGACAATTAGAACAAACTTGTATAGTGGTGAACGTAGTGGCGTTTGACGGACTGTGAACATCAACATTAGGATGCAGGTATATCCAGCCGATGAGTCCCGGATAGGACAAAACGGGCGTCTTGGATTCCACTTGCCAGTTACAATCCAACTTAAGTAATAAAGCAGACAAGTTTTATCCACATCACTGAACTTTGTGTTATTTTCTTTAATATTGTCCTTTGACTATTACGTAATTTACACTCAACACTTGGATAAATTTAGTTAACATTTGAAAGCATCTTTGTGTAGTGTCAACGTTTAAAAATACCTGAGTAATAATAATAGTTATCTAATTAAGAGTAATTAGCTATGTATGTTACTTACTTTAACATAAATATCCGACATTTGTTCACCGGTTATCGATTTCTCATCTAGTACAACATCGAATGTATTCCATACAACAAGACGTAATATATATTCATTTGCTTCTCTTGGTGAAATATCAAATGGTGGACCAGGTTCACCCAAGGATGTTGGAAATATATCAACCCACATTTGCAATTTACCCTAAAATAAACAAGTTGTTTTTAGAATATGAATTTATAAAGTGTAGTAAATAAAAAGAATAATAAGGATTTAGTTCTCATTATATACAACAGGATAGAACAAACCTTTATTAATAGATTTATGTTTGTTGAAAATGTTAGTGGTTAACTGGACTCAGTAGCATATTGAATAACGTGTTGCGTTTTGAGGCGATAAATACACCCTGACAGTCTCACTGCAAACATTGACAATAAAACGCAGTCACAAGTGTTGATGAAAACAAAAGCGCACAGTGGATCCATTAGCATACACAATCAATATATGTTAAAGCTTGTATGTGAAAGGAAATCTCTCAGATTGCATATATCTGATTTGTGTATGACACAACCTAATAATATACATGAAGGGTGAGTTGTGTGATTTGCTTGGAATTCATGATGATTACCGGACTGTGAATAAGTATTTCTTCAGTAAATAATACAAACTAGTGTCAATTTAAGAATATTGTCTAAAATGGCACAAACCTAAAAAGTAATATGTTGGAATGTAAGAGAGCATATTGGAAACAGAGATTTTGAAATTATTCAAAATAGAGAGACGAAAGATATGTAAACTGATAAAGTAACATTCATATCGAGTTTTCAAATACAAAATATCTATTGAATGAAACAGATTTTGTTCTGATTGATTAATAAAATAATAATATTAACCATTTACTTTCAAAGTCTGCATGAAAAGTTTCATTTTTAACACCAATGTGACATTTGATTGTTCCGAGTATCGAGAAAAACAAATGATTTGGTTTATATATTTACTTTCAGAATACTACATATACAAGAAGACCACGTTCCAAGTTAGATAAATTTGCTAGATTTATGAACTTGTCAGTGATTATATACTTCAAAAATGGATAATGCCCAGAGCTGTCTGATGAACATACTCATTATATTTTGTATTATCTCTTTAACTTCAAGTATTTTAGTAATTTGAATTTCCTTGATCCAGTCAGAGAAGTGAAATTCTACAGTTTAGTGACCTATTGTGTTTTTATATAGAACAGAATAATTCATGTTTTTGTTAGAAAGAAATCCGGTTCACCTAAAAGTGAGGCATACATTAGCAGTTCGTTGAGTTCCTCAATGCATAAACTTTATGGAAATAAATCTTGAGAGAAGCATAATGGAAACTGGGCTTAATTGAACTTTGGTGAACATACAAACTCTGGCTTCTATTATGCATGTGACTAAATAATATATCGAGGAAATCCATTTGGGAAGCACTAAGTAAAAGAGTGCCTGGACAAATGCAAACCTTTAATATCAACGGACTTTAGATATAAATAAGTAAAAATTGTAAAATGGGATTACTGATGAAATGCTCCTGTAATAATAGTAATAATAGTATTTTGATGAACAAGTAAATTTCATTTAAATAATGCCATTTCACCCAAGACATTTACTGAACCAGCTATTTACCTCTAAATGTGACTGGCATAAACGTTGTGGTGAAAGGTAACTTAAAAATGCATACATTTAATCGTTAAACTTACTTGTTCAATATTAGGTTGTAATGGACTGTACAATAATCTTGTTTCAACATGTTCTTTTACCAATGGAAGTTTATTCAAGATATGTAAAGCCAAACGCTCTTTTGGTGGTCCTAAATGCGGATTTGGTACCATACCACGTTCAAAATCTTCCAAAACGAATACACGTTGACCAACACGACAACTTGGACTTGATTTAATCTCCGTTGCCTCTTCATATTGTGGTGCTGGCAACGAATAACTGTCACAAACAGCCAATAATATTTCAGTAGGTAGTTTCGAATCTCTCCACTGATTTGGTCCAGAAACATAATAAGATTGTGGCAGACCACATGTAGCTCGATATTTCGTTAAACGTCGATTTTCTAAATCAATGTCTGTTTTTCCTATTATGTCATCTGCACCGACTGCATCATAATCCTTAACTATAACGTGTAATTCTTTTTCGATGGGTAAAATACACTTCATTTGAAACATTCTGAATGGATGGATAAACGTAATCATATGATATGTGTCAGAGTTCAAAAACGTCAAATCCGTTAAAATAAATGAAGGCTATCTCACAAAACGTTTATGGGAATTTCACCAGGAATCAGCCACTGCCATTTTATAATTGGAATTAAGGTCGGAAAACTTTGTAATTCTATGTTTTCAAGAGGCGCTTAATACACTAATATACACTTAAAATTAATTTTACCCCTTTTCATCTGCCTAACAAGCATTTTTTAAATAGGTGTGCAGCTTTTTGACGCTAAGCTATTCGTCATTGCTAATTTACTGATTTTCAGTTTGGTGTGTATTAATTGATGGGATGCTTATTCCTCATTCTTCAATTATGCAGGAGAAAACTCAAAACCTTTATATATATCGACATCACTGACTGGAAATAGATAAAATTATGAACATTGGATAAGCCATCACTGGTTTAAAAGGATAGAATTCTCACTTTATCTTTTGATTATACGATGGTACGTGATAGTGAATTAATTTGATCAAAGAAGCTACGCTCTGGAACTATAAGAAACCATTTTTGACATAAAAATCCTGAAAAACTTGTAATATCTATCTAATCCAATGCCTTTAAATAGTGTTCAGTTGTGCTTACAAAGCCTTATTTTTTTTGAAACGTCAACGACTTCAGTGTAAGGTTAAAGTTTCATTCCCCCTTTATGTGTCATGCATAGAATATTCAGTACGTAAAAGTAATGATCTACAAATAAACAAGTTACTTGTGACTAGTACTTCTGATGAAATTATTTAAGCAATATCTTATTAACATAAAATCTTTACCTACGGATAGAAGATAGTAATACTTTAAGAAAAATCTTACTTTCCAAATTCTGGATTCAACGTATTCGGGATATATTTATCTTTAGAATTAACTTTATGATGTCCTACAGTAATTTCAACATATGGATCGGCCTAGAAAATTTCATATCAAAAATAGGAACCAGATTAGTACAGAAATGAAATCTGGACACAAATTAATAGTGAAGAAAAATCAAGCAACTGCTTTCAATTATGTACGTGTATACAATGCTAAACACAATGATTGTTCACGCGTTTGTACACTGTCTTGTCGTCTAATTATTAGTGATAATTAAACTCAACTTTTAAACCAAGTTATTTAACATTGAAGTACACTTTGTTTTGTGCTAAGTAGTTGGAAGCATCAAGGAGAAACTGTGGAAATATGTATCAGGTTAGATAAAGCCCGTTAGCAAAATAAATGAGGGGACTTGGTGAAAACGATTTTTTATAAAGAATTCAAACGAAGAAACGTATTACAACAGCCAAAGAAATTCTCACTAATCTATTTGGCCTGAGACATTTGCATTAATACTCACTGACAACCCTATTATAAAGCTTCCTCTCATTTGCTTCTACTTGCCTAATAATGACGATAACCATTTAATTAATGACTTCGGGGTGATGTAATCCGACTGACTGATAGTTGATCAGACACGTGAGTCTTGGGAAATGCGACCACAATTTGAAAATAAATATCATATATTATTTATTATCATTAACATAGTATATGTATTGTGTCTGACAAATCTGGTTAGTGATTACTCAGACAGACCATTATCATAGAAGAACTAGTAAAACATGGTCTGGATTAACTGTTATATATCGAGTCGTGTGTACAAGTAATTCAAAAGTTTGACTTGCCGGTTTTCATCTAAACACCTACTGATTAGTATGATACAGTAACATTAAATTTATTTTTTGATAGCTGCAACTGGATGTCTGTTAAATGCGTAAAAATGGTAATTCAAAGTCTATTGTAAATGTTTGACTCCTGACTGACAAAATTTGGTCAACGCAGAGACGTTAGCAACAAGATATAGATGTATATTCAGTGAACAAGGAGTGAAAAGCAACACCATAGACAGTTGAAGGAAATTATTTAAGTTGCTAGTTAATTAGATTTATAGCTGTCACATCGAGTGGTTTGCACAGATTTACGTATCTGCTAACTTTTAATTTGTAATGCATGTGACTTGGATGCAAAGGAAAACATTATTGTATTCACTTGTGGATTAATTGTAAACTGCCACTATCTACTGAACTAAAGAAAGCTGTGTTAAGTTGCATAAAGCCCAACTAAAGGTTACCGCTTAGATGTCACATGATCTTGATGATAAGACAGCAAACACAAAAGCAGTCAGTCATCTGGACTCAATTCAACATAACACAATGTACAACTCTAATCTGTTTGCAATTAGTGATAACAAACATACTACACAATGCGGATGAATCTTTTATCAGAAGATGTTGCGAACATGTGTTTGGAATGATAAGGTACACTTGATTAGTTAGACGAAACAAGTAGCGCACTTCAGATAGTTAGCAGCAGAGTTGTCAAAAGTGACAATAAACTGATTAAACAAACAGCAAACATTGCATGAAAGCATGTTTTTCGTAGTGTAAACATGGTCACATTTCAGCGTAGAGTATCCTTATGAAAGAACAGATGTGATGAGCCAGTTTTCACTAGCCAGGAATATTGAGGAGACATTTTTTGTTAGAGAGTCAAAGCAAAATCTCCTAGACAGACATTTGCAAACAATATAAACAAACTATGGAAGATACTATATTATTCAATAAGCATATTATCTAAATTATGACCAAAAAAAGTTAAAAATAGGATCCGATTTCGAAATTTTATCTAACGTTGATTGACTGATGAATAGTACACAGTGTAAATTATAATCCAAGAGGGAACATCGATTACCAGTGCTCCTACCACAATATGTATATCCATGATATCGTCCCAACTGCCATCAATCGTTTAACGTTTCAATTCAGCTAGATAATAACTCAATAGAATCACCACAATCAAGATTTCTCTATAGGTTAGCAAAGTAAAGCATATATTTTGATACACAGTCTTTTATTAAACATAAGAATTTATTTGCAAAGTCTCGACTTGTAGAAACTTTTAATTCCTAAAGCTTTGTGGCTTTGTTTTAGCCAGTTGTTCCAGAAAAGAAAGAAATAAATGAATCAACTTAACATGCGATAAAGTAGTACAGAGGAACAAATCAAATGCTATTTATATAACTAAATACATAGATCCGTCTTACTATGTAAATGTCAATCATGTTAAAAATGAGACAAATTTGTATATTTGTGTGAAAAGATATGAATGAAAAAGGAGTGAGTTAGATGAGGGTAAGATGAAAAGCCAAAGTTAATTCCAGTGTTTATGGTGTGAGATTTGTGGGTTGATGTATTTACGTTATGATTAAAATAATTACTCAAATTGTATGAATTATGAAGCGTTTTCTAATTATCACATTTTGGTTGTAAAATGTATGAAAAGCCTTAGCCACTTGCCTTCTTTTAGTTGAAGAGGACTTTCGATTATTTTGATGTTTTTAGTATCGATGGTTGTTGAGAATAGTACTTATTGCTATTGTTGATTCTATTTGCGGTTTATCAAGATCTACAGGACTACTAAGTGGTTTATTTTGTGTAACTTAGATGCACTTCATGCAGATTGAAATTTTGTGAAAACACTTCGCGGTGTAATAAGCATCACACCGGAAACAACTTAGTCTGTTATCATAGTTTTGTGTAAAGGTAAATAAAATTTTAATTAATAGACCTTAGTAACCGCCACATCCTTCACTCTACACATATTTCTGTCTGCGTCTAGTTGAAATAATCACTCTTGAGAAACATACCAAGCCTGATGAATCCGAAGGTTGTAAATCGATTGCTCGTATAATATAAATGCGCAGCAAGCATTCTTCTGGGTCTGATGCCACACTTAATTTTTCAAAGTAACGCAATGGTAATTGTTCTTTCGGGTCTTCTGGTAGAGGATAAATACGAAATGTTCCTTTAAATTCACCAGCATAATTATCTTCATCTTCGTCTACATTTTTGCCTCTTGATAAAGTAAATGTATTACAAAAATCCGTAAATCCATTAAATGACTCCACTTCTTCTAATGGGTGAGAATAAACCTGCAGCAAAAATGATAAACTTTGTAAGCGAACTGAAAACAGATTTTACCTAAATGACTAGCAGATATCATCACCGAATAACGATTGTTTTATTTACTGGTTATTTAATATGCTCATTCACTACGATAACATCGTACAAGTGTAGTGTGTGTGTGTGTACTTCTGAGGAGCACTAGATAGAATCATAGCAACAATTTAAAACTCTCGAATTTTTATTAATTCATTAACTGTGTTGAAAACTGACATCAATTTGGTTGTCTCCGTTTTTACAATGCTTGCTTTTTTCAATCCATACAGGATTTATAAAAATGATTCCATCTCTGAAATTCGTTAATATCAACAATCACACTAATTTGCCTATCAACAGATTTCTACGATCAACTATGAGGCATACTTCATGTGCAGCAGGAGTTGTTATGCTATTTCATGACAGAATCATGTTTGTTTGCACATTGTTATTTTTAATTGAAATAAGCTTTACCACATGACAAACTGGACAGCAAAAATTAATTCATCGGACTGCATATGTTATGTGATTGACAGACCAGCATTTGTTTTATAGGTTACATGTTCAAGATTGCTACATGTCTAAGTTAAATTGAATGTAACCAGACTTTAATCTTCCCATTAATATTTAATAATTTTAGTTTTAGTTACCGTATCAAAAAATCAAACATGAACAGTGGGTGATAAAAATCACATATTACTTGGGGTATCTTGAAGTATACTTAGTTAATTAGTACCTCATTTATCCAAATATTAATTCTATAATTAATGTTTAGTTTAATAAACAAAATAACATACTTACACAGATAGTATCGTAACCAAATTCTTTGTATCTCAAACATTTATCCCATTCGCCAATTGATGCGTAGAATTTTGACCACCAATCTATTTTGTCATCAATTTGTTTTAGATCCATCTGAATTAAGGAACAATAATTAACCGAGAAATCGTTACAATGAAGCACAGAAACGTTATCAACGTATATATATAGATATATATATATGTGTTGTGAACTCTTTCTGCATGTTACTAACAAGTCACTTTCAGAACATTTGGAAACTTTTTCTATATGTAAAATACTCGGTAGGCAAAATCATTCCAATTAACCTATATCTTGTGAAAAAAGAGTAGACGACTAAGTAGATCTATACTTTGATATAAGTAGTAGGATATTTGAAAATTCTCTAAAAAAATAAACAGAAATGTTTTTTTCAGTGGAGCCAGTGGAGATTAAGTAAAAACGGTATTTTTAAAAGCGTAATTTATGACTTTGTTCGATTGTTGAATATTAAGGTATCTTCTCACTGCAGTTGCAGTCTACATACTTTATCAGTAATCTCAATGATAATTTAGAAAGTGAACACTTTTACTTCGTATTATCAGTTTATATACGCTAATCACCATATTCATGAATGGGAACTACTATTACTATGGAATTTAATCGAAACTGTTTGAGAAAATCATTTTATGATCTACAACACAATTCTAAATACAAAAATCTTAATTTTAAAGCTGTGAAATTAAATATCATGAACATGGTATATCAGTTTAAAAAGTAAATTTTTTCTCTGTTACCAACAAAACAATATTACATAAACTACAAGTATATATAAATAGTGAGCAAAGTAATTGGAGATTCGAAAATTTATTACTTCTTAACGGCATCAAAATTTTATTAAAAACGACAAGTCAACAGTCAATAGAAATTGTATCATCAAGAAATTCCAAACTAATCACTTTGTATACACTCCACTTCAACTTAATAAAATGTTACCGGGAAAAAGTTGTTTACTGATGGAATATAGTTTTAGAAAATTAGGCATTTCTTCATAAAACAAAAGTTAAAAAAGACAAAATGTTAAACACTGCATAATCACCAATATGCATATAGTTACACAAAATTAAAATGTAAATTTACTTGCTAACACTAATTAATGCAAGTAATAATGTGCTTATATGTGCTAATTTTTACATACACATGTGTATATATGTGCAGAAACAACAAAATAAACAGATTAAAACTGTTGACATACAAACAACTAACTAAATTATCAATTGTTGTAGACATTTTGCAAAAATATATGAAATTAAACCGTTCCTAAAAATTAACAGTAACATTGTTTTAAAATGAGCGTAGAACATAGGTAACAATCATTCATTAAAACTCAATTTATAATTTTGTTTTTTTTTATTTAAAATAAATTTGGTTGTGCATTAGTGTTTAATAATTTGAGTAATGAAAGAATAAAGAATAAGTATGAAAACTAAGCCAACTGTCCCAATTTAATTAAAATAGCACCTGTATTTCTAATGATTGAATTTTTTTAGATTTTAGAAATTTCCACTTTTTTCGAGGTTTCTGTTCAGCTACAACACCTGTTACTACTTTGACTCTTTTTGGACATGATAAATCTTCGTAAGGCGCCTAGATATATAAAAAAATGTTTAGTATATTTTTGCTGTCGAAATTAGATGACTGTTTACATGTTGTATTATGCTACTGATAACGAACAAAATATTACAAAAAATCACCATTTAAAATCTAGGGGATAGGTGATAACTACTTCATTCAACTATGAAATCCAAAAGAGATGTTGACTGATGTGTGATCCCAACAAATTCGAGTTGATTGTCCTGTCTACGGTAGCCGATGATGACTAATCCACCAATAGAATGGGAAACATTCAAGGAACTCCAACTGTCAAATCATGACATATCACCAGGAGCGGAAAACCTACTAGCCTCCAGTATATTTTAAACATGGTAGCTAAATTCTAGTCCCGGAACCAAGAAAGTTGTTTGGAAAAGTATGGGAAACTGTGAGTGCTCCACTATTTTTTGAAAAAAGCAGTCGTCATCATCATCTTTATATGTTAGATTCATAATCACCATTAATAATTAAAACAAATAAATCAGCGAGGAAATTGTTTTCTTTTCGACGATTTCATTTTCACTAGCTGTACGATCGTCGTTTATATTAGATAATGGATGTGACAAATGGGCATTGTTTGCTAGTACATATGCATGTAACAGGTGGAAACCATAGTGAATAATAATAATAATAATAATAAGGGGTATGACAGACAGTATAACATAAATGAGTCATCAAGCCGATTCAAAATAGCAGGCGTGATTAGAGATCTAGAGAAATAACTACAAGATAAATGATATTTAAGTTGGTTTGTGACTGGCAAGCAGAATTCAGGACGCACGTTTTGTCCTGTTTAAGACTCATCGGCTGGATGTACCTGCATCCCAATCAACGAGAAAATACAAGCTTATCCTAATCATAAGATTAGTGATTTTGTTTAAGAAATATGTAAATAAAGGTCTTTATAAACGAATATTCGAGATGATAAGTAATAATAATATACTGAATGAAAGGCAGCATGACATGTGAATTAAAGGCATGACAAAAATAAAAAAGCAATAAAATGAGATTATTACATGAAGGTAGATTATAGAGAAATCTAGGACCATGGTAACGAAGGTGATTTGACGAATTGTTTCTGCACACATGAATCTGGCTTCATATTGAGTATCATCAATACCTCTTCAATGCAAAGAAGATGAATGCAGACACCTTTTGATAGATTAGGTTCAATCTTATAAGTAATCTAAAAGCTGGATTCACCTAGTGTGCGGTCGTGATTAGTTATATGCTGTGGAGTTAATGATCCTATACTTTTTATCTATTCTCTATTGGGCCACTTTGGTAGGTGCTTCTGGAGATTCTCCTCGTTGAACGACCTATTTACCTAGCTCCATAGAACCAGGTAAAGAAATAGATGCATATCGTCAAGAGGAAAGGGTTTTCTTCGCTGCATTACTTGTTATAATCAATAAATGTGACAAATATCAGTATATAAGTCTACTTTCGATTCATTCCAAGCAATTGGCTTACTTCATACTTCGGAAATCGTGAGAATGGCCTAAGATACCGAACCGAGTATTAGGTTGGTTTTCGATCGCGTTTTGGATGTACTGATCACATTTTCACTATCCAGCAGGAAATAAAACAAAGTCACATATATTTCAGACCGATATTCGTTGTGTTTCTTGACAGTAGGACCACCTATGACTGGTCAAACATGGGATTGTGTTATGTAATTGTCTGTTGGAGTAGGGTTTGCCTGAGAAGCTATTCAACTTCTTAAAGGTTTTTATACAAATGCACATAAGGCAGAGCAAGAGTATATAATAACATTTCTCCGTTGTTCCAGTCCACCTGTGGAATTAGAGAGGGTTGTTTCTCCAACTTTGCCATAAATTATATTCTAGAAGTAGAAGTGTGAACTGGTGATGTGGAGTTGTTACTACAAGAACGACTTTTCAACCTTAAGTTTTCGGAAGATAACACATAAGCTATGTGTATCGCACTTAATCAGTTGGCAGTTTGTATCCCTAAGTATGGCAGATAATATGTACCTTCAAAGTGCAAAGTACTTTCGCATGATGGACAAAAGTGTGCACTTGCTCTCATTTTTGTGGTAAACAGCTTGAAATTAGTATCTCTAGGTGGTTGTGTGAGTGCATCTGAAAGTACGGCAGACGTGGTGAATCTACGGATAATGAAAGCCAGGTCGGCTTATGGAGAACTGGGGCATTTTCAATAACTTCATGATATAAGTCTAACTGTTAGAGATCAGGTTTACGACACTCAAGTGACAGTGATTTTGTTTTACATTTGCGAAACTTGATCTCTGAGTTAGTGATGTTTGGCGTCTCCATTTATTCGAACACTTTTGTATCCGAAAAGTTGCTGATAAGTAATGACAGCTACATGTTACGGATGCTTAGGCTTAGCATTGTGATGTAGCTGTCTTGAATCACTTACCTAGAAGGCTCGGTTATGTTTAACGAATGTCATTCCATAATTGTTTATTGAAGCTGGAACTGGTTGCAAGTAGCAAAAAGGTGATCATTTTATGATGTAATAATGAGAAATGTAAAAAAGCTGTACAGGATTAGCATTTGTAGGTGTCACAACGTCTAATCGGGGTTAAGGAGATGATACTTCAGATTTAAACAAATATAGCCCAGAATAGAGGCCTGCGGCTATCTTACTTTAGTTTTCTGCCAGAATGTTCATAAAAGCGTTATACATTTTTTTAACACGAGTAAAATCATTTTATTTGTGCTTTTATCAGAGGTGTATCTCTCGTTTTGCAATTTTCAGGACGTTTCATTAAATTTTACTTTCATTCCTTTGATCGCCTTCTGTCTCTACTTTTCTCATAACAAAACTTGTGCTTTTGTGGAGCATATATTTTCGGTGTCAATTTGTACCAACTTTTACGTGTATTAATAGATGACATAAAGCCTCATAGAGGCCGAATTACCTGAAGACCGCTAGATAGAATTTTAACGGTTAATATCATCAGTCCAACTAAATGTGTAGAATAGCTTAATGATCAACCAATTCCATTGTTGCTGACTGTATTGAACACAAACAAATATAGATTTCATATTAAAACTTCATGTGTTCTCCTCAAAACAAGTTCTTTTGTGAGTACATGATTGCTATTACGATGTTAGTGGATATTACCGAGTTTCATTATAGTCAACACGACAAACCGATCTCATAGAGACATTTAAATAAATTTTGTATTGAAAACTACTTTTATTCATTAAATTTATTGGCATAAAACAATAAGAACTTCATTTTTAAAATGATGATATACACTTATCGGATAAAATATCAGAAGACATTGAATACATCGGGTTTGATATGTAGAAACCGACATTTTTAATTAACATGGGAATAATCTACTTTAGTTGAGATATCTTGTGAAATACAATGTAAGCAACCAATAGAATATGCACCTTGACTTTAATTTTCATAATCGTTTCTAACAGTAAAGATTTCATTAGCAGATACTAAAAATAGATATTCGAGTTTGACAGTTGGATTTACCGGATTAATAAATTTCGTAAGCTAAAGAACAATTTAAGTTTTAAACAAACTGGACAGGCTGAATGTGATCTATGTACATGTTAATTGGCTGTTTAAATATATCTGGAACATATGGAGACAGCACTAACACAATATAATATAATTATTATGCACTACATACAGTAGTATGATTAGTTCTGTCCCCAAGTTTCGCCGTTATTTGAAAGACATTGTTGCTGAACAACTTTAACTATTTTCTTTCAACATATATTTTAATTAAATAAGTCTAGAAAAACAGCATTTACAAGATATTTTGAACTCAGTGCATTTTGTTTCATTCTCATCAATTACATGCATACCATCGACTTCATGTGAACATATACATTATGAAGTGTAACACTCAATAGACAAAAACGGATTGTTTGGAAAGTGGATTGCAAAGAAGTTTAATATTTATAAATTATTGAATGATTATTCCGAAAAGTTAATTATTCAAAGAACCACTAAAACTGAATATAGTTGATGATGAGACATGATGCAAATTAAAATCATGCAGTTGGAACCTCCATTCGTGTATGGACAATCCAAATTATATATATCTAGCTTACCAATTAGACCAATAATCACTATGATCACTTCACCATTACAAAAACCAGAAAGTAAGCTGGATAGCATTTTAGAATCAGTCAGTAAAGAATTGACAGTAAACACTTTAAAAGACACGTTTGAGTTCGCTAAAGTTGTAGAACAATTAAAAATGTCAGACCAACTAGTGATTCCATACGATATATTCCAATATTTACCAATATGTCTCTAGATGAAACCATTAACATAATAAGCCAACATTCCCAAAACTTATCTATGCCGAAAACACAGCGTAAACAAGTACTACAACATTGTGCTAGAAACGTTCAGTTTCAGCTTAATAATAAATTATACTATTCATCTGATAGGGAAGGCCCTTAGGAGCAGTTCTTCCCTACATATTTATAGCAAAAATTTGAAGTTTATACCTACTGTAAATCGTAACATATTATACAGAAGGTTCATCGACGACATATGTTTTATTTGATGACAAAAACCATGAGATGAAATTATTCGGGACCTTTAATAATGCGCATCTTAACATAAAATACTCAATGGGATACAAAAAGAGCAAAACATTCACATTCCTGGATTAGGGAACATTTCTAGGGTTTACATTCTGGAAGGACACATGGAATGGCCAGTACCTCCCATTTTAGCTTTTGTCCAATGAACTCTAGGTTTGGTTTAGTGACATCATTTTACAACTAAGCTGAAAATTATTTACGACTGATAAACTCGTAAATAAGATCACGATCGTAAAAGATTGTCTTGAAAAAATTGCTACCCAGAAAATTTATAAAGAAATGTGGAAATGATTACAATCAAAACATCTGAGCTGGAAACCCAGGAGAAAATGGTTGTTCACTCAATTAATATTTACAGATGATAAAGTTGTCAGTAAAATCAACCAAAGACCTAAAGCAGTTATTAAACAGAAATACCTGGCCTTCTGACTTCTATAATTATATACGACGTTATATTCAATAAATTAAACAAAGTGGTTAAACAACAGTCTTACACCACCTCTATTTGTATTTACCTGTTTATATGCACTTACGAAAGCAGAATACTCAGACTGGCGTTTTCATAATTAATTGATTGTATTCCGAAGGACTTTTGTCTAAAAGAAGCTAACATTCTTAAAGGCTCGACAAACACTAAAAAGGCTAATACGAAGCATCAAGTTAGTGTAGTGAACGCCCTTAAAATGTTCAGTAAACAATGAAAACTGGAGTTATTAAAAATCTCTGAGGCCATTTCAGTTAGAAGATTAAAACCTGACTGTTTTATTTAAGCGGAGTTCGTGGTTAACCATCAACCGTCCTGGTAAAAACAGGTTTGTAACCCATTATTCTTTACCATCTTTTCATGAGTATACATCGGCAAGTTTCATATCGCTATTTCGTTACTTATTATTATACACACAACAAATTCATGTTCACAATTACGTAATCAAATTTTTTACACTACACTCAAGAACTGACAATTTTCTATGAGACTTCGAAGTGATTTTATTACATCTATAGTATATCATTATTATGTTATGTTACCAAATTCATTCAATAATTCATAAATGTTAAACTTCTTTACAATCCACTTTCCAAACAATCCGTTTTTGTCTGTTGAGTGTTACACTTCATAATGTATACGTTCATTAGTATTTTTAGTTATATGAAGTCGATAGTATGCATGTAATTGATGAGAATGAAACAAAATGCACTGAATTCAAAATGTCGTGTAAATGCTGTCGTTCTAACTTTATTTACAATTTTAAGGGATTAAATTGCATGAAACATTTTAACTAATCGAATATATGGTATAAATATCGCTATTATTTGATTAACTAGAGCTAAGTGCTTGTTCAAGCATTGTTCACAACTTCTGTAAAACAAATATACATTTAAAGCGTACATCGAATCTCTATATAATCAGACATTTCGCCACTTACCAATTTTTTCTTTTGCTTCGACTTGCTCTTCGTCGGTGACTGAATTGCCACTTTAGGTTCAGCAAGACATGGCTCATAAGTTGAATAAGCAATATCGGTTAAAGCTATATATAGAAAGAAAGAAGTTTAACGTGGAAAGGAAACGATTAATGCAGTCATTACTAAATCATAATAATTGTCTTAGTTGGGCGATTTAAACGCTTTAATTATTAAGTGACATAATATGTGACGTGCTGTTGGAAAGAAGTTGGTAATGACTAAATGTTTTGTCGTCCATATCAGTACACACTATAACACGGGATACCTACTATTGAACTTCAGAAATACATGTGCATGTCCACATCAAGTTGACTGGAGATCAACTTGGTAATCGCATGACCTTTAGACCGATTAGACAGGATCTAATGGTTAACATTTATATCTATAATTGAACTAAGATGGATTGTGTGTGGAGACTGGTATTTTTAGTTTATTGAATACGTCACAGATTGATGTTGGTAGGATATCATTGAAAACAAGTAAGTACTAAATATTCGTTTCGTTCTAGTGTGGAGCTCCTCAGCACCGCTCGCCCCAGATTATGCCGTAGAGGCTTGAGGTTTGCGGACACCATAACTATGCACCACTGTTCCTGTTAGGATCCAATGGTAGAATTCCTACTTTCATCAATTTATGATATATAGAGGGACGATCGTTCATCGTCACTGGTGACAACTGTCTTACTCTTAACAAAGTTGAATTTCACCAATCCCAATAAAAAATTCATATCAACTCAGTTACAATAATCAACTCACTAGTGACTAAGTTCCGCATATTCCTGAAGCTCTAGTGAAAAGTTGTGACTGGTAGAGCTCAGTTCATCAGTGACGATGGATAATAGTCATACTACATCACAAATTGAAAGATGTGAGAATTCTATCAATAGATCCTGGCCTGTCTAGTGGTGTAGAATGTTAGATATTCCCCAACATAGAGCCCTTGGGGCGTAATCTGGGGACCGTACTCCTGAAGAACTCCATACTAGAACGAATCAACTGTCCGGTGCTCCCTGGATTTTAATTGTACCATGCTAAAATCAGTCTGTGGCGTATTCAATTAACTAAAAGTCTCTACCTTCAGTTGATTCATTATATGGCGTCCAGCCCATGCAAATTTCAAATATCAAATTCAACTCTAACAAACTCCAGGACACCCAATAATAATGTTTTAACTCGCTAGTAATTACCGGGCTCTTTTCAGGTAGCTTGACCAGAATTACGCCCTGTCATATATGTTGCAGTTCCCCATGAACAACAACGGGTAAGATTGCTCGGTACATGACAATTTAACGAACATATTAAATGCTAAATAATGGATGCCTGATCACGGGTCTATGGTTTAGGATTCCTCCACGAATTCTGAATATCCTGGCCTGGAGACTAAATAATGACGCTGGTGTACACAGGTGATGAGTTTCGTAGTAGTAAGAAGTAGCTGTCTAGGGCGATCAGTTTTCCAACTGTCAATCGATGTTTGTGAACAATGTTTAATCGAAATCTAACAATATCTACAACATCGAATCATAATACTGATAATGTTTCCTTCTCTGAACTAATTATGAAGGCTCCGTCGTCTTAAATGAACATTATTATCACTACAAACTTCAAAAAGAAGCATGTTACGAAAGTTTAACTGTAAAGAAATAACAGTTTGTTCTATTAAAACGAACCCCCACTATTATTGTTTCTCTGAGCTTGTGTTTCTGCAGATGTTATCAAGACAGACATTAAAGGATTCATAAATAAGCCACAAATAGTGCAATGTCACAAATTCCTTTTCTCAAGCAACAACGTAGTAGGTGGTTATCAATTTACTAGTCGGTATTTAAGTTTGTTATTAAATAAGGTGAACATTTCTTACTACAGATTTTGATTCTGACTACATAATAGTCGGAGTAACCACTAATTGGACAACTTGATTTTTAGACGGATCAATAATTTTCCTACTGGCTAAAAATGCTTAATAAATTATATTTTTACTACGTAATAAATGATCTCAGATATAGGTCAGTTGTTATGGTTTTATACTCTAACGGCTTAGTCAAACCGACAGTACTAAAAAAAAATTTATTTACTTTCGTCTCATGTTATATCATTCCCAAATCGCACTGAATATTGTAAAATGCAATCACACATAAAAACCTTTTCCCTTACAAATGCCGAAATGGGTATTTAATTATTCAAAGAATAGTCCAATAATTCACTCAGTACCTTGTATATCCATAAGAATATCTGTCTGCGATGTCCTGGCGGGTACTTTAAATGCTTGAAAATCCGTTAATACATGTACACCAACCATTGGTTTTTGCCCAAATGCTCTGTGATCACGCACACATATGTTCATTGGTGGCAAATAAATTTCCTCCTTTGGTAATAAGACATCAAGGAATAATAATGGCGATTTGAAATTTGGATTCTTTTTCACATTTTTTATGATTGCGGATTCAACCACTTTACCTCCAATCTCGAATTCCACTGACGGTGAATTAACACTGGCCAATTTATACTTACGCATTCCTCTAACACCCCAACACAGAATTTCAATACCGGTACGCTGAAGAACGGGACGTATACCTTCTGGTACATTGAATAAGGTACCACGACGTGTAGGCGGTGGTGGTGGAGATTTGCCGTCAAGCTGTTAAAATGTGTAGAATTTAAAGAAATAAAATATATCGAATTGTATGGTAAAATAATTCATTATTTTCCTTTTTCTGAAACATCCGAATAATTTGCTCATTTGAACTAGACTAATTAGTATGTAAAATAATGTATCAACGTGCGCTTGTAATGTGTAGAATATTGACAATGGCAGAGGATATCTTCGAAAAATGTGTTGCTTATGGTGGATAAACTAGATCTGTAATGGTAAGTTTAGATACATAGTAGTACAGGGTAGGAAACTAACTTACAAGACAGTAATCAAGATTTCCATAAAGTGTTTAATGAACCCTAGACTAGTTCTCCCCCCATCAGGATGTACAGTAAGAGTCGGCACATAGATGAGGTTGAAATGTGTCAGATGTTGCCATACTAAAACGTGTCATTAATCCGCGCAGTCATCAAATCTGTTCCTAAGCCAAGCCAGTTGGCGCAAATCTTTAGTTTTAATTAGAGGTTATGATCAGAGGAATTTTTGTAACAATGATAGATGAACAAATAAAACTGATGCAGTCTCAACTGATACTCTATAATGTGAATTCGTAAAAGCAGAGAATATGAACATTTAAACGTTAACAGAGTAGTATTATTTACAATGTAAGGTCATATATCTAAACCTTGGCGACCTGGTTAAGTTGTGCGTATTTACTGTTTCTTAATCTAAAATCTAAACAAAATCCCGTATTTTTCAATATAGCATGTCAGTTGGTGTTAAAATTGATTAGAAATTCTGTTTTTCTATCGTTTCTTGATGAGATAACATGAAACATACCAGAATCAATTCGAAAGCAGCTAATATTTCGCCACCTTTCTTTCGATTTTTCTCAATCGTATACCATTGCAGTACATTTGCCCACGTGGTTTCTGTGTCTAAACGAACAGCAGGAGTTATCTAGAGAATGGGTTGAAAAGGTAGAATGGTTCATAAAAATTACATATCGAGTTATATTATCGCTAATTAAATGAACTTGTATGAATGTAATATTTGAAAAGTAATGTGCTTTGATATATTTGGTAATATTCAGAATAGGATTATTAATTGGCATGAACGAATCAGCGGCCAAGTTATATTTGAATCTGTAGAAAAGATTATCATATTGCACCTGAGAGTACTTCCTTTGATATCCAGAAAGGTGGATTAATTAATCCGGCGCCTACTATGAAATATAAGGACACTATTCAATTATTTGACATGTTATAAAATGTACATTATTAAAGAGTACAAAACTAAAATGAGACAGGTTCTCATTTTTTACAGTTTTCTAAAAGATTTCAGTTTATATGCAATTGTTTTCAGTTTTTGTCTAATAGGTATACTAACTGGAAAGATTTTTGTAATAATGATTGGATGGAATGTATTCGGCTTTTTTAGTGGGCTGGAAGCTTCGCTAAGATTTCTAGAAACCATCCAAGTTAATATTAGGCTATCACAAAGTCATCATGCAACGCAACAAATTTACATAAAATGTACACTAAATAGCGTTGAGCAGTAATATGAAATTGACTGTAGTGAAATCTCTTATTATCAAAATAAGTATCCAAATTACTAGTTTTAACTATAACCTAACGGTCACAAATCGTATCAGGTCATGCAATTTTTGAAGTATTGTCAGATAACTAACGGAAGTATTTCAACATTGACCTCAATATGCACATACACAATGATTTCCCAGTGCATTATTAACAGGATTATGAAGAAATGCTGATAAATATTTTATTTGGTAAGAGTGGTATAAGTTCATGGGCAAAAATAAAAGTGGACCACATCAGTAAAGAAATATCAAGATTAATCATTCTAGTATTAATAGCTAACTCAAGTTTGATGTAGTACAAACCCAATTCAAACTTTTAGTAGTAAAATCATGATAAATATAAACATATTTAACTAGCTAACTAAACACGAAAAGAGACAAAACATCGTAGCTAACAACCACTGATATAATCTTACCTGTAATCTACCTAAGAAATGATCTGAACTTAACTGATCATAATCAAACAATTCAATCATTACTGGTGGTGGATCAGAAAATATATTTTTTGGGTCACCACACATTTCAATATGTTCAAATATTAATGTTTCATCCCATGTTGGACATAGAGTTTGTTGAATAATTTGTGTTTCCTGACTATGCCCTTGAAACGAACATCTTACAAATGGATCTGAGAGACCTGACTGATCAGCTGCTAAAACACTACGTGCTTGGAAGATATACGCTCGTAAATGCCATATATGAGAAGCTGAAATGTGAATAAACAAGTATGATAAGCAAACTACTGCAAATTGAGTCTTACATCTAATCCTAAAACATGCTTACGTTACTAGAATAATTGCAGACAATTACAATACAAAAAATATCGTTAGAATTTAATGATAACTGATAATCTAGTAGTTTGGAATAATGTTCTCATAGTAACATTTCAAATTAAAATTAGAATGGTTCATAAATTTAAAAAAAGTACTCCCACTTAAATACTTTATTATGGGAATTAAAACCATGATATTTTCTAACGGGATTGGATAACAGGAAAATTTTACCTGGAAATATCAACAAAAATTTATTTTAAGTAATCAGTGAACTTTCACCGAATATTCTAAACTGAAGATATTAACTACTCACTTGAGAAACGCATGAATATTCTCGGAACGGTGAGATTTTCTTTCTATTAGAAATGAAAATGCATGCAGTGAAAAGCGTATATGTTAGAAAACATAGTGAAATCAACAAGATACTGTTTACCGTAGTTAATGTATCAGAAACTTTGTATTATAAAAATTTCCAAATGTGATACAAATCATGATTTTAAGATGATCTTAGTTTGTCAATCGATTAGCTTACATAAAATATTAAATTTCTAAGAAAAAACTGCAAGTTTAAGAAGATAATGACAGGTAAACTGTAGGTCATGCTTCTAGAATAATGAACTAACCAAACCAGTCGATCATCAAGTGGTTTGGCTTCATAATATTTATTCATGTATATGGAATTTTTAGTTCAATGTTAATATTTTTAGAATCAATCACTTTTGTTTAAGATGGATTAAGACTGGCAAGCGGAATCAAGGACACGCGTTTCGACCCATTTGGCGCTCGTCGACTGAATGTACCCGCATTCTAGTGTTGATGTTCACACCGGGAATCGAATTCCGTTTCTTCCGTGCAAAACTCCAAAGCGACTCTATGTGAACATTAACACTGGTATACATGCACACCCTGCTGACGAGTCCCACATAGGACAAAACGCGTCTGCTGGGTTCGGCTAGCCAAACACAATCTAACTGAACAATACCTGAGATATATCGCTATATCAAGATAATCCAATCAGGATGTATATATATATCGTAAAAGAGACTGATCAATTTCAGTGTACAACAAATGAACGAGAAGATCCAAACATATTCTAATTATGTATTAATCCTTTTTATTATATTAAATGAGACTGTCTTTCAATAAGTTGTTTAACACGACTACAATTTCTAGCTTGTATATGTAGTTGGTTATCCGTCGGTTGAACTGCATAAGCTGAGTAGAACTAACTACTAATGTGCGTCTAAAAACGAACTTCATCCAATTTAATTTAATATAAAAATGTGGAATGTTTAAGATAAAATTATTTTATTAAGAAATGATGATTATTAGAAAAATGATAGTGGATATATTGAATTTACCTTATTGGTAAACTTTTTTAAGGTTGTTTACTCTGCAAATGTGTACAATTAACAGCAAATATTTGTGTATGTGACTAAAATGCATTTGTGTACTCCATCCTGAATATACTCACTGGTACTTTTTCAGTTTATTACGCATTCCTTTTCGATTATCCGACCAATTTAGCCCATCTATAAATAGTCCTTAACGTCATTTAGAATGTGCTTGTGAAGTTTTCGTACAGACGTCGTTTCTCTGACATCATACAATTCCTTTACGGTTTTTCCTGTCACTTTTATTAACCCGTACACCTCCAAATATATGAGTTGCTTCAAAATAACTTTCAATCCGCTAAAAACAATCCAGTTTGTGTGCGTATTTTTAAGACAGCAAACATGGAATGGAAATGTGTACGTATCACGCTTCTTTTCACATTTAACTTTACCCATTCTACGTCCACAATTACAAAATTCGCCTTCCTTAGTATTCTCTTAACTTATAGATAGGATATTATCATCACTTTATTTGAATTTCAAAGAATGCTCTCAAGTGCTAGAATCATAATTTCAGTTATGAACCACGACCTTGAAGAAATGGTTCTCAAATTTCATTTGTCTATTACTATTGTTTATTCCTACTATGAATTGTTCGATATCACTGAAGTTAGATGCTAATTACTGATTACAGGAAACATCAGGATGAAGTGAAGTCATAGAACGACCACCAGAAAAGTACTCAAAAACATCCTCAACAATCAACTTAAATGAATTCAGGTTAATAGAAGTTAGGTGAATGTAAACTACATATCTCCTTAATTGTATAAACTGTAATAGATCTAGATGACAGTGATTCAATTTTAAGAAAGCAAAATGTCTTAGATATATCTGTTTAGTTAATAAATAAACAGTTATGCAGTAACAGTCTGTGTAAACACTATTTTGCTTCGTTATAACTAAAAAAAATCACTGTATAATGAAATCACTTTCAATTTTCAATATTTTGATTGAAATTTTGACACTTATATTGAAGTATATGTTTTAAAAAAGATATTTATGAGTTAAGATAATTGGGATATTTATATTCACTTTAACCAAATAAGACGTTAACTTATGAATGATATGAAATGTAAGTTATAGGTTAAACAACAACAAAAATATAAATTGATTATTAGGAATAATCACATTCAATAAAAACTAGAAGAAAAGACAACAGGTAAATTTAGTGATAAAGCTAAAACTTCATCAAGTTAGACAATGATAGAGACATATCATGCTTGACTAAAATAACATTATGAATAAAAGATGACTGCCAAAATCAGATATATATATAATGACAGCTTTTATTAGGCAAAATAATTGAAAAGTAGAGAGTATAGGTCTATTGTTTTAACCAAGATTGGAACTTTGTATTATTCTCAGTACTCATGGCTGGTAATATACGTTCAGAAGAGCGAAAATATAGATTTCTGAACATGGAGTAAAATGTTGTGACTGTTGTAATTCAATCGCGTTTGCATTGGAATAGATATCCTTGATAAAAGTGAATAAAATCTCACTATATAAAATAGTTGACTGAAAATTTTGAGGGGTGAATTTTGATTCAATGGTTACAAAGTAAACTTCGGTCACTGATGAAGCACCTCTTCAATACTTGCTAATGTTCCATGTTTTTCTCGGTTATTATAAATTCCCGAGAAAAATATTAGTTCACATATATGTATATACACAGATGATTAATTTGAAATTCGATTTGCACTGGCGTTTATTCTCTCACTATGGCTTATTTCAGAAACAAGTAAGGTTAGCCATATACACATTTATATGACTCGTGTAAGGATTATGTTAATGGATATCTTTACAAAGCTGCAACAAAATTAACACAACTATCCTATGTCACGAATATAATCAAACATTGACATCTGAACTTATTAATTCTATGGCTACTATGCTAGTGTAGATGATCTAATAGATGTTTCGTTTACACGCTAACGAACATGTGTAGAAAACATTTACATATTATTAAAGATCACACTACTTAAAAAAATAATTAACAGACACCTCCAAATATTTTATAGTCATGTAGAGGTCTGCAATGACAAACTGCAATACATATGAAATTAATTGTAGTTTCTTTTTGTTACGACTACTAACGAATAAACAAGTCACTTTATATAGGTACTTTACACCCCTCTATTTTCAGATTCACTGATAAAACTTAGCAGTAATATATTAATCAATGACAACATGTCCAAAAATATGTATTTATCTGTAATTCACTAAATAAGGTCGGAACAATGATAGAAATCATGCAAAAGCTTATTTTTAAGTGGGCAATTATAATCATTGTACATGGAATTCGAAGCATATGGAGTATGCTATTAGGTGAATGAGCTTTCAATATAGCCTTAAGAATATATGATGCATGCTGGACATATATACAGAATGATCCGAACCTAATCAGTGAATATGATATTGTCAAACAAAATGATGGGGAAGATCAAGTACATGTGAGATATAGGTAGAATGTGTTACTGCTGGGTAAGTCTAATGAAATTAACGTCAAAAATTCCCTATAACCTTATGTATATATATATATATATATACGTTTAAATGCATGCATCCGAAACCACTATGCAAGCACAACGGCGTAGCTCACAGTATTATGTGAATTTTTCATTTTTTGATTAACTAACCTTCTTACATTTGGAGATGTGTAAAAACTTCGACATAATAATTAATAATAAATTAGCTAATTACACATAGGAATACATAAATTTATATCACATGCTGTTAACATTGAAAATGGTTAATAGGTTACCGAAAGCGATTACAATTCGGTGCCATGAATACGCTTTACAATTAAAAATTCATACCAAAAGATCAGCTGAGATTTTTCAGTGACTACTTAATTCTCCAATTCCACTTTTTGTTTATATTAAGTAAATTAAATTTAATCAAAAATGTACCTGTTGTTGCATTTGGCTTTCAGGACTTCATACTTTTATGTACTTATAATGCTCATGAACACTGTTATGAGCCATCATATTCTAGTAATATGCTTTGAATATCCAGTATTTTGCTAAGCTATACGTATGCATTGAGGCAATACTCTGAATTCTAGATAAATACCAATGTCATGATAACATACCTGATGACTTAAGGCTTGGGTTATCTGTAATGTTGCTAAGACATTCGAATGTATTAAATTCTAGTTCAAGTAAACTCAAAATCACTGGGCAATATTTCACCTATAAGTGAGATCTCAGAAAGAATATCTTCATCTTATTTACGTTTGCATTTATTTAAAATCGTCAAGTTTAGTTTTCCATGTCTAGTATGTTTGTTACGTTATTCAGATTTGTTTCTTCGAAAACGTTCGAATTCTAGTTGAAGTGAGTTCCAATTATGTATAAGCTACTTGGCAACCACAAGGTGAATATTCAAAGATATCAAAATTAATGACAATATATATACATGATTCTAACAGTTCAGTATCTACATATAATAGTCAATAGAATGAAGGAATCGTAAAGACTACATTACAGGCATGAACTAGTTTTCATCCTAACATTTTTCACGATAGGCAACTTGTGGCCAAGTGATTCTCAGGGTATCTAAAACTCAAATTAAAATATGGGCATTTCCGACTCAAAATACTAGAAAGTTTAGCAATATGCCGGGTATCCTTGGCTTGGCAAATCTTGGGACAAAGTTTGACGCATGTTTGTTAGACTTTTTTGACTAAAACTAAACAGCTGGTTAGAACTTTTTGAACCAAAACGTGTATTGAATAGCTTGCAATCAAAATTACGAGCTTCATTTATCCGGCATGTTCTGAAGCTAGTCAAATACGCTGAGACGGGAGTGGCTTCAGGTGAATTGCATGTTGTTACGTAATTTAAGCGTAATAAGAATTTACTTCATGTATAAATTAGATATTCGCCATTCATTTTATTTAATTCGCTTGGCGACGTGCCACATTATCAAGTACGTTGAAAGTGTCTGACTTCTACTTCGAGTAATTTTCAATTCTATTTTAGTAACTTCACGATATACTAGATAAGTGATGCAAAACTTACTTACAGAATATCCGTGACCTCTAAAAGTCCATCTCACGAAACCTTGCAAATATTTATAGAAGTACGCATATATATATATATGTATATATATATATATATATATAGGTATGTATATATATATGTATATAGATATGTATGTAGTTATATTTAATATGTTATATATATATACATATATATATACCATCTATCGAAGTCACATTTGATTTTGGCCTCTGCGTATGCGTCAACAGTTTACTAAAAAGCTCCTGTCTGAGACAACATGAAAGTCTACATACAATTGAAAAACTGAAATTACCAACTATAAATAGAAAATTAACTATTGGGAAGACATAAAATCAGTAAGTAGTCAGTCAATAATGTGAACATAAGTGCACTGATGCGAAACCAGGCAATATAGTGATGTCACAAAGTTTCATAGTAAACGGAACACAAATGTGCATAAATTGTAGGTAGTAAGTGCATGATTGACATTGCCAAGGTCATTACTCTATATAGCCGCCGTTTCAGACATTTGTTACTTACTCCTAAGATAGAAGTAGCATAATTTCCATTTTCCAGAAAGCAAACTCTTTATGAATTTGTCTTCTTAGTTTAACTGTTGGGTTAATCGAGAAAATGGATGAATGTTTTGAAAGAGTAAATAGCTAAACTTATTTTATGCTAAATGCATAATATAAGTGATAAATTGAATTCTGAATAACATATCGTTGGTACCAACCCCGAGTAGTTTATAGACTTACTAGAATAAACGTCTTAAATTTAACTGTCGTATCATCTTGGGTATAAAGAGTCGAGGGATAGGGTTGGCCTTCAGTGGTTTTGTTTTTTATATACCTCGTGACGTACAATGTTGTGTATGTATGTATATTTATATATGTATTATATATATACATATATATATACCATCTATCGAGTCACATTGATTTTGGCCTCTGCGTATGCGTCAACAGTTTACTAAAAAGCTCCTGTCTGAGACAACATGAAAGTCTACATACAATTGAAAAACTGAAATTACCAACTATAAATAGAAAATTAACTATTGGGAAGACATAAAATCAGTAAGTAGTCAGTCAATAATGTGAACATAAGTGCACTGAATGCGAAACCAGGCAATATAGGTGATGTCACAAAGTTTCATAGTAAACGGAACACAAATGTGCATAAATTGTAGTAGTAAGTGCATGATTGACATTGCCAAGGTCATTACTCGTATATAGCCGTTTCAGACAATTTGTTTACTTACTCCTAAGATAGAAGTACATAATTTCCATTTTCCAGAAAGCAAACTCTTTTATGAATTTGTCTTCTTAGTTTAACTGTTGGGTTAATCGAGAAAATGGATGAATGTTTTGAAAGAGTAAATAGCTAAACTTATTTTATGCTAAATGCATAATATAAGTGATAAATTGAATTCTGAAATACATATCGTTGGTACCAACCCGAGTAGTTTATAGACTTACTAGAATAAACGTCTTAAATTTAACTGTCGGTATCATCTTGGGTATAAAGAGTCGAGTGATAGGGTTGGCCTTCAGTGGTTTTGTTTTTTATATAACCTCGTGACGTACAATGTTTGTAAATCAATAATTATAATAAATAACTTTATGAAATATAGACAACAATAATTGCAAAAATAAAATTGACTATGTTCTATTTAAAAAGATGAGGGTAATGATGCCATAAATGAATCACGTTAACTCAGTGTTTACGATGTAAACACTATACATGAACGACCGCCAGTAAACTATAACTTAGGTTAATTACTGCCTGGGATTCGCTGACATGAATTAAGTCGTAGTTTGCTGGTGTGCACAAAATGTAAGTGCTATTCTTTGTGTCAACTGGTTTGAAGTACCTATTAGCTAAAAACAGAGCAGCAAAACTTCAAGTCAATGAGTGTAGCGATCGCAATGCAACTTAATTTATAGAATTAAACGGTGAATACTAAGCACTAGACAGACATAATATCTTATCAACTATTAATAGCCATCAGCAAATATAAAGACTTTAAAAATAACGTCACGGAGGAAGAAAAAGTATGTTGTTTGTTAACTTTCTTTTCAGATTCTGTTCTCACTCAACAACCAAACAGTAATAATTGTTGAATGCAAACTAAAGGAATAGAATAATTTCCGATTAGAAAATAAACAGAAACGACAATTAATGCACAAACATGACATAAAAACAGTTGTGTTTCTCCAATAAAATGTCACATACACCAAGCATTACACATTCAAATATTTTGATAAGCCTTAAGCAAGCAATTTAAATCTCATTATATACGTAAATTAAAAGCATAATAAAAACAAGCAAAAGCAAAAACAATTTAGTTTTGCAGTGTGTACGCATACTTTTTTCAACTTCATACTACTTTCCTAGAACATAAAACAGAAAAAGAGCAGAATAAGAAGGAAACTAAATTCATGAAGTGTTAACTGTAAATATTTGAATAATCTAGCCTGCCTAACAAATGTGTAAACTGTTGATACAGAAAATTATCTTTCTGAACTCAATAATACATCAAGTGAACAATACGCCAAATACTTCTCATTTTTAACCATAAACGTGTCCTACTGACATTTTCACTATTAGTAGAACCTTCATAAATCACACAGTTATATAGCATCTTCATTTCTTACTACATCGTCTATCAAGGTAGTTATGCAGCGTCTAATTAACATACTGGAAATCAAACAAAATTTCAGCATGGTTGTCTGAAGAACTGGGAGGATGATCTAGAGTGTCGATGTAATTGTAAACCGAAAAGTTTAAGAAAATCGCTTTTGAACATACAGGTGTACAACATACTCTATAATTCCGCTAGATCTAACGATCATATTGATAGTGATTCCGTTATCATAAAATATAAGCTGTCGCATAGTTTCAATATCTTCAGTAACAAACATACATAATTAGTAATTATGGTGGATATATGTATTGACCATGTAAATATAAATTCCAATTTAATGCTTCTCGTGTTTAAATTAAGAAGTAAGTAGTACCAATATCATATGGCTGGGAAATATCTACATTCAGATTTCATGAAAACAACGTATTCTATTGACAAATTAATACTCTATAGTTAGTAACCTAAAATTCACTTTGACCCTTTCATTTCACACAAGACTCTTTTGAACATAAACTAAAAGTATAAATTTCAATGAGTAGCACTCATCTACTGAAACCTACTTGGATGATTTTTTTAGGGATAAATCAGAAAACAAATTTATTTAACTTTTATCTAACTTCAGCCACTACGTAAGCTCTTTAAAATTCATTCACCAGTTATAATGTCAGTGAAATCTTAGAGATGTAAGATTTTTATACATAAATTTCTTTTTCTTATTACTATCCAAAAGAATTCGCAATACATGTGATAATATTTTGGAAAACAACAAACTTTCAATACAAATCATATTGTGCTTTCAAAGTACAACATTTATACTGTAACCTAGTTGATTCCAATGTAACAATAAGAACAGGTTGTAGTGATTATTTAGACTACAATAGCTGCAGTTATTTACTGACTGCATATGTGACCAAACTGCTAAGTAATCAGATGACATGTGTGATGCGATTGTAGAAAATTATATTAATTTTGCCATGTTACAAACCTTTAAGTACCTTTTTCGCCAACGTATTACAATAATAGATTACCCAATGAGGAATTATTAAAACGCGGTTGTAGTGAAGATGTGAATCAAAATCTACAATAACGAATTGTCTACATCCTATAAATTCTGATTTAATAATGCAGCCGTTCGCTATCAGTATTCCATACAGTAATTTACATGAATAACCTTTATCGTTATATGTTGTTATGAAGTTTGTATTTTTTACTGAGGAAAACCTCACGATAAGATTGCAAGATCCTGCATGTTATTTATAAGTAAGTAAGTCAGTAACACTAATCTGCCAATTAAATTTACCTGATTTAGTTTTCCCAATGAATAAATCTAATCAAAGTTAAAGATAAAGACGCTGTTTACTCAGATACACGGTCAACTCTAAATTTTTGATTTCTATCTTTAAATAGAAGACGATAAAACGTCGCCTTTCTAGTCGTAAAAATAACTAAAGATACAATTCTAATAATTCTTACTGCCTGTTTCGAATTGTTTCTTATTTGTAAAACACATGAAGTAGTCTCTGAACTTAATCCTTTTGGTGCCAAAGTACGATGCCAACGTCTACGGCGAACCATATCCACTTTTCGTTCTTTCGTATGAAATTTCGAATCGAAATTGAACGCATATTCCCACGCACCGGCTGGCTCCGTGCTTAAACTTTGCTAAAAGAGATATTTGTTAAAAAATATGACGTAAGTAAAAGCAAATACATAGAATAATTTATGATGAACGGGAAATAGTAGAAAGCAGAACATTGCACCAATTGTCTAAATGTTGTTAGTTGATTTTAAAGTATACAAGTCAAAATCTTGTTTGATTTTTTTTTAAATAATGATATGTTTGTATTAACATGTGAGCATAAAAAAGTCACTGAAAGCTGTGATATGCTGACCTGTATCATGCAGCTTTTTGGTTGCTGGTGTTATCAGTTATAGCTGTTAAAAATTAATTAGATATAAATCCAAGCATTGATGCATCCGACTACAGGTGTCATCACACTTCAGTAGATGACTGTACTGAATTATTAATTTATTTATTGTCATCAATTAGGACTCAAGGCATGTGCTGTTATCGAACTGCATCTAATACGAAAGTTTCTTATATTTCAGGATTAACTGATTTACACTGATTAGATTGACTTTATTTTGAAATTATGATATACATGAATTTTGGCTATCAGTTTTATGTACCTCTCATTCCATTTTGGACTTCACAGAAGCGTGTACCCGAGTTCCAATGTTAATGATTACTTCAGATACCATATCACTGTTCACTTAGCTAGTAAATCTAGATACCTTATAATGTGCTTAAAGAGTACAGCTACTTACGGCGATCACGTGATTATATTTAACACTGAAAAGAACAGAAAGTTCTGAATGTTATATTATGCGACTCATTACTAGGTTAAATTAAAGACGATTCACTTTCGTAGCATTGGGAAAGAATAGAAAGGTGATGAGAGAGTTTCACCACACTTTACAAGTTAACTTTGAATTATTACTGCTCATTTGTAGTATTTTAACATAAACAGTCATTAACTGGTAAAGATTGACTAACGAAATATGGTAGAATGTTCACATCACAGTCGCTCAAAGAAGCGATAAAATGACATACTAATATTTTGCCTACTAACAAGTAATATAAGGCTATCCAGCATTAATATTCGATGAGATTACAATTATACCAACAGAGACTAACTGATTTTAGCTCTTAACATTAAAAATGGAAAAATAGGGACTCTTACACGGAATGATAGTGCACAATTATATGTTTATTTACATGTTACCGAAGATATTCATCACGTCGTGTTCGTTTTATTATTCACAGTGTTAGCATATTCAAGACTGCTGGATTCCCTTAATGGCCAGTAGAGATACAGGATTTAAGTATGGCAATTTTTACTAATTGCCGTCAAACACTCGATTTCACTCTGACTGCATTTATATATGGAATTATAATTTACGTTACGTGAACTAATGGAAAGCGTTCAAAAACTTTCCCATAAAAACTGTATATGTAGTCATCATAAGAACAAAACTCTGAAGCACAATATCTTAGACGACGAATAAAACTCTATATCTCTGGTGAAAATAAATAGAAGAAAATCGTTAACGAAATACCACTATTCTTGCTATAATTCATCATTTTACGAAAAATAATTTCAAAGAAGAAATTATCTACAGCAATCCTTAGTATACATTGATTAAAGTATAAATGATAAGTTGGTGTAAAGAAAGCTGGTATGAATCTAAATTGGGGATGATTTACAACTCCGGTAATGGATTCCATTATCATTTTGGATGGTATCATCATTTCCCAAGTCAAAATGAAGTGATTTGAATCTCATTAGTAACAGATAACATTTTAAAATTGTAAGACAGTTATCATACGACTAATCTTTGGAGATTGTAGGATAAACAAACCTGTTCATAGAACACATATAGCAACAAACGGTATAAAGTGTGGATCTTACTTAATTTCATTTTAAAAGTTTATATTTGTTCAGATTATTCACATGTATTATTCTTAATTAGTTTAACAAAAATGTTAAGATTACATAATAGGTCTTAGCATGAGTTTAATTGAGAATATATATAGATATATAAACACATAGATTTAGTGATTAAAGATAATAAAACCTAAGTTAGATGAAGATTAGAACCAGTGATGATCACCTCATTATGGTATTAAAAATATGCAACTGACTATTGTTTACAGAAAAGGCTCTCAACTAAAATTTCCCAAATTATTCATGCTGCTAAGCAACAATGAAGTATCCACGTAATAACGCACTAATTTTAGAATTTCTTTGTGAAAAGGAGGTTTTCATAAAATACAGACCGTTAGGTTAATAACCAAATTTAGGTGGCGATGCTATACGACTCACAGAATGATATTCCATCGGTTGCAGACAATAAGCAACTTGCCTAAGAAAATGACTATGTTTTGGCAAGCAAATATATTCGATTTAGGAATTAAAATTATAATTAAGGTCTCATTTGAGATGGGAATATTTTATTGTGATTTTTTCTAGAAACATTCACTGTCATACCATCATACTGCTGTTTATCAATATCGAGCTCCTAACCTTTAACCTAGACCTGTATATAAATTTAACCTTAACCTTAATCATTTTTTTAGGGAAATGTAAAAATATATGCCCCTACAATAATCGCTGTCATGAGAGGATTCCTGGTGCCGGAATATACAACTATCATGTTTTTCTTTACACCTACATTCTGTCACCTCTTGTTCACAAAGAGCTGTCTCCCAAAGTATCACACTTTGATAGAAATTACTAAGCATTCCCTATAACATCAATACTGTCAATTCACGTATACACCATCACCTTGGAACAAATATAATTCAATATTTAGTACATGATCTTGGAAGTAATTAAAGCCAGCAGCTTAGATCTTCGTGTACAATAAGCAAGAACTAAGAGGTAGCTGATTTTTATTGTGGTTATTGCTCATATTTTATTTTACAGTTTCGGCAAACAATGTTTTATATTAACACTTGTTTAAGTCATCTGAAAATCTATACAACACAATAACTACTAATTTATTACGAAGACAGAGATCTGTAGCATGCTAACACATCTTGTCAAATACACGGTAACAGAATAAAATCAAAGTAAAGACACATAGCAGTACATCCTTGCTATGTTTAAATTTCCGAAGGGAACTGAATAAAAATTATTTGGACTTTCGGATCAGGAACATAATTTTTACACCTTATTATTTGCAACGCTAGACAGATGAAGGTCAATTAATCAATCAATGCCTGTTACCCCAAGTGGAGCATAGACCGCCCACCAGCATTCTCCAACCAACTCTGTCCTGGGCTTTCCGTTCTAGCTCTTCCCAAGTGCTGGTCATTCTCTTCATGTCTGTTTCCAATTCCCGACGCAATGTGTTCATAGGTCTTCCTCTGTTTCCTTGGCTTTTTGGATTCCACGTTAGTGCTTGTCTTGTGACACAGTTTCATGGTTTCCTCAGTGTGTGTCCAATCCACCTCCAGCGTCTTTTCCTAATTTCTTCCTCAACTGGAAGTTGGTTAGTTCTCTGCCACAACAGGTTGTTGTTGATGGTATCTGGCCAACGAATCCGAAGAATCCTGCTCAGACAGTTATTTATAAATACTTGTATCTTCTGAAGGATACTTTTCGTAATTCTCCAAGTTTCAGCTCCATACAACAGGACTGTCTTCACATTTGCATTAAAAATTTTGACTTTAATGTTTGATGAAAGTTGGTTTGAGTTCCAGATGTTTTTCAGTTGTAGAAATGCTGTCCTTGTCTTACCAATCCGCGCCTTCACATCCAAATCAGACCCTCCTTGTTTGTCGATGATGCTGCCCAAATATGTAAAGGTTTCAACGTCTTCTAGAATTTCTCCGTCAAGTGTAATTGGGTTAGTGTTTGCTGTTTTGTATCGGAGGATCTTGCTTTTCTCTTTGTGCTTGTTGAGGCCTAATGCTGCCGAAGCTGCTGCTATGCTGTTGGTCTTCATTTTCACTTGATGTTATGTGTGAGAAAGAAGAGCTAGGTCATCTGCAAAGTCCAAGCCATCTAGTTGCGTCGATGTTGTCCATTGTATTCCGAGAGTGCCTTCAGATGTTGCAGTCTTCATGATCCAGTCGATGGCCAGTAGGAAGAGGAAGGGCGAGAGTAAGCAGCCTTGTCTAACTCCGGTCTTCACTTCGAATAAATCTGTGAGCTGACCTCCATGCACGATTTTACAATGTAGTCCGTCGTAAGAATTCCGTATGATGTTGACTATCTTCTCGGGTACGCCGTAATATCGTAGAAGGCGCCATAATATTCACCTATCCACGCTGTCGAATGCTTTTTCATAGTCGATGAAGTTGATGTAAAGTGGTGAATTCCATTCAATCGATTGTTCAACAATGAACCGTAGAGTAGCGATTTGATCGGTACACGATCGGTCTTTACGGAATCCGGCCTGTTGATCTCGGAGTTGACCGTCGACTGGGTCCTTTAATCTGTTCAATAACACTCTGTTGAAGACCTTTCCTGGTACTAAAAGTAGAGTAATGCCTCTGTAGTTTTCACAATTGCTGAGATCGCCTTTCTTTGGTATCTTGATGAGGTACCCTTCTTTCCAGTCTGCTGGAACTTGTTCATCCTCCCAAATCTTCCTGAAGAGAATGTGGAGTATCTCTGAAGTTGCTTCTATATCCGTCTTCAGTGCCTTCGCTGGTATGTTGTCTGGTCCTGCTGACTTGTCACTCTTGATCTGTCTGATGGCCATTTTGATTTCTTCGACTGTTGGTGGGTCTGTGCTTATAGGGAGATCCGTGGCTGCTGCTTCGATGACTGGTGGGTTCAGTGGAGCTGGTCTATTCAAGAGTTCTTGGAAGTGCTCTACCCACCTGTTCCGTTGTTCATGCACTTCAGTGATTGGTTTGCCAGCCTTGTTCTTGATTGGCCGTTCTGGCTTGTTGAATTTCCCAACTAACTTCTTCGTTGTATCGTATAAGAGCCTCATATTTCCTTCTCTTGCAGCTTTTTCCGCTGTCATTGCTAGGTCGTCAACAAATTTTCGTTTATCCAACCTGATGCTCCTCTTCACTTGCTTGTTGACTTCGGTGTGTTCGGCCTGTGCCTTGGCTTTCTCTGTTCTGGTCCGACTGTTATTGGTTGCTGTCTTTCTGTTCCTCCATTCTTGGATCTTGTCCAGAGTACTAACAGAAATCCACTCTTTTTGGTGTTATTTCTTGAGACCCAAAACCTCCTGACATGTTGAGGTTATTGTTCCCTTAATCTCTTTCCAGCTGTCTTCCATATTAGTTCCACCTTTTTCTAGTAGATCATGAAATGCCTGAAACTTGTTGCTGAGAATTAATTTGAATTCGTTGCGTTTGTTAGTATCCCGGAGAAGGGCTGTATTAAACTTGTGTAATACTGCTGCTCCAGTTGTCCAGTGCTTCCGCAGCTTCAGTTTCATTTTAGTTACCACCAAATGGTGATCTGAAGCTATGTCGGCTCCTCTCCTTGCTCTTACGTCTTCCATGGTTCTTCTAAACTTCTTATTGATGCAGATGTGGTCGATTTGGTTCTCCGTAATGTGGTCCGGTGAAACCCATGTAGTTTTGTGTAAACGTTTGTGGGAGAAAATGGTGCCACCTATAATCATTTTGTTGAAGGCACATAAGTTCACAAACCTCTCACCGTTATCATTCCTTTCTCCTAGTCCATGTTGTCCCATGATGTCTTCATACCCGGTGTTATCCACTCCGACCTTGGCGTTGAAGTCGCCCATCAGAATGGTCAGGTCCTTGGCTGAACATTTCTCGATGATTGACTGCAGCCTCGCATAGAACTGGTCTTCGTCGTCTTCGTGGCTGTCATTGGTGAGTGCGTAACACTGGATGACATTCATTGCAATCCCTTCCTTCTTCGTCTTGAAGGATGCTGTGATGATCCTAGGTCCATGAGGTTCCCATCTTATATGAGACTTCCATGCATCTTGGGATAACACCAATGCTACTTCTTGTGTGTAGGAGGCGTTTTCTTCTTCGTGGCCCGAGTATAAAAGCACATTTCCCGAGGATAACCGTTGTTGTCCAGCTTGCACCCAATGCGTTTTGCTTATTCCAAGTATCTTCAGGTTGTATCTTTTCATTTCTTCAGCTATTTGCATGGTCCTCCCTGTTTTCCACAGCGTGCGGACATTCCACGTACCTATATTAATTGTTGCTCTGGTTGTCAGAAGAGACATCGGCCTCGTGGCTTCCGAAGAAACTCGGCTTTCACTATGAGGCGTCATAACATACCTTCCAACTTCCGGGGCAGAGTAAAAATGGTTATAAAGGTTTTTACTGGTTAGCGTTTTTTTAGCACGTTTGCTGTTTTACGGGACGGGGTTGCTAGCCCCATGCCCAACCCTCCTCCTTTATCCGGGCTTGGGACCGGCAGCAACCGTAGGGGCTACAGGCGGAGTAGACAGATGAAGGTAAAAGGTCATAATTATAGATTTGATTAGCATTCATCAGCAAAATTCACCTATAGTATCTAAAGAGATTCGAAGTCGTATAATATTATGTACAGTCACGGATACTTTCGCTACATATGAACGTCAGTCAAATAATTGGGTCAGACGCCGTTCCGATAGTTTCTTCTAAACCACAGGCTGTCAATCACCTCTAATTTATTATTTAGTTGTACAGATATTTCAGATAAACTAATGGTGACCATCTAATTATTATTTTGAACCAACTCTCATTGAATGATACTGCCAAATTATTGGGTTATTTTAAAATCAAAAGTTAGTCATTTGATATTAGGAACAAAAATATGATTGTAATGAATGAGTATCATACTCGATGTCACTTATCATTGAGGTTAATTCAAAACATATTTTACCGACTATCAAATATTAAGTTAATCGAGTTCATTACTTATCTACGAGGGAAATATACACAATCTGAACAAAATTTGTTATTTTTAATAACATAAATTAGTTTAGAAGATTAAAATGCATATATATGTCCATTATATTACATATAATGTTGTATACAATAGTAAACACGAATTAGTATTCTAAACACCGGTTAACATTGCATTATTCTACATAAATTGACGGTATGAAGCAAATACAACAGTCAGATATATACAACAGTAAGCAATAAAGAAACAATATGTATATGCATTCAAAGTTCACTGTCTAATCAATAAACAAGTTACAACAAATGCGACCATTATCTTTATAGTCAGTTAGACTTGTAAAAAAGTTACGTAACTCTAATTACGTGCATTATATGCATATGTTTACACATTAGTAAGGTCAATCATTACAGTGTGTATGCATATGCAGATGGAAAAGTTAAAGGAATTATTACACTTGGATGAAACTACTATAAGTATGAAGATTTCTATTCATTATCACAATGCAATATACTTGGTTGTAATAATCCAAATTATGAGACTTACTAATAATGATAAACGTGATTGCTAAATATAAATTCAAGTAAAAATATATATATATCAACTAAATATTTATGGATAAATATGAGCATGTAAAAATTTATCTGTTAGTTACACACTTTCACTTACTGCTTAGATTACTTGATAATATGTAAGTAGCTAGTTGAGTATAAGCACATAATGATCAATATAAAATAGATCAGTAGTGTATAAAGGATAACGACGAATTGAATAAAAGTAGCTAAATATATATTCCGAAGACTTTAAACATTATAATAAAAGTATTTTTATAATTAACTAATAATGGAAAGTTTTCCTGAAACACTGGTGACCATTATCTTCATACCGATCATGTGTAGTATATGGCAGTTTTCAACACTACCTGATTTGTGCGAAAACAACTTACGAAAGTTTTCAGTTACAAAATAGTCTTTGTTAAAATACGGGGAAGATAGTTATTCTTTACTGCCTGAACTATCATTACAAAATCAGTTAGATTTTGGTAAAAAGGATTATCAATCCAACTATGAAAACTGTTTTTCTTTTAATCTGAAATTTTTATTCTTGATGCTTATCAATTAAATGAAGATCTTTTTGAAGACCCCTAAAATCATTAGGTCAAAATTTCATATCAATGGTCAAACGGTAGGATACAACGAAATAGACAAGTTGAGCCTGGTGAAACAATTTGAATATATGCAGATTTTTCAAGCTAAATTGTTAAATGATAACAATTTTTGATAATACGGGTCACTATATAGATAGATATTGATAAAAGTTTGCTTGTCTTATCGTGTTGTGAAAATGATTTGTCTGTCTTATTATGAAGTTTTACTTTTAACACTCAGTAAGACGATATGCAGCAGTTATGCTTAGAAATGTAAGCAGAAAAGAAAATCTGTTGACAGATTTATAACTGTAAAATGACACTTTGATTTCCCCTTTTTACATAACTCAGTAATTACAAGTATAATACTCCTATAACTTTCTAAACATTGACCACGTATATTAGTGGAGGTTGTACAATGCAAACCAGTATTTGTTTTCCTGTCACCTGTTATTTCTGACCTTGAAGTAAAGATTCCAAAAGTCACTAATAGCCTACAAACCCCCTAATATTTAGTAGCACATTTTTAATACAAACTCAAGAAAGAATATTTTAAAGTTTCCACTTTCAACATTTCATGTTAAAAATGGTTTTAAATTACTAACGTGGAAATCGTTGGATATCAGCCTAATGTCACAAATTGGTCTGAGTTAGATAACCATTGAAAACCAGGAAGTAATGGAAGGCTGCTTCGCCTTGGTGTAGGTTTCTTCACAAGTGAGCATCCACGACCCCACAAGGCGATGATCCCAGGACAATCTATGGATAAGTAACAATAATCACAATAATAATTTTGTCTTAATTAATTATTACATACATGCATAATTTTATTACGATGAGGAATAATCCCAGCAAAAGATAAACACAATGAACCGATTATATTGAAGCATGTTAGACATCGAACTTATGTTAAGCATATGATATATTACGAGCAAATAAATATATTTAATGACCAAACACAGAAATATATATATCTAAACATAACTGATGAACACTACAAGAGATTAATGCAGACAAACGTTCACATTAAGCACACATGCATACATACATACATACAAGCATACATTACAATGTACATCTAAGCATGCATACACAAATAAAACGTTACTTGATCATGGGCTATCACTTGTCTCAGTACCTATGAGAGAAAGTGATGATAAGAAAATAAAAATCATATTGATGATTACAAAAAAAACCGACTTATATATATATATATATATATATATATATATATATATATGATTAGTGAATAAACAAGTGAGCTATAAAGAAATTTCCCTTGTTAGACTACCAAATAAGAAATATGAATTAATTTCGAGAGGAATTACATATAACGTTAAAGAATTATGGATCTGTTTGCAGTACGTTGAGACGATAGTCAGCCGGAAGGAAATCTTAGATACAATGTAAAATGAAGTTTAGTTGAAAATGATTTCACCCATAAATTGAGAAAGGTTGCAATATGCTTGTTCACACTTTATTCCTTTTTTCTATCTACTCATTAATACCAAGTAACCACCTTTTATGTTTAACTACATAACTTAATGTTTTGATCAAATGATTAGCTAATAATCAACCACTCATCGTTCAAAATGCTATAAACCAATATTATAGTGTTCCTACCAAATTGGCTCAAAGTTGGCTACTACAGTGCTCATATAAAGTATACTATGCTTTCTATTGAAAATGGAGTCTATGCAGCTTGTCATCCTCATTCATTATTTATTGTTCTTAGTCAATATAAAAACAATTTCATTAGTGATTGTATAGTCTTTGAAAAAGTTTCCATTAAAATAAAATTTAAAAAGACATACTAAAGTTTAACAAGTAATCAAAAGTAGATAAGATCAGTTTCATTAGACTAATAAGATTACACCAGGAGATGATTTCAGAAAACAAGACATGAGAAGTGTCATCTGCAAAAATTAATCTTTTCGAGTCCTCAACTGACTACAATTTAAATAATATCTACGACCAAGAATTATAAACTCAAAGCACAGGCAGGATAATTGTGAACATAATAGTGATAATGTAAATCATTCAAGCATGACTAAATGTATTAATGGTGTGAGGGAAACTTTGAGATCAGAAAATATTAAATTCAGCCTAGTATGTGATCATTTGTATGCCCGATGTAAAAGTATTTGACTAAGATGAACTACGTGTTTAATGAACCATGATAATGTAATGATATTGGCTGGCACAATATTTGAATATAAATCATGCGTAGTATAATAATCTTTCTGATATAAGATATTTAATGAGATTAGTTTAATGTACCGATAGCAATCGTCAAAGACTGTGGTCAGTTGAGCTACTAATAAAAAATAAACAGAATAAAATTAGCTGCTTCATCTAGATGTGTCACTTCTCATCAATGGACTCATACGACTCCCACCGAAGATTCGTACCCATGACCATTGGGTTCCAATTATCAAATCGATCTCAAAGTTATTTGTAAGAAGTCCCATTCCAGCGTGAGAGTTATTCATTTCTGTTTAATTTTTAGTGGTTTCGTAGGTGATATCGTGATTATGCATACAATAGTTGCACACTGAGTAGAGGTTAACTTGACTTTTGTCTGGCAGTTTTTACTACTAACAGGATTCTGTGCGTCAAATTGCAATATATGCACTTGATTTAAAGTACGATGTAGTGACCTATGTAAGCAAACACGAAACCTAAATCCATGGTTTCCTGCCGATTACCTGTAAAATCACCTACCAACGATACTGAAACCAATTACCTTCCTAACATTTTTGAATAAGTAATTGTCTAGTACAGTAGATCAGTACACTTTTATTTTTCATTAATAAAATCTATTAATATGATTATTACTTTATTAGAGATTTTTACACTGGTACTTTGTTCACTAGATAAGTTCTACATAACTTACTGAAGTGTGCTAAACTGGCATTGCTACCTTTTTCTTAACACAGACATTTATGAGTTGAAAAACATATTCAGTTTACTTTTTGTCCAGAATATTAGGTGCAGCACCCATTTTACCGAATTCATCTTTATCAGCAAATTCATGGAATTAATTTTAATAGCCGATAATCAGTACATACTGAGGAATTCAGATTAGAAGATAGTCATCTTAAGCTTTTTATTCCAAACTAAACTGTTTGTGCATATCAAGTAAATTAGGTAAGATCATAAACAGTAACAATGCGATTATCCGATTATAGAACATAATTTGGAGGGAAATTAAGCGTATGATCACCTACATTTATGCTGAATAATGTTTTCTTTAAGACACGACTTACCCCCCTTTCCCGCCATCTTCCAATTCATATGACTGAATTTTACCTGCGATGAACGAATGATATCGTTTGACTAGGCCAGCTCCAAAACCTCAAGTTCAGCTTCATAAATTAAGCTGCTTGAGAATTTTAGTTCTGATTTAGCTTGCATGTCGTCAACTAATATATATAAATATATGACGATGCCACTGTCTTCACTTTAATCTTAATCTATTTTTTAATATGTACTTAGTGCAGATCCTTTAACTAAGCTTATGCATAGTTCTTTTACCTTGCCGCCTGGAAAACAAACATCGCATATTTTATTACTATTATCAAATTTTAAAAAATGTTTATTTCTATACAAATCTCAATCACTTTCCTTATTCCGGTAGAGTTTTCCTGATATTTTAGTTTCCCTAAACTATAAAGTAAAAACAGCCGATGAGTCCCAAATGGGACGAAACACGCTTCCTGGATTCTATTTGCCAATCACAATCCAACATAAGGGGTTAGGCGAAGTATAAATAATAACTACATTTTAGTCATTTAATGCAGCAGGCTGAGTCAGTTAGTATCATAATAATTTTAAACAAAAAATATACGCCGGAGAATTAGTTAGAAATGAATGCTGTTTGATCGAATAGAAAAAAAATTATAACCTATACATAGTAAAGATATTATACACCAGTTTTATATGATTGACTTTAATTTGTATTTGTTTCGCTTCAGATTACTAATAATTAAGACAGATATTAATCACTATGCATAATACAATTACTCAGAGCGATGAAACAATACGAAATAGAAAACTTTCGAAAACATACATTATAAGATAAGTTGGATTGTGACTGGCAAGTGGAATCCAGGACGCGCGTTTCGTCCTATTTGGGACTCATCGGCTGGATGTACTGTCATCCAGCCAAAGAGTCAGTCACAATCCAACTTATATAATACTTGTGAAAAATTCGCTATATCGAGGTAATCCGCTCAGGATGCACACATAGCAACAATGACTGATCAGCTTCAGTCTATAACAAATCAACGGGAATATACAAGTTCATACTAATACATTATAAGAATCTTCGAATCAGATCCTCTGAAATTTGTTTCTATATGATATATATATATATATATACCATTTAAAGTATGCTAAATAGTTAATAAAGTCATACTGCTATTACATTAACAAGACCTGGTTTCATATTTGAAGTTTAAATTTGAAAGAATAGTAATTAATTCATAATATGATTAGTACTGTACTAACTTCTTGTTTAACTGGTACTCCAACTTCTCCAAGTAAACGTGAGCGTATTAATCGCCTTCTGCGAAACATATGATACAATTTTTCAGCTGCGACATAACCACCCGTAGATGCTTCCACAGTATATTCAAAACCATCTTCATCACATGGACGATTGTAATCAATTTTCCAATCATCACCCCATGTCCAACCGCTTGGTAATTCAATCGTACGCGGTTCACCTTTCGGTTCACCTTGTGCATCAGTATAAGCAGGGTCAGCCACTTTCCATGGACTGGTTGGTGTACGAAATTCATTGTAAAATAATTCTTCAACGAAACTTGTCTTACCAGCATCCTGAATACAAAATAAGAGGGTACAATAGACGACCAAAATTGTAACTTGGTAAGAAACAGAACAATGATTAGTTTCATGCTGTGTAGATGTTAAAAGCGACGGACTTTCATCAAAAGTTAAGTACTGTGAAGAATGTTATGACATGTATGACAAGTTCAACATATGAAAATGTTGGTTACTTAATTAATTTTGTAACAGCATAAAATTTCCTAGTTATAGAGACATCTTATAATTGTTCGAATCAGTGTATTCGGGCCTAATCATAATTTTTGCACTATCTTGTTTAATGCTGATTATTAGGAAAATTCATTCGTAGTTTTATAAAAAAAGAAAGAGCAATCTTAGAAAACCATATTTCGAAAAAGCGCAGTTATCATCCTCAGCCTATGATATTAGGTTTCATGGTATTAACATCATCAATAAGCAGAAAGAAATTTCATTAGGAGATATTTCTGTCTAAACTTTTATAAGTATTTACAGTAATACAAACGTGATACAGTAAAAACAAATGAATTTACCTATAGTTCTCATAAAATTTTAAGGAATTTAATTCCAAATTAAGACTTCCACTTTTTAAGTGGTTCATGAAAATTATGGTACTAAATTAGATATAACAGGACCATTTGAAAGTTAGTAAATGGTAAGCCACTGAAAAATTGGATAATAGTTCTGCCATATTCCAAAACACGTGAAAATTTATTTTATGCAAAATTATGACTAATCTATTCATATCAAAGAGATGGTAGTCTGTAGACTCTAAACCCTAGATACAACTGCCATCATCATGCTGCCATTTAAGCAATTTGATTATAACTATTGATTTATTAGTGGCATACTTAATGAAAAGTAGGCAAAGTTCATTATTACTGCTCACTGGTATGAGTAAAAATTTGTTCCGAAATCGCATTTGGGATATTTTCGGTTAATTCCATAAAGATTTATAAGAATTCACGATCTGATGATTTGTCATGTATCATAAAGAATGAAATGTCCAATACTTCAATACTTTTTAATAATAGTTTGGTGGTTATACCAACATATATTGCCAATTATCTCCTTTATTGTATTTACACATACAAGAAGTATAATATCGCATAAAAATAGCAATCCAACTTAGCATAAGATTTGCTAGAAATAGTTCATATTATTAGGCAGTACTTAGTGTGAGAATATGAAATGGGTGGACCTTATATGTATTAACCAAGAATAACACAAGTTGTAACTTTATTCAATGGTATTCAGTGTGATAATTCATGTATTATTGTTCTAAATTATGGTTCATTTATTTCAATATGAGTGAAAGCATATACTTAATCGAATAGCGCTTAAATTGTTAATGTATATTTCAATTCTTGAATTTTACACAATATGCGTTTATTAAACTTCTAAACCCACTAAAGTGGGTTGGGAAAAAATCCAAAACCAACTATGTATGTACTGCCAATAGTAGAACAAAGATGCTCACAGTTTTTCTTTATATAAATGTGTAAGAAAAAAAAACATGACGTGATATTAGCTTGATTAAATAATAACAAACATAATTAATCATCAAAAATACAGCTGTACATGTGCCTGGCTCAGATTTACTCGGTATATAATCAATAGAAGTCTACAACGGTTAGCATCAATAAGAATACTTTTATATAATCGAATTCAAGTAGATAAGATAAAATGATGGCTAACATTTCAGATTAACGATTTAAGCTGTGACTTACTTTTTTAAAAAGTAATGATAACTCTGGACTGACAAACCAATCACCAACCCATTCCCAACCTGTTGGTAACTGAATGGAATCTTTTGGCAAGTCAATCCGACCAGTGTTATCAGACCAAGCTGGACGCGTTAATGGAGGTCTCTTAGTCACCCAGTTGCCAACAATTGATGCTTGGTTTTCATACTGTGATAAACAGGATCAAAAGTAGACACTACGTAATTATGTTAGTCAGTCCCCGTGAGAATCAAAATTCTCTGCTCACTAAAAATAAATACTAATATTATGGAGTTCTAAGAGACAACGATATTTATTATCAGAAGAAATTCCATAAGTTAAATGTATTCACTAGTCTATTAAGATAGCTAATCAACATAAGTGAGGTCATTCAAAAAAATAAATCTTCCTGATTAGGATCCACCTAGGTCCATTCAGTTCACTTGAGATCAGATAAGCAAAGCAATAAACTCACTTAAGGCCTCACGTAGTTATGGAGTAGATGACATAGCATCCACTTACTTTAAATTTGGTAGACCTGATATTTCAATACTCCAAATGAAACTGTTCGATATCTACCTAGAAACAGGTAATTATTCTGATAAATGAATACGTAAGTCCTTGATTCAAATGAAGGGATAGGACTAACGTAAACAACTATAAGTTCATAAATATCACCCCAGCTATCTCCAAAATAACGGAAAAAATAGAATATGACGAAATATCAGATCGCCTACCTTCCTAAAAGCTTGTTTCTAATTTTCAGCATGGTCTGCACAAAACTAAGTCATGTATGACATGTCATATTGGATTTTATAACCTCGTTTTGCTGTGCTGAAACATATCTAAAGCTATTGACATAATTAACAATGGGCTTCTTAAAAGCAAACCCTCATCTTATGGTAACAAAGATACACTAGTTACTTGGCTAAATTATTTTCGCATTTAAAGGTGAAATTAAATCTTCTCTTATAAATAATGATCCGGTCACAGGTAGTATAAAACAAAGTACCTATTCAGGCCGGCTACTTTTGTGGATTATATAAATAATATTTACGAGTGCTTCAGTTTTGGTAGAACTTTTTTGTATGCTAATGAATATAAAGTTATGTACTAATTTCCTTCTCATGAGACTACCCATATACTCAGTGACGTCACAACTGAACTTGACTAGGTATTCGAAATGGAAATTGTAACTTGGTACTTCCGAATGTGGATGAACGTATTTTAGAGATACATACGTCAATTTTGATCTATTCATAAATGGTTTCATTCAATCGTTGGATTACGACTCAAATATTCTTACAAGGTATCATTCTCATGGTATTTGTCTTTGCATATATCTAAATCGTGGAAACTTCTGAGTTATGTCCTACATAACTTTCGTAACAGTAATTCTCATATTCTACTTTAAAAAATTGTGTCCGACAATTAGTTGGATACTACACTTTAATTCTTATTAATGTTTGTAATGTGGAAAAACTCAGACTGGAATATTCTCAACGCTACTTTACATTTCTTATCCTTGGGACTGATTGAGTTATAATCTAAAAAGCTAGATGAGCTAAGTTAGGACTAAACGCCTGATGGAGGCGATGGTTAGAATAAAATTAGTCTTTTTTAACTGAATGAATATATTAGCTTCACTATACTCTAATATGCAGTAATATTTACATGCAAATATGAAAAATATTAGACCAATAAAGATAATTTCCGGATCGATAATTCGAATTGTATACAGAAAGAATCCTAATGTGAATCAATACACTCACTTTTATAACTTCATACCCAACCGATCCACAAGAAATTTGGTTAGATAGCTCACAAATAAAGCAAGAAAGATATGCTCAAATAACAACTTAAAGAAGCTTGTCTCCAAAAAGCTGAGTAAACTAGGATACCCGTAGGCTTTTTTGAAAATAATATAAGTATATGTATAAAAAAACCAGACAAATGAACTGCCCTCAAGAAGCCAATCTTCATAAAACCACAATACAACGCAAATGTAACTGATGAGGTTCTATTCTACAGAATATCAAAGGTGGTCAAAAACACAGTTTATGCAGGAAAACTTTGCTTGCTTGACCAAAAGTGTTCACTCAACGAAATATGGGTTACCTGAATTCGCCTGTTCAGTGTTTATGTATGAATTCAGCTGCTCCTGTGGAGAAAGCTACATATGGTGTAAATCCAGGCAACTTAGCAAACAAATGAATGAACATCTTCCGGAGTGGTTCAACAAGAGAAAAACAATGAGTATACGTAGCCCAGTTTTATTTCAATCGGCAGATATTGGTCATGTGGATAAAAACAACGAAGTTGTTTTGCTCCTCCAGCTCTGCGATTCGCTTCTCCATAGACGCTGTCCTGCTGTCTTTGGTTATCGGAGAGACCGTCTTGCTAGCCAACTATCTGCATAATCGCGCCATCTCCACAATATCCAATGACTGCACCGCATGCGCCAGTCGAAGTTATCTGGCTACGTCACCCGGAACACATTCCAAGAACTGGGATGTCAGAAGCTGCTCCCTCGAGTTGTCATCTAACGATGGTAAAGCACGACGCAGGAGATTTGGTAAAGTGGCAGCCAACACCGATGGATCACCGTCTGGAGCCAGACGCATGGACCTGAACTGCTGCAACGCCAACTCCCTATCCGCCGGACTGTCGAATTCAGACACCAACCTGGCCACCACATCTTCCCACGTGGCCCCACCGCCAGCAAGCTCCAAATCGTCGAACGCTGCCTTCGCACGTCCCTGCAGCAGGGTCCCGAGGACCGTCACCTTCGCCTTCTGTCCTCGCACACCAACCAGCTCCGCGATGGCTTCGAACTGCCGCAGGAATGCCCCGACGTCACCATCCTCGAACGGTTGTGGCCAAGACACCTTCATTTCGTCCAGAGGCAGAGACACCAATTCTGAATTGCTTTCACTTCCCCCCATTTTCGTAAGTTATTTTCACTACTTATATGACTGGAACTTTCATTCATACGCTTTCTACTACGTAATTTTGTTTTCTCAACGATTACTATTTCAGTAGGTTCATCGCAATCAGCCTATTTTGTCAAGTTTTAACTTGCTTACGGTGTTGAAATATTTGTTCCAGTTGTTTTATTACTTTTATCATCACTACTAGTACACCCGTCACATTCTACTGATTGTTATCAGAACTTCTATAATCCGTCTACCTCATTGTCAGAACTCATTAACAAATCACCTTGATTGGTTTAACATTTTTCATATTTGCATATAAGTATTACTGCGTATTATAGTATAGCATGATTGACATTTATTTGATAACAATACTGTTCGCTTATATATTTTGTTCTAATTTACACTATAAGGATATTTTTCATTTTGAAATTAAGTAGTACATATTACAAGTGATCACGTCTTAATTCTATAAAGGTGTCATAAACGAATTCCAATTATGTTAACTGGATTTCAAACTATTACTTCGAATATGGATAGCAGCTGACTAGGTTGTTTGGGATTAACTTTAGGTTACTTTATTTTTATCGCATATTTGAACACTTTTTCCAAAGTGTAGCATTTTTCTTGCATACTAACAGTCCTCTTCTCATATTATCTTCACTCTGTTCCAATAACAGTTTGTTCTAGAAAAGTTATAAAATCACATGTTTTACTGTTTAATCGAGTTCACTGAAAAATGAATGAAAAAGAAATAAATAAGAACAAATCTTTTAGAACAGCGGCGTTAAAGTAGTTCGATGTTGATGAGATTTATTGGGAAAATGCCATTTTACTAACATTCTACTGTAAATGTTAGAGTCAAATCTTAAGTAACCTAAAGCATAATTTAGTTAAAACAAATGTTTAGTTGCATTAATTGTCAGATTATAGCTCATAGTGTGCAAATTTGTATAGCTAAAGTTTGTGCATTTTTAACTAATCAGCAGAACTAGAATATTTTCTGCAACTTGAAATGTTCAGGTTACGTAAATCATTACCGATTTTTGAAAAAGTGAGTGAATGAGTTTTAATTTTAGGCGTTTAAATAAAAGTAACGAACCGTTTCTGCAACAACTTGTAATTTTGCTTCAGTATGTGATTCCGTCCATGCAGCACGATCCTTCTCTAAACCAAACCATACGACAACACGCAGTTGAGCTGGAATTTTCCAGTCCGATTTATTTTCATCCTTTAATAAAACTGGTCTCTGCAAGAAAATTATGCAAAACACTTTAAAGATAACATATGAACACAATACTGATATGTTTAACATAACAGGCTTTATTATTGAGGATGAAGTCTAACAGTGAATAATTAGTCATTAGGATATAATAATAAGTAATTGTGCATACAGTAGATTAGAAATTGTCAATATTGTTCTTCAGTGACCTAATTATGAGAGTAGATACAAGATTTTCTCTTCTAACTGTAATGTTCAGGGTTCATTCAAAGGAAACTTTATGATCAGCAAAAATAGTCACTTCACCTTGACCGTTCATATTTTATTTAATGTTTAAGTTAGATTGACAAGCGGAATCCAGGATGAGCGTTTCATCTCATTTGGGGCTCATCAGCGGGATATACCTGCATTTCAATATTAATGTTCAAACTGGAATTCGAATTTAGTCTGCTTCGTGCCAAACACCGCCGCGTTTACCACTAGGCTACTGAGTTCAGACAGTTACACTTCTGCAACGAGCACATATTTAATTAAGATGATTTTTTATCTTCCCATATGGCAACAGAAGCTGACCAGTTTTAGTATATGATTAATCAACGAGAAGAGGCAAACTCGTCCTAGTTAGTTCATATATTATGTTTCCTGACGTACAGCTTACAATTTTTGCAGTTACAATAATCCAATCTTCCGCTGAAGACTTAAGAATTATATCCTGGCTTTTTGACGTATGCTCGGTAGAAATGATTGAATCAATCTATTCAGTTTTGTGAAAAACTTTCATGTGGTCAAACTAGTTATAATAAGTCAAGCAATCGATTCCTTGTCGATGAATCCAATTTGTTTCAGTCTGTTGAAAAAAATGAGCATTAAAACACATAAGATTGATATTTGCAATCCATTCACCTAAGTAATAAATATGTTCATATATATTTCCATCAGGCAAAACCGTAAACAAAGACTGCTACAGAGTTGATAACTATCCAGATCCGTGTTTTTTAATAGTTCACCAGTCAGAGTTAGTTCATAATAAAATAGATAATCGTCACTTATTCACTTAGTCAAACAAAATTTTGATTCGCCAAAACTCACTTTTAAATTGATTGTTTGTGCTGTACCACATTTTATCCCACGGTAATCTTCATTATCATGGTATAAAACTTCATGTGCAGGTATTCTATGATAAGCTATCCGTTTACCACTACATAACATCCATATTATTATATCTGGTATACTCATTTGTGGCTGTGAATCACGCAGAAAAAAATATGCAAAGAGGTAATTGGTTTTCTCAGATACTTATAAACGAAGAAGCGTATGCAAATTAAATACTCAGTAATATACAGTGAATAGATGGAATTACTAGTAATAATCATAGGCATATCACCAAATAAATTACACCAGAACATCTACAAAACTGATTTGACCAACAGTGAATAAAAAATTTCTCAATCAATTCATCATTCCATTTATTTATGTTATACAGCTGAGGGAGTTAATGGTAAACAAACAGTTAGGATCTTCGTCATTTAATTCAACAGTCGAAGATTTATGGACAAATCAATTGGGCTTCGTTGGAAATTTGTGCTAAACTGCTTAATTTTATAGGCTACTGAGTAGCTGTAAACACAGTTCCCAACCCTTTGTTCAGTAACATGTGTACCAATATCCATGAGCTTGAGATTAAGGCTGTCTGGTAATCGCACACCAGCGAACTTCCCGCAAATATTGTTCATTTCTATTGCCTTTACAATAAACTCCAGTGAATCGGTCTAGTTTATTGCATAACGTATTAATTATTTTATTAAAATACGTTTCACAACAACTCAGTAATGTATAGAAAAGCTAAGAATAGTGTTTTGATTCAATGCGTGATTCTTAAAAATTCCCTGGAAGTTATTGTTTTTGGTAAATTTTGGGTTAAATTTCAAAAAAACTTCAGTCCCTTCAAAATAACGATTTGATCAAATGATTTTAGTCTTTTAATAAATTGGTATGTTAACTAAAAATTGATTTTTGGACGAGATATATTCTCTCTGCCAAATTCACTTTGGGATCCATAATTATGAGCCCAAAATTAATTATCACAAATAAATAACCAAATTTGAGAAAATTACGTCATTTGAAAGGACTGTAGTTACATTTGGGATTTTTAGTAAGGTAAGACTGTTTGTATTAAAATGATGGACATGTAATGATAACTGTTATAAATTTATACTACAACTGAAATTATAAGAATAAGATTCATAGAGTTGTCGTGCAAAACCTGCTACAGCAAATAAACATTTCAGATGTTTGATTGATTTATTTCTTGGCATTCGCTAACTATTTTTAAACCACATCTGTACAGTTCATACAGAAAGATTCTGTTTCATATGAAAAATTTCCAAAGGTGACGTCTGTCTGTTTGAGATTCATTCTTAACCATCAATGTGCATTTTTCGTTAGTTAATTGAACTTGATGCATATTATCCTAGAATTTAGATGAGATTCATTTCAATGTCGGAATTTCCATCATAATTTAAGATATTTCTCAGTTCCTTTACAATAATCAGTAAAATCCGAAACTATTCATTTTAGTGCTTATAATCATACTTCAGAAATATGTGAATTAGAACAACACAAATGAATGAATAATAATTAGATCATCATCAGGTTTTATTCTTATAAATATATATACTAAGTTTTGATTTGACTCAAATCTTCCTGGATTTATTATCATGAATGTGATGCCTGGCAGCAAAACAGCAAACTTAGTACTATATACTGTTTAAAAGTTCCAAAACGGGGAGTGTGATGAAATTATATGGTGGAGAAAACATGGTACCGTTGCAAAAACTATTGCTTGCGCTGAGATGTTCAAAAGGATTGCGTCCAACCCAATATCCCAAACATCGCAAACTAACATAGATGTCAGCCAACCATCCAACCTGAGTATAAGCAGGCCACATAAGAAAGGACGTGTAGTTTTATTATATAACACTAGGTACGTCAATAAAATGAATTTTAAACTCGATGGCTCTACTGAATTTTTAAAACACATTGGAAAGAACTGGTATAAACACAAAGGTAGAATAATAGCTAGCTAATTAACTGAGAGGAATGGGACAAAAATAAATGATTTTACAGACGTTTCATCAATTACATCGCAGATCTACAGTCTTCGTAAAATTCGCCAGTTAGGGCATTTCGTTCGTCCAGTTTCAGATATGTACAATTTGCCATATCAGAAAATTGCAAATTCATGAATTAGAATCTCTTCACAAATCGGTCGCAAATCGAAAGATCTTTAATCTTTCTGATAACTTTACTTCAAAGTGAAGTATGTGAATGCTAATAGTCAATTTATGATATCCCTAGATGCTGCTTCCGTATTCGTCAATCTATTACTAACCAGTAAAATTGATTTCATATAACAGTAACTGATAGAAAAGCAAATCAACTTTGGAACCCCCAAAAATAGTCTACAAAAAATGCTCGTAAGATGTACGACGAATATCCTATTTGCCGTCAACAGGACATATTATCGACAAAATGATGGTTTTGCTACGGAATCACATTTCGGCTCATCTATAGCTGATTTCTCCTTAATGAAATTAGGATAATGAGTTGGAAATTTAAATCGCTGGATTTCAATTAAATAATACACAATTAGGACAAGAAAGGAATGGTTTAAATTTTGTATGACAAACAGTGGATAGGTGTTAATAAGAAATCCAATCTTTGACAAATCAGCTGTATAGTGATTAGGAATTTCCAGTGGTTTCACAACTAGTGTTAAACGGCAAAGAAAAACATACTCAAATCTAATAATGTTCACAAACGTCATTATTATTGAAAAAAGAACCTACTTCAATAGCTAAATTAAGAATGGCTTCTCGGTAGGCTTTTAATTCTTTCAAAGCATCGTCAATTTCAGAAACAGTTTCTCTTGTATTGATTGCTTGCTCACGTAATGTATTCAATTGGTCTTCACGTAGTTTACGCAAATGTATATCCATTTCATTTTGTGGAACATTCTCTGGTTCCCATTGTGGTAGAGTATGACTGAAATGAGAGAAAAAAGTTTTAATTGATCCCAGCAATATATCGTTACAAAAACTACTAATGAACGAAATTTTCAGATAACAGATAAAACAGAATCACAGACAAATATTTCATCTCATCTAGCGACCCCTTACTAGCTACAAACTAAATATATAAATTTACACTTATTTATATTTAAACCATATACAATATCGTAACATTCATTTAAGGTGACTGTACGATAATAGAGACAAATCAATATTCAATAACGTAAAAAATCCCAGTAAGACATTTTCTGGAAACAAAACAAATTGAGCGAATAGATTGTTTTCAGTTAGTTTTCCATCGTAAATGAACAAATAAGGATATTACGATACTAAATTAACTGAACTTCAACATGTCAAGAGGTTTTGGGTCCCAAGAAACAACACCTAAACGAATGGATTTCTGTTGGTACTCTGGAAAAGATCCAAGAATGGAGGAACAGGAAGATAGCGATTTATAATAGCCGGACAAGAGCAGCGAAAGCCAAACCACAGGCCAAATATACTAAAGTCAACAAGCAAGTTAAGAGGAGCATCAGATCAGATAAACGGAAATTTGTTGAGGACCTAGCAATGACAGCGGAAAAAGCTGCAAGAGAAGGAAATATGAGGCTCTTATACGATACAACGAAGAAGTTAGCTGGGAAATTCAACAAGCCAGAACGGCCAATCAAGAACAAGGCTGGCAAACCAATCACTGAAGTGCATGAACAACGGAACAGGTGGGTAGAGCACTTCTAAGAACTCTTGAATAGACCAGCCCCACTGAACCCACCAGTCATCGAAGCAGCAGCCACGGATCTCCCTATAAGCACAGGCCCACCAACAGTCGAAGAAATCAAAATGGCCATCAGACAGATCAAGAGTGGCAAGTCAGCAGGACCAGACAACATACCAGCGGAGGCACTGAAGACAGATATAGAAACAACTTCAAAGATACTCCACATTCTCTTCAGGAAGATTTGGGAGGATGAACAAGTTCCAGCAGACTGGAAAGAAGGGTATCTCATCAAGATACCAAAGAAAGGCGATCTCAGCAATTGTGAGAACTACAGAGGCATTACTCTACTTTCAGTACCAGGAACGGTCTTCAACAAAGTGTTATTTATTAAACAACGGAATAAAGGACCCAGTCGACGCCCATCTCCGAGATCAACAGGCCGGATTCCGTAAAGATCGATCATGTACCGATCAAATCGCTACTCTACGGTTCATTGTTGAACAATCGATTGAATGGAATTCACCACTTTACATCAACTTCATCGACTATGAAAAGGCATTCGACAGCGTGGATAGGAGAATATTATGGCGCCTTCTACGATATTACGGCGTACCCGAGAAGATAGTCAACATCATACGGAATTCTTACGACGGTCTACATTGTAAAATCGTGCATGGAGGTCAGCTCACAGATTTATTCGAAGTGAAGACCGGAGTCAGACAAGGCTGCTTACTCTCACCCTTCCTCTTCCTACTGGTCACCGACTGGATCATGAAGACTGCAACATCTGAAGGCACTCTCGGAATACAATGGACAACATCGACGCAACTAGATGGCTTGGACTTTGCAGATGACCTAGCTCTTCTTTCTCACACACATCATCAAATGCAGAAGCAGACCAACAATATAGCAGCAGCCTCAGCAGCAGTAGGCCTCAACATACACAAAGAGAAAAGCAAGATCCTCCGATACAAAACAGCAAACATTAACCCAATTACACTTGACGGAGAAATTCTGGAAGACGTTGAAACCTTTACATATTTGGGCAGCATCATCGACAAACAAGGAGGGTCTGATTTGGATGTGAAGGCGCGGATTGGTAAGACAAGGACAGCATTTCTACAACTGAAAAACATCTGGAACTCAAACCAACTTTCATCAAACATTAAAGTCAAAATTTTTAATGCAAATGTGAAGACAGTCCTGTTGTATGGAGCTGAAACTTGGAGAATTACGAAAAGTATCCTTCAGAAGATACAAGTATTTATAAATAACTGTCTGAGCAAGATTCTTCGGATTCGTTGGCCAGATACCATCAACAACAACAACCTTCTGTGGCGGAGGACTAACCAGCTTCAAGCCGAGGAAGAGATTAGAAAAAGACGCTGGAGGTAAATTGGACACACACTGAGGAAACCATCAAACTGTGTCACAAGACAAGCACTAGCGTGGAATCCGAAAAGCCAAGGAAACAGAGGAAGACCTATGAACACATTGCGTCGGGAATTGGAAACAGACATGAAGAGAATGAACGGCACCTGGGAAGAGCTAGAAAGGAAAGCCCAGGATAGAGTTGGTTGGAGAATGCTGGTGGGCGGTCTATGCTCCACTTGGGGTAACAGGTATTGATTGATTGATTGATTGAAATTGACTGAAAAATTATTTTATTCCAGTTTACAAAAAAAGCAGCAATACTTACTTGCAATCTATAATGAATTCGTCTAATGAAGAAATCGCCAATTGTGCTTGGGTTTCTATTGGGAGATTAGCTTTAATGGCTACCATTAAATGACTTATGCCTCTTTCCTTTGTTTTTAATTGAAAGAATAGAGCAACAAATTAAGAACACTTCAAATTTAGTCTAGAATGTTTAGTTTTAAAAGCAAGGTTTATCGATAAGCTATGCAAAAAAGAATAGTTGCATTGATCGAGTATTTGAGTAATCATGAATTTGTACCTAGTGTCCTATCAGAACTAGAATTTGTGACCATCATATTTCAAGACAAACGCTTTCTAACTGTCAGTCCTTGTTTGATTATAGTTAATTTATAAAGTGAGCAACCATTTTCAGATATCTCAAAACTGCTTTTAAAATTAAGTTTTACTTAAAAATATTGCCACTACTCTCATACATATATGAACTGCATTATGAATCTGCCAAAACAATTAAATTATTGGTTTAATATATTTCCATATAATTATCATATAAAAGTCTTTCTATTCATAAACTACAACAACGGAAATAGGAAATGGTACTGTTTTCAGTTAGATTATCATCAAGCTCTACTCTAATTCACAGAAATTTCTACATGAAGACAATTGAATTAACTAAATTATCTTGCAAGTCAATGATAAAATTATGTAGTAGAAAATATAAACAAATAGTTCAAGATAGGTAGTTAGTCGAAACCTGTGAAAATCATTTTGTTATTTGTAAATATCAGAATTACTTAATGCAGTGGAATGAAGTTTCCGGTTAATCATTCTAATTATACAAATGGCAAAGAGAAGGAAAATATGACGTAAAGCAAACCAAAGGACATAGAGAAGCAGTAATATCGTCTCTTGCTTCTTTGCTTAATGAAGACGGGGGTTATAGTTTTGTAAATATTTTGGGGAACGGAAATCAGGATTTTGAATTATAATCCATGTAACCTGCATTACACGCAAGAGATAAGTTCGAGACCCTCTGTCGAAAGAAATAACATAAATAATGACTGTGAATAATTTGGTCTCATCTATCACAACAATTAAATAATTGTGATCAAACAAATCAGCTTATAGTCTTCATTGATTCATAAACTATGTTGGTTGATGGATTGTTTATTTTTTTGCATAGAATCTAATCGTAACGAAAATGTAATTCACGATTATTTTGATTCGTTATATGGTGTTTTCTAAGTTACACAAAAGGAGTTATCAACATGCTACTTAAGAATATCCCTGCTGGTGTATTCCCTAACGATCACCTGTTTGATTATGTAATTATGGGTCATACGCATTGTTGAGTTTGCAACAACACATATATAATCACTTTGATAAAAGTAGTGAGATTTATTAGTTTATTCATTTTAAGGTCTGTACTTATCAATACTAATGTAACCTGTTGATATTAACACAGTAACAATCATTAATATGACCTTTGTGATGTGACAATCCCACAAAGTTCACAGTTTCTAGTCTGCAAAATATTATCTCTATTACACATATAATCGTCTTACCAAATGATCTGCTATTCTCAATAACAAATTCACAGCACCCAAACGAAATGATATGTCTTCCCACTGTGAATCTACCATAGTGCATGGTTTGTCATCGCCCCATGGTAAATAGTAATAATGTAGTCCATCAGATATAGGATTAGTTGGTGGTGTTGTCGATGCACATGGAGTGACGGATTCATCCAGTTTATTCCCATGATTACCAATACTGACTTCAAACTCAATTGGTCCGTCACGTTTCTCTTCAATCATTGTTGCTGACAGAAATGCTGCATACAGTTGATATTTTCTTCGTCGTAGTGATTTCTAAATAAAGGTAAGAGAGCCTTATTGGAAAAATCGAATTGAGTGTTTTAGTTTTCTAGATATTCATAAATTTACACATGATTTGTTCAGATGGAGAATATCACACAATTGATCTCATTTACCTGTAAAGCTGACATATCACTATCTATCAAGGAAATACTGAATCTGTCAACTAGTTTTACTTTTTAAAAAACGTACCAAGTTTATGGGGATAACGAAAATTGAAAACATTACATATCTCATTATAATGCATTAGTTTGACTGAGACACGGAACCCAAACTAACCTCACTCACTTTTCTAGGAATTAAATACATTGAACAATCTCTTAACGTCTATAATGATACACCCCATCTCTAGATTTTATAGTGAACATATAAGTGGTATGAAGGAAATCAAACTGAATTTTAGTGAATAAATTTCTGTATGCCTTCTATAGTAAAGATGTAACAACTGGCACTTTCTAAAGTACAAAACTTCATAGTTATACCACTGAGGCGGAGTATCAAATTATGTCATTAATATATTACAAAACAATGACAGCTCTGTTCTTAAATATTAATAACTATTAAGATATATTTCCCACTTCATGAGTATCTTATACTTCAAATTTTTTGACAAATGTTCAATCAAACTAATTAGTGAATCATGCCTGTTCAGATAATGTATTTTTTTAATTCACACTGTTTCCTATTTTGTTTCACGCTGACCATACTTCTAAATTAGTATGCAACCTTCAGTCGTGATCATGATATATCATTATTAGTATAAAATACAGGAATTAGGCTACCAAAGACATTGATTGAAATGTGGTAAATGGAATACTGTAGACTGCCCACGTAGAAAACGTCTTAATTAAAAAAGGCTTCCATTTAAAATGGATTAGGCATTTCAATGAAGGCTGAAAGAATGAAGCAACACCACGACATCTAATGACAAGGCAACTCAAAAGCCCAGTGTGTGGGTGATTGCGATGAATAGTATAAAGAATCGTAATGTAGGTAGGATAAGTGTATTTCTGGAAATGAGAAATATTTTGAAGAAGGTAGCCATAGTTTGCACATTCATTTGATACAGCCGTGTAACAGTTATAGAAAGTAAATGCTTGCATTACAAAAGAACAATAAGTTTAAAACTTGACAAGTAACTTATTAAAAACTCGACCTGTTATCTACATAAGATGAAACATAAACACAGATTCAAGTGTGAATGTAAATGGTGATAATTGAATCATGTACCACCTGATTTATGAATATTTCCTATTCTGACACTAAAAGATTGACCACCAAATAAACTTGATATCAAACTTAGAATGTAAAACTTAATCTAGTCACTCATTTATCATCGTATTTAACACAGATTAAATTAATCACTATTTAATTTGATAATTACTAATATCTAGAATTTAATTATTATTACTTTTGATTATGGTTTATATTGTGTCTTTCATTTCTCATTTCTGGGTATTGATACATTGATTGTGATTATAATGAAAATCGTCTGTTTCATCATTATCTGCGTTTCACTTATTCCCCTTATTCTATAATCACTTATTTAAAATTATTATTACCTTATGGTCTTCCAATAAATATGCAGTCTATAGGTGGTATTCGTTATAAACTGATATCATTTTAAGATACTAATGGGAAATATGGGGAACTCTGATGCTGTTTCATCCTAGTACAACATATCGCAGAAGTGTCTTTACGACATAACGACCCAACGAACCGATGACATTTAAGACCCTGCAACGAAGTCCCTGAGACAAAATTCAATAACGTACATTTCTAACTTCGACAAAATCTCTACATAACCCAATAACAGTTCAATTCCATTGGTAACATGTAGTTCAATATCAAAATATATGAATTCTAAAAACCGTGAATTTCCACTCGAAAATATACAATATTTTAGTGGTCTTGTAAGTAAGTATTTGTAAACGACTGTACTACTTTGAAAATAATTTCTTTTAACGTAATTATTTTGTTAAATTAATCATTGTATAATTAGATGGGTATCTTCAAACTAACCTGGATTCTTGCAACTTTATCTTGTTCTAGTGGTTTAACCAAATCAGCTGTCGGCTCGTCTAACAATTCAGTGGCTATTTCTAGAAGGACACGACCACGATATGCTACACCCTGTCCCTTTCCTAAGTTCAATGCTTCGTATTTATCTGGTAGATCACTATACTCTCTTGGCGAACCATACAGGTTGACGAAACTCGGACCAAATGTTGGTAAAAAGCCTGTTAAAAGAAAATAAGTAAAGTAATATATATGTTTGGATGCACCAGTATATGGGTCATTGTATAGATTAAAACAGTAACGTGATTTGTATTTATCACAGATGTGAGGTGTAAAATACCTATATAGCCACGAAATCCTAAGTAAGGAGTGCATGAAATCGCAATCCGCTTCTAAATACCAATACAGGTCGCGAATTTACCTGGGTACGTTGGCTATTTTACTACTACAAACCTCTAATTATCCTCAAATGTCATTCAAAAACTGTAGTTATCATATTAATACTTCTCATCTGACTTTTTTAAAAAAAAGCCAAGCAACCGTTACCTAAAATTTATGCAATGTACTGTTCCGATATGGGTCTTAACTTTATGGTATAACCTTCAAATTATTCAACATACTTTAGTTATAACTAACAACATCCAAATATATGAATTTCACACCACCGCGTTTTTCTCATTAATGCTGCCCTATATCTTTTTCAGTTGCAGCTTAAACTAATTATCTGAAGGCTAAAATTAACCTCTCCATAAAAACGTTTTTCATGCTAAGTTTTCAGTGTATTACATGTTTGATCTAGGCGATTAATTTCTTTCATTAGATCCCGAAGCGTTTTCTTCCTCTCAACAGTAAGTAATTACTAACTCTCGATATCCAGAATAGTCATAGATATAAAGTGTACATTGGAAATAATATGAAAAGTCAAAGAAGCACACAACAATTCCAAGTAGATTATTCACGTGCAACGATGAACAGAAAAAACAGTTTTATTCGCTTAAAGTGTTCAATAATTACGTTTTCGGAAAACCAGTTACATAAATCAAAATCTGTTTACCATGTATATACAAACATATGCATGCATGTGGTGGATGAATGGCAGATACAACCCAGCAGCACCGAAAAGCATGAACACAAGGTGATCACAAAATGAACAACAAGAGACTCTGGCTATCCGACATGCTGCACAGACGTTTAGAGTGGACGTTGTTCAAATTTTAGTGCAAGCAAATTCTCACGGCATAAAAAACAACAACGTGCCGAATAACCATAGCCACTACAATCATCACTTTAGATATCCGGCATGTTGATAAGCTATTCCGGTTTAATAGGTGTGCCTAAATTCTGGTTCAAGTAAGTCCTAATTGTATTTCAATAGCTTGATAATATCCCGGATATCCTGAGCTATAAGTAGAATGATCCAACGGTAATTAAATCACACTACCCAAAAAAACAATTCAGCATACCTTCGTTACCTATATCAATAAAAAAGAATGTTCGTTAATAGATGAAATTTATTGTCTGCTATGACTTCAAACATATAAAGCTCGTTGTGCATAGCAAGAAAAATTAGACAGAAATTAACATAACATATTAGACATGCATGACTTTTTGAAGATGATAAATAAAGTGGAGAACAAGTTAGTTAGTTAGAAAAAATCTGAGTGCTAAAAAACGTGTTGCATACATACAAAGGTTGTATTATATATTCATCAGGTTAACTGATGATAATTCTTTGCAGCATAAACATTGCAACTATAGTACTTAAACACCTGAGCACACTTTTTTAACTATCGATATCTTAAGTATCTCATCAACTAAATCCGTGTTTCTGTATTGGGTTTTGATTCGCACTGTTAGCGGCAGTGGTTCTCAAACAAAACAAGATTGAAACCTAAAACCTACTTATCAAGCTGAGTGCTTTTCTCATTAGGTAACCAAGTGAGGACAGAAGCCACATATTATTAGTGAGCAGATTTTAATCATCAATACGTACTTTTGCACTGTTTCATCCTTGAATTTTTGAAATTTATTGCTTAACATAACCCCATTTATTAGGAATTTTCTGTGTATATGCGTGTATTGGTTTCATCTTTGATTACCTTTTTGCCGATTTCAGTCCCTAGGCTTGAATGCATACTATTCACTTGGGGACCAAAAGGTTTCAACTATTTACTGCTGCTGAGTTACAATCCATAGTGTAAATGTTACTTTGTGCTCTATTGTCTTCCACAGTTTTCCAAGTGAGTCTAACTATCAAGACAACCTACTGCTAAGAAAATGAATATGCCGTAGCCGTAGAATGATGAATCTGGTTAGTATTTATCGAGTTATAATTGTCTTTGGAAAGATTAATTGCATACTGAATAACTAAGTGTAAAATTTCCCTACTGTGATACTAAGTGGTATCGGTTATCATCTTAATGGAATCACCATTTCAAAATAGCATGCATCTTTAAAGAATAATAGCCGGTGCACATAAATGAAATATTACGAAATGTTTTAGGATATATCAAAACCTTCACCGTATATTAGTAGTACATACGTACCGTCAGTTCCTTGTGAAGAGGTTTCTGTTAAACTTATTGTGGCTGTTCCAATTGCATCATCCTTAGAGCCTCGATCCCTTAATATGAACAACAGTCAGGATTAATAATTACGAAAATGATCTATATTTTCAGAGATTTATAATATTATGTCCATTAGATACACGATGAATAGATCATGTGCATAGTTTAAGTGTTATACAGTATATTATCGATTGAGACGCAACAAAGATTCATGTGTAACAATTTACCGAATATTAGGTTATTATGAAATTTTTAAAGTAAAATAGATATTGAACTTTACTCAGTGAAGTATTTGGTTGTTTGAAGAAAATGATAATTACTACACACAGACAGATAATATTGGTTAAGTTATTACAAGAAGAAATGAATTAAACATTAAAGTTCACGCGCAATTTCTCAATTGAAACGCTGATAGCTGGATAATGACAACGATGTTAAGGATATAAGAAAACTGAAGCATATAATATAAGCAATACTTTAAGCGGAATAGCTAAATATTACCTATCATATAGTGAAATATACGGATATCTTTTATATAAGAAAGACGTTTCCCTCAAAAAATAAGGGGTATAAAAAACAAACAATATACTATTCTGTGTTAACAGTACCATGATTAGAGAAACAATGAAACGGCAATATAACTAACCATCAGCATCATCCCGAAAAGAAGAAATTTGTGATATAGAAATAAACCCAGTCCCTATAGGATCATTATATCCAATACGATCCCTGAATAGTTTAGAAGAAGTGATGTCTATTGTAAGTCTTAGAATACATTTATTATGAAAATGAATTCATACTGATGAAAATATAAACAATATTATTATAATATTTCAACTACTTGTTAAATAATTTATTTTCTTCACATGTTCACGACAACAGTGTAATATTCACCTAATTTTATTTACTATAATAATTTTATGTATATTACACACAATTTTTTCCACACCACTTAAAAATCAGTACGTATATGGAATCTTTAAACTAAGTTTCAAAGCTAAAAAGCATATTTCAATCAAAACAACGTTATTTTCAATGAAATCATATATATGTGTATATATATGTTTAACAAATAGATTAATCTACTGAGAAATGTAAATTTGAATTCTATTACGAAATGTTTAGAAAATAAATCAAAAGAGTTCAGATGTAAAATTATGAAATGTATATAATTGACAACTTGACAGTTAAGGAGAAAGTGATTATGAGAGAATAGAAATGAAAATATGTGGTTGAAAAAAAAAAACAATTAAAGATTTTGGAGTATAACTAGCTCAAAGAATATTAGCAAATAAAATAAGACCATGCGACCATGGAATGACAAGAATTTGTACATGTCGTTTTCATACACTAAATTCAGACTTGAAATGTTTTGTTTTACAACATCATTTTATTAATTTCTTTCACACACACACACCTGTACATTTGTCAAGATGACAATTATTTTCATATCATTGTCACTCTTTATTATTCAAAATGTAATGGAGCGCTTGTTGACCCATTTTTTAAACGTTTAATAATTTTATCCACTCTCCATTTTTTAAAAAGACTAATATATTTGTTTAATCACTACAAATACGAATGCAAGACTACCGTGAGTGATTTAGTCAAGAAGGAAACGAATTCACACCATTTCAATATGCTTGTCGTTCCAGATATACAAAAATTTATCACGATAATATACCGTATACAATCATTGAAACTTCTATCCTACCTATACATTTGACTATTATTTATAGCTGTTTATTTATACTACTTCTCGCAACATATAAAAGAAGAGTAGCTAAATTCGACTTGCTTAAATCTCCTAGTTTATCGCCTAGATTGTATTGTTTGACTAAATTATATATATATATATATATAATTAGTCACCGAGTTAATCGTTCAAATTATTTAAAAACGCTTACCAATCGAAGAATGTGAATTTCAGTTTTTCACACATAGATGGAAACTACAAAAGAGAATTAAGTATATCATTATCGGAATAAAAGAAAACTGTTTATTTGAAACCTCGCTTACTATGATAATTTCATACAGCTGCCTTTTAGTCTGAAGGCGAATTTTATTTACAAGCTGATACTAATTAGAGAGAACCATTGAAAATTAGTTACTAGTGTATAGCTAATTGTTTCGCACCAGTCACATGTCTCACTGTAATGCAAAACGGTGCCTATATATATATATATATATATATATATATATATATATATATATATATATATATATATATATATATATATATATATATATATAGGCTCATAATAATGAATATGAAGTTTCGCAACCGGCAAATCAGTCATTAGTTCGGTTCTCAGTATTTGTCACTGTTCTTACTACCAGTATCTGTAATCATATGATCATACGTGACTAACCACAAAAAGATTCACCAGATATTTTTCAGAAGTTATAAATGTTAGAGTTCAACTAAGCCGACAGCGAAGAGGAAACTATTAATTGTATGGAATGTACACTACGTTTTTTGTTGCGTGAACGTATTTTCGACATTTTCGTGTTGTGCTCTTTTAGCGAATTGTGAAGCTTTCATTATCGTTCTGGATAACGTGTCTATTACACGTTGAAGCTTAATTTACAAAGAAGTAGACGCTGGTCTTTCACAGAATAACATTTACAGTTTTAAAAATGATAAAGATCATAAAACTTTGAAAGCAAACAGACGGGCTAAAAATCTTAATCAGTAAAAATGACAAGAGTTAGTGGATGAAGATTATAATAAATTTTAAGTAGCATGAGCAGTGAATTGTTAAACATTAACGTAGTGATCACTGCAATCAATATTATCAAAACCTGTCGAGGAAATGAAGGACGTTTTTCAATGTAGGTTTAGGTAATTCTTAAATTACTACATTACCACGAAAACATAACCCTATGATTCGGTGACATCAGTAAACTAGTAAAAGTAGTCTGTATTCAATAATAACAAATATGGCCGAAATTCACAGATATATATCAAAAGTAAATGTCGTGCAAAGCTAAATATAAAATGATAGAACATGCGGCCATATCAAACTACATAGATGACCATACAATACATTTGAAATTACTTTCAACTTCTACTCGATTATTAAAATGTCAGGTTTGTAGGGGTTGTTCAGTTTTGCTTATTACTGTTTCCACTTTTATGCGACGTCCCGTTAGCTACCGCTTATAGACGACTTTATGAGTACCGGCCACAATACCCGACCACTCATCCAGATGTTTTACTCATGTGCTCACTGATCTACTTGGTTCTGTGGTTACTGCTTGTTTTCGCGCATCTTATGCACCATCTCAATAAATCTATCTTTTCAGCTGGCATATGTTGACGTGTTCCTCTTTGTCGCTTTTCTTGATGGTGTACACTGGTTCGCATCTTACTATGACTGCGTATGGGTCTACTTATTTAGGAAATAATTTCTTCGAATATAAGGTGTTATCTTTTATACTCCTTCGTCCTCTACACTTCACCAGATCTCCAACTGAAATGTGTTTCGATTGCCTCCCTTTGTGCTGTTCTAATCTTTTAACGTCCATTCCTTGTTTTTGTTGCACATTTCTTATCGCTTTTATTTACTTACCTGCTTATATCTTACCATTCCATTTCTATGGTCGAGGCCAGGTCATGACAACTTTCTTGTTGTTCCTTGGATCGAGACTCGATGTGCTAACAATATCATCGGTAGTTTCGTCTCCAAGTGACCCCACTTTTTTTTAAACATTCCTTTAAAGTTCAATTATTCCGCCCTGTAAGTCCGGTGGTCTGTCGATATTATAGTTTCGTTCTGACCCCTTGAATGCCCAACTGCTCAAGGTGGGATGTAAACTCTTCGCTGTCTAAATATGACCTTGATCATTCAATATTGTTCTCGGGACGCTGTGGTCCGCCACGAGATAGAGCACCCCTGCCTCATTTTTTCAGCTTTTCCTCGTTGGTCAGAAATCACAAAAGCCACCACCCAACGAGTAGTGTGATTAGTCAACACCGAAAATACTGGTTGCCATTCAGTGTCTGTGGAAAGAAACCAATCACATTGACTGGCCACACATCGCTCTCTGTTTTTACTAAGATGGTCTGTAAACAAGAGTATATATTTATTTCCTTTCATTAACTGGCATTGAAGGCGGGCGAGAACATATCTCATCACATCTCCTTGAATCACTCGCCAGTACATACTTTATCGTACGAGGTCAGTAGTTCTCGTAACGCTTGTGCTAGTTGGTGGCATTCATGAATTAATTTTCGCTATGACGACTTTGGGAGTATCGCTGCTCAGCTTTACTCATCTTCCTTATAAGTGTGTACTCCACCGAACTTAGTCCTAATTTGTCCTCTCTGTTTGAGTTCATCGTTCATTCATCGACTCCTTCGGTTAGCACCCGTCACACCACACTCAGTGTTGGATTGAATTTCTGACACGGACTAGTTTTCCAGGGTTTGCATCTACTATGCTGATTCCAAACGCCACTTCCCGTCTTTGTCTGGTGGTGAGAGATAGTTTACTAGTATATTTTGACTCTCCTGTATGTGAATAATCACAATGTCGTATTCTTGCAGGCGCATTGTCCAACGTGACAATTTCCCCAGAGGTCTCTTGCTGTCTGCAACCACTGTAATTGCTTGTAATCGATCTCAATGTGGAACTTTGGAGGTACGGTCTCAACTTACCTAATGCCCAAATGATTTGCAAACATTCCTTTTCGATGGTTGCATACTTCTGGTCAGCAGGTGCTAAAACAGCTGGCACAATACACAACACCACCATCCTGCCGAAGTATTGCACCTATGCTGTAATCGCTGGCGTCAGTGGCCAATGTAAACTGTTTTCCAAGGACAGATAATCTCAAAATTATCAGCTTTGAATTTAATAGTTGCTTAGTCTGATCAAAAGTTTGCTGCTCCTTCTCTGTCCTCCATACCACCAGATCGTCTCTGTATACCTTCACGTTCTCGAGATTCTGTAGCGACAAGTTCATCAGTCTTCTGAATATAAACGGAACCCCTGTCAGTCCGAATGGCATTCGTCTGAACTGGCACTGTTTCTGGCCCACACTGAAGGCTGTCTTGTACCTGTTACTATCCTTAATTGTAGCTGCCAATATCTTGAGCCAAGGTCTAATATCGTAGGCGAATTCGATTGTTGTAAGCGATCTAAGGTTTCTACCACAGTCGGAATTGCTCATGGTTTCAAATCTGATATACTGTTTAGCTGTCTAAAGTCAACGTAGAAACTACGTTTCTAATTGGATTTCTTTACCAGTAACACGAGTGAGTTGTAAAGACTATAAGCTTCTTCAATTATTTCGTTATTTCCATCATTTCTTTCACTTGATGGTTTATTTCTGTTCCTAGATGAGCTCACACTCAACACGTATGAATGCTGTCTCCCTATGGCTATGAGGATTTCATGGGTCACTCTATCACAATACTCAATGGCTTCTCCATATTCTGTGAACAGGTTTGGTATTTTGCTACATGGTAATGAAGTTTGCTCTGTTCCTCTGCACTAAGATCGCCACTTGCTCCTTATCCATCTAACTGTTCTCATATACGATGAAATTGCCGTATTTTGTGTCAACTACCGCCTCTCCACTTCTCTTAGGAGGTACTCTCCAAATATGATTTCCTGTATACCCCTGGCGATTACGAATGAATATTGCAGTAAGTAGTCACTGACTTCGGTGCAGCAGTTTGACACTCACAAGGTTTCCAGAGCATGTCCGCTCACTGTTTATACTGCTAGTGAATACGACCTTACCTGCCGACAGTGTTCTATATTTATTACGGATATACCCGCACCCGTGTCAAATAAGCAAACTAGCCCCTTACCATCTACTCGTATTTATATTTCACACCCATTTTAACTAACCCAACAACAGAAAGCGAAGTTTCGAAGAAAAAAGGCAGATTACAACGTTTAAATATTGTTTCTCCTGGTAGTTTCTTTAATAATGTCCGAATTCACTACATTTAAAGCACCTACTTCCCCCTGTACTTATACAAATCAATGCAACTTGCGCTTGTAACTCATCAACTTGCTTCCCGATGGAAAGTGTTCCACTGTCTTCCGTTACTAAAGGAACTATCACATTTACTAGCTGTCTACATAAGCTCGCCATCTGTACAACATCCATCGGTTGTACTACATGCCACGATTGTATCTGATAGACTGTGACCCTGGAAATGAATACCAAGAACTGAGATGCCAGTAGCTGCTCTCCCCTCCCGAATTGTCGTCTAATGTAGGCAATGCTCAGCGAGGAAGGCTTGTCAATGTAGAGGCCAGAATCAACAGATAGCTGCCGTGTTCGTGATGAACAGTTCAGAGGACTGTCGCCAGCGCACACCATCAAATTTGACGTCCCTATCTTGTAAGAGGTACCCACATGTTGTCCAAAGGCAGTGAAGCCAAATATGAGGACAGCCTGTTTGATGAAAGCAAAGAACGTCATACATAATATAAGCATTGCTTTCAATTATCAATTTGCACATCCTTTGTGTTCCTCGATTGATGTCGGATGTAGACTTTCTTCCTGTGGTTACTTTCATGTTTCTTACGTATTGTCATCATGACTTGCTCTCTATGGCCTCGTAACTCACCTGGTAGGCTGTTTACTTTCGCCACATTCATGCGATGTCCTATAATCTGCTACCTATAGACTACTTCATGAGTAGCACTCACCATACTACGACATCACAAACTGATATTAGTTGAACAACGTAAATGACTTTCTAAAATAATAATCTAAGAACAAACTCTATTCATATGTGTCAAATGAAGAATTAAATTTAGTCTGAATTCACAATCAACATTTGATTATTTGATGATGAATCAGTTCACTGCTAAAAGTATCTGCCACTTACCTGAATGTTCATTGTAATCTCTTCATTCCATTCAGGATGGTCTGTTCCATATTTTGTGCTGGACTTAATCTGTAAGACAGAGAATAGAACAGGTGCACAAAAGAAAAATTAAAACTAGCAGAAAGGTAAACAGAGGTTATACTTTCCTCACTTGTCCCCTCCAAATAATAAATAATAAAGAAATGATGTTAAGTTTAAAAACAATTAAAGTGAATGCTAAATTTGGTTAACATAAAACAATTTTGTAGTCTTTAAACCACAAGTATTGTTACAGTCTGATTAACTGAATCCCAAGGAGTCCAGTTAGACTCCATTGAATGTTGATATATATATATATATGTTACAAAAAAAGCCAGAACCAATTAGGTAATACTGAATTTGATTATAGTGTTAAAATTTCCCGCTAGGGCCGTGGAGGCGCACTACTATGGAGTCCCACACCAGTAAGAAACAGCTTCCCAGCGTTTCATGGTTTTCAGAGGCTGTTTAACTCAGGCCGATTCGTATTTCCAAGTTTAGATCACCATAGTGTTCATAAAATTAACTGCTAATGATTAACAAAAAGATAAGGTGAACGAAATAACTGCCATATGTAGGTCATAAAAATATATTAGTAAACTAAGGTATCTAGGTATGAAACCGTGGTAGAAAATAATATCAAGTAAGTAAATTGACAGGCTTTTAATTGAAAAGTGATTGTCAATACGAGATACGTAAGGGTGGTGTGTTTGAGATCTGAATAAAAAGAGAAGAAAGGTTTTTCGAAATTGAAACATCCAAAAATTTGGCAAACGATGGTTGTAATAAATAATGTGTAAACTAATGGTAGAGTCGGTGAAATATTTCAATAATTGTTAGGTAAAACCTACTTCCCCTGTGAAGTGACTTTCACAATCAAGCAAGTAAACTTGTTATCTTTAAATCATACATTTCGTTATATATGAAGCTTAGTTTTGCTTTCCTCTACTAACATAACCATACACAATTAATAAAGATTAACCTCTGCTTAGACCATATATCTGTCCATCTATAAGTTTACTTACTCATGCATAGCCAGTTCGGTTGGCCTTACAAAACAACCTTTTTCTAAATGTATTTTAGAACACTAAGCATTGCGTCTATAAAAGTGAGAATGCAAACCTATCAACAAATCAATACAAAATGCTCATATTAACTATGATTATGGTCAAGCAAGTGAGCTCAAGGGAAGCACGTATATAAATACAGTGTACTGCAGAAGTGTTAACCAAAAGAGGTGAACGAAATAACTGCCATATGTAGGTCATAAAAATATATTAGTAAACTAAGGTATCTAGGTATGAAACCGTGGTAGAAAATAATATCAAGTAAGTAAATTGACAGGCTTTTAATTGAAAAGTGATTGTCAATACGAGATACGTAAGGGTGGTGTGTTTGAGATCTGAATAAAAAGAGAAGAAAGGTTTTTCGAAATTGAAACATCCAAAAATTTGGCAAACGATGGTTGTAATAAATAATGTGTAAACTAATGGTAGAGTCGGTGAAATATTTCAATAATTGTTAGGTAAAACCTACTTCCCCTGTGAAGTGACTTTCACAATCAAGCAAGTAAACTTGTTATCTTTAAATCATACATTTCGTTATATATGAAGCTTAGTTTTGCTTTCCTCTACTAACATAACCATACACAATTAATAAAGATTAACCTCTGCTTAGACCATATATCTGTCCATCTATAAGTTTACTTACTCATGCATAGCCAGTTCGGTTGGCCTTACAAAACAACCTTTTTCTAAATGTATTTTAGAACACTAAGCATTGCGTCTATAAAAGTGAGAATGCAAACCTATCAACAAATCAATACAAAATGCTCATATTAACTATGATTATGGTCAAGCAAGTGAGCTCAAGGGAAGCACGTATATAAATACAGTGTACTGCAGAAGTTTTACCAAAAGTCTGCGTCTAGATGTTGTACACAAAAAACTCTCATTTTACAATTGTTGTGACGCTTTTTGCCATTTCGTCTGTCGTTTCCACTCACTTTAACACTTAGTAATCAGCTGTTATCTCATTTAGCTTTTAATAATTATTGTTACCTCGAGGAAGTGTTTTATTCTTTTTTTCATTTCTGTTGAATGGGTGATTATCTCCTATTTTCTTGATCCTTAAATTACCTTCACTTCAGAATTTGTCATTAACATTAAGTAGTCTTTTTGTGATTATTTTGAAGTAATTTCATAACGTAGCCTTTTTGCAGATTCCGAAAAAAAATAAAAGTTACTTTGACGAATTATACGTCTATGTAAGCTTTTCAACTCCTGATATTTTTCTTCATATTAATCATCATTTGTTTTATATATATGCAATCAAATTTGAATTAGATTTTAAACATCACCTATGTTAAGTATTCATGGAACCGTGATATCTGAAGAGATCTATCACATCATTCCGTAGCTGATTTAATTTTTCTTTTAGATTTTCTTAAAAGTCACACAACCTAGAAATAATTATATTTTAGATCCTGATCGTAAAGTGATTGTATGCTTTTTATTAAAGTGAGTACAGTGCTAAAACTTGCGATTTATTTTAAAGCTTCTATAACAGTATTATATTAGTTACAGACAGACACACAGACAGTTACAACGTAGAACTTGGTGCATGCGTACGTCAGTTCAAGTACCCATGCCTTAATTAACACATAAAGATTAAATTATCGGATCAAATCCCAGAGTAGGGGAAGTAGTAACAGAGTTAGTATTAATGGGGGGGAATAGAGATTAAAGATAAGATTTAAGAAAATATGATTCAGTAAAGAGAAAATTATGATAAGTTCACAAACATAGAATTTGGAGGAAGACAAGGAGTGGGTGCACCTGCGCCACTGCCAACGATTTTGAGCCATATTACACAAGGTCTCTAATGATTTATTACGAGCGCCACGCGGACCCCAACCAGGTAATCTGCACCTATTAACATGGCTCAGCCCAACTGTCAATGACTTCATGGACTGGTGCCATGTTTTGGTTTGGCCGCCCCTAGCTTTCTTCCAGCCTACTCCTACACCAGACAGCATTGCTCATCGAGATAGGCGGTGGTCAGGCATACGTAACACATATCCTAACCACCTTAGCTGATGAAGATTTACTACTCTATCAATAGACTTACCGTATCTACCTAGTACTATATTCCTAACCCACGTATTGCCTACTCGTTGGTCCCAGCAAACAGGAGCAATGTTTTGAAGACATCTATGATCGAATACCAGGAGCCTACGAATACCTTCTATCCTTAATGGCCATGTTTCACATACATAAAGTAAGACGGACCGAACTACTGCGCAGTAAACGCGTCCATTGGTCAGTAGTCGGATGTCTTGCCTACGCCACAGATGACGCAAATTCCCAAAAGCTAATCAGGCCTTATGTATACGCGCAGAGACTTCAGAAGACACCAGACCGTCAGGACTGATGAGACTCATAATATAAGTGAAGCGGTCGACACATTCAACTGCCTCACTCCCTATCACTAACTTCGGTACCGAATTAAGCCAATCCCGAAGTAACATTTTGCATTTGGGTGGAGAGAATCACATCCCAAACACGCTTACATTCATGTTTAAGGTAGTCAAAAGATTCTGCATTTTATCAGCATCTTCGCCTAAGAGAACAATATCATCTGCATATTCTAAGTCAGCAAGTTTATCTCCTGGAAGGTCAACACCGGAGAAGTCAGACGATGAGAATGTCAACTCTAAACGTATGTCAATGATAAAATTAAATAAAAATGGGGAAAGTGGACAACCTTGACGAACACCACTTGAGGTAATCAGTTCTGATGGCAATCTGCCATAAGCTCTGACTCGACATGTGGTGTTCAAGTAGAGATTTGTATAAGGTTAATGTACTTCTCTGGTACGCCTTTCAATGACAGACATAACTTCACGATCGATAGAGTCAAATGCCTCCTTAAGGTCAAGGAATACAACTATTGTTGGGCGTCTAAAAGTGTGTCTATTTTCCAGAACCTGCCGAAGTGTGAATATTTGGTCTATACAACCACGTCCAGATCTGAAACCACCTTGGTTTTCTAGAGTTTGCTCTTCACGAGCTTCAGTTAGACGTCGAAGTATGATTGAAGCCAATATTTTGGACACTATATCGTTAAGCTGATTCCTCAGTAATTTTCACAGGAGGACTTTTGTCCTTTCTTATAGATTGGAACGATTAGTGTTTGAGACCAGTCAGATGGGATTACGCCCAATTCCCAGATTCTAGACAGGATCCCGGTTAATCTCGCTGCTAAAACTGGACCACCATCCATAAGTATCTCAGGGGTTAACTCATCGAGTCCTGCTGCTCTCCCTCGCTTTAGGTTCCTTATAGCCTTCTCAACCGCACTAAGACTTGGGGGACCAATATTAAATTGCTATTCAGATTGCTTGGGAACAGTAGGCAACTGCGATGACGCCGAGGTCCACTTGAACTGTTCCCTAAAGTGTTCTGCCCATCAGTCCAACCTTGTGGATTGACAGTGAATAATGGTCCCATCTTTTTCTGAGATAGCTTCACTTACAGTTGGATTACTGATACCCATTTCCTTGATACGTCTCAACAGTTGCCTACTGTTACCTATTGCCGCTGCCTTTTTCATCTCTTTAGCTTTCGCCACCCACCACTGTTCACGATCATTTCGTAAGCTTTTAACCAGTTTGCATTTAAGTTGCCTTCGCTCCTCATCGTATTTAGGACTAGACGGGATGTGTTGCTGAGCATCTATCAGTTCAGTAGACGCAGCTGAAATCCACTGACTTTTCCTAACTTTTTGGTTTAGTTTACTAGTAGATATCACTGCTGTTTCAACAGCTTTTTGGATATCATTCCAAGCTGACTCGGGGTGGGTATCGTTTATGCAGTTGACTAATTGGTTTTTAAGTTGTTCCTGAAATATATTCTTGACTTTTTCATCATTAGGTTGGACTCTTATGGGGATCTTTGCCGTGGGTCTTTTACGTCCAGTGAGAGGCAGACTAATACGCGCTCGTACTAAATCGTGGTCTGAGTCTAAACAAGCGCTCCAAAATAAGCGGCAGTCTTCAATAGAGCCTCTCCAACAGTGGCTGATAGCAATGTGGTCTATTTGAGACCAACGGTGAGTTGACTGTGGGGGCCGCCATGTCAACTTATGTCTTTCCTTATGTTTAAAGTTAGTGCTTGTGAGAAATAGACCATTTTCTGAACACAGTTGTAATAAACGGTCGCCATTATCTGTTCGTTGGGCCTAGACACCAAAGGATCCACCTAGGTACCTTTCGGTTTCGTCTAATCTACATACTTGGGCATTAAAGTCACCAGCCATAATCACAACATCAGTACTCTTAGCTTTTCGAAGGAGGTCAGAAAGCTTTCTGTAACATTTATCCTTTATTTCATCTGAACTGCAATTGGTTGGAGCGTAGGCAGAGATAACAAAGAGGCAACGGAGTGTGTCCTTATCTTTCAGAGTTCTTACTGCCCCGGTTTGACAGAGAGCGCAGAAGCGACTGTCTATGGGAATTCAGTCAAGGAGAGCCCGTTCAGCTTCTGAATTTAGTGCTATACCTACTCCAGTAAGGCCTCGAGTGGTAGCAGTGGGGTCTCCGGAAACACGAAAGGTGAACCGGACCGGTTCTATATTTGCACAAGGTGAGGTCGAGCGAATGATTATACTTGGATCCTGTATACGCGTTTCGGAGACGCAGCAGACATCGATGGAACGAGAATCTAGGATCATGGCTAGGGAGGCTTGTTGTCCTATTTGGCCTAAGGTTCGAACGTATAAAGCTCCGATATGTAGTTTAGTGTGAGGTTTCAGGACACCAAGAATAACGTTTCGTGAATTCAAACCATTAGCATTAGAGGAGTGAGGTGATAAAATTAGGCTAGACGGGTTATTCGTGGAAATAAGGGAGTTATCGAGAGTTGAGGGTGGGATTTGACCTCGAGCAAAATGATCTCTTGTGCTGCTAGAGATATGAAGGCAGTTGTCACTTCCTGGCTGCCCACACCATGGAAGGCTATTACTTTTTGAGATACCGGAAAAGGAAGCTGGATTAGTATTGGTCATAGTGACCTGGAAGCGCGATCGCAGAGCCCAAGCCCCAACTGCTTGAGGCCGATCACGCACGACCTTGTTATGGGATGTTTCGAAATGTTAGCTCCGTTCTTTAGAAGGCCTTACTGCTGGAGACGGAAATCCATGGAGTAAGGTGAGGTGTGACATTTTTAGGGTCGACCTTTTCTCACCCCTTCATTCCTTTGTGAGGAGGCAGCATCGCTGCAGATGCTGGTTATCTGAGGGAAACACCTTACTGTTCTCACACTCCGCTGCAGCCAGCAGTATGACTTCGCCTTCAGATCTTAGGTTGCTGCCTTTAGTCTTATGGCTCTCCAACAGACCTGCCTGACATGGTAAGACCTAGAGGAACAAGCGTTCTAGCCAATATAGCTCGGTTGGGTCATCACGATAGGCAAGCCCCACCACCACGTCAAGTTAGCAGTTACGGTCGGGATTAGATTAGTGCTGTTGTTCAAACCTATATCTGATAAGTATTACTATAAATCATTGCTTGCCAAGAGAATAGTACGCACAACAAAACGTAATAGAATCAAAGTTAATCAAAAGTCATCGTGGCGTCATTTCAAATATCCAAAACGATTTGAACTAGTTAAACTATTGTAACACTAGGAGGGATGAGTATGTACATATAGGCCGGAGTCGAATTTTTATTTAAATAACTCTATATTAATATTTTGACTTAATTGTTATCAAGATCTATTACTGTATCACTGTCAGTATTAATTTATATCACAATTTACTTCTACTGAAAAGCCACTACAGAATCAGAGGCTCTGGATAGCATTTTAATCATAGTTCATAACACTGATTCATACAGAGGATATCAGAGCATTAAATAAATAACTAACAGATTTTCCAGCGAATGAAACAACAGCATACGGATCCACAAATTCCTTTTCTTCGTCGGATGTAGAAAGCAAATTCTTTATTCCTTTGAATGCATCAGAATCCACTGGAAACAAACAATAAAGGAATGAGAATAAAAAGGTTAACTTTGTTGAATGTCTTTTCGAACTACCTTCAATAATTTAAGTAGTTCGCTAATGTAACGGTAGTTTACGACCATTTGCAAATTGAAAGAACAATACAGACTAAAATAAATTATAAATTTATCAAGCCTTGACAAACTAATTATTCGAATGTTTAAATTTCATTCATCGGTGGTGTGTTCTTAAGTCGGACTTCAAATCAGATATTTATGGAGTCAAACATTTCAGGGATTATTATATAGTGACAAACATCAAAAACCATCCTGCTAAGTTGAAACATGTCCTACAACAGTAAAACCACACCAGTACCTTAGAAAAACTTCTGTAAAACTCGAAAGACAATTGTGCCTTTTCCTACCTTACGTGGTCAAGTATTAATTATTTCATTGCTCGCAAGAGCCTCTAAGATTTGTAACGACCGATCACTATATGAATAAGTGTTCCCTGATTTTCATAACTGAAATGTAATTAAAATAAATAATTCAGCACATTTTTGACTTTTTTCACGATTTGGTATTCGAAGATTTATGGAAACCTTCTAACCAATTTAGAACTCAGTTCTGTAAACGGTTTATATTACCAAACTAACTAGTGTCAAGACATGTAATATGAAATGAATTATGACACTGGCTTGAAGTATATTGCTCAAATGCCCACTGCAAAGTATAGTAACATAGATCCAAGTATTCTTTTTGACCATGATCTGGCTTATTTTAACTCCGCCTGAAATCATCCTAGGGTTTCTGATAGTCGCAGGCTCAGACAAAGAAGGAGGGTTGGACATGGGGTTAGCCACCCCATCCATTAATAAAAAACTTAACTAAAAATCACTAACCATAGAAATCCACCTAAACCAATTTAACTTTATCCTAGGTGTTAGGTTTTCATTCCGGAGAGTTTTAGCGCTTTATAGTGAAGGCCGAGTTACTTCGGATGCCACGAGGTCATGTACCTTCGGACAACAGAGCAACAATTAATGTAGGTACATGGGGTGTTAGCAAGATGTGGGAGACAGGAAGAAACATTCAAATAGCTGAGGAAATTAAAAAATACGGCCTAGAGGCTGTTGGGGATTCATAATCCCCAAGAATACAATCAATCATTAAAGTAAGCGGTAGACAATGTATTGATTTTTTTTAAGATTGATTATAGACTTTCATCAATTAATTCAATTTAAAATGTTATATATATAAACATTTGTTTGTTAGTCTCATCTGTTATAGATATATTTTGCTTTACAATATAATCTTGCTACTACTCTAGTCTTTTGGAATAGATGTGGGCTGAGAAAGAACAAGTTGTGGTAATCTGATTGAAGCACTAGTATCGGAGAAAGCGTACGCACTAATCGTATCGAGAATCAGAGAGATCAGGAATATAATTCGGCTACCCTAGAGATTGTATCGCAAACTGTATAAAGCCAATAAGAATCCACGCGTTGTCTTATTCTGACAGGAAACATAACAGGGGGAGGTGCTTGGAATGAGCAAAACCAATTGGTTATAAGCTGGACAGTAAAGGTTTTCCTCAGGAAAGTGCTTCTACATTCCTGTCACAAAAAATAAAATGTCTCTAGAACACGAGGGGTAGAAATTATGTTGTCACAATAAGCACAGAAAGCACTTATAGAATGGGAACCTCATGGACCTAGCATCACCAAAGTACCCTTCAAGATAAAGTAGGAAGGAATCATAGTGTTTGTCATTCAGTGCTATGCCCCCCCCACACACCAAAGCCCAGTAAAATCAGTTCTATACGAGGCTGCAGTCAATCTTCAAGAAACACCCAGAAAATGACCTGACCATCCTGATAGGAGATCTAAACGCCAAAGGTGGAATGAACAAAACTGGATATGAAGATATCATGGGACGACACGGACTTGAAGAAATGGACGAGAACCGCGAGAGATTTGAAACCTGTCTACCCTCGACAAAATGATAATAGGTGGCACCATATTATTTTACAAACACATACACGAAACTACATTGATTTCACCAGACCACAATACGGCGAACCAAGTCGACAACATCTATATCAATCAAAAGTTCAAAAGGAAGATGGAAGGCATAAGATCAAACAGAGGAGTTGATATAGCATCAGATCACCGCATGGTAGTGGCCAAAATGGGACTAAATTTGTAACAGCACTGGACAACTGGAGTAACAGTATTACAAAAGTTTACTACAACCCTTCTTTGGTATACTAACAAACGCAATGAATTCACCAGTAAGTTTCAGGTATTACGTGATCCACCCGAAGAAGAGGGAACTACTATGGAGGTCGGCTGAAAAGGGATTGAGCACCACTAGGAAAGATGGATCTCGATTGGTACTCTGGATAAGATCCTAAAAAGGAGGAGCAAGAAGACAGCAGTCGATAGCAATCAAACAAGAACAGTGAAAGCTGAAGCATAGGCCGAATATACAGAAGCAAACAAGCAAGTAAAAACAGCATTAGAGCAGAAAAATGGAAATATGTGGAAGAGCTAACAATGACAGTGGAAAAATCTGCAAGAAAAGGAAATATCACAAACCTGTATGACACAACGTAGAAGCTAGCTGAAAAATGCAGTAAACCGAAACGACCAATCAAAAACAAAATGGCTAACCAATCACCGAGAACCAAGAATAGCACAAGAGGTAGGTAGAGGACACCTGAAAACTCTTGAATAGATCGTCCCCACTGAACCTAGTGGTTATCAAACATCGACACACCGGCAATCTAACAAATCAGCATGGCCTTCCGACAGGTTAAGAGTGACAGGCCAGCAGAACAAGTCAACATACCTGAGGAGGTACCGAAATCAGACACAAAATTAAATGCAGTTAGGCTCCACATTCTCTTCGGGAAGGTTTGAGAGGAAGGAAAAGTGCCAACATATTGGAAAGAAGAGTACCACATCAGGATACTATAGAAAGGAAATCTTGGTAATTGCGAGAACTACAGTACAAAGAAAATTCTCAATATAGTGTTGTTGAGCCGAACGTAAGATATAGTCGACGTCTAACTTCAAAATCGACAGGACGAATTCCGTATGGATCGGTCGTGTACAGAGCAAATCGTGACTCTACGGTCCATTTTTGAACAATCAATTGAATAAAATCACCAGTTTACACTAACTTCCTTAGCTATGAGAGAGTCAGAATTCACGATACGAACGTCAAGACAGCCAACTTATATGTAGTTGAAACTTCCAGAACTACGACAATCACCCTTCAAATGATCCAAGTATTTATAAACAGCTGTTTGTGCAAAATACTTTGGATTGGTTGGCTAAACACTATTACCAACAGCTCTTTGTGACAGAGAGCAAATCAGATTCCATCTGAGAAAGAAATTAGCAGAATACGTCGAAGTGAATGGAGCACACAATCAGGAAATCACCAAACTGCATCACAAGATCAGCACAAACTTTTAAACCTCAAGACCAAACGAAAAGAGGAAGAACAACAAACAAGTTGCCGCGGGAATTGGAGACATACATGAAGAGAATGAATTGCACTTGGGAAGAAATGGAAAAGAAAGCCCAGGACAGTGTTGGTTGCAGAATGTTGGTTGGCGGCCAATGCTTCTGTAGGGTAATAGGCATTGACCGATTGATTCTAGGTTATTCTAGAATAGTTGATTAACTTACTGACCATCTGAATATATATATATATATATATATATATATATATATATATATATAGGTATACTTTCGTTAATTGAAAAGCTGAAAGGAAACTCCACGTACTTCTTGGTAAATCTTCAGCCATATATAAAAGAATTTTGAATACTGCTGACCTTAACTGTACACCAGCTGGACGTAGTAGATTTCTGTGAAAATCGATAAAATTCGTGTATAACACTTAGTTGATTAGTGTATTTACACAGAAATAAAAAAATGGTTTGTTCATAGATTATGTAAATAAGCATATTTTTATTCATGAAAATAAGTAAACAGTTTACTGTTTAGTTAATAATGAAATCAAAGTGTTGACAAAACTGTAATTACCAACAAAAAATAAAAGACTATTGATCATTCTGTGAACTTAATCCTCATCCTACACTGATAATTTAATCTCAAACAAGTCATGCCGACTTAGATAAATGAATATTTTTGGTGTACCAAGGACGATTTCAATTTGTCAGCAAAGTAATCAACCACTTCCGGTGTTACTGTATTTCGTAGTAAATGAGGTTGATGGGGAGGACTAAGGTCGAAAAATATTTTCAAACGACAAACTACATTTTCAGTCTCTTCAGTCATTCAGATAACGATTAGCTGAGATAACATGACATAGGTACATACAAAGAACAAAAAATTAGTATTAATAAACAGCATATATTTTTCCGCATTAACGAGCCAACTCATTAGACAGAGGGTTAATGACAAAATAATAAAATCCTGATTATCGCATGTCAATGTAAGTTCAAATCGGCTAACTACCTGTAGCTTCTATGGACTAACAGAGGTGCTGGAGGTTTCTGTGATAAGATGGTGAACATTAATGGAGTGGAATTAATTGCAATAATGAGTAGTATGTTTGTGAAATCCTAGTGTGATGAATCATTTTAATTCTTAACGTTTCTTGGCTTTAATTTGAGTCGATTCTTTTGTCGATGTAAAAGTGAGAGAAACAAATTAATTTGCAATAAACTAGTATAGAGGAACAAATCAAATACCAACTATATGGCTAAAAACACCGCTCTGTCTTACTATGCTAATGTCATGCATGTTAAAGATGAGACAAATTTGTGTATTTGTGTGAAAGGATATGAGTAGAAAACGAGTGTTAATTTTTGCGATATGAAAGCACTGTGTGAAGCTGCATTTCTCGCGTGTGAAAATAAAGAAATGAACAGCATAATAATTATCTTGCATAATAACAATCTCACATTAACGCTATCAAAAGCGACGTAACTATCTGATAAACAAAAACATGATATAAAACTTCATGAATCAGTTCGACTCAGCCATTATAGGCCAACGGAAGAACTTTAACGAGTTCTTAAACTAAAAAATGCAAACCCCTCTATAAAGTAATAATTATTTCGTAATGCTTTAGTTAGAGTGCACTGAGGAGTATTATCACAAAATTTCAATCCGCATATATTGCATTTAAGTTACACAAAATAACCACCTAGTAGTCCTGTAGATCTTGGTAGACCCCAAATACAATCAACAATACCAATAAATACCATTCGCAACAACCATCGATACTAAAAGTATCAAAATAATTGAAAGTCCTCTTCAACTAAAAGAAGGCAAGTGGCTAAGGCTTTTCATACATTTTACAACCAAAATGTGATAATTAGAAAACGCTTTATAATTCGTACAATTTGAGTAATTATTCTAATCATAACGTAAATACATCAACCCAAAATCTGACACCATAAACACTGAAATTAACTTTGGCTTTTCATCTTACCCTCATCTAACTCACTCCTTTTCCATTCATATCTTTTCACACAAATACACAAATTTGTCTCATCTTTAACATGCATAACATTAACATAGTAAGACGGTTTTATGTTTTTAACCATATAATTAGTATTTGATTTGTTCCTCTATACTAGTTTATTGCAAATTAATTTGTTTCTCTCACTTTTACATCGACAAAAGAATCGACTCAAATTAAAGCCAAGAAACGTTAAGAATTAAAATGATTCATCACACTAGGATTTCACAAACATATCACTTATTATTAACATTTCGAAGAATTGCTCAATTTATGGCATATTATCAGTTAAACTGTTAGTGACAATATCTTTAGTGGCATCACTTGAGTTAAATATGTTTTTGTGAAAGCATACTAGTTCATAAGCAATCAGATCAAGTATTTTCAATTTCCTAGGTAAGCGTGGTGTCATTAAGATAGAATAATCAACTTATGATCATCCACAATTTTAACTATAGTAAATCTCTGGTAAAACAGAGTTGCTGGCTCCCTCTCGAATTGGTCTGCATATTCTTAGGGTTAAACTTCATGAAACTTATCTTGAACCCAAAGTTGAAAATATAAATATTAGCTACCCATAAATATTGGGTATGTCGACAGACCTAAAAGTTATGGGTCGGATATCATGTACAGTTGTACAAACAAACAATCTAGTTAAGAACCACTTAGTTACAAAAGATTCGGCAATAAAATCAAAATGGTCTTATAACAGAAAGCAGACATATTGTTCTAGATTAGAAACTATACGAACCAATGAATAACAAAAAACTACTACTTGAAGAATTGAAAAAAAAATAATACCACTCCAATTCGATTCAGTTATTAATTGATGTACTTTGTTTTTAAAACTATGTTGTTAGAGTTGATCCAAGGAGATTTTATTGTGAATTGTTAATGTTATCACCATGATAACTAATGTTGTAACCTCTCATATATCAGTACAAAGGACTCTATAATGTACCAGATTCACGTTAACTACCTGACCAAACTCAGGGGTTTTTAGGTTATGGTTACACCACAAGGCGTGAAAGTTTTGCTTCTGGTTTTGGTGGTGTAGAATCACATTCTAAGAATGAAAATCGATGCGGTAACTCATAATTTCTTTAATGGTTGTCATACAAAGGCCATTCTCTGATGAATAACAACAAAAGTCGATCATATCCGCAACCATGTATGCTAAATAAAAAATCTGACTTAAATGAGACAACGTTTTTTAGAAAAAAACATGTTTCAGAGGTCAAAAGTTTATTAGACACTTGTGATAAAATTTATTAATCGTTTCTGTTGTAAATGATGCATACATTAGTCATTTGAAAGTGTACTATAAATATTGCAGTGTGTGAATTAGTGTGTATATGTTTACTGGAATCAGTTTCACTTACCCTTCAATATCCTCTTTCTCATCAGATTCACTAACTTTCATGCTCTGTAGTGAGAAAAAAATAACTTTTATTTTACTAAAATTATTTGGCAAAATATAGAAAGTAAAGGATGACAACAAAAAAAAAAAGAAACATTAACATGTTGAAACATGAGTATATTATAGTGTTTGTTTTCACTTTTACAGCTTATTAATCTGAAATAAAGATCTAGTTAAACTACTACTTCGGTGTACGAACTTGAGAATGATGTCACGAAAACGATTAGACTTTCTATTTTCCTACAAAGATCATTACAAGTAATGATCCTCATGATTCTGTGAACTCAACACCCAAGCTGATTTGTCCCATGAATTTGTTGAACAGTGGAAAAGATGAGTCAAGTGTATTTCGATAAACTGGAAGCTTTTTGAAAAAAAATAGTCCTGTGTATCACAAATAATGCCATTATGATCTCGGATGACACTTTTATTGAACAGGTTATGAAAACTTAGAAAAAAGGAAATAATCGATTAAATCAACAACACTTACTGGTGCTTCATCTCCAGGCTCCAGAATAACAACTGATATTTTCAAATAACCTCTAGCACCAGACATTGGATCGTCTGGATTACATAATAGCAACCATTTATTTAACATCGAATGACGATCACATTCATAAACTAATGACAAATCAAACTTGAATGAACCAATTAACGAATCACGACGAAGCCGACGTGAATCATAAACGGTGAATATTAATTGTTGGTCCAGTAGTTCAGCAGCTGAATCGAAAAAGTTGAAAAAAAATATTTGGTCCCAAAATGGCGAATTTGTACAGTTGCGTACACGTGTATCTTTACTTTCTTTCCAACATGTGATTTTACATATTGGTGAGATATTTGCTCCTTGTAACTGACGGGCTTCAATAATTTTGACACGAATCTAAATTGATAGAGACGGGAATGGGTAACGTTGACAAAAGATGTTAATGTTGATTCGTAAGATAGAATATCTTTGTATGACAGCTAACTTTAATCATCTTGCTTAAAAAATAACAAATCTGTGGGTGAAATTCAGTTGATAATTGCTACTAGTTTATATGAAAATGTTGCGACGTACAATGGCAGAAATCTTAGTCCAATAAAAGTTAGTCGTGGCTGGCAAGTGAAAAACGTTTTTGACTCTACACTGGATGACATGGGTTAAAATCGTATAGGAACATTAATGGCAAAAGGAATATACATATTCTTTGCTAGCAAATGATAATTTGCTTGCAACTTAGGTTTCCTTAATGATTCATTTCGATCATCTTCAGCTTTCAAGCATCAAACTTCACTGTCTGTGTTTACTGTTTTAAACACATTCAAGAAACAGATACAGACGAATAATTTTGTACAGCTTAGAATGAATAGTAGTAGAACACACTCAACGATACTATCGTCACAAGTAAGGGTGATTAGCATTAGAATTTCATATGTAAGTTACTCATGTACAAATGAACTCAATATTGTTCAGAAAAATGTATCAGAGTTATATTTAGTTCATCAGTTATTTCCATTAGATAAAGGCACACCAACAGTGCTATGAAATCAGAATCCACAAGCGAATAGAATAACAATCACACGATTAGATATGCTGAGAATAGTAAAATGATAAATCCTCTAATGAATTTTTATAAAGTAAGAGAGTTAGAGCAAAATTATACTAGAGTACTCTTTAACTAATGAGGCTATACATTACAATATACAAAATATTCGAAATTCGAATCAGCTTATCCGAAAACTAATTTGGTTAGGTAAATTGTAAGAATGAGCTAAAAGTGATAAGATATTTTCATCCAGAACTAATGTTTGATAAGATACACTGAAATAATCGGAAACAATCACTGGGAGAGCTTTCTTTTATTAATTATTACAATTGTTCAAACCACTAATTGACATTATTTCATGGATCGCAGTCCAACGTTTCAAAACAATTCTCAGTCATTACTATTCTATCTCCGTCTGTTAGTAACAACTTACTTTTTACAAATAGTCATTATACTCTAATATTTTAACAGCAAAAAAGTAAACACCAGTATTATGTCCTCGTATGGGCATGCCCATGAGATAAATGAAACGGTGAAACAAAAAAAACAAGAAGTTAACAGTGGAATCGTATTTTGAGAATAGTTCCATTTATTGTTATGAATATTATCATCCAAGAAAAAACATGTTTAAAGATTTTCACTGTTACATTGAACAATAATTAATGTTATTTAAACAATTGTTTAACTTTCAAACAGCACCATTTCCTAGTAGAAAGACAAATGAATTGGCATGCCTAAATAAACTGTTTATGCTATAAGAAATATCTGATTTAGAATTAAGTATAATGAAAAAGGAAAGAAATCAGATAATTTGCAATGCCATCACTCATTTGTTTGTTACTGAATTAGTACCATTTTCTTATATTCTCCTCAAAATTGACTAACAACAATGACAACATCGACAACAACAAATGTCTACAACACACACAAACGAACAAGTATTGTTTTTTGGCATATATTTTATTTATATTTTCATGTATTATCCACTTTTATTTACATAATAAAAGTAAAAGTAGTGATAACTAGTAAAACAAGTGTAAACTTGTTTCATTATGTGTAGAACATGATTAGAAAAAAAAGATTTTTAAAAAAGTAAATATAGAAGAATTGTGTTAACTTTACACATTGTAACGTAATAATATAATAGTAATAAAAAGCGGCTAATCAGTTAAAACACTCGACTTTCAGCCAACAGAGAAATAAATTTTAAACCCAAAGAGTAGCATAATGATCCAGTTTATATCCCAGTAAGTAAGTTTATGTATCTGATTACTACGAACTACTCGTTATACTAAATAATTAGCTAACTGTGTAAAGTGAAAACCATGCCCTGATTGTTCGTCATTTTAATCCATCAAAATGACAAACAGGATAGAGGATCGATTAAATAATTATTTGAAGCAGATTTATTCTGACGCTTGATATAGATTGTGTAGGGTTTAAAGGCTTTTATATTCATTACCAGTACCAGATAATTAGATATTGGAATCTAAAGGATCTACTTCATCCTGTATTGAAGCTAATTAAGAATACCTAATCAAGACTGGATATTTTATCCACCTGGAACCTCCAGTTCACCAATTAAACGACTAAATTATGATTTACAACTTCACATACCTCGAAGAAACTTACGAGTCCCTCATTAAATAGTACCAAGTAAAAGCCGTTATGGAAGCAGAGTGGGACTGAATAATCGTTCAGTGAAATGGTGATAAGATTATATGAATTAATCTAGCAAATTTCTAGCCAAACATTTAAAGACTGTTTATAATACTCAGTCTCAAGTACGAGAATATTTAGAGCTTTTGGGTAACAAACTTCTATATGTTGTTCGGAGCTCTAGATAGTTTCTCTGCTAATTCATCAGAATCCTGGGAAAGTGATGAATCGGATAGTTAGTGCTGTTTGGTGAAAAGGTGAAATTGAAATAATTACTTCATATTCGTTCATTATTCTTAATGAATAGTCACTGAATATGTTAAAGATTTTAGCAAGTATCCTCAAAGAACCTAGAATTACATGATCTAGAATAATCCTGTGAATACTACTGTATCTTGTACACAATCATTCTTGGAATCAAAACTTCTACTATACTTCCAAACTACTATTTTTTCTTCCGAATTAAAAAGCGGACCTCTGAGGATCCGGAAGCTGTTGGGAAATAGGCGTCTACGTGTTCAAACACACGACATCATATATATGTATATATATATATGTATATATATATATATATATATATATATATATATATATATATATATATATATATCATCGTATTACTTTGACAGTTAAAGGTGACTAGAATTATCATCATCTTAAGGAATGATAAGAATAACAATAGTAATACTAGCAAAGATGGACAACATTAAAATTTTATTCACGCGTATTACTTCATATGAAATTCATTTTGGAACTTGATTACAATATTTACAGTGGTTATTAATCATGGATACTTTCATTTTGTTAAACTATTTTCGATAACATGAAATGAAAAAGCATCTTGGTTCTCGTTAGTTTTCTGGATGGTGTCAGTTCTTAGAATATACAATCCCCAAACTACAAAAATTTCTAAACTTGTCGAAAGAATTCTTACTAGTGACTAGTTTAAATATATGGACACTGAGATAACCCACACGAAGGAAGTACCAGATGAATTTCAAATAAAACAATAACTCTACAGTAATCACGGGAGCATAGAGAGTACAATACAATGAGATAAAAATGTAAACCATGTGACTTCTATCTCAAGATTAAGTATAGGTCTGAAGGTCTTCGGTTCAATTTCCTGTAAGATAGGGGATGAGTAATGCTGAGTAGTTGGCTTGCACAAACGCTCACTTATCAACAAAAGTTTACTTGTTAGGGTATGTTATATTTAATAATATGCATCTGCTACTCAAGAAAATGAGTTACATACCATTCTGAAAACGACCTTATTCCTGACCTCGGAAGAAAATACAAACATACTGCAAAATAACTGTGGCTAGTCGACTATGCTTAACTAGATAAATTAATCAGTCACATTATGGTAACGATTGTCCAGGTTTCAGTTCTGCGAAAACTCCTTTCGAATAAGTTATTCGTGTAACCACTATTATAGATAAACTTGACCTTTAATACACTGAATTTTTATTGTAATCTTTAGGAAAACACAAAAACCGTACGATTTATAATTTATGTCGAAGTTCATAATTCTATGAAACCATGTTTCCAGTTTGTCTAGAAAGAAGATTCATTCTACTAAGTCAGTCGGCTTGGTTCAGAATAGAGCATTAATTATCATATTCAAAATATTTCATCATTAATAACACATGCTTACAAATATGAAGACCACCAGTTCCAGGAGTTCCTAATAACATGTTCAACTAACTTGGAACCTTTTATAACAATTGATCTTTGTCACTCAACTGATACTACAAAACACCCAAGATCACAACTGTTTTGTGCATATACACTTTAAAAAATCAGTATCGTTTGTTTAATTATCAAGCACCATTAGAAAGAAGCATTTTTGTATGAAAATCATACCTGAAAATCTTGCTTCTTTGTTGAATATTGCGGACGGACCGATAAACTGCTTAATTTTTTTTTACGTTTCCCTAAGCCCGTTGGACTATCAGTTTCATCTTGTCCACTTATAGTAGTTCTGACACCTCCATCACCACCAACAACGTCACCTCCACTAGCACCACCAGCATTTACCTCATCTCTTACACCATCTTGTTCTATTTCATTACCTAAAAGGAGAGCAATTAGAATTAAAGGTGAAAAATCAATGTCATTTCGATTAAAATTATTATAAAAAGTCAATGTATCAAAGTTTGATTACTAATTTGATTTGATCAAAAAGACAATGAGCACACAGTTTTGTCAATTTATTATTGATTTTAGACCGATATAACTCTTACTTCCCCTAGTCAGAAACCCGATATTATTGATCATATAGGAACGTAGTCACAAGTAAAATTAACTCCATATTTGGCGATAAGTAATTAGAGGCCAACAACAAGAATCATGTTTGTACTGACCATTCATCGCCGTTGATAGTCATTGCCAAGGCATATTTGAAATCTTAATGGAATTCGAAAATAAATCACCCAGCAGCATAATTGTCATTCTTACTGATGGGTTATTCAGGTTGTGTAATTATGAAAAGACTAGACGGTCAATAATTACTTATCAGTACTAAACATGACGCCTCTGAAATAAAGATTGTAAACACCATCCAATTTCCTCAAATGTATTATTGCCAATTACTAACTACTACAAAACATGGATTCAGTCATAAGTTTCTACCAACTATGATTAACAATCCAACATTTGAGTATATAAGCTTATGTATTCCCGATTCAACTGTTTTTGGTCACAGTACTCACAGTAACAGTAAAGTGATATTTTGTACTAGTGATGGAAGTAAAACAACTTAAGAACTAATACAATTTGAAAATGATAGATAAAAAGCACATCTACAAGCGTCCTGTGTGATGACGCAACAATCACTTCAAACCACGCTATATTTATTTTGGTTTGAACAACTGAATGTCAACACTATTGACTGCCTCACAAAAGGATGATATAAGTCCAGGTATAAAAACTTGTGCCTGATCAGTGAGTCACAGGTAATTTTACTTAAACAATCATGATTATGGAAAGTAATAATCAAAGTGTAACTATTTCTAGTAATAAACAATCGGAAACAATGTCTAAGTTCATGTGAACTGGTCGTCATAAAAGGTCGAGTGTGACACTTCTGTTACGAAACAGTGTAATTGAGAAAACTAGACTATAAGAAACAACGGTTCAGAAAATTTTCTATCACTCGTCCTTAGACAATCATTACTAAAATATGCTTGATATTGTTTTCGAAAATTACTGACATTTGTTTGCAAATTATGTGCTTGTGAGATAGTAGTAGTTGTCTGATAACCTGATTCGATAGCTTATAGCATTCTGAAACACTAAGAAGACTTGCAGTTCAATCTGATGGATTTGACAATTTTGGTTTCTCTGAGCTTGTTGGTTTAATCTTGAAGCATTTCTGAAATCGTTCTGTATTATTATCATCTTTAAACAGTTATTAATAATACGACTAACTACTAATAGATAATCACTTATAGCGAACGTACAAGCTATATCAAGTAAGATTTCCTATTGATAATTTTGTCTATCAGCTGATATTTAAGCTACTATATGAATATATGTATATATACTTGTGGAATAATAGTGATTAACCTTCAAATGTTATAAAAACAGCAATAACTTTAAATAGTTGTTCATTAAAATCAATAATCTAGTTAAAGATCCTTGAAATTTTCTAGGATGGATCAATAGGTTTTACATTAATTCTCCTCTCGAATTGTCAACTATCAATCCATTATTCTTTGGAAAATTTATTACAATCAATTTCCAATAAAGTTAACAATCTTTTGACGTCGACTTACTGAATATTAAATATGAAATAGAACATAAAAAAGAAGATTCAGATAGTTAACGTGACCAATATGTGAACTATATTTCGGCATACTATAATGTTGAGCTAATTGCTTTAACTGATCAATAATCTCCTCATTGCGTGTTTAATATATGTTTAATATATGTAGGTCGTTTGTGTGTAAAAAGTTTTGTTTATTACATTTCTGCACGACCTTAAAGCGGTCGGCAGTACCCCGGGACCTAGGTTTCGTTTTGGCTGGTACTCATCAGCAAAGGCATAATAACTTCACAGTGTTATTGTTCGCATTAAAACGTGAACTAAGTATTCATTGTTTTAAAGTGGGTCACTCACACGCTTTACACAGTCAGCTCTCGTAGACTCACAAGTTTATTAACCTTATACTTTCATGTGAAAATGATCGGTGCAGTCTTTGATATGAGTACTAATGAAAAATACAAACCACTCAAAATGTATTTCCTGTATTAAGTCTACTACAATTCTGATTACTTTGTTGCGTTACTAATAATTCAATTTCAAGCAAGGTATACTGGTGAATTAGACATTTTTACAATGAAATGTGTATCTTCTCCAATTATTAGATTTTCCAACTTGGATTTGAAGGTATCGATGCAACCATCAGGACCTTGAATTTCAACTTACTAAATTCCAGTAAAATCAAGATACGAATTCAGTTACTTTAAGCGCAAATTTACAGACTATTGAAACTCAGTTACTAGTATCAACACAAATCAAAAGTGCGAGAAATTATTGTTAACAATGGAGTACGAAAAGTGTCTAGATATATCCAAAACATTTCATCATCCACGTCGCATACAAAATCTTTCTCAAGAATAAAAACGATTGAAAACACCTATAATTTTTGTTGTTTACCCACCGTAGATACATGACACAAAAATTTAAGGAATACTATTTTCATTGAAGGAAGAGATCTACTTAGTGAAAGGCTCGGAATTAATTACATAGCATTAAAGAAAACTGTAGAAGGTAGCTTAAATAAATTACCATCTAATTCTACTATTACTGAAAAGGTGACTTCAGTGAATTACCTTGATATTTAAGTACCACCAAGTGAGTTTTGTTGACCTTAGACTCAGGGCTTGTCGGAAACGCACAAAGCAAAACCTGGTACATATGCACATAGGTTCATGTTGCCACACCACGTTACCACAACGAGATCAAATTTACAAGATTAATACCACAATATAGTTCAACTATATCTAATTAAAGAAAGGCGAGTAGGGAAGGAAAGCGGAATCTAATATCTAGACGACAGACTAAATAAACTAGTACACTATGGTCAATTCTGAACGATATCTTCAGCTACTAATTTTGATTATAGTGCAGACCTCAACCAGGTAATCTGAACCTTCCAACAAAGGAAAAACAATAACTAGACAATTTATTGGAAGATATCATATTTTAGTCAAACCGATGTACAGTCAACAGTACAGTTTTGAAACAAAATTCAAAAAAAAGATACGCATTTTACCCAAAATTAAACCCAGATACTAAATTCGGGGCATAGTTTTGATATGTAACTGTTAGTTCAACACAGATAACGGGTTTCGTTCAATTTCTGTTTCATAAAATGGATGGATTTACATTTCAGTACTGATGCTCACACTGAAGAATCAGTCGTGACAACTAAGAACTAGGTACATATGCGAAAGTGTTCAAGTTACCACACCAGAGTAGCATAGTGTGATCGGATTTACACGACCGTCATGACTACAGAATACAACAGGGGAGAGCAAATCAAAGCTATGTAAAACAATAATGAAACTTTATATCGAGCTTTCTTCCTTTCTACTCCCACACCAGCCAACCTTATATAAAGAAACAAGTGGTGGTGGAACATACATACCTCATATTTCAATCACTTCACTCGATAAAGGTTTACGGCCTCATTTTCTGATTCGCTAATTTTCCCCAGTACTCTGTTATGCAATACTACTGCGTGGTCGGTCATTTTATAATCTGTTAGTGATACCTCGAGGACCTTTAGGATCAAAGACATAAAGCCTACGAATATATATTTTCATACTCTACGTTTGGCATCCATGGATCTTGCTGCTATGCAACTTCCCTGTCATACGTTAAAAGAAGAATATCTCGACTGCTCCACAAGTAGTACAATTTGGCGAAATTCAAACAAGCTTTCTGAATCTAAGAAAACATTTCGTTAGATTCCGACCCAACAGCATCTATCAGACCACTGAGATAAGTGAAGCTGTCAACACACTCAACCATTTTACGACCTGTAATCAATTTAGTCGATGATGCAGACCACCATTAAAGTAACAATTTGCATTTAGATAGGAAGAAACACATCCCAAATACATTTGTATTATCACTCAACGCGTTTAGGAGACTGCATATTATTGACCTCTTTATCGAATAAGGCTATATCACATTTGTACTTTAAGTAGATAAGTAGTAGGAGACCAGTTCTAGAAAAGCCAGATGATCTTGTGCTAAGATAAACAAGTTGTTCAGAACCCTATAGTTCATCAGCTGTCACAGATTTAGAACAATGATACAAACGATATTAGATTTGTAATTTGTTTCAAGGAGTTAATTTGTCATTTATTTTGGTTTTATTGAACTGTATATGTGTTATGTCTTTCTAAATGTGTAATATATCTAATATAAATCAGTCAATATATATATATATATATATATATATATATATATACCCATGTAGATAATGTTACTTATCTAAAGAAATTCGGATTCCGTAAATTCATACATGCATGAATACACTTTAATCAATATTATGTAACTATCTAAACAACCTAAAATCGTAAAAACTAGTTTAATAAATTTATCTAGTACTAAAATTGGGTTAAATCTGTCAGTTTATAAGCTGCTATTATTACGTTATTTCATCTAACTTAATACATAGCAATTTACATCACGACAGGTTTCAGCTAACCACTGCTATAAACATGTTGATCACTGGATAAGTATTTCATTCTATAATGAGGCAATTCACAACTGTGCCAAAATTACCTGATCAGCGCTTCATAACGACAGCTTAATTTGCTGATCAGAGAATTAGGTTCATATTTCTAAATTCAAAGCTCTCAGGATAACCAAGAGTTCATATTAAATATTTGCTGGATTTTTGTTTTTAGAAAGAAGGTACCTAGTACTGACATCTAAGTAGTCACTAGCACTAAAAATACACAGGAAGTTTGGTTGAAATTATGATATGTTTGAAATTTTATTTACGTATGAACTGATCAAAGTTGAAAAGTATCACTCATTCGGATAAATTTACAGCATCTAGTATTTTGGCAAAAAGAATCGTCACAGATCAAAGCTTGAGGTTCTTGTGTCATGAGTTACAGGTATCCTTATCACTAGGAGAAATAAGGATCGTAGGCTTAATATCAAGTGCAATGATATTCAATGACCCGACCGTGCTGTTACCTTGACGTGGTGGTCGGGCTTGCCTATCGTCATGACTCAATCGGGCCGTACTGGCTGGAACAATAGATCCTCAAGGTCCTACCATGCCAGGCAGGTCGGTTGAAGAGCGGTGAGACCAAAAGCAGCAAATATAAGGTCCGAGGACGAAGTCGTACTGCCGGTTGTACAGAGGTGTGACGGCATGTAAAGTGTTTTCTTCGAAAAACCAGCATAACAGCGATGCTGCCTTCGCACAAAGGAAGGGCGGGGTTAGAAAAGTAAATCCTAAAAATGTACACCTTACCTTACTCCATGGATTCCCGTCTCCGGCAGTAAGGCCTCAACAAGTACGAAGCTACAACAACGAAAACCTCTCTCAAAAAGGCCGTGTGTGGCCGGCCTCAAGCAGTTGTTGCTTTGGGCACTGCGGTCACACTCCCAGGTCTTTCAAACCAACCCTAACCCATTTTGCTTTTCAGGTACATCAAGAAGAACCCTTCCACAGTGTGGGCAACTGGGAAGAGATAACCGCCCTCATACCTCTAACAGCATACAAGATCACCGCCATTTTAATCAAACTTCTTCTATTCCTAACATTTGTCCTGCCCTTACCTTCAAGACTAAATCCCTATATTCAACATCCTCCTCTGTCATCAGTGCCAACGATTCCGGCCCACCAAATAACGTCCTGAGCATACTAAAACCACGCTACAAACTTCACATTGGTGCATTCGATGCACGAACCCTGTGTCAAATAGGTCAACAAGCCCCCCTAACTAAGACATTAGAATCCCGCGCCATTCATGTATGCTGTGTCTCCGAAACACGCATACAGGATCCTAGGGTAATCATTCACTTGACCTCACCTAGTCAGAAAGAACAACCTTCACGATACACTCTTCGTTTATCTGGCGACTCAACAGCAACTTCTCGTGGGCTAGCCAGTGTAGGTATTGCGTTAAGTATGAGAGCAGAACATGCATTTTTCGAATGGATTCCTATGTGCCATCCCACTAAATGGTTCAGTAAGAACTCGGAAACATAGAGACACACGCCGTTGTTTTTTCGCTGTTTCTGCCTACGCTCCCACCAACTTCAGCCTGGATGAGGTGAAAGATGAATTTTACAGAAAACTTTCTGAACTTCTTCATAAAGCCAAACACTCAGATTTGGTAATCTTGGCTGGTGATTTTAACGCCCAAATAGGTATCTTGAACCAACCTGAAAGACATTTAGGTGGATGCTTCAGTGTTCCAGCTCAGAGAACGGATAACGGCGACCGTTTGCTGCAGCTTTGCTCAGATATTCGGTTATTTCTAGCCAACAAGAACTTTAAGTATAAGGAGCGACATCGTTTAACATGGAGACCTCCTGGCCCTACTCAACGGTGAAATCAAATAGACCATATCGCGATTAGTCACCGCTGGAGAGGCTCGATAGAAGATTGCCGATCTTTCCAGAGTATATGTTTGGATTCCGACCACGCTCTAGTGCGTGCACGCATTTGCTTGCGTCATACCGGGAAAAAAAACTACAACACGAAAACCTTTCAGAATTCAGTTTAGTAATGAAACAGCCCAGGAACAACTAAGGAATCACTTACGCAATTATAAAAATGCATCCCGACTAGATACTGCTTGGCAAGATGTCCAAACAGCTGTGGCATCTACAATGATATCTATCAAGGATTTAAATCAACATGTCAAGAAAAATCAATGGATCTCAATGGCTCCTGTTGATTTGGTAGACTTCTAAGATAGGAAGTGAAGTAGTTGAGCACGTCAACCACTTCACTTATCTCGGAAGTCTGATTAGCCCTAATGGGTTAGTCTCTGACGAAATCTCAGTACGAATTCAAAAAGCTCGTTTAGCTTTTGCCAACTTACGTCACCTACGGCGTAGACGAGATAATCGTCTCTTAACGAAGGAGAGAGTGTACTGCGCAACAGTTCGCTCTGTCTTAATGTATGGGTGTGAGACGTGGCCATTAAGTGTAGACGACACTCGAAGGTTATTAGTTTTTGACCATCGATGTCTTCGAAACATCGCTCGCCTCAGCTGGGATCACCGAGTAATTAACAACAAGGTTAGACGACGGGTGTTAGGCAAATGTGGTAAATCAGTCGATGAGGTTGTGAATATTCATCGACTGAGGTGTTTGGGACGTGCTGCGTATGCCCAACCACCGTCTTCCTCGACGCGCAATGCTGGCTGATATAGGAATAGGATGGAAGCGAGTAAGAGGCGACCAGACGAAAACATGGCATCAGTCCATGAAGTCACTGACTTCAGGTTTGAGTCGTGTCGGTGTCTGCAGACTACTTGGATAGGGTCCTCGCGATCACCGTAACCAGTGGCTAGAAATACTGAGTGACATGGCTCAGAATCGGTCACAATGGCGCGGATGTATTCACTCATTATCCTCCCTTAAATCATGAGCTTTAACTTTAACTTTCTTTCTACGCTTCCTGAACCATATTCTATATGTTCACACTCCTTGTTACTATTATTATATTATTTTATTGAAGTAACTTCTACTAATGGTGGTGGTGTTAATCATGGGGTGCCATGGAGGTATGGCAAATTGAACCGATGCACACATGTGCCAGGTTCTATGTTGATTATACATACATACATATTCAATGACAGTGATTCTGTTATACTGGTTTCAAAATATGAACTGTTTGATGCCAAAACACGAATACAGCCGGAATTATATTAAATTTTAACCTGTTACTAATTAATAATAAGCATCTGTAACTGAAAAATGTAAGTAATATCAGACATTAGTGCAAATATATACAGTCATTTGTAAATAGATACTAGAATCCTACTACGAGATGAGAGTAATTATTGAGAATTTGAAAATTGATAAGATCAACTGCGTAATAACCGTAAAACATTAGAAAACTTCAGCATATTGACTAAAACTGGAGTGTGAACTAACAAGATAAACACTAATTCATTCTACTCTGCTTCAATTGTTGTGTTTATTTTAAAAAAATATATGTAGGACCTCTTTATTAACTTATTTTGGCACAGAGAAACCAATCAATTACATTGGTTAGGTAGGTGAAATAAAGATATTAGATCTCAAATCAATTCCAAAGTCATTTGACATTGTAACATTGTAACAATACATGCTACATTTCTAATGTAGTTATATTTTGTAATCAATAATATCAACGTTAACTGAGATAATTTATTGAATAGCCTTTAAGTTGATTGTTGATTATTTTCACAAATTTATGTAGGCTGTCCAAATTGGAACTGATCTACAAGAATAAATAATGAAATATTGTCTAATTTTACAAAGCATGTAATAGTTATGCTTTGATCTAACTACTTCTCTTAGTATGCAACACGTTTGTATCATGTTAATCTGTAGTAAGACATTTATATATTTACAAAATACATACGTACACACAAATTTAACAAATATCTTTACTCTATGAGTCAGGTGCCATCGATGATTATTAGTGTAGGATAAAAAAAAGACGGACTTGGTTCCACTTATACTGGCACTTCCTTTTAATAATTAATGACCACACTATGAAATTTGTTCATGTTTCAGTTTTATTAATGAACAAATAGATATAATATCTGTTATCATATTATTCAAGGAACTGATAGCCTGTGAACACATTACACCAGATCAGAAATGTTTCTAACTGTAAAAATGAAGGCGATAGGTCAACAACGATTTTCTCGAGGATAAAAGATAAGTCTTCATGACAAGTTCCAATTATCCAAAAATGAATTTTTGACGGTTTTGCTCAGCCATCTCATAGCTAAAATGTTAAACCAAGGTTCTGAATCACTAAAGTACAGTTTTGATTAAATATTCATTATTCTTATACATTTGTTACCCTCATTACAATACTCTCGCTTTATTTTGCTATAAATCGGTAAGAGCGCCATCATGAACCCGTTGAATCCACCATAAACTGATATTTCCTCTTAAGGTATTTGCAAATAAACAATTTACATACTTGTAACATTTTTAATACAAACTTCGGATAATCTGTAATACACAATGATTCCAGTATAATTTCGTCAGTAAATTTATCACTAATTTTTAACGTAATTTGTTCTTTAATGCTTATTTTGTTCTTCGACTTTTAGGTAGGTAATTCAGACTATGAAATTACTCCAAATAATATAGTATGATTGATTTCATAAGATAGTGGTTCGAGGTAAGTGTATACTGCATGCTTACTAAGTATTCTATTACAATATATGTCTTGTTCTGCTCACTTCCAGAGTATTACAGCCGCTTATCTACAGCCTAAATCACCCCACCAAAACATCCAACATACCTTAAAAGTAAGCATATACCAACCAAAAGATAAATCTGAAATCAAACCTGGGATCTAGTTTAGTCACTATGAGATCAACTTACGCCACACCAGAAAAAGTATAAACGTCGATCATATACTATCCCCCCAGCTCTTTCTCGAAATGAAGTACTACAAGCACTGATGACGTTGCTTTTTCAACGATTAGGTGTGTACATCATTTACGACCGGTCAAGAAAATAAGAAAAAATATTGCTTTATTTTAGTAAAAAAACTGGGCCATACTGTAAATTAACTAAGGTTACTAAATAGTTAACTGATTGAAAACACTGGTGATGCGTCAGCAACACGAGTTATAAATGTACACTGAGATCAGAACAGTGGTGGGTAAGTATTAAACTTTTATCAGTGTTCACAAAAAGTAATTTTAACAAATGACTAATGTTAAACAAATGATTGTATATTCGTAAAGAAGTACCTTATAAAATATCAAATTCACAGTGTGACAACGGGATCTTAATTAGAAAGCGTTGACAAATCGAATATGTCAAGTGTGAGGTTAGTAGTTCTATTCGCCTTGAAAAGACAGTGTAAGCCCCAGTACATCAGAATTATTTCCAAACTGATTTAACCCATTGAAAATAATCGTTTCTGCTCAGGTTTTGCCATCAGTCCCTTACCCCCTCCAAGTCCAATGTCATTCAATTAAGTAAGTAAATAATAATGATTAGTCGCTTTAGGGCATAAAAATTCAACCCACCGGTCTTTTTCTTCGGAGGAGCCTCTTTAGGAGGTTCCTTAGGTAAGTTTCTTTTTGTCAGTTCAGTATCAGTTTCCTGAGTATTTTCATGAGACAACCAACCCATCAATGAAGGAGGTTTAGGAGATGAAGGTCTGGTTGGTTTTTTATCATCTGGTTCACTCATTTTGTTTGTGTTTGAATGTGATTAAATGACAGATATGTGTATTTGAGAAGAATTGACAACCAGATGAATAGATGGATATATTAATTTAAGTAAATGTGTTGTGAAGTCAAGACAGTACACTTAGGGAATACATGCAATCAGGTATGTAATAAAAATGAATAAACCAAGTGTGATTATTTAACAATAGTGATCTCTACTGGGTAGTGACGCCCTTTATAGATTTGTCTTAAGTGAATCAAATGTAGAAGGATTTATATTGATTTTTAAAAGTAGTCTCATAGTAGGCGAATCGTGAACTATTTCCAAACCGTTGTTTAATAGCATTGGTCAGTGTCTGTGGACTGAATCGAGTGAATTACGCATATAAAGGAGGGGGGAAAGGAAATTTGTTTACCTGAGTGGTATGTTAATGTGTGTATGTGTATGAGTACCCAAGAGCATGTAGTATGTATACATTAGATTTTTCATTATATAATAACAACATTAGCTGAATTCGGTAGATCATTTAACCAATAATGAATACAATTGTTAGTTTGAGACAAGATTATTTACCGGTCTAATAATTAAGCCTAATTAGTCGGGTCACCTTGTCTTCAAGCATATTTTCAAGTAATTTCTAGGCCAAACACTTTCCTGATTAAAGTATAATAACGAGTAAGTACGTTCTGTTCTAGGTGTACGCTGCTACAATACATATTTAATCGTCTTAGGAAGCGAGCCTAAGATTTTCAGGTGTTGAAGAGGACAAGACGATATTAGATGAATTTCGTCAGTGCTTGAGATATTTTATTTATGTGCCCTCAGAAAATCGTAACTTTAAAAATGGAACCCCGTCCGTCAGTACAAACTCATAATTAAATCCCTATCCTGAATTTCATTTTTGGCTTAGTTTTGTTCTATGCGTTGGCTACCTATAGACAGAAGCAGTGCCAATTTCTAAAAGTAAAGTTACTGAGAATCTCGACCACAACGGAATAATATGAATTTCATCGTTTCTTATCACCTGCTTTATAATCTAGTAGAAATAGTATCATTAGCTTAAAGAACAAGGCTCATTAAACACCTTTCATATCGACATATCATGGTTCTCAGTAATGAGAAATTATAATGTTTTAATTAGAGAAAATTTATGAGTAACGTTTGTCCTTCAAATAGTGTTAATAATTTAGAAGGAAAACAATTCTAGCAACACATGGGAAGAAGGTGAAAACGACAATTTACTCCAGAAATTAGCAAGTATTATTTACACAATTAAATATAAATGCCAACACTGTGATCAACCGGGTCACCACATTGATTCGATCAACTTAAGGATAGAAGTTGTCATAAAAGTGAAATTGTAAGCCTTTAATATGCATTAATTGGATCTATGATCAAAGTTCACTGAGCTCACAAATGGATCGTCAACTTTCCTCTGAGCTTTATTTTATATTCATTAATATAAATTCATCCTTACTTGCTCTTTATCTGAACTATATTCATAATTTTCTCACATTCAATTCAATTTCGTTGATGTAAATACTTAATTCTTATTTGATTGAATGTGTCACAGATTAATGTTGGCAGGGTATCACTAAAACCCAGATAGCACTGGACAACGGTTTCGTTCTAGTGTGGAACTCCTTAGCAGTGCGCACCCCAGATTTCCCACCAGAGGTTTCAGGTTGTGGAACACCTAACCCTCTGCACCACTGGGTCGGCAGCCAATGGTAGAATTTCCACTTCCATCAATTTGCTAGTTTTTTTCAGCAACCTGCATTCATGTGTTGCGAAAATTGTTTTTCTCATAAAACATTAACAGCACTTGTTAAAGCCCATTTCTCATGATCATTACATAGTACTTTTTACATGGTTCTTCATCGATGACAGCTGTAATGATAAAATTACGTAAAATGCGCAACACGTCTTCTAGATTTTATAACATCCGATGAGAAATCACGAAATATGTAAATTATTATTACTGCATAATGGTCACTATTCTTGTCGTTTGTTTTATGTGCTACATGATGTGCCACAGTGAATGTGAAAGGGTTTCCAACTGTTATATCAATTATTGTTACATAACTGAATAAACGTGGCATTTACATTAAGTTGTATGCAATGTAACCACATATATTTGCATGAAGTTTTATATTTTATGTAACGTTACGAAAAAGTGAACAATCAAACTAATAAAACACATCGTTCATTTTGTTGATCATTCGCCTATTGGGCTTCGGGTTACATTCAAGGTGTGAGGAGTGGTAAGATTAATTTGTTGTCAAAACAAAGTAGGTTGACTCAGTTTTGAACTTGTCTCTTATTGGTTGAAATTATAAAATAACCATTAAGACATCGATACACTTGTTTGCGAATAGCAGACTAACGTATCCAGGTTTGAGTTATATTGCTAAGTGTAACTCGGTGGTATTAGTCAATTGTTCACATCTAAATAATATAGACATGTTCTAAATTCTGAACCGACTGGTTAAAATTCAAGTTAACTAGCTGTAAATTCACTGCTCCAAACTAATGACCTAGTTAATTTCATTAATCTTCTAGATACATCAATTAGCAAAGTGCATACTAAAACTGTAACATTTTTGTTCCGAGAGAGCTAGAAATGTAATCGCAGAACCCAAGAAAATAGCTGCATGTGGTCGGTCTCATATGGTCTTCTAGTGTATAGTTACATTTTTGTACTTGTAAGACCATATCTCCATAAACAAAAATACACTAGGTAATGTAAACTGTCCCATTTTTACAGCTAACGTTTTTCCAATACTTTCCTTTGTTATGAGAAGTGAGCATCTCTGCAGATGCTGATTAAATGGCCAAAACACCCTAGAATAGTCAAACCGATGTACAGTCAACAGTACAGTTTTGAAACAAAATTCAAAAAAAAGATACGCATTTTACCCAAAATTAAACCCAGATGCTAAATTCGGGGCATAGTTTTGATATGTAACTGTTAGTTCAACACAGATAACGGGTTTCGTTCAATTTCTGTTTCATAAAATGGATGGATTTACATTTCAGTACTGATGCTCACACTGAAGAATCAGTCGTGACAACTAAGAACTAGGTACATATGCGAAAGTGTTCAAGTTACCACACCAGAGTAGCATAGTGTGATCGGATTTACACGACCGTCATGACTACAGAATACAACAGGGGAGAGCAAATCAAAGCTATGTAAAACAATAATGAAACTTTATATCGAGCTTTCTTCCTTTCTACTCCCACACCAGCCAACCTTATATAAAGAAACAAGTGGTGGTGGAACATACATACCTCATATTTCAATCACTTCACTCGATAAAGGTTTACGGCCTCATTTTCTGATTCGCTAATTTTCCCCAGTACTCTGTTATGCAATACTACTGCGTGGTCGGTCATTTTATAATCTGTTAGTGATACCTCGAGGACCTTTAGGATCAAAGACATAAAGCCTACGAATATATATTTTCATACTCTACGTTTGGCATCCATGGATCTTGCTGCTATGCAACTTCCCTGTCATACGTTAAAAGAAGAATATCTCGACTGCTCCACAAGTAGTACAATTTGGCGAAATTCAAACAAGCTTTCTGAATCTAAGAAAACTTTTCGTCAGATACCGACCCAACTGCATCGATCAGACCACTGAGATAAGTGAAGTTGTCAACCCACCCAACCATTTCACCACCTATAATCAATTTAATCGGTGGTGCAGACCACCACTATAGTAACATTTTGCTTTTAGATGAGAACAAATACATCCCAAATACATTTGTATTACCTCTCAAGACGTTTAGGAGACTGTATATTATCAGCGTCTTCACCGAATAGGACTATATCTTCTGCACATATATATCGGCAACTTAGCATCCTAGTAAGAGTTTCATTTCTGAGCAGCTGTCAATTCATTAGAAATTTCCGAGATCCACTGGTCTTTCTTAACTTTCGATTTATACTGAATGCAGATATCACTGTTGCATACACACCTTCTTTAAAATCCTTCCAAGCTTACTCGGAGTTAACCAGTTACCCATGACCAACTAAATGCTTAACCGACCCTTCGCTGAATGCATTATTGACCATTTCGTTGCGGAATTGACATTTAAAGTGCTTTCCTGGTGTAACCTTTATGCATCCAATGAAATTAAGAGAAATGTATGGTGTCAGTAGAGCATGGTCATGGCTTAAACAAGTTCTAAAGAATGAGCGGTAATTCTCCACTGAACCTCCTCAACGATGGTTGGTACCGATATAGTCAATCTGTTTCTATCATTGTAGTAATTTTAGAGGTCACCAGGTTTAGTAATGTCTATTCTTGTGTTTGAAGTTTGTGCCTGCTAGAGGAAAACAACGATCTGAGATCATTTTTAATGTCTAGGATGCCAGAACATCCACCCGAATGTTTTTAAGCTTAATTTACCTTTCTGATTCGGGAGTTAAAAATTGCTTACTATGGTGACTATGTCCAATCGTCTAGGTTTCTGAAGAAGGTTAGAGAACTCTTTGTAGAATTAGTCATTTACTCCATCCGACCTACATCCATTGAATGCATAGGAAAAAATTATAAAAAACCATCTTCATGTGGACTTATTTTTATTAGTTATTACCTCACCATTCAGATGGACAGAACACAAAAGACTATCGGGAGTTACTGATCTGCTGGCTTATAATGCTTGGAAACGCTTCACTGCCAAATACAGAAATCCATGAAGCAAGGCGAAGTCTACATTCTAAGGCCAATCTTTTCCAACCCTACCGTTCTTTTGTTGGGAGGTAACAATGTTGTCATGCTTGTTGCCTGAAAAAAGTGACAGTAGTTCGCCCTTCACTCCTATCCTTAGGTATGATATTTCTAGTCTTGTTGCTCTTCAACCATCTCACCCGGGATTGTAAAACCTTAAACAACTACTGGTTCAACAAGTATGGCTAAAGTGGTTCATCAAGTCAAGGTAGTAGCAACGGTCCACTGCCTCAAACCTTGACTTGGTCACTGAATTCATATATACAGACAGATACTGATCAAATCTCATCATGTATAGTAACAACGCAACAATACAAACTGTTATACACCAATCATTTGGAGAATATCCTTGGTAATAAAAATTACATATCTCAAGCTTTTAATATTTCTTGGTCAAATTTGCGTTTATAAGTGACTTGTACTTACTAAGATAAGTCAAAGCATATTGGTCTGTACAACTTTATTAGCTTCGTATAGCAACTACTTATAATTCATTTCAATTAACATAAATTCAAGATTTCTAAAACAGAATGAATTTATTATTAAATTTTGAAGTCCCTTATCATCAACAACAGACGGTATAAAATCACAAGGAATAATATATTTAGAGTTTAATGTTTAGCATATCTTATTTAGAGAGATTGAGATAGATGTTCAGAAAGGAAACGAAAATCACATTAAATCAAACCGAATAAGCAATATGTTATGAAATGTGATTAAAATCACCGTATATATATATTTGAAATAAGTGTGTACATGTGTTGCATATTGAGTTATGTAAAACTTTTTAGACTTTGAGATTCGATTATAAAGTACTTAGATAAACCGTAAATAAATAAGTAAATAAAAGAATTACTTATTAAACATAACATTTTCTATGTGTGAGAAAGAGAATAAGTGAAAAATCACTTCACCAAATAAAATTAATCGTTCGAAAATATTGACCAGCTAATTGGTGTGCTGAATTTATTACATATAGTTACAAGAAACAATTAAGGTACAAAATTACTTAATCGACATCAGTTCATTGTACTGATGATATATACTTATTGTGCAAAGACTATTTTGCGAGATGGTTGTTTAATTACTCAATTTGAAATGAGACAACATAACGAGCTAAATCCCCATAACATGAGATTTTTAGATGATACATACCCAGAACCAAATTTGTGGACTTCCAGCCTTATGCTCTAGACCACTCAGCTGGGGACCAGTGGTTTCATCCTCCAATTCAATGAACTTGTGGGGTATCATGGCTTAAATCCTTTTGGGGTAACTGCTTTACACCAGTCATGAATAAAATACATTTAACATGGCCTCATATTGGAATCTCAAATGTTACTTTATGAAGCCAGTCATTTGTGAAAACATGATTACTATCAACAAGGAAATTGTTTTTGGATATCGGTTAATATTCCAAATTAGCTAAAGTTAAAACTTAACGCCAGTAGAAGACAGTTTATTTATCTAAAAGTAATACAGTCACTGCAAGGACATGCGGTCTTTAATTTGACTACTGAAAGGACCTTAGCTGCACACTTTTGTGAAAATAAGCTGACCAATACCTTTTAGACTTTGATGATTATCAAGATAAAGTCAGTCGATGATAAAACAATGTCTAAAAACTTTGTTATAATACAATATCTTAGAGTAAATATAATGGTTTTCTTGGGAATGAGTAGGTGTAATAAAAGCAAAAACTAAAGTAACAAAACAAGACTTACTGGTTAATCCTTTCATCTTTTGTGGGAATTCATAACGCAATGACAGTTCAATCGTTGACTGTGATTGTTTTTATATTTTATAGCGGGAAAAAAAGAAAATAAAACAAATTATTTAATGTGATCCCGAAAAACAAAGAAAAATAGAAAATATAGTATAAAGTAGCATATCCGTTGGAAAAAAGATTTTCAGATATAGATTATTTTTGGAATATTGTAATACAATGTATATTGTATCCTCACGTGACAGATTATTGCACATTATGTAGTATTGAATTGTTTCTTGGTCTTTAGAAAAGGTTGACAAAGAATAATGATCACGCTTCAGCTTGTTCTAAAGAATTTGGCCAACACCATGGACCATACAATCTCAACTGATATTAAGTGACCAATCAGTTTAAGTATTTCAGTTTAGCAAGAGATTGCAATTCAGCCAAATGGCTGACACGCGTTGTAACAAATGTTAACTATCAAATTGCAGAAATATTCCGATAAGCAAAAGACAATAGACAACTGATGCGTTCGAGTTAGTTAGATGTTGCCTTTCTAAAACTAAAAAATGTTGAACTAACGGGGAATAACACAGACTATGTGAAAATGATGCAGTTTAGTGTTTAGGTCGAAAAATTCGCCCACATCATAAAACTTCAGTGCACATTGAATCTACAAAAATTTAACTACTTTGACATTGATGAAAGGATTCTTAACATATTTTGAAAAACAGGTAACTGGCTTGATAGTAATTCAAAATCGAATAGAAAAAGCTCATCCAAGAAAAACACATACGACCAACGTATTGAAAATATACGAATGTAAAACAATAATGATTCATATTAATGAGTGGGATATTCTTTATTCATTATGAACATTAGGTGTGGCAACGAAATCGTTAGCATTAAGTAGTTACATTGTTTATACTGCCGACAAAACACACACGTATCCCAATCGATATATATGCTTTCTCGTTTGCAGTAGTACACTATGCTGAAGCCAATATTGATTTCAACCAGCTTAGTTACTAGTTTAACGGAAACTTGCGCTGATATCATTTACTCTGTATGTATTAGTATAATGATCTTAATCACTACATTTTCATGTTTATTTAGTGCCCATAACTCTATTATAAATAATTTCTTACAATGTTATCTACATCTCAGTGGACTTTATTTGACCTGTATTGGTTGCAAGTAGTAGGTAGGTGATTAGACGTAATTCACATAATGGATTATCAGCTTCGACTTAGGCAATGGATAGTGTGGGTTTGAATCTCTTGGAAAGATGGGTGGAGCTTGTTACCTTTAAGACTGCACAATTGCCTACATAATACGTGTTAATCAGTACGACTCTAACCTCAAACTATCTATCGTAAATATATTCCTTAAGGTGAAAAATGATCTCAAACTTATTGGCCTACTTAAATATTATAATCACTCACTTTGTAACGAAAAGCAATTATTTAGAGATTTTTTAGCTTACCCATCTTGATAATCAGGTAGAATGTTTAGCAAAATTTATGCTACAGAATAGCTAAAAATAATTGTCAATCTACTGTACCATATATTTAACGAAACCTACGGTGTACGACTTGCCTTATTCTTGCATAATTTAGTCACTTAAACATTTAAGCACATTTACTATAACATAAACTAAAATAGTAGCGCTTAGAGGAATCTATGAGTTTTTGAATTACAGTTCAAAACTCACTGAGACAGAAACTATCGTAGACTTTATTCGAAACTGCATGGTGACCCATCATTGTCCAAAATTTTATTGTAAATCTATGTGTCGTTGTAAAATCAAACCAAATATTAAATCGTTGTAAAGGTTTACATTGAATTAAACTGATTTACTTCAAATACACATCTCTAAATTAGAACGTAATATTTCACAAGGACTTTATGTTACCGATGAACTCCCTCCAGATTTAAATGGTTCATTTATGAACCTAACGAAGAGACACGAAACCAATTTTTCAGAAGAGTGTAACCTGTACGTGTTTAAGTTATCCAATATACGTTTAGATAGAGGTCAATTAGAAAAGTTGTCCCTAGGCCTAAAGTTTTGTGATCAACATAGACAGGTGATCAATGGTTGTCTGATTCAGATCAATTCGTGATATCAAAATTGATAGACAGGTAAATTATTTAAGTAAAGATATAGAGTTTGAGAATCTACTTAGGCAAACGCAAGATTTGGCAGTTTCCTTCAAAAGATTAGTTAGAAAGATTTAAGACCACACCGGTTGATTACGGCTACCCGTTTAAAGGTAACAGATAACACACAAAAGGCATACTGCTTAGTAAACACTGTGTAGCTGTCAAAGAACTTAATTAAGACAAAAACTTAATAATCACGAAATTAGATAAATAATCACGGATAGTTAAATAAAATTGACTACATAAATAAAATAAACCTTGTATTAAATGGAGAAGATTAGATTATTCGAAAGGTCTAACAGAAAGCGCGGAACGTCAACTAACTACGCCTTTAAAGTCACTAAAGCAATAACAAAATATCTCAGGGGCTACCCATGATATGACTAAGCTGTCTAGCACCCACATCGCTCGACTTTATGGCTTACCAAAGGTTCACAAACCTGAGGCTCTATTATGCCTAATTCCTGATATATTAACTTCACCTTACCACTTAACGGCAAAATGGTTAGTGAAATTTCTAGAACGATTACATCAAGACCCAGTCAAATGTAGCGTAAAGGATATATTTGAATTTATAGACAGAGCAAAAGATAGAAATTTAACGGGAAAATCCGTTCTGTCACTAAGTATAACATCCTTATTTACAAACATTTCACTAATAGAAACAATCGCTTATGTATACCAACATCTGACTGAAAAGAAGATAAACATACCCATATTACTAGATAAAATGAAAGAATTACTCCTCAAATGTATAATGAACATTCGCCCTGTATTTAACAACGTGATGTACAGATAAACAGATGGAGTCGCATTGGGATCTCCTCTGAGTTTGATTTTAGCTAATATCTTTTTTATTGAAGCCAGAAAATGGGTAACTAGGCGACACAATAGCTAAACTTGATTACTTTTAATGTTATATGGATAGCACATTAACTGTACGCAATATGAATGTCTATAAGCAAGAATTGCTCCATGTCTTCAATGGTGTTCATCCTGTGAATAAATTCACCTGAGAGGATGGACATGAGAAAAGGGTAGCTTCCTTAGAGATCCTCCTTTTTAGAAGGGCGGGTGGATTTATAAAATAAGTATAGTCAGAAAGAACACTTGGAACAGTTATTACACTCATTCCCAAAGTTTTACACTTATCCAACATAAAATTACTTTGACTGAATATCTTGGCCACAGAATCCGGTCTTTATGTTCTGATGAGTGTAGATGAAGAAATAAGAAAACTGAGAATAACATTGCAGAATAACGGGTACCCAGTCGACTTGATCAAAAAGCACATATCAGAACCGAAAAGAAGAGCAAAATTTGACACAGTAAGTAAGAAAACCCTCCACTAACTTGATTTTAAAGGAGAAATCCCTGGAGACATCCTAACACGTAGACTTAAGAGATCAAGACTTTCAACGCAGCAAGATACAAGTTACCTCTACAACCAAACCGGTAAATATATCGCAAATTAAGGACAAATTACCGAAGATGGTCTCTTCAATGTATATATATCAATTTAACGGCTACCGTGGGGCGAGTTACGTAGGACTTACTCAGAGGTGTGTGCCCATTAAGCGTTCGTGAGCATGTAGCAGCTTGGTTAGGTCGTCACAATTAACTTGACAATCTCTTAGTTCACACGCATTTTTTATCATTATTATCACAATTACCTTGACAACAACTCCCCATATTACATGTTACGTAGCACCATTACAATATCATTATTAACATGTATCATAGTCTATGTAATTCACTCAACATATTTGCAGCAGCACTTGATCTCCAGAAGTGATGTGTTTGCATTAGTAATGCACATATTTGCAAACAATTTCTTGAATTTCTAGTGGTTAGTTTTGATAGAAATGTTTTATTCCGTGATCTCCAACATCTACACAACGATAGATACAAATCGACCACATCGGCATCAGCTACCGTTGGAGAGGCTGTATAGAGGACTGCCGCCCTTTCTGGGGCACGTGTCTAGACTCTGACCACCGCCTAGTGAGAGCACGTTTCTCTATGCGTTTTGCTGGTCGCAGAAAGGCTACATCAGGCAAACCCCTTAAATATCAATTAGAGACTGAAAATGCTAAGATTGCATTTAGAAATGGCTTGGTTAAGCATTTAGTCGCCCACCAACAGAATCTTCTCAAAATAGCTTGGAACGATTTTAAAGCAGGTGTAAATGCAGCAGCGTTATCTGCATCTAACTTCAAGGTTATGAAAGACCATTGAAACTTCTAGTGGACTGATGGTATCTCGAATACTCATTCCAGCAGGCTTAGAGAATGACGAAGAGCGACAACAATTAAAACATAGACTGGCAAAGAGTGTGCGTAAGGGTCGTAAACAGTGGTAGGCAACAAAAGCAAAAGCGATGGAAACATCGGCGGCGGCGGGCAATAGTAGACACCGACTTATCAAGGACGCCGGTACTAAGAAATCGGCGGTTAGTGAAATTATCTCGGAAAAAGATGGGTTTATGATTCACTCTCAGTCTAGAAGATTAGGGCGATGTGGGGAATACTTTCAGGAACAGTTCAACTGGCCGCCAGCTACTCTTAGCTTACCTATTATCCCCAAACTACCTAGACGGAAAACTGATACAGGTCCTCCAACTCTCATTTTGATTGAAAAGGCTATAAGTAACTTGAAGCGAAGGAAAGCAGCAGGACCTGATATGTTGTCAACAGCTATCTTTAAGGATGATGGTCCAGTTTTAGTTTTCAGGTTGATATATTAGCCAAGTCTGGGGACTGAATGCCATCCCATCTGACTGGTTTCAATCGCTGATCGTTCCAGTTTACAAAAAGGGACAGAAATCCTCTTGTGACGCCATAAAGGAATCAGTTTGACTAATTTAGTAGCTAAAATATCATTCTCTATAACCATTCGGCGTTTGTCCAACACCAGAGAACAGCAGACTCGAGAAAACCAGGCTGGTTTCAGACCTGGACGTGGTTACATTGATTAAATATTCACCCTGCGCCAGATTCTCGAACATAGAAATATGTACCAATGTCCGACTATAGTTGTATTTCTTGACTTGAAAGCAGCTTTCGACTCCGTAGACCGTGAAATCTTGTGGCAGTGTTTATCATTAGAAGGCGTACCTCAAAGGTACATAAACCTTATAAAGGCCCTCTACTCAGTCACCAACGGGCGAGTCAAAGCATATGGCGAATTGTCAAGAGAAATTCCATCCTCAAATGGGGTTCGTCAGGGTTGCCCCTTATCCCCTTTTCTATTTAATTTCACCATAGATGTACTCTTAGAAATCTCACTCACTTCTTTTAACTCCTCAGAAATTAATCTCTTCCCAGGAGGTTCTCCCGTCGACTTAGAATACGCAGACGATATAGTCCTATTTGGTGAAGACTCTGATGATATGCAGAGTCACCTGAACACCTTGAGTAACAATGCAAGCATATTTGGGATACGCTTCTCCCCTTCCAAATGCAAAATGTTACTCCAGAACTGGCCTGCTTCTTTCCCAAAATGAATTATAGGGAGTGAAGTAATTGAATGCGTTGACCGCTTCACTTGTCTCGGGAGTCTCATCACCCCTGGTGGGTCGGTGTCTGACGAAATCTCAGCACGGGTTCAGAAAGCCCGATTGACATTCGCCAATTTACTTGTGGCGCAGGTGAGATATCCATGTCTCAACGAAAGGCCTGGTGTACTGCGCAGCAGTCTTCGCCGTCTTAACATATAGCTGCAAAACGTGGGCAATGAAAACCCAAGATATACGTTGACTTTAGGTATTTGACCATAGAAATCTTCGCAGCATCGCTCGTATGTCATGGAACAGTCGAATAAGTAATATTGAGATTAGACAAAAGGTTTATGGGAAATATGGTAAATCAGTCAAAGGGGTCATTAACCTTTACCGACTGAGATGGTTAGGACATGTATTGCGCATGCCTGACCACCGTCTACCTCGTCGTGCGATGTTGGCTAGGCTTGAAGTAGGACGCTTGACGACATGGCTCAGAATCGGTCACAGTGGTGTAGGTGTATTCACTCTTTAACCTCATCCACACCTTGAATTCTATTATTATTTCCTGCACACCTTTACTTTACTCTCCCTTCTTGTATTCTTTGATAATTTCAAATAAATTGAGCATTGGATAGATTGTTTATAATAAGTGATATATATTTGTAAAATTCCAATGAGTAGAAAAACACAAGAATTCTTGTGTTAATTAAATTCGGCTATTCATTTCTCTGAAGAAGCGACTTGCACTAAGCCGCGAAACGTCAGAAATTTTAAATTCTACTCATTGGAATTTTACAAATATATATCACTTCTTGTATTCTGTTATTTTGTTACCTCTGTTATCTCGTAGCGTTAATATGGTATGGTCGTATGGGCATATTTGCCCGGTTCTACGTTGCTGCTGTTGATGATTCCGCTTGAATATTCCAACTTATATTTGAATTTTATAAATTAGAATTATTAAATCTATTATACCTAATTCAGTGTGATTAACGTTACCAATGTAAAGTAAAAATCATAAATTGTCAACCTTGTTCCAATGAAAAAATTGACAGTATAAAGAAAAAGTTTTATCATAATCGATGACGTGGTAGGATTCGAACCAGGGATCTTTAGGCAACTTAAATGTTGTTCTAATAGCTGGTTGTTAAGTATGCTTTTATTTTGCTCTAGTAGGCAAGTATGTGCTTTTATCATAACATTAACTGTTTTAGATAGCATTCCTCTTGTGTTAAATCTAACACAATGAGGCTTGGTTAAACAATTATCTGGAGAATTTCTACAAAATTAGTCAATAATAAAAATATGGAGCTAAAAGTGAATAAATATACGTCAATATTTGTTTGATCACTTTTCTCAGACAAGATTAAGATACATACCTATGATGCTGTATGATAATAAATTTTGATAGCAACTTTAACCATGTGAATTTAAATCTGCAGAATACAAATATAGCTATACTCTACTAACTAGAAATTTACAAATATTTAACATTTCTGGTTGGATCAAACAGTACATACCACACTATTAGACTAGTACTGACTGGATGAATATTTTTGCACTTTTAAATGTGCTGTTTTCATGCTTCCTTTATATTGTTCAAAACATATTTGTATAGTTACTGATATTTTATCGTTATACATCAAAATCAATCTCACTTCCAAATAACCTTCAAATCAATACATATTTTTACTTCCGGAATGCATTATTCATGGTTGACATGCTATCCTATGAGCTTAAGCGTCTTTTGTATCTATATTCGTACTGAGAACGATTTTCTTCAACTGCAAGTGTCAGCATTAATTGAATCACTTCATCTACACAGGAGTGTCTGTCAATAAACCCAATGTGTAGCCTATATATGCTTCAGTCCTACTCCCAACAGTACAGAAGAATGATGGCAGTAAGGTGTTTACCTCCAACAGCTAACATTCCAGCTTTGTTGTCTTAGCACAACTGATGGAAGAGGTCTGCCCTAAAGATGAATACTTGATTGTTTCCCTTTGGTAAGGAGTTAAGAAACCAAAATCTATCAACAGAAAGGCAATGTATGACCGGCCTTGTGGAGTTTTTCCCTAAACTCCGCCCTTTCATGTCAATAAAATCATAACTAATCCGATTTCTTTTTCAGACACAACAAAAAGAAACATCTTTACACAGTGTGGGTTACGTGGAAGTCACAGCCGCTTGAACACCTCAAACACTACTTAAGGTTATCATATTTATAAGACAGTCTCTTCAACTGTATGGTTTACTATAGAAATTTATGACAACATTTCATATTTAAAATATCCTTTTCAAATTCTACTTTTCACATTTTATTCTTTAAGGGTTACACTATTCAGTTCAAAAAAATGTACAAATACAGCTTGACCAGATGAATTAATACACCACAGATCAAATCATCAAGTAGTGGAGTAGTTTCAGCCACTATGTGTTACATTTTGGAACTGTTTGTGCAACAGAAACGTGTTCAGAAAAGACAAAAACATATTCATTTCATAATAGCTCTACATTAATGTATACGTAGTTTATAACAATAAATCGATATCGGAACAAGTGATGATGTGTTAGTTAGTAATGTCACATATTCGAAAGTGTTTGTAAAAGTAATCACGAATCATTCACAAAGTAATCCAAACATGAGAGTGGATGAGATAATTATAGTGCTTTGGTACACAGTGGATTACATAACATCTGTTGAGAGAATTTGAGAAGTTTTAATAAAAATTGTAATAATCAAGACTCTTACGTAAGAATTATGTGAATGCCATATTTCTGTAAGCATGAGACATAACACAAATTTAGGAATTATGAAAAAATATTAAAATTTTAACACTAATAACAGTAATAATATTTTACAAAGTGAATTTGGTGTGATAGGTCATTTGTAAGTCATTCAGATGTCCAAGGCAAGGTAAGAGGTTGTATGCATCTTTTGAAAAGAAGGATGTCAGTGACTTTTGTTACACGTAAAAAAATACCTGCATAAACCAAATGTAGTTTCATTTTAAAACTGATCTTTATATCTACTTGATGTTCCGTGTAAATTAAGTGTCCAAGTATAGACCTCTGTCCTTGTCATAGTTGTCCTTTTATTAAGCTATGTTTAAAAATTCTGTAAAGGACTTGTAGGATTTTCCCTCCCTCCCCCTCGATTCAACTAGCTTTACAAGCTCAGTCGAATCAGTGTATACATATGTATTGATGTTAATCTTATATATACATATATATATACATGGAGAGAGAGAGAGCCATGATGAGAAACTAATTGAAAAAACACATTTATTCGTACCTTCCGTCTTTTGTTAATTGCATGAAGGAGAATTTTCCTCCATAATAACATGTTAGTTTATTTTTGGATCAATTACTTATTCATATTGAGAATGTGAGCTACAGAGTGATCCCTAAACGCTGGTAACAACTAGTTGATCAGTAAGTAGCACACTATCCCATCTTATCTAGACCTAAGTGACAATAAGATTTCGTTTATCAACTTGTTATCCAGTCACTAGGCTAAGAAACTACACTTTGAAAATCGGGGTTTTGTGTCTGGTGATTGCCACTGACTACTTGGCGTAAGAATGATATTACCTTAAAGAGAAAAGTTTGTAATTTGAAATTTATCATAATATTTTCATCCGTGAAATCTATAGGACTTAATTTCGTTCAAAATCGGTTATTCGAGATGTAGCAGTTTCTAATTTCCTGTGTTACATGCAAGGCGTTTTACAGAAATAGTTATACATTTACCTAACCATAATATTCTCTGATTTTTTAGTAACTGTTCAAGTAATTTTTATATACATTTCTGACACTGTTCTAGGACACTTTAGATTTTCAAATGACTATCGCAGTAATGATATATGTGTTGAAACTATCTCTCTAGTCTAAAGTTATGACTTTCATATCTAGATAACTGCCAGTAGAGCAATTCTCACTTGTTTTAGAGTAAGTCACTGTGGGCATATAGCTTTAATTAGTTTGTTAGTTAATTAGTTGGATAAGTCTAGGATAGATATGAATGTACTTTTGGAAGCTGCCACATTATTTTAAAAACACTTTTTTTCATGTAGCATATGCAGATACTCTATAAGTTAATTTCAACATTTGCTATTCTGAAGTGACCATTATTCTTTTGGGCCATCGTTTATAAATAAAAGGTAACGATTGTATAATTATCCGTTTAGTTAATAAAGACTGAAATTTGCAGAAGAATTGAACTATCCATTTTGTTGGTCACTCAATCATAAACAACACAAGAACATGGTGTAAACACGTATCTGACCAGCTTACTACGATTTATCGAGCTGAATGTCTATGTAGCATAATAATCAATGGCAGTGATAGAATGTAATTAAAGACGAATGAATGTATCTTCTCCTTAGCAGTTGAATGTCAGCCATGTTGCTCGACGTCCCTAGTCACTAGTCTCGGTTATCACGCTGATTCTAACAAATTAGTCTGTATCTACCAACACTACAAAGTACAACAGTAAATGATTTCGTGCACCAATGTCATGTTCCAGTTTAACCTCCCACTTCTTAATTTCCTTACAGTTTATTTCTGCTCTAGGCGACACTGTGGATTGTTGTTGATTTCATTCATGCTTTTCAGGATTTCATAAGAGACAATAATTCACCTTGAACTCATATTAATTGGTTGGTCATCAGAAACTATAGATCAGTCGTCAGCTGTTTGATACTCGTTAGGACAACAACATACAAATAAGCGTAAATTTCATTAAGACAATAATTCTACACAATAATGATTCGATTCCTAATAGTCTACATATTCTGTTTGTAAGTGTATACCACATAATTTGCTATGAAAAGTATTTTAATATACATTTACCTACATTTTTATACATAATCTAATTATCTGTCAAAGCTGTGTCAACTAAATAATCACTTTATTATTGTTATCCTTTATTTTCAACAGGGTACAAAATATTATGAATACCGGAAGTATGAGATATTTGCAAATGATGGAAATAATTAAAATATGATGAAATCAATGAAAAAAAGAATATTAATATTTACTAGATAACTAGTTAAAATATCATCACTAATTAACTAATATGTTATTTACCTAAGATGAATATGCAAAAATACTTTACAGTTTGTAAATAATATTTATTATTAATACAGGCATTAGCAAGAGAACTAGTTAACTATAACATTTGACACGAGCACGTTAAAATACCCAAGCCATTGCAAGCTCAAGACGTTCAAGTACATCACAAAAATCATACTCACTTTTAGATGACAGTATGTTTCTTTAAAGTATTAGCAAACCTTACAGTCAACAATGGAGTTAATATAACCGTAAGTAAGTTGACTGACTTTGAATAAGGTAACGCCTGTAATCAATGGATTTGATCTAATGTTAAAATGCGAATTCGGACCAACAAGCGTTTCAAAATATTTGGCCACAACTACTACCTGGTATTTAACTTATCAATAACTATAAGGGTTTACAGTCCTTGGGTTACTTTGAATAATGGTATTAAATGTGCACACTTCACCAGTCCAAGAAAAAACTGACAAAACGACTAACTAGTCCTTTCTGGTTACCCGGATTCTTTCATTTCTAATGTCAGTCTACATAAAGCTTTCTCAAGTACTCAACAAATCAGTTAAACAATTTTCTATATTGTTAACATGATAATACTAATTAAAATGTTCGATTCACAATATGCATCGAAATAGTAACTGCTCAAGTCGATGAAAAATATAAATAACGTAGGTCCTGGCAAAATCGTAAACGCTAGCTAGTTGAAATAGATTGAAAATATGCTACAATACTTGCACAAGTGGAAAATAAGTAACGTAGACGTTGCAACAAACCACAAGAGGATTATACATATTTGAAATCAAAATGTTGAAGATAAAAGGTTATCTGACCAAGTGGAAGTGAATGTATAATAACAAAATTTGAACAACAAGTAAAGATGTAATTAGTGTTATCTGACAAACTAACCATAGTGTCTTGACCTTTTTTATTCTGTAATGCCACACAAATAGGTACTTCAGCTGTTGTTGACAAAACGCACTGTAATGGAATCAACGCTTGTCCCATGAATCTAAATTAATAAAAAGTTATCAAAGTATTTTTTGTTTAATCACAAAAATGAAGTCTTTTAGTCAAAAATAAGTTCCGTATCATAATTTTTAAACCATTTTATGTTTCATCCTGTTAAATACGGTTCGGTTACATGGCACATAGCTGAGACATTTGAATGTAACCAGTCGAAACGACCAGAGTTCCAGTTCGATGGCAACATGCCAAATAGCTATCTCCCAGTTTATCCAGGCAATTAGTTCAGTATCTGGTCCTACACACAATGTAGGCGTTTTGTTAAGGGGCCGGGGATAGGGTAATTGCGATGGACTCTACGTAAAATTACATATATATATATATATATATATATATATATATATATATATATATATAACACTGTGGAAATAAAACTAAGATATGTGATCTGATACTAAATTGATTATATTTATGGCAGAAATTTAAGAACTTATTTATAAGTTGATAATTTGAATTCTTCATACTGATTTACTATGGTGTGTACAGTAACAGTAACAATCTATATAAAGCATGGGAAGCAGGTGTTGAAGACTCACTGAGCCATTTACCTGATAGTTTAATCTAAATACGATAAGATCGAGAAAGGCTTTCCAAAAGTAACTAATAATTGAACTAAGTTAATACATTTTTAATTCCATGTGCCATCGGTTTTGTATAAGGGTTTATCATCCACTCTCTTTAAGTGTTAAACTCCTCCCTTCTAATCGAGACGTTTTTAAAACACTGCGATGTCACAGCAGTTAACATAACTCATAAGAATCAGTTGTAATGACCCATAAGAGTTTCTAAAGACGGCTACTAAATGTAAATATATTTATAATGTGATTGGTCCATAGTTCAATGTAGAATACTGGTGAGCGGCCTATGCTTCTCTGTGAGAGGTAACAGGCGTAAGTAAGTAAGTAAGTGGTTGAAAACATAAAGAAAAAAAAGTATATTAGAACACTAACAAACCAATATAAAAACATGGCATTTAAAAGCGTGAAGAAAGTAGGATAAAAGAGGTCTACTGGGAAAGACGCTAATTTAAACTAGTATAAACTGTAATATAAGAACAATTAATATTTAATAAGAACATAAATCAAACATAAAACCAGTGTTATTACAACGGAAAATAGGTGCGAATAGCGTTATAAGAAGAAGGTTTTACATCGTTCCTCTTTTGTGTAAACCCATTAGGTAAGTAGTCTGTCAATTACTACGTAATTAAAGTGACAGACATTGGTAACTAACCATTTGTTCTGACCAAAAGATCTTGTAATTTAAACAACACCACATTCAGTTTACAATGAACGGAATACAGTAATGCCATTTTTTGCAGTTTTAAAGCCGAGGTGATGTGTAAATACACATATTATAGATCAAGAACACTTAATATGAATGTGAATATGAGCATATTCATTTACGGTTGTGAAATAAGCGTATATTTTGGTTTAACATACGTATTGCTTACTTGTCTGGTGTAACTTTGTCGAAATCCATTACTTTGATGAGTACATTGTCCGAGGCAAATAAGGGCTTTCCCTTTAAATCGATTGTGATTTCCTATTTGTTTCAAAAATGAGTTTAATTCAATGTTCAATTTCTGTAAGGATTGCTACCTACCTCGTCCCATATTGGATTTAAATCGTCGTCTTTAACTTTTGTTTTCTGCTTTTGTCCTTCAATTAGCAGAAAAATAAAGATCAAAATAAATAAACATTGTTGGTTTTACAGACGTAGCGTGTTTAATCAGCATAACAGATTCGGTAAAATTACTAAATATGATAAAGCCATTTCGATCAGTAATATGCTAACAAAATTGAAGCCTAGATATGCATTGGATGGATTTTAAGATATACAAGCTACTAGTCAACCCACTGAATGTAGTTAGTAAAGATTGTTAAGGAGACTAATGAATGTACCTGTTGATGATAAACTTCTAAAACGAATTCTCAGAGCTCAATCACAAATCTGTTACCAGTGGAGTTCAGCCATGTTGAGTGTGAGACATATGTTACCAGATACAATAGGCGGTGGTTGCACAGTACCATGATGTCAGAAATTTAAAGCACTTAGTGTCGAGTCAGCGGTCTGAAGATCAGCTGCCAATCAAAGGGCTCTGGTTTCAGTCCTTGAAGGAATAACGGATGAGCAATGTTCAAGAGTCCAATACTAGACCTGAATATCTGTCCAGTATTTCCTGGTTTTAGTGACTACTTAACTACAATCAATCAGTAACGTAAATCATAAACTGCCGTGAAATAGATAATCAAATTTAGTCTAACATTTATAAACTAGGTATTCAACTAAAAGTGTAGTATGTCTGAATTATTTACCAGGTGGTAATGGATAAAAATGTAGATTATGGTAATGGCTCACTATGTTCTACTGAGTTATCCAAAGCAATGCAAGCCGTACAGAATACGAGTGTAAATAAATTTACACTACATTTAAGTGCTGTAATTTTTGTTTCAATCAGTTGTAAGGTCTGAAAACAAACGCTTTAAGAAAAACAGGTAAGATGAATGGAAAAACGATAAGATGAAATCTTGACGCTGGTGTCTTAGAAGAAACTGTTTGGATATCACGTAGATAAAGAATTAAAGGTCTGAGGACTAAGAAAAACTCTTTGACAGCAACAAAAATAAGGCACTCATCAGGATATCTGAGTAGACACCTAATAATTCTAAGCATGTGAACTCCACACATGTTTATTCTAATCGTACACATTAAACTAAGTGTAGCGCAAAAATTTGAAGCGACATGGAAGGAGAACACAAACAGTTCGTTTCGTTTACAGAGATAAGTTTAATTCCAGTGACGGAATGCAGGCGGATAGTATATGCCATAGTAAAGTGGGTGGCTTCATTATTAAAGCACCATTTTTTATCAACAAGTTACTGGTTCATTTGCTACCTTGCCCGCTTTGGTTTAGGTAACTTCATAGAATCACTAGCCTATACATAAAAAATGGAATAGTTAAAGTCAAATATATGAACCTGTACTTAAACTGTGAGTTACACTAATAGTTTGTCCAGAAAATATATATACTCATTACTGGATGCTATTATTAGTACTGTCATCTCAGTTATGCTTTATTTATTACTTTCATTTACAGGAAATCGAAGTGATCAGTTATTAGACATGTAAAACATCATGAAAATTTTCAACAGTGTAAGTTGCCATACTAAATTAGTGTGATGAAGCAGAACTATCAAAATAAATACTGACGTGGAAGAAAAAGTTACAGTATTAGGGATGGTAAAAATGATTAAGAACAGGCGATATGGTTTATAAAGGAAACAAATTAGAGGAATAAAAGATATTTCCAATAACAGTCCGTAGTTATTGAGCAACGATAATTATGTTTAATTTGTTAGTGTGTAAAATGGTAACTTTATCAATATATATTATCCATTTACAAGGAAAACAGGAGATCTGCCATCGAGTCATAGTATTTAAGATATAACTAATAAATTTATAACTCCATTTAAATAAAGCATTGACTACGTATATATATATATACTAGTTTAATAAACATTGAAATGAAAGCAAAATTTCCTCTGTTTGAGATATGCCGCCAAGATTTACCTTTATTCTACACATACTGAAACCCAAGCGTAGTATCTTACTTTTAAAATCTTACACTTATTTACTAACTACAATTTGACTACGATTTAATAAAACTTGTAAATGGTGGCTCTATTAAATTTTTCTCTAAGGAACTTATATTTTCAGCATACTTTTATGTTTTGGACTCCCCATTCTTAGGCTTTCTTTATTATATTTATTAAAAGGTGTAAAACAATTTGCCTGACTCTGACTTTTAAAAACATAAGTTTTCTTTAGCACGTCGTTGTGAATCCTCAACTATCTGTTTTAGAATATTGATGAAAATAATTGGTGATTATAAATGGACGATAGGAGCTCATATGGTTCATCAAAACGTCGAAAACATCAGTAAACCAAACATTCCGAAGGTAACCACTTTAGCCTGCAACCAGTAACTTTCAAAAAAACATTAACCACTGGACCAAAACTAGAACTCAGCGAAGATTCGTACAACTTTATACGTACTTCAAGGATGGAAATTTCTTTTACTTTGTTGACGGAGAAATAATGAGAGACGATTAACAATTTAGTTGTATAGTGAATATGACAGTAAAATTCAGCCAATTAACAGCTGATCAGTGTCCTAGTTAATTAAAGTTAAGTGAATGCTACGTTTCCGAATAATAATAGATATCATTAAAGGTAACCGTTTAGACATTGTTTTAAATGTTTACCGAAATAGATTTTTTGATTAGGATATATTTGAGTTAATAAATGCATAGGATAGACTTCACAAATTCTTAACTGATTATTGAATATAGTCTCCTTTACAGTTGACTAAGATTGATAATATAGAATAGAAAACTTTTCTTAGTGGCGTACATGTAAAGTACATTTAGTGACGCCCTAATGTCCTAGTCTCCAACCGTAACAAAGTAATAGGTGTCTTCTGTCGACAGATTCAACATTAAAACACAGTTTCCTACCTTCATAGTTTCCTTGCGCAATGTTTTTCACTAAGTGGGCGATTATGAAACTGGGTGACCTGTACAAACACCTCATAATATACATGTTTGTGTTTACATAACTATAAACGATGCGCCAACTCTTAGGAAATATAAAAGCCACAAGGGTGCATTTGTGCATAATAAGAACGGGATTTGCAAAATTGTTTTCTTAACCATTAATGGCTAACTAACCAACCCTCTACTAAATTTTATGACAAAATTACCACAAAAAGTAAGTGTTCTGTTTTATTTGTAGTCACGTACTCCGATTTGTTCAAAGTTTTGCGTGGACTTGAACTCAGTAGAGAACTAAAAAGTTTTTCTTTACCTCACCAGATAACGCAGTACTCATCGCGTTGATGTAAAGTTTTTATATAACCATGATGACTTTTAATAAATTCACTAATCATTGTGCTTGAAAAAAGTCTCATAGTATGAACAGAGATTGACTCAGTGCTTCAACAGAAAGCTATGACGTTTTTCATGTATATTATCAGTTTATGGGAAATTATTTAAATTTCTGTGGGCAATTTTCTCAATGAACTTACGTAACGTGGGAAAGGACCGTTAAGGTATCTAAAGGTGGAAGAGGGTTGTCGTATTTTAGGTGAGAATAATTGGCAGTATGTGTGCAACATCATATCCATGATGAAAAACTGGTGGTCCATCTCCCCAGCATCCATTAAAACATTCCGATTAATAGAGAAAGATATCAACTAGAATAGTGTGTCAGTAATCTGAGTCTATCGCATTAGCCACAAAACTTTGAACACCACGGGTTTGATTGTGCGTTTTAATTTTTTAGTAGGTGTTATTTGGAAGTCTCAAACTATAGTGAACTCTGTTTCCAGTGTTTCCTGAATTTCTTGTTGTTTAATAACATATAAACTCTTTTGTTGGTGACAAAAATATATAATTACTATGTATACATATTTTGTATACATAACAACAAATAAGAGTAACTCGACGGTCCCACACATTTTATATCCTCGAACTTAAATTACACGTTTTTGTTTATAAACCAGTGATTTTACTTCTAGTTTCAAACCGAACTTGTAACGTGAGAGTTAGAATTAGGAATATCTTAGTTAATAATGCAGCGCTCCACTGGGTTATATGTGATGAATGTTCAGCTGTTCTATATAAGCAGTGCTGTTTAATTCACATGTACGTAATAAAATACCAGTAATTGAGAGTAGGTTAAGAAACAGCTTTTCCTCCAGATCTACAATTCATGTGAAGCTCAGCCTTTTTTGTTTGGACGACTGTTAACAGCTTTTTAAAACACATCTGCCATTATTATAGAGCTATTGGTGCATTTTATGTCATTTCTAACCAAAAACGTGTTTAGCGAACTATGAAAATAACTAAAATTTGACAGTCATCATTATTGTAAAAAAAGAATCATTCTACTTTAATTTTAACTAAACAATCTTGATCTAGTAACAATATTACAAATGCAGGGAATAGATATTGCAAACACTATTCATTTGTCTTCACTACCAGTGCTTTCTTATTCTATGACAAGTGACCAGGTAAGTGAATCAAGGACACTTTTTTAAAATTAAGCATTTATGAAAGAGAACGTATATAAGCGATCAATAACGTTTACAATTAGATTGCTTATATGTGCTGTTCCAATTCAGATAATGGGAATTTTCATTATTTCTGAAAGAAGCTGGGAGTAAAATGTAAATAGTTTATTAGTTGCACGACAGGTGGAAAAAAGAATCATGTAAGTATATGGCATTCGTAAAAATCGCTTGATTTGCAGACAGTTTGTATCATGGACTGACTTTATCTTGATAGAAATTCAAAAATCATACAAAACTAGATGGCCGTATCAACCTATTCTAATATTTGATATCAGTGACCACTGATGGTATAACCGGCAATCTAACCCAACACCTCCAAAATTGCATTTAGACGACCACGTTGCAACCCAGTATTCTATATTACTAGACTATGCATAAGACTAGTGTTGTGATACCCACAAAGTGTATTGGCGAATAGTGACACCAGTTAACCCTCCTTTAAAATATGATATGCCAAGCAAAAAACAACTTTACAAGTGTATGGCAGAAACATGTCACACTTTTCATCTCAGCAAAGTAAGAGTCAAAGCTTCCATAATATAAAGTACAATGATCGAAATAATAATATCAATGACGCCAAATAAAACATGAGGTATGTAGTTCAGCAAGAAACAATTAAAAATTATAATTCATAAAATCTAGAAGAATGTGAAGGATTACTAAAATTAAACGAACTTATTTACAGGTAACTTTGGGTTGCTTATTATGGTCCTTAGCATAATTTCTAAATGCCCCAAGAATCGAGCCCACCTTTCAACACTTGGTTCCACAAACTGCTTACTCTGAGTAGAATAAGCTGCCAGTTACTTAGGGAAAATCTATCACGACACATATCCATCAGTGGTCTGCACCGATAGTTGTTAGGAAAAATAATCAAAACGCCAAAGTAAAACCAACTAGCTTAGATAACTCAGTATACCTAAGGGTATACTTTTAGCCACCAATATTCTCTATCATGTTATACAAAACCAAAGTGAAATTTAAAATACAATTGAAACTTTCCAATATTTGAAAAATATTTTTCGTTTTTCGGCGCCCCCCAAAATATACGTATATATTTGTACTTATTTTTTATATAGGATACTCAAAAGTTATTAATTAAAGAAATTATAAATTGTGTTCATCACGGAATATAAGAAAGAAGTGTGAAACATTATTATTATAAATGCTACCTCAATACCTTGAAAATCAACAATAACGTAAGGGTCGCTTTTTCCAGAGATTTCAACATTCTTCAAGTTATTGGCTTTTTTCACATTCACATGGAGTGTATACATGTTTTATAAATCAAAAAGAACACGTTGAAATTTGACCTACACAATATTGTTTTGAAGTTTTAAACAACTTCAATAGCCAATTTTTCGAATAGTTAAGGCTTTCATCTTTAGATAAAATTAAATTAAAAACTCAACAGGTACTGACCTAGGTTGATAAATAAGCATTGATAAAGGAAGTGCTATTAGGTTAGTAAGGAAATTTGATGAATCCTGAAGAAAACAATCAAATTTTATTTAAAGAACCTGAAAGAATCGTCATGAGCTACTTTGTCTGGTAGGAAATTTTAAAGCTTGATCATCTTTAAGTCAAAGAAATCGTGCCTAAAATTCAACCTATAATAAGCATTTCTACTTCTTAAGTGTTCTTAGATGAGCATTTCAATTCATTTTAATTAGGTATCCCAATCAACACCCAGGAGTGTTTGGAGTTAGTTTATTAGTTTATTGATCGCAACTATGTTAACATTGCTAGGTCTACCACATGTATATGTTATTCATTCGCACTCGCTTTTTTTATACTGTGTACGTTCTCACAGATCCATTATACGTACGACTAGTCTGCAGTTCATGAATTTGTCACTCATTAATATACAATACGTATGCTTGAAAACAGCATAAACTTATAGTTCTGTTTATGAAGGTATAACGTTAGATAAAAATTGTTTTGTATTGATGGATGCTTTTTCCAACAGGTGTGATGAAATAAACTCTACTGAATTCTTACATATTGCTAATTTGCAAGTGACTGGAGCACATGGGTTCCTTGACGTAACAGCAACAAAATCTGGTATCTATGCACGTATGGCATTCACAAAACCATAGTTAGTTGGCAAGTTTAAGGTGCATATTGAGGCGTTATAAACATTATCTATAATCCTATTATGTCATATGCATATGGAGTAAACGTCGCCAATTTATAATCCAGGAGGGGGTTAATAGGAACGTACAAAATCATTGTGGGATCAAGGCGGTCAAGTGAATAAGGACTTGAGGATCAGTGGTATCGTGTTCTATTACATCCGTTTCTGTGTGAATGCACAGTCAAAATGAATATTGGAAACTTTAATAGGTAGTCTAAAAGGAATAGTTCAACAACTCCATCCTAGATTATTGGGCGCTTTACTAATTTAGTCGTCTGTTCGTGGATATATTCAGTAACCACGTTTAAGCTAACGCAAATGGGAATAATGTGGTTTAGACAGAATAAGCTAATTTACAGTCGTCCCAGCTTCAGTATACGTAAGTAAAAAAGTAATCGAATAGCAACAAGGCCTCCATTGAGAACGATAAGAATTGGCAACCTTCGACGATATCCTGAAATGTAAATGAATAGCGCATCAAATGCTCCCATATGAAAATGGAATAATAGCAACCTCCTAGAGCTGATTATTAATGCATGCAGACAACGTTCTTTAGTAATTGGACAGATGAACGAGGATGCGGCACAATTGCGGCCGTGGGATGGCTCTATGGTTCGACTGACATATTGCAACACCATAAATTTCGCTATCAATTTGACTAATGCTGACAAAACACAGTCAATGGCTAGTGCATACCAGAATGAAGCACGAATAGAGTTTACTAATGCAGTGACAACGAACGTATCTCCGAAAGTTTGAAAACCACGAGTTCTTTTTGTTTGATATCAGTGCATTCAATGTCCACATAAATGTCATGAGTAAATACTGTCGGATATTTCAAATACAATCTAATCTGCAATGGTTACTGTAGATAAAATATGCAAACGTTAATGTTACGACGCTTTACTGAGAAGCACTAAGAACTCTCGTTGACTCCTGCAAGTACATGAGAATATACCTAATATCACCAACATGTCTAACTGAATTCGTAAAGCATGTCATCCTCTTAAAGTATGTATGCGAGGAAGCAGAATGTGATACTTAAGTTTCAAAAAGACGATTACTGTTCTGTGATAACCATTAACATAAAGAGCCACTCGGGGAACTAATGCTTTGTTTATAATGCTGGTATAGTTTATCTTTCATGCTATGAAAAAACACCTGAGTAACGTTATTTCTACTAAAATGAAATTAAAATCAAAAAAGCTTTGCATATCCACTATATGCACCTGTGAACAATTGCGCGACGTAATTTACACCATAACTATTCAACAGGACTCTTGAATAGTGATTAAATGACAAGTCAAACATAAAAATGTTCAACCAGATTTCTAAGCAACTTAGGAGATCAGTGTGTAGAATTAAATACTAACAAACGTTTGTACTGTATCTGCTGTCATGGAACTGGAGTACTTACATTTGGCACACTTCTGACGCTTATTACTTAACCCAACATGCACAAGATACTGTCTGTCTCGCATTATTGTCACCTTCCCTCATTGTATCAATTAATATGACGAAGAAGGATAATCAATTCATCACAACGGAATACTTATTTCCATGTCGTACGAAAACGGCATTTTAACAATTTGGTTGGTGTCTGATGTCTCTCAGTTAACTCATCTCGTGTAACAGACTCTTAATGTTTCAGAACAATAATAATAGAAACTTATGCACTAAAACCGTCTACTACTAAACATGATTATTCTACAGACTAACTAACTATTATACGTGCGCCTAAAAGCTTCCTGCACGCATTTGCTAGAGAAAAAACTTACTCTTAAAGACTATAGGTCTACTGAGGACCTGATACAACCTTTTACCAATATACTATTCGTAATGCTGCTAAACATTAAAATACACGTTGCCAGACTTACTAAATGACACGAGCTTACTAGGTGACTGACCGTAATCAACTAAGGCCCCTCCTAAGCAAACATGAAATGGCCTACTACTAAAGTCCTGGAAGGACATACCAACTGCAGCGCAATCTAACAAACTTTATGAAAAACTTAAACGTAAGTTAAAAGCTTAAAAACCAAAACTTACTAAACACTTCATTGTGACTCAAGTGAACGAAAAATGCGAAAGTGAGGTGAACGCTACACTTAGTTTGCATTAAAACGTTGAATATAACCCGAATGTGCAATACGATTATCTTTGTAGAAGGACGTCTTGATAGATAGGCACAGACAACTAGGCGTTATGTGCGCATATCAAGGTGGCATATACAAAAATAGATCATGCATTATTCATGTTTGATTGCTTTAGCCAGAACCATCGTACGTAACCGTTAGCATAAAATATATTCCGCCCTACAGACAAGGAGAGTTTGAAACTATCATCCATACCATCACGTCTGCTAGCCAGAGCACCCACCCTCCCTCTTGTGTGGTGTTAGATCGGTATATTTAATAGTTTAAATGTAGTTGTAGTGGTGCCCTCTATACTCTACGCCACAAACTGCGTAAACACTAACCTTATCTATCCGAGTATCTTATCACATGCCATATAGACTACTAAAGCCGCGAAACGGATACTTAAATGTTGTCGTAATATCGTAGGGAGGTCGAATTATGGAAAGTGTATAGTGATAAGGTATAAGTGGGATGTTATGTGGAATTATGAAACCAAACAGATGGCTATTAGGACAACAGAACGACGGTAATACTGTAAGCAATAGAGGGATAGCAAGCAGTTGCGTGATAGGCAGAAGTAAAATGAAGAGGTAATCTAGTGGGGTCACCACAGAAACTATCTATACTTGTCTTGTACATAATCTTCTACAACTAGAGGAAAGACAAAAGAGGAGGGAACACAAAACAAAGAGCACTGGTATTCTGGGGTTAGGAAAGCTAGTTGGTGGGATTAGTATTTATGCTTCCGACATGCCACTTATGTTCATATGCTGATTAAAAGGGAAGAACACCAGCATATGACAAAGACACGTGAGTGGTGCTCACACGTTCAGAGTCCCTATTATTTCGCTAGTGGGGTTAGAAACAATAGTTGGTGTGAACATTTTTAATGAGATTTCAGAAGAGATGAAGTTACTAACGTGCCGTACAAATAAAGGAAGTGGATCTTTTTGCCGAATGGCTTGAGGCAAATGGTTCCAGATTCTCGAGAATTTATTTGTAAAATAATTCATATAAAGAGCAGATTTAAAATGCGATATTTTTATTTTCGTGGCTGAATCGCGTTGGTTATAGCAAGAAGGTTCCTCGAACTGAATTGTATTAGGCGATGGGAAGGCTAATTTGTTTAATATTTTGTAAAGGAAGGTTAGGTTTAATTTTAGCCATCGCTCTCATTAGTTATCTAGTCCTAACTTAGTGCATCTAGTTTTGTAGTCTAGAGTATGATCAACTTCAAGAATACGGAGAGTAAAGCGACGTTGTACAGACTCCAGTCTGAGTTTATCCTTAATCGAAACACTACTGACAATAAAGGTACAGTATTCTATCAAAGGTCTGATACAAACTTTATATAGCAGAATACGACAATCATTGCTATAAAAGTTACGTAGTATACAACCTAGTAGTCGATGCGACTTAGATATCTGCAGATTGACCTGTTCTGTAAAAGACAGGTTATGAGAGTACCTTGCCTCTAAGTCAACTACTGACTGAAGCCTAGGCAACTTACTACCGTTATTGGAGAGGTTGAAATTGAGTCACTTATCCCACAACATATCGAACCACACTTAGAAGCATTAAGATCTAACTTCGACTTTGAGCACTCATACTGCGACTTTGCTGAGTTCGCCAATAATGCCACTGAATGTGTGTGTGTGTGGGGGGGGAATGAGTACACTACTTTAAGCTCATCTGCGTATAGAAAGGGGCTACCCATACTGAAGAATTTGTATATATCGTTTATGTAAGCTATGAAGAGCAGTGGGCCTAAGACACTTTCTTGTATAACACCACCTGTAACCGGTTCAGCCTTCAAAAGTGTGAAATTAATCTTAACAACTAGATGTCTATTACTGAGAAAAGAGTTTAACCATGCAAGTAATCGATTCCTAATCCCATAAGAGGAGAGTTTGCCTGCAAGAAGCTTGTGGTTAACCATATCAAAAGCTTCAGATATGTCTAAGTGCAATACTAATACCGAGTGCCCAAGGCTTCGTTTAGTAAAGAGTAAATTAAAGAATTCAAAATGACAAGTCATACAGGACCTACTTTTGAGGAAATCATGTTGGGAATTAAAGATGAGTTTTTCGGAGAGTAAATAATCAGACATTTGATCGCATACTATTTTTTCCATTATTCTAGAGATAACCGGGGTGATATTTATTGGTCTGTAGATATACAGGTTTGTCCTATCACCTGATTTAAATCGAGGGCATATGTATGAGGTTTTCCATCGATTAGGGTAAGATCCTGTTGTTAATGAAAGGTCAAACAGTTTTAATAGGATTAATGGTAAATTAGGTCCTCCGAGTTTGAAGTAAATGGATGCTATGCCATCTACGCCATAGCTACCTGACGTCCTAAGCCAGTTTGTGGATTTACAAATATTGTCATAAGTGAAGGTAACGGATTCCATATGGTTTGTAGCTGAGTTGATAATGCCTACCTCATTGTCTCCCAGGGGTATACCTCTGTTAGCGAAGAAGTTACTGAACAGGTTGTTTATGATATTATGATCGGTAATGATTAATCCATTTCGTAAAATGCAGGAAATACCACTATTCTGGGAAGGTTTGAGGCGTTAATTGAACAGCCGTACCAAGTTTTGTACCTTGAAGCTACTGTGCATTGCTGATAATTCTTAGTTAATTGCCTTTAACCTGTGGACTTCTTTTACTTGATTGATGGCCACGGTAATTTCCATAAATGCTAAGAAGTCATTTGACTTAAGATAAATCTTCTGTAGACGCCTTAGCTTCTTACGGTAATAAAGTGGTATATACAAATCATTTGACTTAATTGTGTTGCTTAGCTTAAAAGGTGCAATCGTATCTAAACATGAGTTATTAATTTGATAAAAATATCTAGTGCATCTACAAGACTACTAGATAAGAAAAAATTGTCCCAGTCAGAGCAACTTACAAGGGTGTGCAGAAGATTCCAGTCCATATTTTTATAATTTCAATATTGTCAAGTTTAATGTAATTTATGAATACTGGAGTGACTAAAATCAAAAGGAACAATTTTGTGGTCACTGTTTTTGCGCTCTTCGCTAACTTGAAATGACAGAGAAGTGACATCATGACAGAAAACTAGTCCAGAAATGTTATGATGTCTAGTGGGAGTGTGTACACACTGTGTCTAACAGTGCATGTCTAACGTAGTAAGGTTTTGTTCATCGTATGACAGTCCTCTGCCAACATTCCAATCTATCCTAGGAAGGTTGAAGTCTCTTGGAATGACTTTCGCATTATAAGTTAGAGCAGAGGTATGTACAAAAGCATTAACAATATTGTTATCTACAGTAGTCTAGGTGTTAGGAGTTCTGTATATGTATCCAAAGAGTAAACTATGGTTCGGGGTATTGACTGATATCCAGACCGACTCCGGTACCTTGCAGAGTATTTCGTCATCGATTTTATTGAACGACAAACAAACACTTATATATACTAGATAACCACCACCCCGTTTATATTTTCTCTTGCCGCGATATGACATATAGTCTTGACTGGTTAATCGTGAGTCAGTAACTGAGGAGGAACATCACGTTTCCGTGACAAATATTAAGGAAGGTTTAGATAAAAGGCTATCGTTCTTAGGGTTAATATCTTAGTAAGAGGTGAGCTGGCGTTAATTACTAAAAAGTTTAGAAATGAAGAGTGGATTGTGAAGAATCGAATTAGATCTTTATCTAAGTCTTTCGTGTTTGGTATAACTAGGTGTTGTCTTGAAAGGGCAGTCTGACTGTTTGAGCTAATCTCTGGGCAAGCTGTATTGCTACTATAGTGTACTGTACTATAATGTCACGAGACGCTTTGGCTCAGGAGAATAGGGCATAAATTGACGTTTGGGTTCAGGATTCCCAATGGCTTAATACACTCCAGCTAAGGATATCAGCTTCAAACTTCCCTCGGAACACAATTTTCACAGTAGTGAATTCATATTAAATCTATCGAACGCAGTACGACTCTTCGATCCAACGGTTTTACTATTAAATACAAGAAGTTGTGGAACAGTTTGCCTAGGTGTCAGACGTTCAACCACCCCGCCTACATTTACAGCGTCTGTTAACAAACTTTTTAATGATAATGGTCATGGCGTGCTATGATGTCGTTTAGGTATTCAAAACATTAAAGCATGGCATGATGCATGCCTGCCCATTAATATAATTATTATTATTATAAGTATTATTATTATTATTGCTATAAGTGCTATTATTATTGTTATCTGTCATCACTTATAAACTAATTCACTATCTCGATTACAATTTGACCTTTTAATTATGTTGGTTTCATTAGTCGTCTGATAATCCTATACACATTGAATTCATACTGTAATCATCCATTGATTTTCAACACCATATACTTATTCATGCACACACACAAGCACACTTCTTTATTCAGAAATTCCACCCCTTTAATGTCACTTAAGTGAAAATTCACAATTTCATCACACTGATAATTGCACTGTATGACCTCTCCATTAATATAATCCTATATGTATTTTATGTGGTTAATAGTGCATACTTTCACTCTGTCCTAATCTACTTTATTATTAGTATTATAACTATTATCTGTCTACTTTATTATTATTATTGTTAATAGCATTATTATTATCTGTCTACTTTATTATTATTATTATTATCCACCCTTACAATATTACTTGAGTGAAAATTCACAATTTCATCACACTGTTAGTAGCACTGTTTGATCTCTGCATTACTATAATTCTCTATATATTTTACATGGTCATTAGTGCATATTTTCGCTTTTTTCCAATGTACTTTATTATTATTATTATCTGTCTTCTGTCATCACTTATAAACCGATTCTAAATTATGAATACAACTCGACCTTTTAATTATATTGGGTTTATTGGTTTGCTAACAAAACTCCGCCTGTAGCCCCTAGGGTTGCTGCCGGTCCCAAGCCCGGATAAAGGAGGAGGGTTGGGCATGGGGCTAGCAACCCCGTCCCGTAAAACGGCAAACGTGCTAAAAAAAACGCTAACCAGTAAAAACCTTTATAACCATTTTTACTCTGCCCTGGGAGTTGGAAGGTATGTTATGACGCCTCATGGTGAAAGCCGAGTTTCTTCGGAAGCCACGAGGCCGATGTCTCTTCTGACAACCAGAGCAACCATTAATATAGGCACGTGGAATGTCCGCACGCTGTGGGAAACAGGGAGGACCATGCAAATAGCTGAAGAAATGAAAAGATACAACCTGAAGATACTTGGAATAAGCGAAACGCATTGGGTGCAAGCTGGACAGCAACGGTTATCCTCGGGAAATGTGCTTTTATACTCCGGCCACGATGAAGAAAACGCCCCCCACACACAAGGAGTAGCATTGGTGCTATCCCAAGATGCATGGAAGTCTCTTATAAGATGGGAACCTCATGGACCTAGGATCATCACAGCATCCTTCAAGACGAAGAAGGAAGGGATTGCAATGAATGTCATCCAGTGCTACGCACCCACCAATGACAGCTACGAAGACGACAAAGACCAGTTCTATGCGAGGCTGCAGTCAATCATCGAGAAATGTTCAGCCAAGGACCTGACCATTCTGATGGGCGACTTCAACGCCAAGGTCAGAGTGGATAACACCGGGTATGAAGACATCATGGGACAACATGGACTGGGAGAAAGGAATGATAACGGTGAGAGGTTTGTGAACTTATGTGCCTTCAACAAAATGATTATAGGTGGCACCATTTTCTCCCACAAACGTATACACAAAACTACATGGGTTTCACCGGACCACATTACGGAGAACCAAATCGATCACATCTGCATCAACATGAAGTTTAGAAGGACCATGGAAGATGTAAGAGCAAGGAGAGGAGCTGAAATAGCTTCTGATCACCATCTGGTGGGGGCTAAAATGAAACTGAAGCTGAGGAAGCACTGGACAACTGGAGCAGCAGTATTACACAAGTTTAATACAGCCCTTCTCCGAGATACTAACAAACGCAACGAATTCAAATTAATTCCCAGCAACAAGTTCCAGGCATTTCATGATCTACTAGAAAAAGGTGGAACTAATATGGAAGACAACTGGAAAGAGATTAAGGGAACAATAACCTCAACATGTCAGGAGGTTTTGGGTCTCAAGAAATAACACCAAAAAGAGTGGATTTCTGTTAGTACTCTGGACAAGATCCAAGAAAGGAGGAACAGAAAGACAGCGATCAATAACAGTCGGACAAGAGCAGAGAAAGCCAAGGCACAGGCGGAATACACCGAAGTCAACAAGCAAGTGAAGAGGAGCATCAGGTTGGATAAACGAAAATTTGTTGAGGACCTAGCAATGACAGCGGAAAAAGCTGCAAGAGAAGGAAATATGAGGCTCTTATACGATACAACGAAGAAGTTAGTTGGGAAATTCAATAAGCCAGAACAGTAAATCAAGAACAAGGCTGGCAAACCAATCACTGAAGTGCATGAACAACGGAACAGGTGGGTAGAGCACTTCCAAGAACTCTTGAATAGACCAGCCCCACTGAACCCACCAGTCATCGAAGCAGCAGCCACGGATCTCCCTATAAGCACAGACCCACCAACAGTCGACGAAATCAAAATGGCCATCAGACAGATGAAGAGTGGCAAGTCAGCAGGACCAGACAACATACCAGCGGAGGCACTGAAGACAGATATAGAAGCAACTTCAAAGATACTCCACATTCTCTTCAGGAAGATTTGGGAGGAAGAACAAGTTCCAGCAGACTGGAAAGAAGGGTACCTCATCAAGATACCAAAGAAAGGCGATCTCAGCAACTGTGAGAACTACAGAGGCATTACTCTACTTTTAGTACCAGGAAAGGTCTTCAACAGAGTGTTATTTAATAAACAACAGAATGAAGGACCCAGTCGACGGCCAACTCCGAGATCAACAGGCCGGATTCCGTAAAGATCGATCATGTACCGATCAAATCGCTACTCTACGGTTCATTGTTGAACAATCGATTGAATGGAATTCACCACTTTACATCAACTTCATCGACTATGAAAAAGCATTCGACAGCGTGGATAGGAGAATATTATGGAGCCTTCTACGATATTACGGCGTACCCGAGAAGATAGTCAACATCATACGAAATTCTTACGACGGACTACATTGTAAAATCGTGCATGGAGGTCAGCTCACAGATTTATTCGAAGTGAAGACCGGAGTCAGACAAGGCTGCTTACTCTCGCCCTTCCTCTTCCTACTGGCCATCGACTGGATCATGAAGACTGCAACATCTGAAGGCACTCTCGGAATACAATGGACAACATCGACGAAACTAGATGACTAGGACTTTGCAGATGACCTAGCTCTTCTTTCTCACACACATCATCAAATGCAGAAGCAGACCAACAATATAGCAGCAGCCTCAGCAGCAGTAGGCCTCAACATACACTAAGGGAAAAGCAAGATCCCCCGATACAAAACAGCAAACGCTAACCCAATTACACTTGACGGAGAAATTCTGGAAGACGTTGAAACCTTTACATATTTGGGCAGCATCATCGACAAACAAGGAGGGTCTGATGCGGATGTGAAGGCGCGGATTGGTAAGGCAAGGGCAGCATTTCTACAATTGAAAAACATCTGGAACTCAAACCAACTGTCAGTCAATATAAAAGTTAAAATTTTCAACACAAATGTGAAGACAGTCCTGTTGTATGGAGCTGAAACTTGGAGAATTACGAAAAGTATCCTACAGAAGATACAAGTATTTATAAATAACTGTCTGCGTAGGATTCTTTGGATCTGTTGGCCAGATATCATCATCAACAACCTGTTGTGGCAGAGAACTAATCAACTTCCAGTTGAGGGAGAAATTAGGAAAAGACGCTGGAGATGGATTGGACACACACTGAGGAAACCATCAAACTGTGTCACAAGACAAGCACTGACTTAGAATCCTAAAGGCCACAGAAACAGAGGAAGACCCAAGAACACATTGAGTCGGGAATTGGAAACAGACATGAAGAGAATGAACAGCACTTGGGAAGAGCTAGAACGGAAAGCCCAGGACAGAGTTGGTTGGAGAATGCTGGTGGGCGGTCTATGCTCCACTTGGAGTAACAGGCTTTGATTGATTGATTGAATTTGCTAACAAACCTATTTATGCAAAGTCTAAGCTACGACTACGAATTGAACTCTTTAGAATTATTCTTTATTTTTTTATTTTTCTTTTTATTCTTTTTCTCTTGTTCTTTTTTCTTTTTTTATTTGCACGTCCTACATTACATTATCGTTTATACTCTTAATACTACTTCGCTAATTTGATTTATTGAATTATTATACTCAACTGATGAATCCCAAAATGGTTTCTTCCCAACGCCTATTGTAAATGAGTAGTATGTGATTAAAATAAATAAATAAATAAATGCCTGCCCACTCATTTCTCGTGTATAAATTTTGGAGACGTTTATAATCATGGCTCAAAAAAAATAAAGTGGCAAGCTACCCTTTGACTGCTAACAATGTCTGTCGCAAACGAATACTGGCTAGTATATATCAGGAAACATCAACTTTTGGAAGCTTAATTCATACTAAATATCTAAGTGTACTTGTGCACTGAAATTTCTACCTTCGCCTGATCCCCGAAAACTTTCCATAGTGATTACTATGAATGAAAACTTTGTGATGGTCTGCGCCACTCCACCTTAGAGCACCTTATTTGATATTACTGTTTACCCTTATTCGTTTTATTTGTAAATTTATTTATAGCGTTAGCTTGCGAAAGAGGCCAACTTTGCACAGAACTTGGGATTGTGTTTTGCATGTTTGAAGGCTGGAAAACTTGGCAAAAGTTTACCAAACAAGACTGCCCTATAAGCCAAATACTACTGACCAGCACCATCGAATATTCTTGCGGCAGCCCCGCTGAAGTTCGAATGAAATAAGCAGCACTTATGGAGACTCTGCGAAAGAGCTCACTTACTTGGGTGTTGTCCCGAGCAGGTTTCGTGGCCGCTAAACTTCCGGAGATATTTACGCACTATTTGATAGTGGTTCATTCTAGACATTAATTGGTTCAACGGCTGAACACCAAACGAATGAGTAACAGTGTTATATATCAGGGGAGTATCAATGGCGTCACGCACATTTGAAGTCCACCCCCCAATGATTTGGCCTCCAGGAGCACTATAGACGTTAATATACTTCAAGATTAGTGGTTAAGAAGAAATCAGAGGACAAATGGCCCAGAAAGGAGGAAACATAACCTGCATGGAATATCACGTTAATGGTCGAATGTATTGCTGGTCCAAAACGCACAGGATGGCTTGAAGTATTTGGGCATTATCCTAGTCGGTATAAATTACAGATAGCGATAGCTCGGATTCGGAGGATTGTGGAATATTTAAAGCTGATATATAGTGGAGGACCCAACCACAGTTTGAATGTGGAGCAACTGAAGATCATAGATTTGCGAATAAGAGAAAGGGTCATTATTAAGGTTACTCAGTAGGAGGACTGAAGAGACGCGAGGACGAATGCTAGCCTGGGCTGCACGGACCGTTAGGTGTTCTAAGAAATTACATATAGCTTAACCGTAGATGAAATAGTTTGTGTTGGTGAACTTTTGAACTCTAGTATGTCTCTCGGACCAGAATACCTGATTGTTTTACCGAATGACTATCTAATTTCAGAGATGATAACTAAACGTCCTCACAATGTTTAGGGTCACTTGGGGACCATTCAGGTACTGAAGAATGGTCGGACTAAAACTTGGATCATCAAGAGGTGGGAAACCATAAGAATCGTTGTGGAGATGTATATGGAGTGCAGAAGAAATGTTCGTTTACGAGAGTGACTAATAGCTCCAATCCTAGGCTGGAAGGCAGAAATGGGGAGTTACCCTATTGAATTTGTAAGCGTTGAATTTCACATCATCCGAAATGCTCACTCCTGAACTCCTACTCGTCACTTGCAAGATATACATGCTGCGATATTTCGGGGGAACTTAACAAAGTCGTTCCCTCTCCTCAAACAAAATACAAGCCTGACGAAGAAGGTGCAGAGACGAGCCATGAAAAGGGTCACTGGACTCAGACTAAAGTCGAAGGAATACTGGTTACGATCCCTTGGTCTCTTTTCGCCTAGCTACGGAATAACGAAGTTGCTTGGTGACAATATGCAGACCCCAAACAGCCTAGCCTACGCTTCTAAAGAAATCCAACCTCACATTCCTTGTAGTTCACAACCTGACAATCTCCACAGGATTATGCACTGTAGAGCGATCAGGCCGTACTTTTTATCATTAAGGAGCTACCCGATTTGGAATGGTACACGTACCGCCGTGACTTCGGAGACACATTAAACACCTCTAAAAAGAGGTTTAACGAGTACATATGTGTACACGGAATCCCGTCTATTCCTATGGGCAGATAACGCTTTTGTCAGCTACTCTTGTCGCTCCCCCATTATTTATTACGTTCACAAAATGCCACCACAGACAGTTCACCTAACTCATCTACCCATCATTTTATTCTCGTCAGTATCTCTTTCCCTCATCTTTTGTTTTCTCATCTTTCTTCCGATTTTTTCTTGATTTTATTTCCTTTTCTATTACTTCGTTACTTATCCGGTTGTCGAGAAATTTTATAGCTGCTAGTTCTCGCAAACTCATTTCTCACAATCAGAGGGTATTACTCAGTAAGTAGTTATAACTTAATAAATGGATACTTCCAAAGAACCGGGACCTCACCTCAATATCAAGGCGTGAGCGAAAAGGAATCAAATGTTTTAAACAAACTCGTCAAATAGATATTGGATATTGGAAATCACAGACCGGTCAGTCTGACAAGTGTTCATAACAAGGCTAACAGTTATTAAGGTTCTAGGGAAATCGATTTGAGATAAACTACTTTGAGATATGGACATCCATAATCTATTAGCCATAGAATAATTTGAACTGTGTACAAGTCGATTCGGCTTCTTTATTGCACGACATTTAACTGCATTTGTAGTCCTCACTGTTTAGCTCACTTTCCATCATACAATGTACCTTCAAGCCAGACGCAAAGTACTGAGGACTGAGTGTTACACAGTCGATCTAGACTTCAAGGGGTCCTAATCTTTACGTCGATTATTTCAAGTTTCCATTGTCGGGTTTATTACTAATACTGTTATGTTATTGCTAACCGTTGTCAGTTACTTTTATTATCTACATTTAGGTGCATCTAGTTTCCTTGCTGAGTCATCGGCTCACCTTTTTGTTCTCTTTTAGATTCCAGCTGATTGCAAACGGTTTCACCTACTGAGGGATATGAGCTAATGAATAACCATATGGATTCACCTCTATCACTATCCTTCAATAGGAATAACAAATTCTAATTTCGAAGTCTTAATCACACGGAATCGCTGACACCAGTTAGTCAGTTCACGAAATCCTGAGTTCAAAATACCAATGAGGTTTCATCACACTGTGTAGATAACTATTATCGCAATGAATCCAAGAAATAATTCTGACACAGTGAAGGGAGGCAGATCAGTTAGGAAACATAGGATTAAAGGGTTTTACCTGTTTGAAAGATGTTCCGGAGGAATACTCAACCTGAAATTTGACTCGGAAGTATTGGAATCGTTCTACTATAAATGTACATACCCAAGCTCTCGTGGGAGATTTCGTTTTGGTGCAGCATTCACAACATTTTTATCAATTGCCTGGTTGGTATATTTTTCAGTTTTGCAGCCTAGTTGCTTAATGTACAGAGTTGGATTCAGTCTTGGTGTTATAATTTCAATTGCTTATTTCGTAACCAGTTTCATCGATAGGCTTTTCAGATCCAGAGCAATATTAATCAGTGGTAGTCACGCTTGGATTTCATGCTTTCTCGGTTTGCTTGCGTTTGCTCCCTCCGAACCTGGTGCCACTTTGGCTTTTAATCTAAGCCTAATTTTGCAGCTCGTATTGATTACATATACCATGGTTCCTTTACGCTTATGGCAGCTGTTGGCTATATGCGGACCTGTCAGTATTTTGCAAATAATTTTAGCAAGTATGAGGTACGGTCAGGTTCCAGGTTGGTTCGTGTTGCTAATTTTTGTTGGTCATTTGTGCGTCCATTTGATTGGAATTAATCTACACCTTATGTCTCAGGTAAGTTTGTTTTGCCACTTTACTTATGACATCCAATAACTCAGTCCGAAATTCACACTTAACACTTTTATGCTATATTTTCCTTTTAAATGACATTGTGCTTCAGCTACTGTTAGCTGCACTAAGTTTAGTCTCATTAAATTTGCTTGGGTTATCCATAATTAACACTACTCCCTACAAAACGTTTTCGTGTCACAGGTTCTTACTAAATATGGACCTGAAATTGGTGTTACTTTCAGTCTTACCTCAACGTAGCTAGTTGCAAGGTCAGGTTTGTTGAGTTTATTGTACTTTTTCATAGAAAAACCTTTCAGCTAGCCTATTCGTGACTTTTAAAATGCAGAATGATGTGCATTGGCCACCAAAGTAGGACAGTTTATAATGACTAAGATTGCATTATTAAGTTCTAAACTGATAAGACTTTAAATTTATTTTATACACTCATTTCCTAGTTATTTTACACATTCGTTTGGGTCATTTTTAGATTGTTCGGATAACCTGTTTTATTTTGAATGAATTTCCTTATACAGAAACAATACTATTCATATGTCTTCATTTATTTAAACAGGTTTGGCGCCGTTCAACATTTCTACGTATGGGCTATAACGCATTAATGCGGAAAGCATTAAAAAAGGAACAGGAAATTCGTGATGATATGATTCGTTCACTTATGCCTAACCAAGTTGCCCAAGAAGTAATGCGTGAGGTTGGTAGTGAAGGTACCGCTGAGTATGAGGCTAATGATGACAATCACAAGCATTTGGACAATAATGATGTTAATAAAAATAAATTCAGAAGAAACGCATCTAAACAAGGTCAACATAGAAAGCTGAGGAACAAAAAACTACACAATGAAGCAAACAATATTAATACAGTTGAAAAGTTTAAAATTACTGGATTCAATTATATTATTGATGGAGAAGATAGTGAAGATGACGATGAAACGCAGATTTCAAAGAAGGCTAGTATTTGTAGTAATTGTGGACAAAAACCTCTACAACAAAGTTAGTTTGTGAAAACAAAAGTTAGATAAATCACTATTATTAGCGAGAAGCTGTTTTAAGTTGTTAATTAATGTAAAGTAATTAACGTGAATGTGGTTCACATCAACCGAAGTATTTTGATAAAATAGTTCTTTTTGTTTACCAGGAATGTTTCGTAAAAATATTGCTTCAGAAGAAATCCTAGCTAGTCACTTCCCCTTAAGCGCAAACGCAAAGATTCACTATATTTATGACGTACATCAGAGATTGCTCTAAACCACTAGATCTCAGGTTATAACCCAGCTTATGTATGAACAGCCGAGTGGTACCACTAGCCCTCGGTGTTCTTTGGAATTGACTTCCAAAACTACTTGGTTGGCGGTCCGCATAATGGCAATGTAGTAGCCCTGAAGCCTTTGGAATTAGGTCAGCCATCGTGAGAATGGTTCACAAACGTTAAATTACTTTAGAAGTACTCAAATCTTGTGTAGTTGTCTAATCAGTAGGTAAATCAGATTTCAAACGTGCTATCCGTCAGTGTTCACCAACTAAATTTAAATTGATCGGCTAACTTTCAGTTTATTATGAGAGGGGTTGAATTATACTGGTCTTCAAGAAATATACTGTTTCGTGACATTCATTTTTCAGCATTGCGATATTCCCAAAATTTAGTTGAAATTTTTACTGTCTAAAATGATTCGATAAATGGTCCACGTAAAGGTTAATACAGTTGTTTATGAAATTATGTTTGCCACAGAAGATGAATGATATTTTCGTTCCTCTTTTGATTCATTTATTGAGAATAGTACGCCTCCCTGGTTAGTGTCCTGTATCAAAATTGTGAGGGGAAATTTGAATGTTGTCTACTACTTAACACTAGTTCCAATTAGAGGTCATCCTTTTCAGTTTGTAATGTGTCAAGCTGTTTAGACACTTTATTAGTAACATGGTGTTATTTTGTAAGAAATGCTTAGTTCTTACCATTATGTTTCATCAACCTAGCAAGGGTAATATTGTCCGGAGTTTTCAAGTCCATCTGGCTGTTTCAACTGAGTTAAGAATGTCATGTTCGGAATACTTGCTGATTCCAAATTTCTTGTTATCAAATTAGATAAATTATCTCCCCAGTTTTCACCACATAACTTTTCTATCGATTTGTCTGTGCGCTGAATCGTATCTTCTAATCCGTATATTCGTTTAAGCGATTTTATATTCTCTAGGTTAGTATCTGTTTCATTCGATTGTTGAATTGCTTTTACTGAAACCTTAAGTTATTTTAGTTGTCTGCCATGCACATGTAAAGTTCATTTATACTCTCCTCTATTTAATTGACTTCATTTTCAGTTGAATTAGAAGTAGATCCTAGTGTTGGTGGTACCAACAGTCCAAAATGCAGTCTAGTGCCTAAAATAACTGTTCCTCCAGCACGTGCTGTTGCATTTAGAAAATTTCATGTAAATCAATTAGAAAATGTTAGTGTATTGTTTGCTGATATTGTTGGTTTTACTAAAATGAGCTCGAATAAATCTGCATCACACCTTGTCTATTTATTGAATGATCTTTTTGGAAGGTAAGTGCATATTTTCCAGACAGTTTAATGAAAAGGTTATTTCACATTTCTGATACAGCTAACATAATTACAACTGCATTAGTCCTTTTGTGATGCTAATTTTTACTCTTTATCTGATAAAGAATGTAGAAAACCTTAGTTGGATATTTTTTACATGAATGACAGCTCATATTTTCTAAGAATATTTTCAGGCAGTTGCTCAGTATGTTCTTCACAGTCCATAAAGCTGTCAGTTTGCTACAAATAGGTTGCCACTTCTATGTCAAAATGTTGTAGCTATATGGATATTAAGGGTTACGGATTGTGGTGTGCTGTCATAGTATTTTGCTTATATATAGAATATGAAGGTTCTTATAACCAGCCATGCGACTTCACTTTTATAATTAATCCTAATGACTAAGTAAACTGATTTTGTGCTACCAGTTTCATTAGATATGTAGAATCAAAGCTGACTTTATTTACAGATAATGGTACCAGTTTCGGAAGCGTTTACCCAGCTCGATATCCGCGCTCACTGACGTTTGACCTAACTAGACTACAAAAGTGGGAAGATTTTGTGTGCATAACTAATGAGCACATATATGTGTCATCAATGGCATGTAGGTCGTAACCTTGACTAAATGAACAATTCGCTTGCTTATAATAACGTGCCTACGCTCATTTTTTTTTCATTTACAATGCGACGTTACCACAGTTCATGACCTTTCTGGATTTTCGGAAGTATACGAGTTGTTTAGGCTGATCCAGTTTCTCACAAACATCATAATTATTAAGTACAGAATAGATTATATTCATCCTACTTTTTGTGACTCCTCAGTAGTTCATACTCATTAACCCTTCAAATAAATGGCTATGGGGTTTCGAGAAAGTTGTTCAGATATCTTAATTTTGACGACTGAATCTCAAACATGAACCCAGCTCTACTACTTCGGTCTTGGACAGATGAGTAATCTCACTAGCATGCAAAAGTATAGCTCATGGTTTTGAGCGTGCGAGTTCACGCCTAGTAATTTTGTTAGTTGCATTTGATGTACATACGTGTTTCATATAAATATCTATCTATCTATCAATATATATATATGTATATATATATATATATATATATATATATATATATATATATATAATTTTATAACTCCCATATCGCAACCATATGTTTGTGTACTCAAGCCTTTAAACCATATTTTTTGTATGTGAAAGGTGAGTGTGAAGCCAAATAGCTATCCAAATATAATTACGTGTAATGTTCCCCGTACCTATTTGTACAAATCCATGCACAGCAGCCATTAAGTTATTCAAGTTCGTTCCATGTTATATGCGTGTGTTGAAATATGCTACTCTTAATAATTCAGTCAGTCAGTCAGTAGAACGTGGCATTTACGAGCGCTAGCTCAAGTTGCCATACCACATTAGCACGATGAGATCAAATTAATAAGATTATTACCAGGATATAGTTCAAAAAGTAGTAATGAAAAGGTATGTATGAAAGAATGATCGAACTCATGACTTAGAAGAAGACAAAGAGGAAATGTAGCTGGCGCACTGTAATCCATTCTGAACCACGTCACACAACCAAAAGTTTCAATTATCATGCAGATCCCAACCAGGTACTCCGCGCCCACTAGCATATCTCAGACCAACAGCCAACGACTTCATGAACTCATACCATGTTTTGGCTAGTTTCTATTTTACTCCTACACTAACCAATACTGTGCGGCAAGGCAGGTATGCTTGAGTGTGTGTAGTACATGTTCCAACCACGTAAGGATTTTAGTCCTTTCTTACAAAATGACACTATTAGCAATTGAGACTAGTCTGATGGAATTATGTCCAGTTCACAGACTTCAGCTAATAGATCAGTCAACTCAACTTTTGAGACGCCAGCGAAGCTTATGATCAAATACCCATAACAATTGCATGCCTCCTATTATCATAACCCGTGTTTCACTGCTGTGGGTTAATAAGAAGCGAACTGCTTAACGGTATACTCGTTCCTTAATTAGCAGTCAAACGTATCTCAAATCAGCAGAAGTCAGGCATAGGTTGTGGATCCATGCTGAAATTCCCTCAGATACCAACCCATTATAATAGATGAGACTTCTAAGATACGTAAAGTAGTTGACGCACTCAACCGCTTAGCTTCATAGGATCATTCTTTGTGACGATATAGGCAAGTTTACATTTAGAGGGGAAGGTCGCGTTGTATACATGATTACATCCTTTCGCTAGGCGGTCCGCTTATTACTGACTTACGATTACAGAACATGGGCTATTAAGATAAAAGATGTTTGTCGGATCCAGATCTTTGATAGTGGAAGTAGTCGAAGCGTCGCCTGTATATCATGGAATGATGGGGTAAGTAATATGTTGGACACAGAGTACTAAGAAAAAAAAGTCAAATCAGTCGAGGTTGTGAATGTTCATCTATCGAGGTGGTGAGGCATGTACTACGTATGCCCAACCACAGCCTACTTGGTTGCGCGATGTTGGCTGGTGTAGAAGTAGTATCGAAGGAAGCTAGGGGAAGTAAAACCAAAACATGACATCAATCTATGAAATCTTTGTCTGTTTTTCTGCGCCGTGTTGGTGGATGCGGACTATCTGGTTGGGGTCGGTGTGATAATCGTGATCAGTGGCTGGAAACATCTCGTGACATGATTGAGAATCAGTCGCAGTGGCACAAGTGTATTCATTCTGTATCTTCTGGGTCTAGTTTTCATTCTTGTTTCGTACATACCTTCACTTTGTTCCTCCCTAGTGTATTCTGTTATCGTGTTAATCTTGTAAATCTTATCTCATCGTGATATCGTGGTATGCTAAATTAGACCTATACGTATATTTACCAGTTTCTACGTTAATAATATTAATAATAAAGTCATATAAAATGGATAGCCTGTTTTTGATGAGTAGGTTTGATTGTAAAGGATGAGTTAACAGACTGTAATAGTTCCTTTTAGCCACTTGATTTCTGTAGTGTATTAATGATCCATCTACGAAACTCATATCCTACAGTTACTTATATGTTAAATGATTGACTGGTGGCTAGACATGTCAAGGTTTTTTACAACTCCAGTTTCGCGTCCGTCTGAAGATCAGACATTTATGATCACCTCGAGGTCAGGCAGTAAGTAGATATATTTGCTTCATTCCTTCCTGTTGAATTATTTCGTGGTGTCTTTTGTATAGTTACTTAGGGTATATTTGCACGTTAAGTATGTAGGGATCAATTCGGTTGGCTATCAAAGCTTCTAACTTATTTCCTCAGTCTTCTCATTTAACATAATGTTCGAGCCAAAGCGTTAAAAGGCGTTTGTGTCTGCCGTAGTGAATCGAACACCACAGACCATTACAGTAATTATATTTTATTACGTTTTAATATTTCTTGCGGAAGTTTGTTCTTTGACTCTGAATGAAATATATTTTCCTGAGGGTTCTGTTGGTTATTAATATCAATTCATGTCAGTTGGTTTGTTTAATTGAATAATTGTATCTAGCATGTAGTCTTCTGGACCATTATTTATTATGTTATATATCATCTTTCAGTCTATTCCTCGTTTATTATGTATTGCAGCAAATCTACTCATAAAATTCAATATTCTTCATAAGCGATAAATAATATAATGTCATGTAGGTAAGGATATGTCAAGAATAAAGTAATCTGGATTGTATTCCTAATTAAACGATTTATTTTTACTCTTTTGTGCTCTCCGACTGTATATAAGGTATCATTTCTTAACTTATAATGATTTGATTCATACCCATTGTTACTGATAGCCTTTGTTAAACCGACTTTAATCTCTTACAATTTTAAATCAATCATTCGCTTGCTCCACTTTTTACCTAATATCTCTACATTGACAACAAGTGTATATAGTTGTTTGATTATAACTACAACCTAGTATATTTCAATATTTTGTGATATCAGTATCCATTTTATGTGGTACGCATCATGATGTTGAAAGCATTTAGTACAAATACTGGTTGTGATTGCAATCTGTAGAATAAGTCCTTGAATTCATGAATCTAGATGACATACATTTTCTTCTAATACCACCACCACTTTCTATAGGTTTGATCGTTTATGCGAACTTGTTGGATGTGAGAAAATTGCCACTCTAGGTGATTGTTATTACTGTGTATCTGGGTGTCCGAATCCAGTGGTTGATCATGCTGAGCGAACAGTAGAAATGGGTAGAGCAATGTGTTTAGCTATACAACAGTTTGATGAAGATCATTCAGAAGAAGTAAGTGGTGTATATTTATATATGATTATATGAACGCTTATTTATTTCTAGTTATAACCTTTGTCCTTGCTATTATTCATTCTGTAACATTGATACACTCGTTTGATGATGATAATAAGACCCATTTACCAAGTACAACTTAGACTCGGACCATGCTATGGTTAAAGGTTAGTGATACTGTTACTCAGCAGCTGCTCAAACCAAACAGTTCGTGTTGGGTTCGACATGAAACCTCATGAGTCAGAGTTAGGCTTAGTAACATCTAAGTCACAGCCGCACATTCATTAATATACAGATCTCATTTTAAACCTATAGGTTTTTAGTTTATTACCTTAGGGTATATGCTCTGTCGAAAATAAATTCAGAATCGCAAGTTCATTTTTCAGAGAATTATTCATTGTCTTGTCATAACCGTTTTCACTTTTCCAAATAGACATCTACGTAAGTAAGTTATTTTGAGTGTGAAAATAGTTTCACAAGATGCCTGGTAAATTTTTTCACTAAGCTAGCTGGTAATGATCGATGTTTGAATACATTTTTATCAAAATTTACTTTATCATATACTCGTATCATGTAAATATCACTTATTTACTGTGTGCTGCTGTTTTGACGTTATTCATCTGTTCAAAAAATAAGTTTTTCCATTTCCCGTGTTCACCTATTGTTTGATAAAAATGCAAATTCAAGTAGCTCTTGCTAGTTTGCTTGAACGCGTTACTACTTATATTTTACTATGTCTTGAACATTTTCGTTCATAAATGTTAAGCGTCAATTCATTATCTGTCTACTTTAAAAATTAGTTTCACGTTCATCTGTTGAGAAATATAGTGTTTAAGTTTCCTTCTAGGAAAGTTGATTTTTTTTATGCTTATAGATCTGACCGAGCTCTCGTAAATTGTAATGTAGATACAACAACTCCGTCACTAATGCGCTAATCCTCACTAAGTTTGCTTGATATAAATAATCCTACTTGCCTATTGCAATACGTATTTCAAACTCTTACATATTACATATGTTACATCGATCACAAGTTTCTTATCGCATGTCATCAATCACGACTATGTAAACTACAATCTGTGTTGAGTTGGTATCACTTAACATAATTTTCTTAGTTTCTACCTACCTATTCTATCCCAGATGTCTCAAAAGTTGAGTTGACTGATCTATTAGCTGAAGTCTGTGAACTGGACATAATTCCATCAGACTAGTCTCAATTGCTAATAGTGTCATTTTGTAAGAAAGGACTAAAATCCTTACGTGGTTGGAACATGTACTACACACACTCAAGCATACCTGCCTTGCCGCACAGTATTGGTTAGTGTAGGAGTAAAATAGAAACTAGCCAAAACATGGTATGAGTTCATGAAGTCGTTGGCTGTTGGTCTGAGATATGCTAGTGGGCGCGGAGTACCTGGTTGGGATCTGCATGATAATTGAAACTTTTGGTTGTGTGACGTGGTTCAGAATGGATTACAGTGCGCCAGCTACATTTCCTCTTTGTCTTCTTCTAAGTCATGAGTTCGATCATTCTTTCATACATACCTTTTCATTACTACTTTTTGAACTATATCCTGGTAATAATCTTATTAATTTGATCTCATCGTGCTAATGTGGTATGGCAACTTGAGCTAACGTCCGTATATGGCAGATTCTACGTCGTGCATAACTGATTGACTGATTTCACTTATCTTTGAAGTTATATGAATCCTGATGGATTGGTATCTTTTTGCTTCTTCCACATTTCATCACCTATTACTCAGACGAGATGTCATCCTACCATTGTTCGAATACGATGCACAGCAGCCAGTTTAGTTTTATTGTGTAGATATTAAACGTGATCTTTTCAGAATTTAATACTTGTAATTTACTCATATTTGCTAATCGGTTTCTTCGATTCATTGCTCATGTTTGTTGAAACCGCTGAGTAATTAATACTGAGGTTAAACGTAGATTGCAAAAGAAAGTTGTGTATGCAATTGATAGGGTTTAGGATCTTCACCTACTAAAGTGGTTGGTACATGAATTATTGATAGTGTTGTTGATGTAAGGATACGAATGAAGGAAACTATGGTCGTATTATGAGTTAGATGGTTGAATTTTTAAGCTCCTAAAGCTTTGGGGTTGAAGAAATCAATATTGATCAGTAGATGGGAATATAGCTATGCGATGGGGCTGTGTTGATAGCCGCTTACGCAGTGTGATTATTGATTCAAAGCACTGAACTGAAATCACAATCAACACCATAGGCAAGAAGGAGAAAATTTTCAATTTACTAGAATAACGTACTTATTTTTAAAATGTTAAACGCAAATGTTATAATTGTTGGTTATTCACTCTGGAGTCAATATAGACGTCTTTTTCGCCTTTCATACCAGTGGCCAGCCGAAAATGAGGCATCAGTATATTATTACCTGTTGATCTTCAATTACGCATTCGACTAAACCTAAACTAATCGTGTATAGATTAGCTGCAGATGTTGTCATTTTAGAAGAACTTTCATGGTTTCCATGTAGATATTTATTTGAATTCTAATTCTAATAAGATCTTTAATGATGAAATGAACTATTTGTTACCAAGTAGTTCATCTAAGTTGATGTTGTCTGTAAAGTGACCAATTAGATATTCGTCAAGTCCTTCATATTGCTTATCAAATTTTATGGATCATGTTGTAATGTGGTCACTAGTCTAAGTGACTCGATATTACTGACACAATGTAGAGATGAAAGGTGGTTTGAGGATTATCGGCAGGAAACCCTGGACTTATGTTTTGTGCTATGTGGCATTCGCCAGCGGTCCGAATGGCTCAGTGGTAAGGTTACAGATTCTTAAACTGGGTGACCCTGGATTGAATCGGCTATACTTTGCTAACGAATGCTATATAGAACGAAACCTAAGTTTAAGGTTTTCTGCCTTCTACCCTCAAATTACTTTCCAAGGATAGAAATCTTGTAACAATCACAGATGCATCAGTTTGATTAATATAGTATCCACGATACCAGCGTCTGTAATCATCCGACGTTTGTCCGAAGTCAAGGAACAACAAACTCATGTAAACCAGGCTGGTTTCAGACCTAGAAGAGGATGCATATATTTACTTTACGTCAGGTTCTAGAGCCTAGGCATAGCTACAGTCGTCCGACGACGGTTGTATTCCTTAACTTGAAAGTCGAGTTCGACTCCGTAGATAGAGACGCACTATGACAACTTTCGTCTTTGAAAGGAGTTTGCGAAATGTACATAAACCCTACAAAGGCTCTCTACTGGAACCACTGGTCGAGCTAGAGCTTATGACGAACTGTCAACCTCAAGTGGTGTTCAGCCCTTTCTAGATAAGTTGTAACCACCCCCCTCTTGCGGTGGTGATGGGGAGTGTAGTTCACTGAAGTGGAAGTACGAAGCAAACGTACAGCGCCTGGATTGATGAGCTTTGAGGGTCTACTTGAGGAAGTTGTAAAACCCTGATCCCTAACTAATGGTGTACATGAGCTCCAGTATGCCAATGAAACGAAAGGCACATGAGCCGATTTCGGTCACTAAATACCATTGGACTGCGTTTCTTGACGATGTCCCACTGCCTTGTGGATTGACCTTAAACTCAAGTACTAGGAAACCAGACCCTTGAGAAAGCCACCTGCCTCGGTTTGAACGACCGGTTAATAACTTACGTCACACACAATTCCAACCAATGAGAATTAAACAGTGGTCCGTTTATAATATTGCTTCTCACTTGAATGATATACTTATGCAACACTTACTGTAATTCTCACTTTATTTTAAATACCCTTCTATTTTTATCTGTCGCTTATTTTCATTACATATTGCGAGACATCCCGCATTGGGTTTCTCCAGATCCATTGTGAAAAAGACCAATTGGGCAAGCAATGTTATGTTTAGCGAAAACAGAGTATGTCATAAAATACTACATACATTACTTCCAATCATCAATTTGCACATCCTCTGCGTTCTCTGGACTGTGTCGTTTATTAGCTTGCTTCTCTTGGTTGTTCTCGATTCTCCTCTGTATTTTATTCACGCTTTGCTTCTTGCCACCTCGCAACTTGCCTTGTATGCTGTTTACTGATTCTTCCTAATTTCCTTTGACTCTCTGCTACCTACTACTTATTGATGACCTTATAAGTAGTATCCACTTCACCCTCGCAACTCACTGAGGAACGTCAGTTTACTCTGGTAACTCATGATTTCAGGTATTCCTTTATATACACAGGAAACCAGACCACAGTGTCAGTCAATTAGGAATTCAACATTAATTCAAACAAGGGAGATAGTGGTAGTGAACAGAGGTAACGTATACACTACTAATTAACTGTAGTTCATAAATAAGGGATAATTTATAGCGAATATGCTAAACCGGAGAATAAGGCAATAGAGACATAATAATGATAGGGATAGAAAGCCTACACTGCACACAACTAAAATAATTGAAATCGTCTTCTAAGACATAGTTCCGGAAGTTAGTCATTCTTTTTTTTTAATCGTTCAACAGAACACCTCCCCCTTGGAAAAATGAAGATAGTGACAGGGTCTCGTGCATTCACTTGAATTTGAGTGTGGTCATGTACAATTATAAAAGAAAAGAAAACATGACTAGTTATGCATTGTATAAACAACCACAATCCACCACGGATTTCCTTCCGCACGAAAAGTTGTGGAATCCTTGCATGGTAACCCGGACGACACTTGGTCACGTTAGACATCTGTGATCCTTTAGCCGGTACTATCACATTCCCCTGAACAGCTGTGTCCATTACTTAGGAAGACCGCGTCTGGGGCGTACTTTGACGAGGGTAGCAACTTTCCTCGGTTTAATGCTTCTTTTTGCTGAATGCTTCAGCTTCTTGTGAAAAGTACACAATTTGGCCAAGTTACTCAAAACAACTTTCTGATTCGGAGTAGAGGCTTTACTGTGCGCACATCTGTTGCTATGATCACTCGACGATTTCTGGGGGACTATGATGGGATTGTCATATAGCATTTACTTCGTCTTTGGAATGATTAGAGCAGATGCATCCAGTTCATCGGTTTGGCTCTCTGGATCAGCGTCTCTAGGTAATAGGGGTAGAGATGATTCTGTTGAACATGGTAGATGAATTTCGGTGATTGCTTTATTAATTACTTCTGTGCCAATGTGGCTGATGTGACAGTATTCCCTGCTTGATAGAACAGCTATCAACTGCTGATTGATTCTTACAAATTGATCCAATAATAAGTGTATACGTTCAGTGGATGTTTGCATGTTGATTTTCTGTAAAGAATGACAGCCAGTGTCCAATTAATTGACAATATAGACAACTCTCCATACTGATTGACAGATAATAGCGCCTGACTTTTTAATCAATGATTAGCGACGTTGACTCTACATAGGCTACTCTTTGATTTTTTTTCAACCTACTACCAACTCTTGTCTCCAACTGCAATGACTCGAACGTGAGACCGATTGTTTGATTGGTGAATTGATCAGGCTGATTACCTGGCCAATAAATGGACGGCGTCCTCGTTTGGCGTTAACAAAAGGCTATTATGGTGATGGGAGCGTATCACCAATCAGTATTCGCTCACACTTCCGGCCTGTGATTGCTAGTAACCCCCACCGTTGAGACTCGTTGTGCGTCGTAGATAAGTGCTTAATGTTTGGAGCGAGAGTGCTTGTACTGAAATCACTACGACAAACGGTGTTGCAACATATTGATCATGCTGGAATAAAACGAATGGAGTCCATAACCAGCAGTTTTGCATATTGGCCAATGATTTTCTAACATATCATCGACTTGGTAAGCAGATGCACTCAGTGTCAACAGGTGGCAAAATTCTACGCTAAAATACTGCTAATCACATGGCTATATCCCAAGTATCCCTGGTCACGGATACCTATCGACTTTGCCGACCTAATCAGTGGAGTCATGGTGGATGCGTTCTCAAAGTGGTTAGAGACTCTTCCCGTGGTGCCACCATCGACCACGAAAACTCTACAAATCTTGATAAAGGCTTTTTCGAGGGGCGGTTTGCTAGACATGATCGTTTCAAACAATGGGTCTCAGTTTGCCTCTATCAAGTTTCAGGAATTCCTCCATCACACATTTCCGCTGTCGACCTTGTCACTCGCAGTCCAATGACTAACCATAGAGGCTTTGGACACCCTCAAGAGAGCTAGATATTAGTCAAAAGTGGAGAGGACGCCTACCAAGTCGCTGCAGAACTTTATCAAACGACTATCAGTAGAGCATTATCAGACCAGAAATCCCCAGCAGAGACTCTTATGATAAGAAGGCTGAGGATAGTCCATAATCTGATGCTACCAAGTAGGACCACATAAACAGCGATCATGAGGATGCCGGCGTATGGGGTTGGGTGTCCAGTATACGCCCACGATTACAGACCCAACTATAGTCCTCGGGTGGGAACTTGTGTAGTAGGGAAGACGGGACCACGTAATGTACGAAGTAAAGGTGGTGGGGGATGGACAAATAAGCTCGACATTCGAACCAGCTGCGTATGCGGTTAGCCTAAGATCACTCATCATCAAACCAAAATCTTCCTCTGGAAGTCCTCTTGGATACTTTCAACTTATCCCCATTCTCAGTGAATGAAACAGACCAAAAACCAGTCGACTTACGTTTCAGAAGATGGTCACTCAAACAACGGCGTCAAACGGTTAAGATGCAAATGGATCCGTGGAACGTACGTTGTTAGAAATGGATGGTGTTGGAGATGTTAGATCCTCATAATTTATTGATTTTGTGCTTCGTTTGTGGGACTTTAAATTTTTCGTTTTCGCGCCACCTTTAGTTTATGTTTCCTACCTAGTAGAACGTTAAATCCTATTGGTCCTTTGTTAATTTTACCACTCTATTCGTGACACTTCCAAGAACCTTCTCTTTTTTTGTAAGTATACACACGAGTTGAGTGCTTGTTATTCGTGTAATAGGCTGCCTGTAGAGTTAAACGCTTCTTGCTGACGTTAGACTTCCTCCTCCAGTTACTTGGGCTTGGGCTCAGAGGAATAGATTAGCTCTACCTATTTTGTTGCTGGTCATGCTTTTGTTAGCTAGTATCGAAGTGTCATCTTAATTCGTAAATCCTTGCATTCCAAACAGAGACCATATTAAATATAGCCCAGAATAAAAGTCAGTGGTGGTCGTGCCTCAGTTTGTTATTCCAGTTTTCATGGTAGTATGGTGATTGCTTTTAGTAAGGACGGAATCTTCTTGTTTGTACCTCTTTTGAAAGTGCATCTTCTACCTCGTAATTCTCTTGTTGTCTTATTAAATTTTACATTTTCCCCTTGATTTCCTTCTTCATTTTCTTCACAATGGTACTTTTGTACTTGTGTAGTGCATATACTTTTGGTGCCATTTTGTGCTAAGATAATAATGATAATTATTATTATATTGTATGTAGTAGGCAACTACTGTCAACTTGTATTTTAGTCCCATCCAAAAATGATGATCAGGTCTTTCGGTGTTAAAGGAAAATGCAGCAATCATATGTATGTATGATCAACATAGAACCTGGCACATATATGTGCATCGGTCCAAGTTGTCATACCTCTATAGCACCGCATGATTAACACCACATTAGTAGGATTTACTTTGATGATGATTGTAATAATAATAATGCTAATAATAATAATAACAAGAAGTGTGAATATATAGAATATGGTTCAGGGAGCGTGGGAAAAAAGTTATGAAATAATTTACATTTCACGATTTACAGGAGGACAATTAGAGGATACATCTGCGTCATTGTAACCGATTCTGGGCCATGTCACTAAGTGTTTCTATCCACTGGTTACGGTATTCACGAGGACTCCATTTAGGTAGTCTGCGGCTACTGACACAATTCAAACCGGTAGTCAGTGACTTCATAGACTGGTACCATGTTTTAGTTTGACCACCTCTAACTCTCTTCCATCCTGTTTCTATATCAACCAACATCGTGGATCAACGCAGACGTTCGTTGGGAATACACAATTTATGTCCTAATACCTCAGTCGACGAAGATTCAAAACCTCATCGGCTGATTTACCACCTTTACCTAACACCCGTCGTCTAACCTCGTTACTGCTTACCTGGTGGTCTCAGCTGATGCGAGCTATGTTTCGAAGACATCGATGGTCAAAAACTAATAACCTTTGAGTGTCATATACCGTTAATGGCCACGTCTTACATCAATGCAGTAAGACAGAGCGAACTGTTGCGTAGTACACTCTTCCTTTCGTTGAGGGACGAATACCTCGTCTATGCTATAGGTGACGGAAGTTGGCCAACGCCGAGCAGACTTTTTGAGTTCGCACGGGATTTCGTCAGAGACCAACCGATTAAGGCTAATCAGACTTCCAAGACAAATAAAGTGGTCGATGTGCTTAACTACTTCACTCCCTACCTTTAACCCTGGTGTTGACGAAGACCACTCCTGGAGCAGTAGTTTGCATTTAGAAAGGGGAGAAACGCATTCCGAGCATGGTTGCATTGGTGTTTGTTACTCTGCGTCTTATCAGCGTCTGTGTCATCAGTATATTCTAACTCAATAAATGGGTCTCCTGGTACAACATTAATTCCTGAAAAGTCAGACGATGAAAGTGTAATTTCCAGTAGTAAATCGATTGTGAAATTAAACAAAAATGGAGGAAGTGGACAGCCTTGATGGACACTACTTGAAGTTGCAAGTTCGGATAACAGTTCACTACAAGCCCTAACATGATTAATAGTGTTTGAGCTAAAAGCCTTCACAGGATTTATATACTTCTGGGGTATGCCTTCCAATGAAAGACACTGCCATAGAACTTCTCGGTTATAGAGTCAAATGCCGCTTTCTAGTCGATAAAAACCACCATTATCGGGTGCCGAAAAGTATGTCTGTGTTCTAAAACATGACGAATGGTGAGTATTTGGTCTATACAGCCGTAACCAGTTCTGAAACCCGCTTGATTTTCTCGTATTTGTAGATCACGAGTTGCAGTTAAGCGTCTGATAATTATAGAAGCTAGTATTTTAAACACTATATTAGTCAAACTAATTTTTCTATGGTTATCGCAGGACGACTTTGACTGTCGTATACTGGAACGGTTAACGTTTGACACCAGTCAGACTGAGTTATGTACAGTTCCCAGACTTATTCGAAATATCAGTCAGCCTAGCTGTCAAAGTGGGACCACCATCCTTAAAAACCTCTGAGGATAATCCGTCTGGACCTGCTGCTTTTCCTCGTCCATTGTCCTGAACGTCTAGACTGAGGGCTAATAAGCGTTCCATCTTTTTCGGAGATCGTCTCAATAACGCTGGATTTTTTAATCCCGGTTTCTTTTATTAGTTTGAAAAGTTGTCTAGTGTTACCAAACCTCGCTTCCTTTTCCATTTCCTTTACTTTCGTTAAACACCACTGCTCATGGTCGTTTCGCAGACTTTTTGTCAGTTTGTACTTGATTACTCTTCGCTCCTCATCATGTTCAGAGCCTGACGAGATAAGTCTTCTGGAGTTTATCAATTCAACAGAAGCCACCGGAAGCCACTGATTTTTCTTTATATGTTGGTTTACATTCTTGATAGATATCACTGTAGATGCCACAGCTGTTTGGACATCTTGCCAAGCAGTATCTAGTTGGGTCGCATCTTTATAATCGCCTAAGTGATTCTTCAGTTGTTCCTGGAATTTAATCTTATCTGTTTCATTGGTGAACTGAATTCTAATGGGTTTTCTTGTGGTAGCTTTTCTTCGCCCGGTAAGATGCAAGTAAATGCGTGCTCGTACTAGAGTGTGATCAGAATCCAAACATGTACTCCAGAAAGATCGGCAATCTTCTATCGAGCCTCTCCAGCGGTGACTAATCGCGATATGGTCTATTTGAGTCCACCGTTGAGTAGGGCCAGGAGGTCTCCATGTTAAACGATGTCGCTCCTTATGCTTAAAGTTCTTGTTGGCTAGAAATAACCGAATATCTGAGCAAAGCTGCAGCAAACGGTCGCCATTATCCGTTCTTTGAGCTGGAACACTGAAGCATCCACCTAAATGTCTTTCAGGTTGGTTCAAGATACCTATTTGGGCGTTAAAATCACCAGCCAAGATTACCAAATCTGAGTGTTTGGCTTTATGAAGAAGTTCAGAAAGTTTTCTGTAAAATTCATCTTTCACCTCATCCAGGCTGAAGTTGGTGGGAGCGTAGGCAGAAACAGCGAAAAAACAACGGCGTGTGTCTCTATGTTTCCGAGTTCTTACTGAACCATTTAGTGGGATGGCACATAGGAATCCATTCGAAAAATGCATGTTCTGCTCTCATACTTAACGCAATACCTACACTGGCTAGCCCACGAGAAGTTGCTGTTGAGTCACCAGATAAACGAAGAGTGTATCGTGAAGGTTGTTCTTTCTGACTAGGTGAGGTCAAGTGAATGATTACCCTAGGATCCTGTATGCGTGTTTCGGAGACACAGCATACATGAATGGCGCGGGATTCTAATGTCTTAGTTAGGGGGGCTTGTTGACCTATTTGACACAGGGTTCGTGCATCGAATGCACCAATGTGAAGTTTGTAGCGTGGTTTTAGTATGCTCAGGACGTTATTTGGTGGGCCGGAATCGTTGGCACTGATGACAGAGGAGGATGTTGAATATAGGGATTTAGTCTTGAAGGTAAGGGCAGGACAAATGTTAGGAATAGAAGAAGTTTGATTAAAATGGCGGTGATCTTGTATGCTGTTAGAGGTATGAGGGCGGTTATCTCTTCCCAGTTGCCCACACTGTGGAAGGGTTCTTCTTGATGTACCTGAAAAGCAAAATGGGTTAGGGTTGGTTTGAAAGACCTGGGAGTGTGACCGCAGTGCCCAAAGCAACAACTGCTTGAGGCCGGCCACACACGGCCTTTTTGAGAGAGGTTTTCGTTGTTGTAGCTTCGTACTTGTTGAGGCCTTACTGCCGGAGACGGGAATCCATGGAGTAAGGTAAGGTGTACATTTTTAGGATTTACTTTTCTTACCCCGCCCTTCCTTTGTGCGAAGGCAGCATCGCTGTTATGCTGGTTTTTCGAAGAAAACACTTTACATGCCGTCACACCTCTGTACAACCGGCAGTACGACTTCGTCCTCGGACCTTATATTTGCTGCTTTCGGTCTCACCACTCTTCAACCGACCTGCCTGGCATGGTAGGACCTTGAGGATCTATTGTTCCAGCCAGTACGGCCCGATTGAGTCATGACGATAGGCAAGCCCGACCACCACGTCAAGGTAGCAGCACGGTGGTGATACAGCAATCAGTATAATGGACTATTATTATTTTAGCCCGTTTTAATCTTGAAAACATTTCGAAAACTCATCCTAAATTGTCGTAGACTAGGAATTATATTTCTAATTAGATTCCAGCGAGACTGTTTATCTATCTTATATCAGGAAATGAGTGTAGTTACATTTATCAAGTCGCTCATATTGTATACATATTTTGACGTAAAACTCTACTTTTCAGCATTTTAGCCAAACTTTCTTTGCTTCTCTAAAATCATTTTAACTCATGTTATATTTGACTGCATTTACACATATTTCTGAATTATCTAGTGAATGTATTTTAATCACCTTTCATTTACCTGAATTATTTAATTGTTGGGGTTCGTGGTGCTTCAATAAACGGCTGTATGAATGGGTTGATAATTTATTTAGAATCATCTCAATAAGAAATATATTCAGTAGTCATAATAGATAAGTGATTATGTGTAATCGGTTAACGCTGGAGTTCTGGGTTATATAGCGGTTACTGTAAATTAGGTCATTTTCAAACCAATTAATATTTACGATTATTGTTGCATTTGTACTTAATGTCATGAATAGTGTATTAAGCATTCTTTCAACAAGATCGATCGTTAAATATTACACACAGTCAAATGATAGTCTTTTCCAATGAGTTTATTTATTTATTTTTTATCCCGACCGTAACTACTACCTGGACGTAGTGGTCAGGCTTGCCCATCTTGATGACCCAATGGAGCTATATTGTATGGAACGCATGTTTCTCTAGGTTCTGTCATTTTAGGCTGGTTTGTTGGTAAGCAGAAAAAGTGTAAGTCTGAGAGCGAAGTCGTACTTCTGGCTGTAACGGGGTGTGACAACAGTAAGGCGTATCCCTTGGACAACCAGCATCTGCTTCAATACTGCATTTTCACAACAGAAGGAAGGGTTAGAAAAGGTCAGCTCACGGGACAGTATGAACTCAGAAAGATAGGGACACACCATCGCTTCTTCATTGTGCTTGCCTGCGCTCTCATTGCTTACAGCTCAGATAAAGTAAAAGACGAATTTTACATATGGCTTTCCAATCTTCAAAAGGTTAAACGCTCTGATATAGTATTAGTGACTAGTGATTTTAATACACAAGTAGATAGACCAAACGAAACCGATGAACACTTTGGTGGTTCACATGAAATCTCGTCCCAGCGGACAGATAATGATGACCGTCTGCTGTGAATATACTCCGGTAACCGTTTATTTTTAGTGAGCACTAACTTTAAGCATAAGTAAGAACATCGGTTGATGCAATAACTTCTACAATCTACTCAGTACGTGACTCAAATAGAGTACATTGCCATCCGTTGGAGAGTTTCAATAGAAGACTGCTGCTCATTCTGCAGCATATGTTTAGATGCAGATTATGCTCTACTACGAGTGCGTATTAGTCTACGTCTCAGTGGATGTAAAAGAGACACGGAAAAAAACCCCTAGAGTCCGACTTTAAAATAAAAAAAAACAAGAATAAATTTAGGGAACAACTAGGAAACTAATTAGTCAGTTATGTATTACTCACCTCGAGTCAACTCGAAATAATATCCTAAAATCTGTGGAAACAACAGTGATATCTACTAGTGAATTAAATTAAAACGTTAAGAGAGATAAGTGGATTTAATCTATATCTACTAAATTTATCGATTTAATCTAAAGCGAGGGAGCAGCAGGACCTAATGAATTAGCCTTTGAGATATTTAGGGATGATAATCTAGTTTTAATAGTGAGAATAGCTGTTATATTGGTTAGGATCTGAGAGGTGGGCGTAATCCCATCTGGCTAGTCTCGGTCACTAACGGTCCTAATCTGTAACAATAGTACTTCAACGCCTAACTAAAGTCCTTTAAGTGCATACTCGAGGAAACCTGTGTAGTTTCAGACTTGGACGTGGTTGTATAGGCCAAATAATCACTCTTTGGCCGGTTCTAGGACACGCGCATACTTTTCGACGTTCGACAATAGTTGTATTCTCTGACCTAAGGGCGAAGTTTGACTGTTGTGCGACTGTGTCTTCCATTGAAAGATGTACCAAAGAAGGCCATTAACCTTGTGATGACTCTCTACTTGAATACTACTTGTCAAGTCGGAGCTAATTGCGAATTTTCATCGGAATTGATAACTTCAAGCGGTATCCGCCAAAGTTGTCCGTTTCCCTCATTTTTATTTAATTTTGTCATAGGTATGCTCTTAGAGTTGACGTTCTCGTCGTCTGACATCTTAGGAGTTGACCTTCTTCCAGGAAATACATTTACTGACTTAGAATATACTGAAATTAATGATAGAAAGCAAAGTAGTTGAGTGTGTCGGCCGCTTCACTTATCTTGAGTGTCTCATCAATCCTGATGATCTAGTGTTTGACTAAATCGGCTCAGATTCAGAAGACTCGATTGGCTTCCGTCAACTTGCATCACTTGTGGTTTAGGCGAGACATCTGTCTACCGATCAGTAGACGAGCTTACTGCGCCTCGGTTCGATCCGTTTTATCTTATGGGTGTGTAACATGGCGATTAGGAATAGTGGATACTCGTAGTTTGCTAGTGTTCTATCAAAGGTGTCTTCAAAGCAGTGCTCGTGTTTTCTGGGACTATCGATTGGACGATACGTCGGTTAGGAATAAGATTCTATGTGGAGGTGGCAAATCGATTGATGAAGTAGTGAATCTTCATCAGCTGAGGTGGTTAGGACATATATTACGTATGTCCAACCGCCGTTTATCTCGGCGATCACTACTGGCTGGATGCTAGAAGCGGCCAAGCCAAAACTTGGCACCAGTCCATAAAGTCAACGATAATTTAAGTTGACCATGTTATTAGTTGCAGAATACTTGGTTGGTGTCCATATGATAATTGTAACCAGTGGTTAGGGACTGAATGGCATATCTCGAAATCGTCCTCAATGGTGCAGGTGCATTCATTCTTTGTCTTCCCCCAAATTCTAAGTTTTCGAATTCATCATGATGTTTTTTTTAACTAATGCCCTTACTGCTTTCACTACTCTGGGATTTGACCTGACGATTTCATCTCTGTAAGTTAATTGAAGCATTAAAACTTGAACATGATATAGAGAGGTACCAAGTTTTACGTTGTGGCTGACTAATTTAATTGTTAGGCTCTGTTAGTGGAATGTAGCTGAGGAGTTTTGCAGTCACATAGATGATTTGCAGTACAGTAACAATGTATATCGAAATGTTAGGTGAAATAGTAAATGTTATTTTGAATGAGTGTCAAATTATCCATTGTGTCTGATGTTGGTTCACTGTGACGTGGAAATTTAACATTTGTGCATATCTTGATGCTTGATTACATGAACATATTAAAAAATCATTTTGTTCCAAGTAATGTTTTCCACTAGTTGGTTGATTTCTGTATGTGATGATTACACTTTAGGGAACGATTATAGGTTATAGTGTGTATCAGTTATTAATAGAGATTTTATTATGAACTAGTTAACTCAACTTTCAGATTGCCTGTGTATCATTTAAAAAAATTAAGGAATTGAAAAATGAATTATTTAAAAAGGTTCTCATTGGTTCCAGACAACTTGTCATTAATTTAGAAACTGTTTTATCAGATTCAATGGTGTACAGGATATTCGAAATCTGAAAAAATTTTGGTTCTAACAGTTTTATGATAATTCGAAAATTGGGTAGCTATTTTTTAATGAGTAGCTTATCAAGCAGTTGTTTTATGGTGTAATAGATAAAGTTTTAATTGTAAGTTCTATCTGTTGACTGATTCATTATTGCTGTTGCAGTCAGTTAACCAACCGGATGTAGACTATCTCTTAATCTGTCGATATTTAGAAATTATTTTACGCTTTAGTGTGCTATTTTACTCATATAATCGATTGAATTATGAGTCATGTATAACTAACTACTATTTGTGATCATTTGTTTGAAGTCGTAAGAAAATGCGGTACAAATCATTACGAGCTGGTTGGATTTATCTTAGTAGTGTAGAAAACTTGATTGATTCCATTTCTTCTCTATTTGAGCATAATGTCTATTTTCACCTCACCTATCGTAGAAAAGCACTCATGCATTTTTAGTATATATTTTTTTCATTTTTAGGTGAATATGCGTGTTGGTGTACACACTGGCAAAGTAATTTGTGGGATTGTCGGTACAAAACGTTTTAAATTCGACGTCTGGTCTAATGATGTCACATTGGCTAATGAAATGGAGTCCAGTGGTGAAGCTGGAAAAGTACACATTTCTGAGGCCACTTTGAGTTTTGTAAAAGATATTTATGAAGTATCTGAAGGAAAACCTGTTCATGGTCAGTATTGTGGTACACGTAAATAAGCTTTTCTTATCCTTTTCCAATATAACTCAACCTACCTTTTATTTAGATTTCTATATTCCAATAACTTTATTAAGTGTGGGGATTAGTGGTAGGTAAGATAATTTTGAAAACGTATGGCTTAAGTGTGTTTAAGTTACCTGATGAAGTGTAACGAAGACTTTCACTTCAGTTTTAGTTACGACAAAGTAGCTGGAGTTCACATATAAGGTTTATTTGTCACCTTGTTGAAGCATTTTCATTAATAACCGGAAAACTGTGCTACCCGTTTCGTGAATTTCTACTGAAAGAATGCTTCCTTCACGTAATGACGATTTTTGACTCAAAACTGAGCATACATCATTGTATGCTCAGTTACATTAACGTTTCTGTGACTAGGTACTGTTTCTCCAGTATGCTTACTGTTTGTTGAGATATTAATTTTTGTATAGGAATTGTATGCAACGCCAATTACCGTTAGTTCGACAAAGGTATTTTCAATTAGTTGTTGAGACTCACTTGTCTAGATTATCATCTTTTTACAAGTTTGATTTGAAGTAGTCATACATACAGCGATATATCCATATAAAATAATAACAAACGAAATGGCGAAATAACAGTGACTAAGAGGTATGTGATGCAATCATTCTTTTTCCAGAAAGTGAATTAGAAGTGAACTGTTTCCTAGTATGTAATGTCACGAACTACAACGAGTCTCGATATACGGAAATAAAAACCTTACTAGGAACTGATACAGCGAACAAGACACAAAGACCTGGTTATTATATACCCGTACGTCTACCTTGATAATGTTGGTCCCTAAGTCGGATATACAAACACAAAATAATGATGCCAAGCATGTGAAGTCACACGTATATTTCAAACACCTTTATATACATGTAAAATCCTGACTCCACAGCTAACCAATCTAGAAAATAGTATCAATACAGAACAATAGCAACAATGAGGAGGAGGGAGGCTAGAATAATGTATACAATTATAGTTCGTGAATAACAGTCAATATGTTAGATGGGTGGTTAATCCCATACGAATATACAAATAATAGAAGTAAAACGTCCAGTGAAAATATAATCAAAAACTACGTAACTTATAGATATGAGTTATAGAAGTTGGTCATACATCTTGATTTGACCAATCTGTCACTTTGTTCATTTTTTAAACATTATAATTATTTATCAGGAAAGTTTCATCTTCGAAATGTTACAATATTACATTTCCAGTGTTTCAATTGCAATTCATTTCATCAGACATAGATATGCTACTAAGGGGTCATTGTATTCTCTATATTCACTTTTCTCTTAATTAAAATGTTTATCCCATATTTACCATATAGCTGCTGTCACTTCCACTTTAGGCTGTCGCATCATATTGTTCAGACCTACTTTTGGAACTGCCATGATTTAAGTCTGGCTGTAAAATGCCGGGTCTGCAACGTCTCAGTCAGAGCATTACTGTTTTATGCTTGCAAAATCCGGTCCCTGAGCAAATGAAGTGCGACGTCTCTCGGTATTCGATCCTCATTGTCTCCGAAGAATTGCTGGCATCCGATAGGAACATCATGTTAGTAATGCTGAGGCTCGGGAATATGTGTTTGGATGCAGTGATGATAACTCGATTAGTGTCACTGTCTTGAATCACCGGTTTATGTAGCTCGGTCAATTTTTATGAATGTCATTTCAGTTGCCTCCATATCATGTACTGTTTGCCGACACTGGGAGTGGTTAGAAAAATTGGAGAGGTGGGGAGTTTACAACATGGTGTCGTGCAATGGCAGAGAGCTGTGTAATACTGACTTCTGTCGATCTATCTCGACCTCCCGTTGGGTTCCTAGAGATGGTGTAAATCAGTGGCTTGGGACCTTATCAAATATGACCCAGAATAGAAGTTAGTGGTGGTCGTGCTGCAGTTTTTGAATAAAGTCCCCATAATAGTATAATGACTTATCCCAATGGAATAAAACTTTTTTCGTCGTAATTTTTTCAGATCTGTATTTCTAATAGTGTAATTTTCTTGCTGTTTTACTAAATTTTACTTTTCTTCACTATCACCTAACAGTTTTTATTATTTTGCAATATTCTCGTTTTGATTGTGTGATGCGAATATTTTCAGTACCTATTTGTGCCAAATGTTTGTGCTTAAATTATTAAATAACTAATTACTTTTGTTTTTCCTAAGCGTATGAATTTGCTATGTATTGTCTCCGTTTGTATTACGTAATTTTTCACTGTTTATGTTGCGTATGTAAACAGTGTGCACTTAAAACTACGCCCTCCATTTAAAATGCTTTGAACTGCTATTTCTCTCATTTAACCACATATTTACTTCATCTTAGAAAACGAATCTATTTTTGTTTGATTTAAATAGTTAAATAAACCTTACTATTTATTATACTTGTGTTTGTGTGGGATTCATGATTATATCAGTTTGAAATCCTTTTGGTGTAGCAAGTATATGTCCTTCAATATAATTCATTTGATGGAGCTGCGTCTTCAATTGATTGTGAAACAATTGTTTAGCGGTTGATCATTTTATCATTTAATTGTTTTAAATTTAACCTGGTTTCAGTTTGAGTGGCAGGTAACGTCACTAGTTCTACATACACACAGCATTAATCGAGTTGAGCATATACATGCTTGTACTTAGTTAGTCTCTATGTGAGTTGTTTTTTTTTAAATAAACAAATATATTGGCTCTTTTTAGCATGATATTTACATTTTTTTCTTTAGATATTCGGAAATTTAAAGTGTTAGTTGAATTCTTCAACAAAGAAGAACAATGCTTCGCCATTAAGCATACTCAAGATGAAGCTAGTAAGTAAAATTTATTTTCTTTTATCAGATGACTTTTCTTCTCTCTTGTCTGACTGGTTGTCGCTTTAGACATCTTTTATTGCGAACTCAATTCTTCTGAAGGATTGTGTCAATAATATGACAGGTATTTCTACAGTTTTCTTAAAAATCTGAGTTCCCTGTTGTTTCAATAAATTTCTTATTTTTTGTATACCTGCTACCTTGTTTATCAACATTTATTAAAAGAGCTATATTAGCTGTAACATTCGTTTCCTTATGATTAAAGTTGGATTCTGCCTGTTAAGTGGAATCCAAGACGCACATTTTTCATTTTTCGGACTCGGCTAAATGTACCTGTATCGCAGTGTTGATGTGTCACATCGGAACTCGGCATATATAGCAACAGATGCCGTTCAATTTCAGCACACAACAGTGTCAGCGGCAAAATACAAATATTTTCAAATTATGTATACATACGCACTGCACATATGTGACTCTATGGACAACGGTAGCTTTGTGGTGAACGCGGTGACATTTAACACGAACGATTTGATTTGGTGTGCCGATGTGAATATTAACCATTAGTTTACAGGACTAGTCCTCATCATGATGATGCACACGTTCATGAATCCTACTGGTTATCCGCAGTCCAATTTTCTAAAATGTATTTTTCTAAAATTATGCCTGTTTTTGTTATACAATTCGAAAAGGATGAAAACGCTTATCATGTATGATTCAAGTCAAAATAGATATGTAGCGTATGAAATCTTACTGTTAAACTGAAACTTTTTGGTTGATGTTGACTACCTAGTTGGGGCCCGCATGATTATTATGAGAGACTGGGTGATGCGCCTCATAATAAATCTCAATGGCATAAACTCATTCACTCTTTTTTTTAGGTTCTGATTTTGAAAACTACATTACTTATTATTTTAGGAATTCTTTCCATTGGATCCAGATTCTGTATGTGTAGTCTGTTTCACAATCACTGATGCTACTACTTCAATATTTATCTTTACGTGCTGATGTGGCTTGACAACTTGTATGTATGCTCTACGTTGTGTTTGGTTGACCAGTATATGGTGTTTAACTCCTTCAAATACGTTGTAGCGTAGTGTAACATTAATCGTAACTCCCGTCGTCTTATACTCTTTTCCAATAATCATATTTCTTACAAGTTCAACGAATTCATTGAACTCACACAATTTTCGGTACTTTTGTCAAGTGGTGTCGATAAATTAATAAAATCATCTGTGTCACGAGTTGTGCAAGTTCGAAACACCCATAGTGTGATTACTACTCCCAAATGTAGTGTGTCACGCAAAGTCGAGTAATAAAATCTATAATTGATTGCCGAATTACGTTGAATTAACGCCACTTATTTCCTCTACTTCTTTTTCGAAATACCTATCTTTTCTTCATATATGTAGATACACACAAACACGAACTTTAAAGAAAACTCTAAAGTATTTTATCTTTTCTCTTATTAAAACTTATTAGTGATCAAAACATTCTTTATTGAAAGACGTTTGGATAACAAACCAGTAGTTAGCTTACCACGAGTAAGTAACATATTTTGTTTATCTCATCTCAACTATTATATTCTCCCGAAATATTCCAGTATAATTTTGTAGATCACATTTTAATTCACAAAATATATCGTTATATCTATTTAGTAGATGAATTAGGTTTACTCCACTTGAATTTGTCTTAATCAGAAGATAAGATAAAACATGTAGTGAAATCGTTATGATATATCACGTTTTTGGTTTGTCATAAAAAAATGAGAAGTCTGTGCCCACTTTTTATATGGTAATTTAAGTGCTTTTTTTTCTTTAAAGTAAAATAAGTCCGATAAAGTAATTCAACTTTAGCTTTTAATTTTTACTAGTGATGAAGCTTATTTTTCATATGCCACCCCTGTCTGATGATCTATTAAGTGGTGCTTGTAATTTACCATAATTTAGTTGTATCCAAATCTGGGGAGGTGATTAGTCGTTGTGGTCATTTACACCGCTTCCTGAGTTAACATACTATTGCTCATTAATAGCCTGTCCAATCACAGTGACCTTTGGTTCACTGTAGAAAGACATATCTTATACATTATACATTATGTAAATTATTTTCTCTCTACTTGTGTTTCCATCAACTGGTCGCTTTGTACTTGTTTCGGCAAATTTTCCACACTAATATTTGATTCTCTGAAAAATTGTTGAACTTCGTTTACAGTCTCGTGCATTAGTAGATCTCGAGCTATTATGTATAGGACCGTGTGCCTGTTCGTACATCACGTAATCATGCTTTTATTGTGCTTCCCCGTTCATCATCATCATCAGCAACGTAGAACCAGGCACAAACGCCTGTAGGTTCAAGTTGCCATACCACAATAGCACTACGAGAATATTGAGGTAACGTATAGACAGAATACAAGAGAGAAGAGTAAGTAAAGATGTCCAGAAAATAACAATAGAATTTAAGATCTAGATGAGGTTAAAGAGTGAATATACTTAAACCACTGTGACCGGTTCTGAGCCATATCACCTAGTGTCTCCAGCCATTTGTTGCGATCATCACGCGGACCCCAACCAGGTAGTCTACATCTACCTACATGGCTTAGACCAGTAGTTAAGGACTTCATGGACTGATGCCATGTTTTGGTTTGGCCGCCCCTAACCTTCTTCCATCCTACTTCAGCCCTAGCTAACATGGCGCGACGGAGTAGACGGTGGTCGGGCATGCGCAATACATGTCCTAGCCATCTCAGTCGATGAAGGTTAATGACCTCTTCTACTGATTTACCGTGTTTCCCAAGAACCTTTTGTCTAACCTCACTATTACTAGTCCGGTTATTCCATGGTATACGAGCGATGTTCCGAAGATTCCTATGGTCAAATATCTGGAGTCGACGCATATCTTGAGTTTTCATGGCCCACGTTTCGCAGCCATATGTAAAGATGGCGCGGATTGCTGCGCAGTACACCCGGCCTTTCGCTGAGACACGGATATCTCGTCTGCGCCACAAGTGCCGTAGATTGGCAAATGCCAATCGAGCTTTCTGGATCCGCGCTGAGGTTTCATCAGACACCGACCCACCAGGGGTAATAAGACTTCCGAGATAAGTGAAGTGATCAACGCATTCAATTACTTCACTCCCTATAAATAATTTGGAGGAAGAAGCAGGCCAGTTCTGGAGTAACATTTTGCATTTGGGAGGGGAGAAGCGCATCCCAAATATGCCTGCATTGTTACTCAACGTGTTCAAGAGACCTTGAATGCTGTGTGCATCTTCACCAAATATGACTATATCATCTGTATATTCTGAGTCGACAAGAGAGCCTCCTGGAAGGAGACTAATCCCAGAGGACTTAAAAGAAGTGAGAGAGATTTCTAACAGTACGTCTATGATGAAATTAAATAAAAATGGGGATAAGGGGCAACCCTGACGGACTCCACTTGAGGATGAAGTTTCTCGTGACAATTCGCCATATGCTCTGACTCGACCAGTGGTGACCGAGTAGAGAGCCTTTATAAGGTTAATCTACTTTTGAGGTACGCCTTTTAATGACAAACATTGCCACAAGACTTCACGGTCAACAGAGTCGAACGCTGCTTTTAAGTCAAGAAATACAACTATAGTTGGGCGTTGGTACATATGTCTGTGTTCGAGGACCTGGCGCAGGGTGAATATGTGATCAATGCAACCTCGGCCAGGTCTGAAACCAGCCTGGTTTTCTCGAGTCTCTTGTTCCCTAGTGTTGGTTAAACGTCGGATGATTATAGTGGCTAATATTTTAGATACTATATTAGTCAAACTGATTCCTCTGTGGTTATCACAAGAGGATTTCTGTCCCTTTTTGTAGACTGGAACAATCAGCGATCGAGACCAGTCAGATGGGATGGAGTTTAGTTCCCAGACTTTGGCTAATATGTCAGTCAACCTGCACGTTAAAACTATACCACCATCCTTGAAGATATCGGTAGACAACATATCAGGCCCTGCTGCTTTCCCTCGTTTCAATTTACTTATGACGTTTTCAACTTCACTGAGAGTTGGGGGACCTGTGTCAGTTTTCCATTCGGGTAGCTTGGAGATTGTGGGTAAGCTAAGCGTGGCTGGGGGCCAGTTAAACTGTTCCTGAAAGTGTTCTGCCCATCGTTCTAATCTTCTAGATTGAGAGTAGATCAACGACCCATCTTTTTCAGAGATGATTTCACTAACTGCCGATTTTTTGATACCGGTGTCCTTAATAAGTCGGAACAGCTGTCTACTATTGCCTGCCGCTGCTGATGCTTCTATCGCTTTTGCTTTTGTTGCCCACCACTGTTCACGATCCTTACGCAAACTCTTTGTCAGTCTACGTTTCAGTTGTCGTCGCTTTTCATCATACTCCGAGCCTGCTGGAATGAGTTTTCGAGCCTCCATCAGTTCCCTAGAAGTACTAGAGATCCAATGGTCTTTCATAACCATTGGATTGGGGTTAGATACTGATAGCGCTGCTGCGTATACACCTGCTTTAAAATCATTCCAAGCTACTTCGGGGGAAACCTGTTGGTCATGGGCGAGTAAATGCTTAGCCAAACCATTCCTAAATGCAATCTTAGCGTTCTCACTCTCAAGGTGATATCTAAAGGGTTTGCCCGATGTAACCTTTCTGCGACCAGTAAAACGCATAGAGATACGTGCTCTCACTAGGGCATGGTCAGAGTCTAGGCAAGTGTCCCAGAAAGAGCGGCAATCCTCTATACAACCTCTCCAACGATAGCTGATGCCGATGTGATCAATTTGTGTCCATCGTTGCGTAGATGTTGGAGGTCGCCAGGTTAAACAGTGTCTCGCCTTATGCTTAAAGTTTGTGCTAGCTAAGAATAAACGGTAGTCTGAACATAACTGCAACAGACGATCTCCGTTGCCTCTTCTCTGGGCTGGGATGCCGAATAACCCACCTAGGTGCTTTTCAGCCTGATTTAGTCTACCTACTTGGGCATTAAAATCTCCTGCAATAATTACTATGTCTGAGTGCTTAGCTTTCTGAAGGAGGCTAGAGAACTTCATATAGAAGTCGTCTTTCACTTCATCTGTGCTGCAATCAGTGGGGGCATAAGCAGAGACGACAAAAAGGCATCGGCGTGTGTCCCTATCTTTCCGAGTTCGTACTGAGCCATTTAGACGGACAGCACATAGACGACTGTCTACAGGAATCCACTCGAGAAGAGCCTGTTCTGCTCGTAAGCTTAGTGCTATACTTACACCAGCAAGGCCACGTGAGCTAGCTGTAGGGTCCCCAGATAAACGAAGAGTGAAGTGTGCAGTTCCATTGCAGTGACTATGTGAGGTCAAACGGATGACCATGCTGGGATCCTGTATGCGTGTTTCGGAGACACAGCATACATCAATTGCAAGAGATTCTAATGTTTTAACTAAGGCAGCCTGTTGACCGATTTGACACAGCGTACGCACATTAAAAGCTCCAACATGAAGTTTAGAGCGTGTCTTCAGGAGACCTGGTATGATAATTTGGGAACTCGGGTAACCAGTAAAAGTGGCGCGCATAGAAACTGTAGGAGAAGAAGTGTTATAAGAAGAGACCAGAGATGGAGAACGAGTTTGATCATGAACAAGGTGAACTCGAGTGCTATTAGCGGTATGAGGGCGGTTATCACTTCCCGGTTGCCCACACCGTGGAAGGGTCATTCTTGAGGAATCTGAAAGAGAAAGAGGATTAGGGTAGGTCGTGATGACCTGAGAGTCTGACCGCAGTGCCCAGGGGACAGCTGTTTGGGGTCGGTCAAGTATATTAATTGTTGCTCCGGTTGTCAGAAGGGGAGGCATCGGCCTCATGGCTTCCAAAGGAGCTCGGCTTTCACCATGAAGCGTCATATTAGTCCTTCCAACTTCCAGGGCAGAGTTAGAATGGTTATAAAAATTTTTATTCGTAAGCTGTTTTTTAGCATGGTAGTTGTTTTACGGGATGGGGTTGCTAACCCCACGCCCAACCCTCCTCCTTTATCCAGGCTTGGGACCGGCAGAAACCCTGTGGGGGCTCCAGGCGGAGTTGCTTTCCCGTTACCATAATTTAGTATTGTGATTCACTCCTGCCCGTTTACGTAACTTGATCAAATCGTTTGTTAGAAACTTCTACAATTGACATTATCATTAAGACCCGTATGAGTATTTTTGTAGAATATACATGATCTAAAATATAGTTACTTTTCTTCCTAATAACTAATCTGATATAAATGTGCAGTATTGATTGAAAATGCTTTCTACTTTTTCTGCCTCTTTCAATTCTACTATCTGTTATTCTCTCTACAAATCCGCTTGTTTACAAACATTCAACAATGCCTTTTTGAATTTGTTTAAACTGATTACTAAGTATATTGCAAGCAAAATTATGTGATTTCTTTTTTAAAGTGAATGCTTTGTGTACTTAGCTTTGAATCGTCATTTTGGTGTGATAAGGCCTACTAATGCCACTGTGTTCTGTCTCAGGTGGAGCATACACTGAACCTGCAACTGTCTATTTATATAGGTTCAGGAACTTGTAGTTGAAAATCACCTTATTACCGATGAATGTGCTGTTAATATCAAATAAGAAAATTAAGATAATTACAGTGTAATATTATGTAGTGTGTGTTTTCCCGATCCTTGTAGATGCAACTGGAAGCTGATCCAGCTCAATCGCAAAGTGTAAGTTATTACTTGTATATTATTCAATAACAAAATTTGGATAGATCAAATCTGATTGTCATTAATTGAATATAAATCAAACAATAATTCCAATGAGTACATCTATCTACTTCTTTATTGTAATATCCTTTAAAACATATTCGTAAAGCATAATCGATGCTTGTCAGCTATGAGTCAATTCATTTTATATTCAAAAATGTTTGGTTTAGCCAGTTACCATAGCAGTTGACTCAATCGTTAATATGCAAGTTTTAAGCTACCTATCCACCTTTGATGTGTTATTAAAACCATCACTTTCACTTAAGCAATGGGAATAATTGAAATGTTGTTTCTGAAGCCTTTACTTTAATAACCTTCCTTCTCTGACCAAGCAAAGTCACTCCCAGGTCAGTTACTAAGCTTTATTTAGTTTGTGAATGTAGTCGTGTAAAGGATGACCATTTGGACGGAAGCAGTGCATTATTTTTTGAAATTATAGGTGGCGATAATTAATTTTTACATTACCTTCACATGTATATGTGCAAACTTGTGTTCACGTAAGTTATTTCTATACTGCTTCCTAATACCCCTCTTATTTTCTGCACATTCTCTCTACAAATCCGCTTGTTTACAAACATTCAACAATGCCTTTTTGAATTTGTTTAAACTGATTACTAAGTATATTGCAAGCAAAATTATGTGATTTCTTTTTTAAAGTGAATGCTTTGTGTACTTAGCTTTGAATCGTCATTTTGGTGTGATAAGGCCTACTAATGCCACTGTGTTCTGTCTCAGGTGGAGCATACACTGAACCTGCAACTGTCTATTTATATAGGTTCAGGAACTTGTAGTTGAAAATCACCTTATTACCGATGAATGTGCTGTTAATATCAAATAAGAAAATTAAGATAATTACAGTGTAATATTATGTAGTGTGTGTTTTCCCGATCCTTGTAGATGCAACTGGAAGCTGATCCAGCTCAATCGCAAAGTGTAAGTTATTACTTGTATATTATTCAATAACAAAATTTGGATAGATCAAATCTGATTGTCATTAATTGAATATAAATCAAACAATAATTCCAATGAGTACATCTATCTACTTCTTTATTGTAATATCCTTTAAAACATATTCGTAAAGCATAATCGATGCTTGTCAGCTATGAGTCAATTCATTTTATATTCAAAAATGTTTGGTTTAGCCAGTTACCATAGCAGTTGACTCAATCGTTAATATGCAAGTTTTAAGCTACCTATCCACCTTTGATGTGTTATTAAAACCATCACTTTCACTTAAGCAATGGGAATAATTGAAATGTTGTTTCTGAAGCCTTTACTTTAATAACCTTCCTTCTCTGACCAAGCAAAGTCACTCCCAGGTCAGTTACTAAGCTTTATTTAGTTTGTGAATGTAGTCGTGTAAAGGATGACCATTTGGACGGAAGCAGTGCATTATTTTTTGAAATTATAGGTGGCGATAATTAATTTTTACATTACCTTCACATGTATATGTGCAAACTTGTGTTCACGTAAGTTATTTCTATACTGCTTCCTAATACCCCTCTTATTTTCTGCACATTCTCTCTACACATCACTTCCTCTCTCGTCAACTGTTCACTGTTGCCACTTTGTGCGACAATTCACCATATACTACTCATATGAAATCTTGCAATTAGTGCCCACCATAGTCGTTGTTGCGTTTACGTAAATAAGACGGTAAGCTATCGTTACCTCTCTCAGTGTACAAAGATGTTTATTAGATTTAGATTTTCACGGTACAAATGGACACTGAAAATGTATGCACCACACAGTCAAAACGAGAATATTGCAAAATAATAAAAACTGTAAGGTGATAGTGAAGAAAAGTAAAATTTAGTAAAACAGCAAGAAAATTACACTATTAGAAATACAGATCTGAAAAAATTACGACGAAAAAAGTTTTATTCCATTGGGATAAGTCATTATACTATTATGGGGACTTTATTCAAAAACTGCAGCACGACCACCACTAACTTCTATTCTGGGTCATATTTGATAAGGTCCCAAGCCACTGATTTACACCATCTCTAGGAACCCAACGGGAGGTCGAGATAGATCGACAGAAGTCAGTATTACACAGCTCTCTGCCATTGCACGACACCATGTTGTAAACTCCCCACCTCTCCAATTTTTCTAACCACTCCCAGTGTCGGCAAACAGTACATGATATGGAGGCAACTGAAATGACATTCATAAAAATTGACCGAGCTACATAAACCGGTGATTCAAGACAGTGACACTAATCGAGTTATCATCACTGCATCCAAACACATATTCCCGAGCCTCAGCATTACTAACATGATGTTCCTATCGGATGCCAGCAATTCTTCGGAGACAATGAGGATCGAATACCGAGAGACGTCGCACTTCATTTGCTCAGGGACCGGATTTTGCAAGCATAAAACAGTAATGCTCTGACTGAGACGTTGCATACCCGGCGTTTTATTATGATACATCACAACGGTCTTAAACTTTTTCGAACAACCCTGTCTGTCCCATGACTAGTTGGGCACCATCCTCAGAAAGAGCTGGAAGTAACTCTTTTGGGCCTGGTGACTTATTGCGATTCAGGGGTTGGAGTTTCTTTTGGACCTTCTTTTCGTTGAGTGAATCAGTTGTCATCGGCTATGTAGTTGAGCAACAGACCAGCCGAACTGTCTCTCGGAAAACTCAGCCCTTCGTTTCAGATGATTCTGACTGCCGATGATTAGTACATCATTAGCTTCACAGATTACTTCACTCACATCATACTTATGCCAGTAGATCAGACGAGTTAACATACACTCAGATCACTAGGTTTCCTTGTTCTTATGCAAGCTTTCGCGATTATCTGGGCATAGGAATCTACGTTTATTATCAAACTTATGAGTCACTGGAGTAAACCGATGTTCCTCAGTGAGTTGTGAGGGATCTGCAGAAACCCAATGAAGACACTTCTCAAAACTGCAAGATACGTGATCTGCCATTTCCATCGACTCATGCAAATGCAATTAGTATGCTTGCAATTACGCAAACATCTGGTCTTCACTTTAACACTGACTTATGTTAGTTTATTGAGGAAACTACATCCAATTTACCTGGTCCAGTTTGGATCAATTCACAAGGCAGTGGAACATCGTCAGGAGATACAGTTCCGTAGTATCTGGTGACCGAAATTGGCTTATGCATCTTTCATTTCATTGGCATTCAGGAGCTTATATGCACCATTGGCTTGAAATAACGTTTTTCCAACTCCTTTAAGTAGATCCTCAAAGCCCATTAGTCCCGTCTAGGCACTACATGCTTGTTTCGTCTTTTTATTTTTACTATCGACATGTATGAAAATTAGTTTTTAGTACTGTTCAGATGATAACTTAATTTCGGTAATATTTTGTTAGGACCGTTTGTAATACATTAGTTTATGGCTGTATTTTACTACAAAGCCCTTTCCGCCTGCAAGTCTGTGGTTTTTTCTACACATATAGCTTTTAAATTTAGTTTTCAAATTATTTATTTACACAATGGTTTTCTCTCTGTAGACTAATAACATCTGCAATATTGTGACTGCTAATCAGCATGCATCTGAAAGCATCAATTTACTGCTGCCACTGTCAACAGCAATAACCTCTGTTTCATCAATTCCTGCCGCAGACGCCCACAACTTCTCTACAAGTCACCCGCTTGTGAATAATAGCAATACTAATAGTACGGTTAAAAAACAGGACGTTATTGCAGTACATGGTGATGGAGATAGTAAAAAGCCGATGGATATTGTTCAGTTGCCACAATCAGTCTCAACTGTTCTAACCGAACATTGTCCATCTGAAGATGATAAAAATACCACTATGCCATCTGCTTCTACTACGGTAACTCCTCATTCACTTACTACTAGTCGCGGTTCTGATGTGGAAATGCTACAAGCACTGCAAGACTTTGTTCAACCTGATGAAATATTTATTTTTCCACCAATATCTAGATTAAGTTTGAATTTTTTCTCTCCAGTAGTTGAAAGGAGTTATAGATGCTTAGGTTTGAGACGTCCAGGAATTCATACTATTGAGAAATTATCTTGGTCTACACCGCGTATTGCGCCGTTCATTAATACAATCACAGAGACAATACTGATTTTAATTATTGCTATAACATGCTTGATTACTTTTCCTGATGCACGTTTATCAGCGTATACACCAACTTTCTATATTATTCTATGTATTGCTTTCATGGTCCACTCATCATTATTGATATTGTTAATTTCCGATTTAGCTGCATGGGCATGGTGTCCCCGACGTGGTAGTGACAGTAGTGTTAAATCCATATCGAAACCATCAAGAAGTCATAATGATTGGCGACGCATAGTAATACGATTATATGGAAAATTATTTCGTTGGAATTCGCGCAATATAATCGGTGTATTTATTTTAGTTTTACCGACGTCTATTGTTTTATCATGTTATACTTTTTGTTTGTTTAGTAAATACACACCTTTACCAACATTCGATTCATCAGTAATGAATAAACTAGATACACCTTATTACTCTCATCTACTCTATACCACTTATCGTACACAGGTTGGTTTATTATTCACTTTTATGTTTATTAATTGTACATTATACACATCATTTTCTTCTTGGACTAAAACTATTTCTGCTGCATTCGTCTGTTTCCTGGGTATTTTATTGATATCTTTATCGAAAACACTACAGTATGCATGTTCACCGGAGCTTATACAGTTATGGTATTCCTCAATACAGCGTAGTTTCAGTAGTTTTAACTTTGCTGAACGACAGCGACGTGAGCAAAGTCAAAATTCGTCATTATTGTTATTAATGTCTCCTAGGTGGACGCATCCAGCCATGTCGGATAATGTTGTATATGAGTACATTGTGATTGCATTACTTACATTAATATTAATCGGTGCATTGAATCGTGAATTCGATATAAATTTTCGATTAAGTTTTCACCGAGATTATGAGGCTATACGAGCTAAAGAAGCTATCGGTCATCAGAAATTACAGGCTGATTGGTTACTGGAGAATATTATTCCATACTATATAATGGATGATTTACGTCAGCATAATAAATACTCTCAGCATATTGAAAATGCTGGTGTGATTTTTGCCTGTATTGCGAATTTCTCTGAATTCTACGATGAACAATATCAAGGTGGTCAAGAGATGTTGCGTGTTTTGAATGAAATATTTGCTGATTTCGAGCATCAGCTCGTTTCGTCTAAATATAAAGATGTAGAGAAAATCAAAACAATCGGTGCATGTTTTATGGCTGCTTCTGGATTAAATATGGTTGAACGTAAACGTAATAAAAGACCGGATGAACATTTGTGGGCATTACTTGATTTTGCATTAGATTTAATTCACACGTTGGATGATTTTAATCGTCAAATGTTCAATTTCCAGTTTGAATTAAAAGTTGGTTATAATATCGGCGAAGTAACAGCTGGTGTCATTGGTACCACGAAACTTTTATACGATATATGGGGTGATACTGTTAATGTGGCTAGTCGTATGTATTCAACCGGATTGAAAGGAAGAATACAAGTTACCGAAGCTGTGGCTAAACGCTTAGAATCACGTTATGTATTTGAATACCGTGGTGAAGTGTTTGTCAAAGGTAAAGGCGACATGAAAACTTATTTATTAGTGGGTCGTCGAAATAGCTAAGAGAGAGAAACGTGAATATAAAAGAAAAGCTTCGTATCGGAGTGCATTGCTATTACTAGCACTATTAGTAATAAGACTAACTTCGACGTCTTTACTGATCAATAGATCAACAGAACAATCTAAAACAATTTTCAAATACATGTTTTTAACTGTTATCTCGTTACATACAAAAAGTCTCACGTAATTTATCATATATATCTCTCTCCAATCTGTTATTTATAAATTTAACAATTAATTGCATCATGTTTTCACGTAATTAGAAGTTCCTTGAAAATATATAATTGTACCACTTATTCATAAAGATTCTTTTACTAAACATAATTGTTTACACTTACAACATTTTTAATTCTGATTTTGCCCCTCTTCACCACTGTATTTTTGCACGAAAAGGTAATGGCTGTTATTATTATTTCTTATCTTCTCCTCTAATATCCTCTTCCCTTTAATTGAACTTTTATCTATCATGCATTTGTTCTAGACATATTATCAATATTGCTTCTTTGACAATGAGCGTACACTACATTTCTCGACTTTATGTTGGTTTAGATGAGCTATTACTATTTTCTATTTGTAATCTTTACGTTCGAAGATCGGTTTAATATTTTTATTTTATGTAACACTGAACGTTTTCAGTTCGTATGGTTGACTCCTTCAATCATAGTGAAACGTAGTTCATATATTTACATATTCAATTTTGTATTGAAATTCTATTAACTCAATTGCATACATTGCATTTTCTTCAAAAGTATACAGATTACTTTTCTTCTACTTCCGTTTTTGTTGATGATCATTGTTTTTCACTTCAGAATATTATTTTGATAGATAATAACGTATGTAGAGTATATAGACTGAGCCTTTTGTTATTATTGTTGATGGTTACTTTTCTTCGAGAACAAATATGTCTTCTATTCATTCATTAGTTATTTAAAATACATTTACCTGTAATGTCTGTATTTTACTTTGATTTGTTGTATTACTGCTCAACTGTAGGTTATTTTTATGATTAAAAACATGTCCATCTTGTTTGTGTTCTGCTGTTGTCATTTGTTCACTTGTTTTACTTTGGTTCTTATCTTTTATCCGTTTGTTTTTATCTCAAATACGTTTACTTTTTTCTCTACATATTCTTTGCTTTAACTTCTACTAACTATTAACTTCACGGATGTACGTTATTTATTAAAAGAGGGGAAGAGATTTTCTTGAGAATTTCTCTAGAAATAGATAGTGACGAATAACACAAAACGCTTTTCCGTTTTCCTACTGTGTTATTATATTTACTTTTAGTGTGTAGGATAATTGTACAATTATGTTATAATATTTCAATGGTTATATGAACTGAAGTCAAGTTCCTGGCCTTTGCTTTCTTTTGTCTCCTTAATAAAACTATTTTATTAAATACTTTTTAAAAAGAGAGATTAGCTTAGTTTGAAACCTAGTCGTACGTTGAGAACAAAAGTGAATCATCATAAACAAAAGTTGTATTCAAAATGTATTAGGTGAAAGAAGTTGTGTATATACATAAAGTTATAAAACCCTCGTGCATACATTGCTCTAGCCTATGATCATGAATAATATCAAAAAATCTGACTTATTAGATTATTCAAGATTTGAAAATAAGTTAAAACAAATGAATATGATACAAAATAGTAGATCAAATAATAACTGCTTGTTGTAAAATGATATCTGTTGATTAATATACAGATTTAAATGCTGTTTTGTTTTCAAATAGTATAAATGACAGTGAATTACACTTAATTAGCTAGATAGTATATCTAGATTTATCAGGGACAACCAGTTTAATTAACACCAGCATAAATATATATTTGCAAATTATATTGTTCAACTTCTTATAGGTATTATCTTTATTACAAATTTACCCTGAAATTTTACAGGTCAGATTTTCTAATGTTATCCGTGCCCATAGCATAGGGTTAGAGATGGGACCAATCTGTCCAGCTTAACATTGACGTCCCTACCAATTCCACTTACATAGATCATTTACAATACAATTCCTTTTTCGGGGCCGAAATATATTGAATTAATTCTCTTAAAAGTTGAGCGAAACTTCCGAAAAGTTGATTATTATTCTAATATATGACTGAAGTAGAAATTAATCTGTTTAGCCATTGTTGGTGAACTCAAAATTTTCCCACTCCAGGTTTTGGTTTGTACTGCTATGCTGTTAGAGTGCTATCAAAATGTGTTATCAATTAAAATTCAATCACTTCATAAAATTTGGGCTGCGTAAAACTCTCGCAAAACATACTAATAATAGGATGTGGTAATTTTTACTTTAGTCACTAGTATCACTCTCAGTCGTCGATAACATCAATGAAATTACAAGAACATTTTTCACACTAAATTAGTGTGAAGCTTTATCAGATTCATTATTATCAGCAACGTAAAACCGGGCACATATGCCCGTAGGTTCAAGTTACCATACCACGTTAACACTACGAGATAACAGAGGTAAGAAAATAACAATACAACAGGGAAGAGTAAAGTAAAGGTGTGCAGAAAATAATAATAGAATTCAACATGTAGATGAGGTTAAAGAGTGGATACACCTTCACCACTGTGACCGATTCTGAGCCATATCGTCAAGTGTCTCCAGCCATTTATTGCGACTATCATCAGATTATGTTTTGATGAAAATCCGGTTGATGAATCATAGTATTTTCTTTTAACCAGGATTACAGACTAAGGATCGTCTCCAAACATATGTATATAATTTCAATTAATTTACTAATTCAACAACATATGAAATGTTTATGCAACCATTATCACTCACAGATTATCGTCTACTCACGTTTTAAGCAGTTTTTTGCGAAAAATAAAATGAAAGTGTAATAAGTTTTTGAATGTTCCTATTGTGAGTGTAGGTGGACTGTTAATATAGAATGTGACTGAAAAAGTATTTGAATAAGATCATATAGGAATTAGATTAGTTTAATTCCTATGCAGTTTAAATGAAGTCTGGTAAAAACGCGACTATAGAACAATTGCTAATCTATTCTGGATGTTAAAGGAAATGCTACTTAGCTTAACGTTCCTATGGTAAACGGGTGCCCTTTTAAGATTCTAGATAAATACCCTTTAATTCATATGTGCTAAAACGGTAAGTAGAAAATCATTGTTTAAGCGTGCACCATTTTGATATGATGAACACATTAATATTTATTCTGAGGTTGGAAAGAACAATTTGAAGAACGTTTGATTTAGGAGAACTACAATTAATACTTTCTGTGCGTCTGTCACTAAAGCATACATTATCTAGCTTTTCTGCTCAGCAAGTTGCATATCACGCTGGCAATTGGTCCGGGAGTTTGTTTTCCGATGCTAACGAACCTTTGAAACGTGCTTAAATAGATGAAGTTAAGACATTTAGCAATCTCAACCTAGCCCATTGCGTTCAGAAGAACAATTAGTACGCTAGCTACTTGGAAAGCACATCTGTACTTTTCATAGGTTCAATTCCCTATAAAGTTATCGGTGCTTACCTAGTGTAACCTCAAACAGATAAAAAGGAACCATTTATTTTTTTACAGATACAAATATGTTTACTAACGTCTTCATATTTATATATGGCCAGTATGAAGTAGTATGTACGTACCGACTAACTAATAAGTCAAATATCATTAAGAACATTTGCTCCTACCTAGATTCACTGATCTGATGAGTTCCTTATTAATGGTCAACAGTCAATCAATGCCTGTTACGCCACGTGGACCATTGGCCAGTGACCAGCATTCTCCAACCAACTCTGTCTTGGTCTTTCCTTCTCAAGTGCTATTCATTCTCTTCATTCCTGTCTCCAATTCCTGACTTATTGTGTTCTTTGGTTATCCTCTTTTCCTTTTTCCTTCAGGATTCCAAGTTAGTGCTTATTTTGTGACACAGTTTGATGATTTCCTCAAGATGTGTCCTATCCACCTCCAGCGTCTTTTCCTAATTTCTTTCTCGGCTGGAAGTTGATTATTTCTCTGACATAGAATGTTGTTACTGATAGTACCTGTAAAACAGATCCTAAGTATCTTATACAGACTGTTGTTTATAAATACTTGTATCTTCTGAAGGATGTTTTTGTAGTTCTGCAATTTTCAGCTCCATACAACAGAACTGTCTCCACATTTGAATTAAAAATCTTAACTTTACTGTTGACTAACAGTTAATTTGAGTTCCAGATGTTATTTGGTTGTAGAAATGCTGCCCTTGCCTTTCCAATCCGCGCCTTCACGTCCGAGTGAGACCCTCCTTGTTTGTCGATTATGCTGCCCAAATATGTAAAGGTCTCAACGTCTTCTAGAATTTCTCCGTCAAATGTAATTGGGTTAGTGTTTGTTGTTTTGTATCGGAGGATCTTGCTTTTCCCTTTGTGTATGTTGAGGCCTACTGCTGCTGAGGCTGCTGCTATATTGTTGGTCTTCATCTGCATTTGATGTTGTGTGTGAGAAAGAAGAGCTAGGTCATCTGCAAAGTCCGAGTCATCTAGTTGCGGATGTGGTCGACTTGGTTCATGGTATTGTTATCCGGTGAAACCCATGTAGTTTTGTGTATATATTTGTGGAAGAATATAGTGCCACCTATAATCATTTTGTTAAAGGCACATAGGTTTGCAAACCTCTCACCACTTTCATTCATTTCTCTCATTCCATGTCGTCCCATAATGTCTTCATATACGGTGTTGTCCATCCCATCCTTGGCGTTTAGGTCCTCAGTCAGAATGGTCAGGTCTATTGCTAGGTAATTCTCGATAGTTAACTGCAGCCTCGCATAGAGCTGGTCTTTGTCGTCTTCGCGGCTGTCGTTGGTGGGTGCATAGCACTGGATGGCATTGATTGTAATCCCTTTCTTCTTTGTCCTGAAGGATGTTTTGATGATCCTGGGTCCATGAGCTTCCCACCCTATAAGCACTTTCAGTGCTTCTTGGGACAATATTTATTCTACTTATGTATGTATGAGGCATTTTCTTTTTCGTGACCGGAATATATCAGCACTTCTCCCGAGGGTAATCTTTTCTGTCCAGCTTGTGACCAATGTGTTTCGCTTATTCCAAGTATCTTCAGGTTGTATCTTTTCATTTCTTCAGCTATTTGAATGTTACTCCCGGTCTCCTACATCGTGCAGACATTCCATGTACCTGTAGTAATTGTTGCTCCGATTATTAAATGGAGAATCGATCTCGTAACTTCCAAAGGAACTTGTCTTTCACTATGAGGTATCATGGCTCTTCTAAATAATGACTCTCCAACCCCCAGGTCAGAATTCAAATAGTTTAAAAGACTTTTAATAAGGTTATTTCCTTCGAGATGAGGTTGCCATCTCTATGCCTAACCCCTCTTCTTTATCCATACCTGGGACCTGCAGTAACCTTAGAAGGGTTCCAGGTGGAGTTAAGTCTACGACTGTGTATGCAGTTTATTTTTAGGCTATTTTAAGGCCCCCCACGAGGAGTCGCAATACAATGGGTTTTATTTCACTTGTCACATGAAAGGTTTATATACTTTCCGATTCCCTTCATTTTATGTAATAAAATATATATTTATGTATATTCTTAAGGTCGTTTATAGAGTGGTGCAATCTCGACAATGTAGTATAGTTCTACTAATTTAACTATTTAAGTGAGCTTAATAAAAATATTTCACATAATAATAAGCTTTAGTTATATAAATTTTACTGAGCTCGCTTAATTTATAATCTGGATCTGAAACTATACAAAACGATACACTTCGATTAAAAAGGTCCAATCCAATAATGATATTTTCAATAGTCATGTTTAACTTGTAAATAATACATAAAGGACAACGATAGTCTCATGCGTATGTATCTAAGTGTAATTTAGTAATGATAAAAGAATAATCATCTGATCTAAAACTCTGAAGGCAAATATTCACCATAAAATACCTGTGTTTAACAAATCGGATATATAAGCTGAAAGGCTAAGTGGTTCTCTGTTACCCTTTAAAACTGTATAAAATATGGGAAAGAGTATCGTTGTTCTGCAGCATAGAGGATTGGTAATTGAAATAAAAATTATCTACATCATTTTTCTATTTTGACTGTTAAAGTCAAAAGTATACTTATATTAATCAAGTTAAAAACCAAGTAGTGGGATGTTACATTTATTCACCCAACTTATTTTCTAATTTAGTACAGTCACCTCTTAGCCGTGTTTTTTGGATTCTGGTAACTAGTAGATTATCGGGTGAAATGTGGATGTAGATGCCAGGTAGTAGTAAACGTTTGTGATATATGAAAGTGACTGATACATGTTGAATTAATTCATATGAATGCATCGTATAAAGACGAAGTGGCTGAGTCAGTGATTGACATTTCGGCAAATTAATAGAATCATCGACTGATTAAAGGTAGTCAGTTATGTATCATATGGCCTATGTAATAGTGAGGCTGTAAGAAAACATTGAAATCATGACGAAATACTCGTTGTTGACAATTTCACTACTTATATTTGTGGTAGTATTAAGGATGGTGTGGGCATATGACTTACATGTGGGACTGAATATGCCCCAAATGAAAAGCAAGCGAGTGGGGGGGGTAGTGGTAAATTGTGAGAGCGGAGTGTTTTATATGTTGCGTGCGAGTTCCCTAGGACTGGAATGTATATGTTCTGTTTTAATTGAGTTTATTAGTTTATTGTCTGTGTTTGTATCCTTTGATAGTAGTTAGGTAACCGGTTGTTTGTGTCTGATTGTATCATATAAATACGCAAGTCACTTTTCATTTTTTTATGAAATATATTTTATTGACCACTACTCTTTTATCTTTTACTACACAGTTTCGGCTTCTTTTCATGTTTCTGTTTGTCAGTTACTGATGAGTAGAATATTCTAAGTACCTACAAATTACTCTCATCATAGGATGTTAACTACATAATATGTACCTTTTGGATTCGCCTAATATTTCTTTAAGTTACCTTGGAATTCGACTCCACAATTATTGAACCGAGAGAAAGTGTGAGTTAATACGGAAGAACTCAAAAATGAAGAATGCAAGGAAATCACGTCAGTACACATGTCATTATTCAGCTCGTATGATATTAAATGTTCACTCTCTCTCTCTCCCTCAATTTATTAGAATAGCGACTAAAATGCACATAGGAGACATTGAATTGTTTGGCTAATAGATTTCTGAAAATGCAGTGAAACAGTAAACAACTCAGTGTATTGTTATGTTGTTTTCAGTGAAAAGATGTTATTGCTAAGAAAAGATTTTTATAAAAACAATACTGGACAACATTCAATTGTCATAAATTTCGAGTAAATATTTTAAAAAAACAAATGTGAATTAGTAGAATATTCATTATATAGTCGAATTTATTTATTCGAAAACTAGTTGAATCTGTAAACAAAATTTATTGATTAAAAAGTGTAATTAAGTATGATAGGGAATGGTAAGTTTGATATCACAAATTGGCGTCAATTCGATGATCACTGAAAACTAGGATGCACTGGACAGCTCTTTCATCCTCGTACAGGACTCTACTGCAGCGCGCCTCCATGACCCTACTGAAGAATCGAGCTCAAAACCTCTAGACTTCACAGCGAATGCCTAACCACTGATCGAGTACTTTTACAGAGTGATGAATGCGTAATGCTGAGTAGTTTCGTACTGGATGAAACATCTGTCCTGTGGTTACTGATATCTAGTTGTTATCCAACTTAAATCAATTGGTGAAATTAAATTCAACATGAGAAAAATGATTGAACATGTTCAAGCTACAGAAATAAAATTTACTAGTCTTTTTTTATCGTTGAATAAATGTATTTCTACTGAAAGAAAACATTTTCACAATAATTTAAAACAGTTTAAAATAATTAGCTCAATATATGATAGTGGATACCTACTGAAGTAAAATTGTTTCGTTCTATTTCCGATCTGCCTATCATATGCATCCGCACACATGTTCTGTTCTAAAGAACAAATAGTCTATTCAAATTTTAGGACTCAAATACCTTAATCATCAAAAACTCCGATTGGTTTTCCTGTAGATATCATAATTTTACATTATAACTGGTAATGTCCTAGAATATGAACAGAAAGTGGTGGGGGGGCGGTGAAATTGGGAGATTCGAAGTATTGTCTCTTTAAGAATACATTACAATGTACCCTATCAGTTAGCCTTTATTGTAGTCTTAATTATTCAATTGCAGTCTCATATTTTAGTACAACATTTACGTCTATACAAAAGCATATCATCCAGATATATATCACTTTGATAATCCAAATGCCTGTTGTGAATAGTTATCATGTATCAGAATTGTATGATATTGTAGAAGAAACTTTTATTGTGTAAATATTTTAGAAATGATAAAATGTTTGCTGGAAAACTAAAAGGTGATAACTGAATGTAAGCTCATCTCTTCTGATGCCAATTCTGTAGGAAATGCTATTCTATATGATTCTGTTGTCTGTTCACCTCATTCTAAACTAAATCATTCATTACTAGTCCTTTGAATTTTGAGTGCCTTTCTACAATACAAATGTCTAAAAATGTAAGGACGTTCAATATGTAGAGCTGCTGGCTAGTCTTTAGAAAGGAGTAAGATTTATAAAAGGTTATATTTAAGAGTATGATTACTTTGAAAAGTCTCAAGAACTCACTGATACACTCTTGAGTAAATGAGTTGTTTCCAGAGGAAATGTTCTATTTCAAAATGAAGAAGACCTCACTACAGACCTTAGAAAAATCATAGGCCAAGTAAAACCCCTATAAAAGTGTTCCGTTATTCTTACAGGGAAATATTCTTGATTTTGACTTCCAGCTTATTAATAGATTAAGTTTTTAAAACAACTTCAAAGTCACTTCTACCGTTTTTCATTGACACGGGCAGAATGATGTTTGGCTCAAACTATTACGCAAATACAATTATGAACTGGTATCCTGCAAATATAAAGTTCATTGTTGTAAAGCTAGATTAAAATACAAGTTCAGGATGCACAGCATATTTTAGATTATTACAATTATTTCTATAAAGGAGCCAAACATTTTAAGTTCATTTCAGTTTGATAAAAATTCTGCAATTCACTTTCTAATGTATGTTTCCAAAAAACAACACTTCAATACCAAAATGATTTGTTATTGCATCCACTGCGTAGTTATGTAAGATGGGTGAAGTTTGTCGGTAAGACATCCCGGAACTCATTTTTACACTAGTTAATACCAATAGAACATTTGTATTCTTGAGATAGGAGGCACCCTTTGGTGATGAGCGTCAATTAACGTTAAGCACTGGTTCAAAGTTTTCGGTAGACTACCTCGAAGCATTTAACATAGATAATTTCTCCTGCCAGTTATACTCCATCCTCCAATTCAAATAGTTCAACCGTACAGCTTACATTACCATTTTGGATAACATAATAACCAGTGATAAATCCAACTAAAGTAGTAATAATGAGTACTGTTGATTGTTTCATAAGTAAATCAGTCAACCTAGTTAATACAGTATAACCATTAAATAAAGTCTAAACGTATGCACATTAAATTGAAATATACTTACTTAAATTTAAAAATGTATATTCTGCTAAAAATCCATGTCGAACAATCATACCATTTGAAAAAAATTTAATAATTAAACATGGATTTCGCCAATTCACTTGGATTGTATTATTCATTGTAATTGTTTTACAATAATACCTTCGAGTTAAATCTAACACTGATAGTGTTAAACAACTACGAATTTCCACATAATCACTATCACCATCAGTTGAACATCTAGTTAAATGAAGGAAGAACATTATAAGTTAGTAAATTATATCATTTAAATTTATTACAAAGAATGTTTTATTTAAAATAATTCAATATATTAATAAATATATTTCACTAGTGCTATTGATGATAATTGGTATTCACATTATCATTCAAAACAACAAGATAACATTTAGAAAACTATCTTAGTATATGACGACTAAGTAGTATGGATGAATCACCTCCGTATTCAGTTTTCGACGTGAGAGCTTAGTTACTAGACCTCAGGTTTTGTATCATATGGTAAATATTACCGACGCCAGTCAATTCATGGTTTAGATTAACTGTTATTCTATGCTATTATCGATGATCATTTCACTTCTAATATATCTGGTTATGAATATCCACTAGAACTTCAGGAACTGATTATGCCAACTGAGGGGCTAGATAATTAAGCGTTTGTCACGAAAACTAAAGGCATCGAGTTTGCTCTCCAGTTGTCACAAATAGGTACACCGTCAAGGAGTCGCATACTTGGATAATATGGCAGCCTACTACTCCCTAATTTTCATCGTTGCTGTATATTATTGTTGAAAATCCATTTTATGAATCTATCTTAAAACAAACAATAAACGAATGTTTGTCTTCAGGATATATTCAAGTCGAAATGACTGATTATCTCAGTATCTGATTTATCCGATCTAAGTGAGCTGCATGTATTTCTCTGTCATTCAATGTTTGACTAATTTTGCTGTAAGTGGTGTCACACTGTTGTGTATTTTGCACCATTATTACAAAGTATATTCCTTACCCGGTACCTAATCGATAAAAAAGATATTGTGTCTGACATCACGAGTAACAGCCTAGTAATTTTTGCCTTTCCGTCAACCACGTTTTTATTTCAAAAACTTTACAGGCTGAAAAGAAAAACAACTTTACTTTGGATAGTGCTTTTAGTAATAGTGCTTTATAAAATATTTTAATTTCTTAAATACCTGTAGATTATCAATCTGCCTCGTTGGATGCGCTTTTGCTTCTTCTATACTTTCTATCTTTTATGTTCTATTCAACATTCGGGTGTATACGGCGTAAAAGGGATTGGGAAGGAGTTAGGAATTTTGTAGACAAACATTTAAGCTCAAGGTACGCCAGAAAATCTCAATAACTAGCTAAATTAAACATATATATATATTTAATCAGTACACTTACCTTACCGAATTACTTTCCACATCGAATTTGTAAAATTCCAAAGTGATCATTTCATCGTGACTGCCTATCAATTGGTATTCACAAGTAATGTCGACTGGATATAGTCCAGGATAATTTGGCGAAGTAAAATAACCAGTTTTAGATACTGAACTGTAAAAGCTGAAATTACAGTCTGTTGTTTACGAAATTCATGAAGATAATTAAAACCACAAAATACATAAGGATTAGATAGAGATAATGGGATTGAATAAACTGAATATCATGTTATGCAACTAAAATGACGCATTGAATATTTTAATTTCATTATCATCAATAAATAATATCAAGTAGGAAAAACTACTAAGTATTCCGTATCTTAACGGAATTAAGAAATTTTCTAAACTTGAAGGGAATGTCTTATGTTCAAGTTGCGGATAAACACTTACAACCGCTTTGAATAACTTTCTAAAATTGATGTCTACTTCATTTGAAATTTGCCGTTGAAACATACATAATCTCATGTTAAATTATCCAGGTAGTCTAGAAATGTTGTACATGACAAACCGGCTGATACTAATAAATGTGAACCAGCCTAATTGTCAAATATTATCATGTTCACTTACAAACCTTCGTGTTGCGGATGGTATTAATAGATGTGTACTAATTATCATGCATCCCTTCCTAAATAAGCACACTAGAACTAGGCACCAATACAGTGATCAACAATTCTACATCTGATATTTAATGGTGAAGCAGATCATTTTCCAAACCATGTGAATTGCTTCTTAAGTTTCGCCGAAAATATCATTTTTATGGTATTAATTAAATATACTTGTTTTCTTTGTAACATGGAAAAGTTGTTTTTAATTCGAAATCACTAGTTGATCTAAGTTAGACATCCATTGAAAACCAGGAAGCAGTGGACTGCCGTTTCGTCCCACTATGGGACTCTCTCTCAATCTATATACAAAAATTCACCAGAGAATCCAGCTTAGGACCTTCAGGTCTTTGTTCACTGTGGTTTACATGTTGTAACAGATTTACGTAACTTAGTTTTAATTATACTTTAAGCGTAATTGGTCTTGAGCTATCAGCAGTAATTTTTAGGTATAATTTCAGTACGTAGAAATAACTATTCATCAGTTTTATTCTTACATCTGTTACTCCAAACGTAAAATAATTATAGAGATAATTCATTTTATAGAAACTTAAGAAGACTGATTTAAATAAGGAAGAAACGTAAAAGCACACTTATAATTATTCTGTATACGATCTAAATCCAGCTTGCTAAAAGGGCTAATTAAAAAATACATTGTTTTGAAGTTTACCAAAAGTAAACACTGTCTATGATTACGCTATCTTTGGACTAATCCTGTAAATTAAGATCACGTGTTTAACCAACTTAATTAAAACCTAAGTATGCTGAAATCCGACTGCCACCGTTTTAGTAATTTTGTAAAAATTGTTGTAACCATCGTATATTACAGTTCTAGGTTGATTCTCTGGAAAGTAATATCTTCTTAGTAGAACTTTAGGCAAATCACCCAGACCTTCGTTAATTATAAGCCGATGAGTGGTAATAATAATTACTTACATGGAAGATTTTGAGTCCCATGTGATGTATTCACTCCGTAGTCTAAAATTAAAAAAAATACAGTAGATAAGTACACTGAAGATGATTGTGTCGATCTAACAACAGAATTAATATTTCTTTCAGTCATGGATTAATGTCATTTTGCGAACTGTTCAAAATCAAGAAATGGTGAGCGATTGTCTTATATTAGCTATGGAACGCTGTGAAGTGCTAATACAAGCACCATCAAGAATTAAAAATAGGACCTATGAGAGAAAAATATCATTCAAGTTTTAGTATCTTGTGATGAAAAAGAAGTGTTTGAACGAAATCATCAGCAGAGAAATCCATCGCGAAATAAGTATTAGAAGTGGCATGTAAAACAGTTACAACAGAATGGTATGAATTCAGTACATTTCACAGTTTCTTAACAGTTACTATATAACTTACAATCAGTAGTTATAAGTATTCATAAAAAACAAGAAATATTAAGATAATTTATATCATCATATAAGAGCAGTTCTCATCAATGAGAATTAGTAAGAAGAGTAATAAATACGGAGAGATTATAAGGGGTGTTTATATGGTCCATTATTGATTTATCAGGATATGTAAATAATCTACAAGTGAACGTACTATTATAACACATAGAAACGGTTCATAAAATGGTTGTTAAAAGAGTATGCATTAGAATTACAAAATTGGAATTATTAAAAGACTACAGACAGTGGAGTTTAGTCTAAACGAGAGATAAAATACAATTTATAATTATGAGATGGAAGTGAAATGTAACTTGACTAAGTTCTGAAGAATGAGGTCGCCATATCAAGTCTGACATCGATATACTTTTAAATGAATAGATGTTGTTTGTAAGCAACATATATGTCATTACCACAACTTATATACAAATAGTATGCGGGCTTGGTCATTTTCTTTTAATACCACTATCTTCATAGGTTTCACATAACACTGACTGAAGTGACTTTATTGATCTGCCTATTCCTTACGTCTTTAATATTAGGATAGTAACTGTGGGTATAGGCGAATAGTTCGTCTACTATTTTCTATGTCTGTCTATATGCTAAATGTTCAGAAGTCTTCTATCTGGGATGTCAGCCAGTTGTGAAGTTTAGCCAAATCTTCCAGGTTATTCACTCAGTGTTCTCACTTATTCCTTCGGCCAGTTACACAAAACGATTTGTTTTTTAGCCACGTGATGTAATACACTGGAATGTAGTTAATTATTATATTTAATCAGTAGATGATATAAATTGGGACAATACACAGAAATAAGAGTAAATAACAAATTGATGTATAGTCAATAAAGGTATAGGAATTCATTTACCAGTTAGTAACCGTAAATTAATAGTCTGGTATTGAATTGAGAAAGTTGCACTAACTGACAATGAAATTCTATCTGAAAGGTTACAGTGTTGTCAGTGCCCATGGTAATTCTGCGTCATGATATTTGTTTGATATTAGGCAATTTTAAAAGTGATCGGTAAGAAAGTATAAACGTATGGGACTCTATTACAATGAACTACAGCATTCTGAATCCGTGTAAATTAATGTAAGATTAGAGGCCATCAATACACAACAATAAAAGCTGCAAAGAATCTCATGTGGGACTGAGACAATGCAACTAATTGATTACTTACCGTCAATTAATATTATATTATGCAGTCTTAAGAGAATATCTGTTCCAGCAGGTATCACGAAACTCAACATGTTATATACTATGAACATATACACAAAATGCTCATTAATATACGGTATTAATGTATTTTGAAACAAGTCGAGAAGTTAGCGTAGTAGTTACGTTCACGTTGGTACATATTCTACCACCTCTATTCAACTGTGAATAGTAATAATTCATTCATTTGAAAATTTGTGAGGTACTGTATTTTTATTGTATTCATTTTATTGAATATTTTGATGATTAATTATGTTTGTATTCATTCTGTGGATTACTATTCTTATTATTATTTATGGTAGAATAACTATTAGGCTCTCGTCGTGTTGCTCGAACTTATAAAGCTGAAATCCCAGTTAGGTTACAGATGCGATAAGCTGATTACTCCCATACTATTATTAAAATTTTGTCCAGTCCTTCTTGGATTTTAACAGATCACCAACTGAAATGGATTCGTGTGTGAAATTACGGTTTCTACACTGAATGTGCATAAACAATTTTTTTAGTTTAGCACGTAATTTTACATGCCAACTCTTGTTGGTCTCACTCTATTAATAGAGCCTTAGAGAAACTTGGTTTTCACATTGATTAGTAAACATCACGATAGTTTATCTGATATCTTGAATGAGTTGGTAATTATTGTTGAATTCTTATTTCATACCTAATTTAAACACCTCTTTGCCACTCTATAAGATTGTGTGTGAATATGAATTTATTATATGAGGTAAAGAAAATACTCATAAATGAATAAGCATATATTAAAATTCGTAGATAATTTCTATGTCTTAACTACACATTAGTTAACTGACCTTTGTATAGACTACTTACATTTGTCCAGTTCGAATCATGTTAAAGAAAAGCTGAAATAATTCATTCACTCAAATGAACTGGTTCATTTGAATTGTTCACAATTAACAGCGAATCTGGTCTTCGAATAACTATATAAGTTGGATTGTGACTGGCAAGTGGAATCCAAGAAGCGCGTTTCGTCCTATTTGGGACTCATCGGCTGGATGTACCTGCATCCCAATGTTGATGTTCACACTGGGATCCGAACTTACTCCGTTTCGTGTCGAACGCCACCGCGTTCACCACTAGACTACTGAGTCCAGATAGTCACATTTGTGCAACGAGCACATTGGTATTAGGATAAACTTGTACTGACAAAATTTTATCGATGGAGGTGTGATGTACGCACTAGTAGACCAACTGACCTGTCATGATTTAATGTTAGTTAGTTAAAATGAAATTTGTAATTTTGATGGGAACAAGCTATCACAAAAACTTAGATGAATCAATGCTTCCTAACGAATGCATTCAAACACCACCAACATTAAAATTACTAATACTATGTGTTATTAAATCTCTTATCTATTTTACAATCAAATGAATATAAATTATACTCACATCATTCTTGATAATTTTATGTAACCAATGTCAATTTATAGGTAAATAATTCATACAAAATTATTAAACGCCAACCATTTTTTTTTTAATGACTTAAAACAATATTACTTTCAATAATCAAAAGCAGTTGTACTTGCCATATAGAAATCTATATTCAATATCATATGCAATAATTGGTTGTGCATAATTATTGTGTTTAGTAGATTTCAAATTTCTAGATGATAATAACGGTGATGTTGAATACCCAGTAATTGTATTAAATTGTCTATACTGTCCAATAGTCGAATAAGTTGTTTTCAATAATAAAATATTCAAACGTGGAACATAACCAGACATGTATATAGCAGTGTTCAAGTCAACATTCAATGTTAAACCTAAACAAATTGATACTTGTTGTTCTGATATAGCAAATGGGGTGTACTTCATTTGATTGATTAATTGATCATTAGTAATATTGTTATCGCTCATTTTCAAGTTTCCTTTAGGATTGTAATTAGTTGGTAGTAGGAAATCTCTGGAGAGTGATCGAATATCTTTAGAATTAGATTGTAATCGATAGTTAAGTATTTTGAGTAAATAAGGCGCATCACACCTACAAACAGCAGAGAGGGAACAACTCAAAAAATAGTTAATTTTTATTGTCAAATAAAACAACGAAGAAACTCTTTATATTTTAATGTGTTAACGAATATACAATAGTAGACTTCTGTGAAAACATATAGGATCACGTGAAATTTGTGAAGTAGTTGGTCACCTGTATTGATGAAGCAATCAATTACGCGTAGTGTTTTATGCTTTACGGTCGCTAATTTACTCTTTCTCTAACCACTCATGAGAAAGATTTAACGAAATTGTCTATGTACGTGAAACTGAGTAAAATGTTTGGAAAGATACGACAAAATGGAGAGACTGAGTAGTAAGAACTGCAGACGCTATCCTAAGATAACAAAAAGGGAGTTGTAACAAGAGATGTCGAATAAATTATAATGATTTGGCTTATATATCTCGTATTTATGTAACGGTGTTGCACGTTGATGAGGATCTGTATTTATTTAAAAATGTGCATGGAAAAGTCGATAGTAGGTAATAATAAGCAGAGAGATGAAACGGATACATTAGCTATTTATATAATCTGAATCCAATGTACACATATCCTACCTACAAATAAGGAACAGCATCTGTGCTTGAATTGATCAATTTTGATGCAGTTATAAGCTACATGAAGTGGACCCTTAATATACCGCCGGAATCTTTTTTTCTTCACTCCACTGAGTATCTGCTCTTATGGGCAGCTCACAATATTCCGACCCATTGACACAAAGAATTCACTTGAAACTTGAATTTAGACTTTATCTTGATAAAACTTAACAGTAGAGCATCATGTTTTACCAAACACGATTCAAGCTAAAGATCATGTTATTAATCCTGCACGGATAATTTCGATTATCATAGCAAAATAAGTCTGCAGATAGCCTGAATATACAATACATGCTTTATACATCACTGATTAATTTTAGCAAGATAAGCATTAGAAATCCTAGTAAAACAAATCGTTTTACCAAACTAGCCATTTTCTCACACAAAACTGGAGATTTATTAGACATACAGTAGCTGTAGTTATTCCTGGGGGAGGGAATTAAATAATTTTAACTCCTGTGGGCTTTTGATTTTCCTTTATCGTTGATGAATATGGTGAATATTCACCTGATATTATTATAATTTAGTTGGTTTGTCACTTTTCATGAATTCAACTCTACCAATTCTCGTTTACTTGACTTTGCATTAACGTGGTCCCTGAGTGGTTGCTACTAGTGTACAAACAAATTGGCAAAGCCAAACATTACAATTTGAAGACGTAGACTTACATTCAACCAGAGCCAAAATTCATTAGATTCGGTAATTACATAGTAAAAAGTATAAAAGTCTAGCCATGAGACATAGACTTCTTAATCGTTAATAGACCAGCCGAAAAATCAATAGCAGATTATAATCAGAAGACAAAAGATCAAAACGTGTAACTACCCCTGAATTGATACAGATTTCACTAGTATCAGTCGGTAAACGTCATGACGTAATGCAAGAATGAGAATACGAATACCGGTAGAGTAATTATAATGTAACATATTAGCCGTGATTAGTGAATTGTATGATTTCAACCAACAAAAGGTTAAAATTCCTGAAGATTCTGTGACTGAGATGAAACATATTTTTCAATTTATCTCCTTCTTGACAGCTTACCATAGATGCAAAATCTTTTCGGAAAATTTCTACGTAGATAGATAAGAAAATTATTTTTTCGGACAGCGCTCATGAGAGGGATAGTTTACGCTGGTGAACTTATGATAATCGGGGACAGTTCATTGTATCATACTTTAAGGCACAAAAGACGATCAGACTCACGACTAACAGATCTGAACTTTAGCAGGTTAACATCCACTAACTGGGTAAAAACAGTATTGGTCAACTTATTCTAACTTTACTTTGTTCAAAAGATGCTGAGTACCTATTCAGTACTATTTAAACATTAGCACCTCGATGGCCCGCTCACACTTTTACTTTTCTTTAATTTCAAGCTCCATTTTATTGATGTGAGGATTTCTTTTCTAAATTTGTTTTAATTAACTAACCGTGTATGCTATGACAGTACTTTCGTAATCTATTACGAATCTAATGAATGAGGAACCCAAGAAGTATTGGTGGTCCCTGCGTCTGTATCTTTTATTGAAACAAGGGAGAACTGATGGACACTAAATTCGTACATTACACTTATTCACGTTTACAGAAAGATGTTGTGAGATAAAGAGAGATTGTTAATATTCTGAGAAGAATAACAACGCTAGCTAATCACTTATGAAAACGATTTGTTCATATTTCTATACTATTGACAACTTAGAGACTTGTAACCAAATGTTCTGTTGTAAAGTTTCATATTTTGTATTAATCATTCTTTACTCTAATCGACTATGTTGTAGTAAACAAAGTGAGTATTATATTCACTATTGAATTTGATTCTGTTATGGTACACTCCATTTAACGATACAGAATATTTAACTAAGTAACCATAACTCAATGTAAAATATAGAGCTGAAAGTAAAGATTTATTAAGATGTGTACTCAATTTAATGTTCTCTTCTCAAATGAAACAAATGCAAATGAAATATCAATTGACAAAATAAACCAACAATCGAAAATGAATCAGTCTTAAAAATATGCATAACATAAAACCTCCACAGAATAATTCTTTCTTGTAATTGATGTAACAATTTCAGTTCTTCATACAATTCATCTTCATTACAAAATTTATTCAAGTTAAAAAAAAAATAACAGTTCTAGTAAGAATTAAACAAAATCAATTATTTCATGGATTATCTTCAACTACTGACAACTTAATGCAATTTACCAATAATATAACTTGTAACAAAAGCATGAAACATTAACCAGTAGGTGTTAATTAACTAGTTTAAAGATAACACAACCTGTTCTAAAACCTGGAAGTAATAGGTTCGACTGCTGATGTACATGGTTAGTATTCAGTAATAGAATGAGTAGCTTTTTAGCTTCTTATAACTTTACAAGTACATTTAGGAGTTGTCTTAGAAAGAAAAATCCTTACAGACTACAGATGTTTTGTAGTAATGCATGACAGGAAGAAGTAAAAATTAAGATTGGTAGTTATGTCCGGTTTCAACAGAATGACGAATAACTCATAAAACATACATTTTATGTACATATTTGTCTAATGTATTCAGTTAACTACTTTTCGTCGGTAATTGACACTCAATTGCATTTGCATATCAGAAAACGGTATATATGATTGTATTCGTTCAAAAGTAGTGGAACACGATATGCCATTTCAATTTGTTGTGAATTTTGTGAATTTTCTCTGTTTAAACGCTAAACGACATTTGTGGACGAATAGTTGTATTGGATACGGGTGACGTTTATTAACACTAATCAGACTGGTCATATATATGTATATTTACGCGTAAACCTGCAATCATTTCAAGTAAAATCTTGTTACAACCATTCATGGATATCATATTAGGATATTACTAAATATTTCTAACTAATCTTATTAAAAATATCTGAGTTTAAAAGGTCGATTTAGAACTGTGTTCTTCAGAGTAACCAGATTATAATCTGGATATATATTTGACAGAGGAGTGGAAATCATTCGTAAGACTTTAGTCGACAATAGTTATTCTACAAATTTCTTCAGAAATCATTCAGAGTAAACAAATGTGTTTCCATAGCAAATCACAATCCTCAAGAAGAATTTAATTATCAGTCATACATATAGACAAAATGATCCTAAGGCGCGGAATATCTGCCGGTTACAAACTAACCTGGAATGGAATATTTTGCCATAAATTTAATTATCACTTACTTTGAGAAAATTCTGTTGACAGTCTTACTTACATAAAAGGCCTCTATTACATACCACAAAGCTACATTTATCATTTCACATGTATATTCAATGGCTTGTATCCTGGGAGAGCGTTGATGTTGTCTAAAGAAATCTCTGTAAATCCCAACGTTGCCGTCTGAATAATAGGTACGCAGGATTTTGTCAAACTCTTACTAACTCTATAAGTAACATCCAATCGTAGTATCAACTCGAATTTATATGTATTAAACGAATTATTAATTTACCTTGTATATGGTGAGTGAATTCTTACTACCTTTTTTCCCTTCTTGTTTTCCTTGACTTCATTTATGAACATGGTGTCAAGAATCACTACTTTTCATTTTATTTGTTATATTCAACTTTGTTAATGTTTCACATTTTTCATTATAACACATATTATTCACTATGCCGATTTGAATTACCTTGTCTATTTGTAAACATAACAATTAACATGTCTTCTACTCTAATACGTTATGATCCCCTCTTTTATTAATATATAGACCTAGACGTTGTAATTATTTAGTACATATTTCCAACTTCATTCAGTTCATAAGTTTTATAGTTTTTTACCTAATCAATATATAATTTAGAAATGTTGTCACATATCGCTACTAAAGGATCAAGATCAATAAGAAACAACGTATCAGAAACACTACAAGTGTAATCAATATCAGGCCCCTAGTATTATGTGTTATATGTTTCCGGAGTTACTTGAAATTGTAGATATAAGTAAGAAGAATATCGGTTATATTGGTGTTTTGATCAAAAATGATTATTTTTTACTAACTTTCGTCAGAAATTAGTGATAAGTTTCAAATGGATTTAGAGCTGATTAAGTGGAATAGAATAAATATGACGTTATACATATCAACATCACTGCAGGTGTAATTAAGAAGTTTAAAGTTCTGCATGGCAAAGTGATCTGCCCTGTTTCATGAGATTCATTTTAAACATTAGAAGATATTTATATGCTAAATTTAATTAATAATATTAATAATTATCATTTTAAGGCTAAATGTGCTTAGATTACTGTGTGATTTTAAATGTGTTTTGTTCTTTCATCAGAAAACGGTTAATCCTGAAGCTTTTGCTAACTTTATGAATATTGTGTGAACATACTTTAAAAAGAAGTTGGGCATTAGCAGCATATTTCAGCATTAACTCCACAGGGTTACTTCGTTCATTTCAGTGCATAAAGACACTGAACACTAATCCGACTATGAAAGCATGAAAAGCTGTGATCTAATTTATAACGTTGTACTTATTTGTTATTTTTCTCATTTGTTAGTAGATTGTATCTAACAGGCCTGTAAATCTACTAAAAAATAAGAAAAGTAACAAACAAAGTGACAATTATGGCCTAAGACAATCAAAACATGTACATAATGACTTCATAAACATTTACGTTGCTATATCAATTTGGCGAGATCAAAACACGCTGTTAATCTATTACAGCGAATTGATAATGATTTATTTATTTTTGTTGTACTTAGTGACCCTATTGTCTAGGATGGGAATTAAATCACCAGTAATTCAATCATAAGGCCTATGTAACGAGGACAATTTAAAATTCCCCTGATTACTTACAAATCACTATTATACTGATGTATCGAATGTGAAGAGTATGGTTTTATGTCTTACCTAATGATTGACTCATATGATTACATTGAAAGCTATGGTTAGATATTCATTATTCGATCTAGGATATAACAATCAATACAACTGATTAGTTAATGTAACATTAATAAAAGTTACAAATCTATAAGTACCCGATTTTTGGACCGTTGTAAATTGACGACGTTATTGTATTTACATTAGGGTGATTAATTGAAATCGATTGATTAGACGATATATGCTGATTAGAAGAATATGTGAAACTTTCATAATGTCTCTTTCTACCATAACTATCATTGTTGTTCGACAGTATTATTTTAGAGACTAAACGAACTTGAACACGTTGATATGGTCTACCAATCAGAATCCATTTGCACAATATAGAATCATGATTAGTTTTCGACTGATCAAATGAATCATAGTGTTTTAATATAGTCTCTTTTAAGTTAAGACTTTGAAAAGTTGAGAACTCTTGTTGATGATTATCTTCAATTACATATGAACATTTTTCTGTAAATAAAATAAATTAAAGAGGGGAAAAGTTATAAATTTATCATGAATATGATAATCTCATTTAGAATGTATAAACTACATTTTAACATTTCAACTTCAGATATGGAAGTAAATGACAAAAATCAAGAGATTTTACTCATGAGAACAATATGCCATTTTGGGAGGAATCTTGGCTTAGTTAGTCAGTTTGTGGAGCCTAACTAAACACTATACATTATGCATCAAATCTGTTCAGTATATCAGTTAGAATAACAATGATGCTTTTCAATAGTCACTCTATTTGTTGCATTTACAAACTCATATATACCTGTGGAAATAAAGTATAAAAAGAATGATTGTGAGATGGGTATATAGTCTTTTCTGAAAATCGCTCTCGAAAGTTATGCCTTAATGGAATTATAATAATTACGATTACTTGGTGGATGATAAATACTAAGTTACTTGACTCATGTTCACGAAAATGAAATTTAAACTATATACCTTATGACCATCTGGTCTACCTAAGCTTACACATGTAAGCAAATGTAATTTATAGTTGACGTATCACTGGTTAGATGACAATGGTGATTAACAGTAAACTCATCACGGTCACCTTAGAGTTATATCAAACTGTGGCGTTAAGTAATCAGCGTCAAGATCTATACTAAAAGGTTATATCCATGTAGACTGTTAGACTATACTTGACATTGAAAGACGGCTTACCAGAGATCGATTGACGAGGAACTTTAATTGGAACATTAACTGAATGTCTCAAGAGAGGAAATATAGTAGAGTAAGAAGGTTCACAGTGAAAATAGTAAATAAAATTTGTCTAACTGTAGTACGTTTCTGTGGTAGAAACTGACAGAAGGATTGTCTCCAGACAACAGACAACTATCAGACGTCTACTCTTTTTCATATTATCAAAATATATAATCATCCATACATCACCGTGGATAACGATAACTACAGGGCCTACGGATGTCTTGCATTATCATACAGAAATGATGTCAATATCTATCAAGGGCGTTTCGCAGATTTCCATATTGGTGTTCATATTCATAACGTGAGGCTGAAAAACTTTTGCATTTATATGAAAGTTCTAGAAGCTTAGTGATTATTAAGAATACATTCTAAAATATGTTAATAATAATTAGAAAATGGCACATACCTTGCAATTATTTCCTTTTAAAAATCGTCCATTCACAACACCTGGTTTATATTTGATTTCAAATTAGCTTTAGTATCGGAATGCCATTTGCGAGTCACTTAGTTTCTGTATCGTAGTATGGTTCACCCATAAAAATACCGATATAGACATTCTAGTAGTGAATCGACTTTCCTCTTATTACTACTTTTAATAAAATCATTATTTATTTCTTTAATGACTACCATTTTCATTAAATGTAGCCTCATCATCCCGTTAAAAAATGTGAACTTTCTATGTTTATAAGCCACAATACATGGGATTATTTTAGTCATTTTTTCCTTTTGAATGACTCAATTGGGATGGTTATTTATTTGATTGAATATGTCAGTGATTGATGTTGGCAGGGTACCATTGAAAACTGGGGGACGCTGGACAGCTGTTTCGTTCTAGTGTGGAACTCCTCAGAGGTGCACATCCCTGATTCGGCACTGTTTAATTTCAAATGTTAAATGTTAACTTTATGATGAATCACATTATCATTCATATTCACTTTTGTTTCCCATCTATATTAGTTACTGTAAACTTAATCTACTTTTAACTAAACAGAATTCACATAATATAGTATCACAGTATTAGGTTTGCTCAACCTTATCAACTGGAAAACGTATGTAAACAAATGAAAGCTTACCTTGTTTAATATTTAGCCTATTTACTTCACTGTTTCCATGAATAAACTTCGACCATTTTTTTGAAGATAATAACATTGCATTGTCTTGCTTATTACCAACGATCTGTTTATTTTCTTTGGGTACAAAAGGACTTACAACAATACTGTTGGAATATTGACGAAATTGATATACGTGTTCATCTAGTAGGTTAGATTCTAGTTGTATTGATTCCTGGTGATTATAATGACTACTTAGATTTTTATTAGTAGCATTCGTGTTTATTTTTGTAACTGTATCTATAAAAGAATTGCTAATATTATCATTTATAAATTTATAATACAATTGAAAACCTTTCTCTGTATTTGAAACCACACTGTCCGATATAAATCGTAGAAGAAGATAATTTGTCAAAGATTCAATAAATTTATACTCTGGAGAAATTTGCACACCGCATAATATAATCCATGGATGAATATTTGTATTTGTATTTGAATATATTTCTATTCTGTCACCAACATGTGACCTACAGCTTGATTGAAAATTGATTAGTGAAAAAAAAAAGATTAAAGTTGTAGGTTAAGGTTGATCGCGATAAGTTTCAGAACTAAATGACGAATTATGATTGAAATAATGGACAGTTGTTGATATAAAAAAAAATCAGTTTCAAGGTAGGTGAAAATATATTGGTATTGATGGGTCAACACAAGAAATTACATAATTAGTTAAATAAGGGTACCTTTTAGTGTAGTCTTTATTCAGTTAGGTTTCTGAACAAATTGATAATTTCAATTTGTCATTGAGGACTAATGCAGGATTTCTCCATGGAATATGGTTTAAGTTATTAACATCCACCTTAAGAAAGTCAACGTTTGTAGTGCAATAAAATATAGCTCCATTATTTTAGTATAATCATTAATGAGGAGTATTATGAAAGACCTACTATACTATCTTCTTTTTCTTACTTTCGTATCAATTACTGTCTTTCCATTCCTACATATAGCTACAAATAGTAACCACATTGTGCTAACTTAAGTACTGTAAAAATCCTACCTGTAAGGGAAAAATTCGTTCACTGTCTCGTTAGATATTACAGAAATTATCAATTTTACAGAAACCTGCTTCATTCTATTTATAAAACATATTGCTATTTGAATTTTATAATATGCTGTGGTTAGTAATACGAATGCTTTAAACATTGGCTGTCTGGCTGCCTTGGAAATCCCACCAACAATAGACCCAAGGACTAGGAAGCAAAGGAAAGACATAGAAGTAGATAAATATTATAAATTAAGAAATGCATAGAATATTACGGTAGAAGAAAAAATTGGGAATATTAAATAAGAAACCCTGGACCTAGCTTTCGTGCTCATTGGGACTGGCTGGCAAGGTGTCTCTGATGAAACTCATGCCGTCGGAAGGATTCGATTTCTTGTCCCCATCTGCACAGTCTGTAACTGTTACCACCAAGCAGTTGTGGAAAACAGATAATCTAAGAGGTAAAATCTTTAAAAGCTATTTTACAAATGCTTTATGTATGTACATGGATCGCACGACTATTTACTATTTTGATTTGGATGAACTTGTATCTTCTCGGTAATTTATTATGGACTGAAGCTGGTCACTCTCTGCTGCATTCTAAGCGGATTGCCATTCTGAACTTCAGTCCATAAGAAATCAACGGGAAGATATGAATTCATCCTAATTACATATGAGCCCGTTGCACAAGTGTGAATGTCTGGGATCAGTAGTCAAGTTGTGAACGCGTCGGCGCTTGGCACCGAACGGACTGAGTTTGCATCCTGGAATGAACATGAAATTTGCGGTTCAGGTACACCTAAATAATGTTCTAAATAGCTTAGTTGTATATTGATATTTTATTCTGTTATTTCGTCTAGTTATGGGTATATATAAAGTGTTTGAAATATATTGAAAAATGTGTTTGGGTTGGTGAATCAACTTCTTGTGTAATTACTTTATTACGTTCAGACTAGCTGGTATCAGGCCTACTGTTTTTTGATAAGACAAAGTCCATGTGCTGACGTTTTGTTTACTTTAGTCTAAGCGAGAATGTTATTTTCCTTGCGTGTGCCTCCGCAAATTTTATTAAAATCGTTGTTTATTGATGAATTCAAAAGCAATTGTTACATCGACCTCATGTCTCAAGTCAACCAAATGATGTATAATTGAACTTCTAAAAGTTGTTGCTTCTTTCAAGCACAGGTTTTCGGGATATTTTCAATGAATCGTAAATTAACCCGTCTTTCTGTCCTTCCAATCTACCTGCTTCTGCAAGTACATGTGAACTTGTAAATACAATTAGAGGTGACATGGGACGGATATATATCAACTTTTATTTGACTTATTAAACATCATGTTTTGTAGAGCGTCAGTAGTTTGGCAGTAGTGAATGTTTGTTTGATGGTCGTTCTGAGTATTTGATTGAATAGTTTGGCTAATTGATCACATTTAAATACTAGTTAAATAAATACCCTTTTCTTTTCGGTTTTCTACAGGGTTTAGTAATTTCACACAGATGTTGCTGAGAATTTCTGATTTTATTAACGTTCGAATTAGCGAACAATGCTGTTATTGTTGTAACTAACCTATGTATCTGTCTGTTAATCAATTGTTATTACTCTTGTAAATTCATTTTGCATCATCATTTGATTGGTATCGATCTCATCATCATCATCATCATCATCATCATCATTGTAAAGCGTAGATAATATTCGTGTAGTTCTATGATGAAGAGTTAAATAAGAAGTAATTCTCATTTTCTATTAGTTTTTAATTGCTAAGTAATTTCTTATTCATAAATCATTGTGTTTAAAGTTTTACTTTTTTTTTCTTACGTAAGTAAAAAAAAATTTGCATGATATTTCAATGATTATTTTTATATCGATAAATCAGTAGTATTTTCTTTTTCATAAAATTTATTTTAAAAAATGTAAAATAATATTTTTCATTGAAATTAAATGCATAACTATGTATATTTTATCATCAATAAAAGGATGATAAAGTTTTGTAGTAAGTAAATTTCTTTAGGTATGAGAAGGAAGCAGTAAGGAAATTATAACGAAGTAGAAGATAAAAGAAGGAAAATTTCGATGTAACACAACAGTAGGAAATAATACAGTCGATTACACAAGTACAAATGTATTTTGGTTTATTATTGTATTAACGGTCATGTGTTAAGCTAACATATTGTTCTGTATTTTATTTTAAAAGAAATGAATGAAAGAGAAAAAGTTTATAGTGATTGAAAGTTGAATTCATTATAAGATGTCAACCTCAACTGGATAACTTATCACACAAATAAGCGTTTATGTTGATTGTCAAACTTATTGGAATATGATGAAACCATCCATGTGTTATTACATGATTTATACTCATTTATAAAGTTAATTGCCTTGACAATGTGAAGTATGATCAAGACAACAGTTGTCATCCTTCGTTGTATAATTATGACGTATATCTCTATTTTGTATAAACATTATCTGACTTTACGCAGGGTTTATAAGTTGTTACCTCCTGCTTTGTGTTGGGTCCTACCTCCTCTATAATCATGTACACCACTAGATACCGGAAGGGAAGACACTAGTTTTAAATTATGTATAGTAATTTTCTTACCATGCAACGTATAAGATTTTAAAATCAGAAGACTTCGCATTGATTCCGACATTCTCACATACATTACTTCGGAAGATAACGGTTATATCACACAAATAAGAATAACTGAAACATATCATAGAGAAATATACTATAACCTTACAGATCTGATCATTGTACTGCAGTACAATACTGAGTGCTTCTTCTTTTTCAACCTGTAGATATATGCTGTCCTCGATAATTGGTGCCCAGATAAAATCACAATTTGAAAATATGAAAAATTAGTTAATGGACAGAGGACAAATATTATTTGCAAGTTTATCAGGCTTTATGTAGCTCTCAAAGCTCCCAGAATATATTTTCTAAGATTCGTAATAAGTCTGTTGCTTGATCATTTCAATAATGTCAACGTATAACAAACTGATTTATGGGAATTTCATATACTAATGATTAATTATTAGTAATTCTGAGCATTTTTACTAATTTCGGCGAAATTATTAAAATAACTATATTTAATTGCCTACTTAGATTGAAAATGTATTGTTAAAAAATAATTAGTGTTGTTTTCAATCTACTCTTACCTGGATGTCTTCCGTTCATCTAACTGGAACGCTCCAACTGTTATTTGGACACGTCCTTTAGGTGGAGCCATTAAGACATACTCATTCACTTTATTTGGTGGATAAGCTTTTGGATAGTTTGGTGAATATATTAACCCACTGCTGAAATCTTTATTCCATTGAATCACTTTTCGATGTTGAACCGATAAACTTCCTTTACTAGCTGAAATACACATGTATAAATCGATGGTTATGTAATAACAAGGCTGTTGATAAACACTGGATGCCTTGAACAGAAAACTAAGTTGGTACATTTGTTTATGAAATGTAGTTTGTATGTAGTATGTTATATAATATGCAGTTAATTAAGTTTCAGTTCGAATATCCTGTTACTTTTAGTAAACAATTTATTAGGTATAAATATGTTATCAATTATTAAAAAGCATGCCATTTTCCAACTTTGTGATTTACAACTAAAACTTTAACTTCCACCAGACATGAAGGTTATTATTTTGATTTATTGGACTGCTAAGGAGTTCTATATGAGGACGAAACAACTGTCAATTTCTCTTAGTTTACGAACTAACCTTTGTTCTCATAAAACTACAAAATATAATGGTTTATGCAGCAGCCCTATCAAGAACGCAAATTGAAGCTGGTAGTAGTTAGGACTAGAGAAAGCCATCTGATGTCATAAAAATATGCTGATGAAAATGAAATTGTGATGATTATTGATGAAGAGTGATTGTAAATTAAATGTCCGAGAAAGGCTCAAAGTTAACATAAACCATTCTTCACACGACTGTACTGAATATTTATATTGACACTAGCTTTATTTCTAAGTGGACGTTACAGTGACAAAGTAATATCGTGTGAAAGGTAAAAACTACAAGTGTAAAACTACCAGGTTACATAGTAACTGGTAGGTGTGTTTGTGCGCGTTGTTAATGAGCATATACAGACGTAGACTTGTTGTATTACTACCAGTCGGTCAGTGTTTGATGTTACGAGGCATACTTAATATTTTAATAGTAACAAATATCATTCACAAATCGATAGCATATATAAATCCTCTTCTCAACTTTATATCTCACCGGACTGATAAAATTCATAACAGGAAGTTTGAGCTGTGACGACAATGATTTACTACTTAAGAAAAAATACCACTTTATGCAAATTCTATAAAAATCTGAAATTATAATGATGTAATTCAGTCAGTCTGTCCAACTACAAAATAACTTGTCAAATAAGGTTATCGCAACTGTATAGCTGCATAAATCAAACTCAGAGATAAAGAATTTTTCACTTCAATGACTAGTGATGATTGTTCTTCAGTCAGTTTCGCTTATTCAATCCTACAGAAAGTAACTTAATCGAGAGCTAACTAAATGCAATCATTAACAGATAAAGCAAATTAACGGTTATAATTCATTTAGCTGATTAACATGGTATAGAGTACTTATCAATAACCTGTTAGTAAAACTATATTGTTAGTCATATAAGGAGTTGAATGAGACATGCATAACTTATGCAGATCGTCTTTGTCTATGATATTAAGTGAACTGGGTTGGAATCCAATGAGAAAGTAGTTAAATTTAAAATTGAAGATATTTGTTGTTAACATGTGTTAACTAACACGCAACGTAGGTCCAGGGTTTCTTAGCAGTTGCTTTCAGCTTCTTAATAGTACAAGGCTACATCTATGCTGCTAAGAGTTAACTAACTAGTTCATCTCATCTATAGTTGGATGATTATATATATATATATATATATATATATATATATATATATATATATATTACTGGGATGATCATAATTCAGGGATAAAGAAATAGAACTTGGTAATTCTTTTTTAAAATAAGGGTAAAAATATTATGAAACTAGTTTAATTCCCAAAATGTTCTCAATACCGACGATCTGAGTTTTAGTCAGTTCGATAAAGAAGTTGTAATTATTGTGGAATCCAACTATTATGACAGGGAGATGGATATTATTGACAACACTTGATAATGACTTTTCCTGAAATGAATTTATTATCTAATTCAAAGTTTTCGCTGTGTTATCAACAGTCTACAATTTACCCAAAATATTATCCGACGTTTAATTGGAACGACGAGTAGTTTGTCTGTTGGACAAACCGCTTGATTTTGATATTTTAATTATTCACCCATTAAATCGTTGAATTAACCAGCTGTCTAATATGTTTTGTGGCAAATTATACATTCTAAATGTTTAGTACTTTTAATTTTGTCCCCTTATAATATATTTCATGACAGCCCGTCAATATGGTAATTAGTATCTATGTTACTCTTAGGATGATTGCATTCAAATCATAATTGATAAATGCAATACTTGTAAAAGGAAGAAGGCTAATATGTTTGGTAGTTCACCCTCTCGTGTTAATCCATGGTGGAAAATATCCATAAATTGAGTAAATCACCATAAACTACTTAAGAGAATCATTTGAACTTTATTCGACCCATAAAGTGCTATATGCAGATGAGATTTTGACAGCTTACTGACAGCCTCCTTGCTGATTTAAAAACAAGGTAGGCCAAAAACAGAAATCGCTTTGTAAAGTAATAACCAAATAGCTAGAAGAAACACTTACCAACATCAAATGGAACAATATTCAACATTCTTGAAGCATTACCACCAACAGAACTTTTACGAAGTAATAATTCACCATCAATGGACTGTTTGATTGTTTCCTCATCGTTATTATCGTTAGTGCTAAGGTGGTTATTTTTAATTGTTGGTCTGACTTGATTTTTATGGACAAAACGATATTTGGCTTCAAAACCACGTGATTGTTTGCCATCATTATTACTAATAAATGTGATCAGCATATGTGGACCTTTAGAAATAATTTGCACATCCTTTTTTATTTGACCATATATATATTGAATAATTTCAGTTGATTGAAGTAAATGCTTATTTTGGTTGTGATAAAATGCATTTAATGTTGTTGATGGTGATGATAATGATGATGAATAGGAGATTGAATCACTTGTGATTGTAGTCGGTGATATTGTTTGTTTAGCTTCATATATTTGTAGATGATCACCGACGGGCGGAAGTTTATTACCACTTTAGAGGAAAGAAAAAATGTAGACAAGTAAACTGTTGACCTGTATTAAAGAAAGTTAGTGACCTTAAACGCAGATCAATAAATGTTTTGTGACCAGGAGGAAGGTTGTGGATATCGTTTTATCTAACTTTAGTCTATATCAAAGTGATAATTCCTGGCCTTCCAACGACCTATGCACCCACTAGTCATCAAATTCTTTTGCCTTAGATAGAAAAAGAAGTCCTGAAGTACAGTAAAAAGATTCTTCAAAGATTACCGTATATGTGTAATATGTAACGTCCAAATATGACCTTCATATTCTAAAAGCTTCTGCAAAGTGTATCTAAACTAATCACAAATTCGGTCATCATCCAATCAGGATTTAGGAAACATAATAAGTTTTTTCATAAACACCTCTTGGAAATTTACAAAGAACCTGGTTATTAAAAGTAATTTCGGAATTTTCTAAGCAATGATCTATAGTTTCATGACTTCAGCTAGACTGCCATTAAGCTCAACATCATACTTGAAACTATTTGTTCTTGAGAGAGATCTACTTATATGCAATCTGTTTTAGAAATGTAGGCATCCCATTATATAATCCAAAGTTAATTCGCATTCATCTTACCGCCGTCGCCCTAGACATAACTGAAATTAAATGATCATAACTCCTCATATGAACTTAGGAGACATTTCTAAAATTCAGCCATTAGTAGTAACATGAAAGAAATATCCAAGATGGCCATTGATAGCTACCCACTAAATCACCAAACGACTGAAGTTCGATATATGGATCACTAAACTCTGACTCATTCTGATGTAAACTCTGTCACTTCTAATCTTAAAGAAACTACATTCTTTCCTCTTCGCGGGTGGTAGGCATATTTTAATTAACTCATTTGAAAACACTGGCCTCCTATTCTATTATACCAATCTCTCACTACGTAGTTTGGTAGGTTAGGCACTAAGGACCTTGCACAAACTCTTGAATCGAACTGCAGATCATAATAACTTTTACTAACAGCATACTAACAATCAGACTAAATAGAGCTAGCCACGAAATACACTAAGCGAAATGGTGAATATGCAGATAAATTCCAAAAATTAACTGGCATACATGTGCCTACTGGTGACATTTAATCGTTTGACTCTTTTTCAGTGGTCTGTAGATATCGTGTTAGCCATGTAACTTGAACTTCTCCTATCTAACTACATAATGGGTCAATGAGAGATATGTAAACAATCTTCAAACTACAGTGAAGTAGATGTTTACATTTAAAAGTTTGTTAAGATAGAACAATAACAGTGAAGCTAACAAAATTCCTACCTGTTTTCTACACTTTTCAGATCTATATCTAATAAATTAATAACTACACGCTCATACGGTTGACCAATTAAATAAATATTACACATAATATTAGGTGGATAATTTTGTGGATATCTTGGACTGAAAAAATAACCATATTTTAATTTTCCTATTGATCGATTTGGTGTCATGGTTGGTATCGATTTCTCTTCATAAGTTGGACTTTTTATTAAATGATCACATATTGTTCCGATTACATGCTGACCATCATTTGTATAACGATCTGTTAATGGAAATGACAAGAAAAAGAAGTTAACAGAAGATTAATCATTAAATGAATAGAATAAAACTGAATTAGTAATTAGAATTCAGTTTACTTACTGTATTTTACTTTATTAAGCAACCATCAGACTAGTTAATTGTTTACTCTGACTCTATGGTATACGCCTTTGAATCTCACGGGGATCATTTATTCCCTGTGGATTATAAGTAAACGTTGATATCAAAATGACAGCAATTCCAGGTCTTGAATTTCGCTTAACTGCTTCCAACCTCATGACAACTAACCAAATATACCACAATGTCAAGTGACCACGATTATACAGTGTAAGTTGTTCATCAATTAAGATTAGGTGACCTGTCATTAATCACTATACAGTGCTTGATCGGATAGTTACTTTCGACTGTGTTCGGAATTTTGGGATTTTGAAATGATATCTAAACGAAAAATAAATTTTACATGACCGCCTGTCAATAAAGATTATTTGTGCAAAGCTGTTTCATTACTACTTGGCTTTAGATATTTACAACAAATTAATGTCCGTAATTATATCTCGTACTTGATATCTTGACTAGCTGCAAATAAACTTTAGCACTAGAACGACTTGAACCCTCCTAGTCGCATAGGTGACAACGTTCATAACTCTGACTCTATGGTATACGCCTTTGAATCTCACGGGGATCATTTATTCCCTGTGGATTATAAGTAAACGTTGATATCAAAATGACAGCAATTCCAGGTCTTGAATTTCGCTTAACTGCTTCCAACCTCATGACAACTAACCAAATATACCACAATGTCAAGTGACCACGATTATACAGTGTAAGTTGTTCATCAATTAAGATTAGGTGACCTGTCATTAATCACTATACAGTGCTTGATCGGATAGTTACTTTCGACTGTGTTCGGAATTTTGGGATTTTGAAATGATATCTAAACGAAAAATAAATTTTACATGACCGCCTGTCAATAAAGATTATTTGTGCAAAGCTGTTTCATTACTTGTCTTTAGATATTTACAACAAATTAATGTCCGTAATTATATCTCGTACTTGATATCTTGACTAGCTGCAAATAAACTTTAGCACTAGAACGCCTTGAACCCTCCTAGTCGCAAATTCAGAAGACGAGAAAACAGAAAACTTAATTCCAGTAAAATGGAGAGTGAGTTTTGTACAAAATATTCGTATATATGTAGTTTTCTGAAACAACAAAATCAGTATTATGATCTATCCAATCCAAACTAAGAAGTCTCAACTGTTACCCAATCAGAACGCTCCACGCAGAGATTCTAGAAGATTCTATCGACCAGTGATTGAATGGAATGTCACCGGCTCCTTCAAGGGTTCTGGAGGTTTCGTTGATGTTTCTGAGAGCCATCCCAATACTCTATTCTCAAGAAATGTTATTTCTAATAGACCCTTTGAACTAATTTTATTATATGCACAGTAAGTAGTTGTTATATAGGGCAATTAACTTTCTAGAACAATCATCCAACTTGTTTATACATGCTTAAATCTAACTTCATACCTTCAATTTACGAAAAATCTCTTGTTAAATAATAGTCGCTTCAATGTATATTGTACATGTACATTAATATTTTGAACTATCTAAAATCATTAGGTTGTATATAGCTGATAAGAATACAGTGAAATACATTGTAATCAACTTATTCTTTCAATGTCATAGTTCTTGATTTACTCAAATTAAATTCTCCCTACCGATAAAATGTCTTGTTGTAACTAGACACTAATCCATTATATCCATTATATAAAAGTTATTTGGTTAAACTTCATGTGTACTTTTGTTTCTAAGCATAAGAATGTCTGACAAGCAGAAATTGTTACTACTGAACAGAAATTTTGGATACTTCCTAAATGTATGCATTTCTTATTAAAATAAGCAGGAGAACTAATATTGTATTAATTAACTTATTGTACAATAATGAAAACTGAATAACTCAGCAAGTTGTAACGTCTGTTGGTTTCAGTGTTAAAAGTTTTGCATACATTAATTCAATACATTTATATGCTGTTATTAATCTGCTTAAATAAGAATGAAGATGACGATTTCAAAACTACCAGCCTTGTAACTCGTAGGAAGCATCTCACGTAATTCTCTTAAAAAGAGTTTTACATTTGTTGGCACTTACCAGAATAATTTAATATGCAGTAAAGTAATAAATCAAAATCTGAAGTAAACATTTTTCTACCTACCTGAACAATAACTAAAAGTGTTGGCTTCTAATGTAATCACATTTCTAATGGAAATCAGTGTAAATTTCGTAAAGTGAATCACCATATGTAAGTTTTATAATGAACAACTGATGGGTAATTAACCTCTCTCAATTAAACAAAGTTACATACAATGTGATATTTTATGAATTTGAACGACACAAGAAGAACAAGGTCTTATACAATTATACCCATTTATAAATTTTAAAAACTGCATAAACAATATTCACAACAGTAGGGTATGATTTCAATATATTTCTAGGTTTCTTATCAGCTGTTGAATAACTTTCTATTAATAGTAATAATCATTTGAAAAAGTCAGAAATTATTACATGTTGTTTCATGTCATTCTAGTCGAAGAGATCTTGTTAACAGTAAAACGAAAGGAATACAAGTGGTGTTAATGTTGAGTAATGTAAATTTTTCTACAATGAAACCTATGAAGGTATGTTGGAAAATTAAAATTTACAGATTATGAATTATGATTACATAATTACATAAATTAAAAAAATTACAGGTAATTAGAGTTCATATAAGATACAAAATAAAAAAAAGAAGAGTAAGTTTTAAAAATATAATCAATTATCTGTAATATTTAGGCTTATTTTCAACTGATAACAAATTAAAATAACAAGGGATAATATAAATATAATCGATAGCATGAACATCAACATTGGGATACAGGTACATCTAGCCAATGAGTCCCAATAGAACGAAACGCTCTTCCTGGATTCTACTTGCCAGTTACAATCCAACTTAAAATAATACTTATGAATAACCGCTATATCTAGGCAATCTGCTCAAGATGCACATATAGCAACAGAGACTGACCAGTTTTAGTCCATTACAAATCAACAGGAATATAAAAGTTTATCCTGATAGCTTCATTTAGTTTAAAGAAGTGTCTGAGATGAGAATAAGATTGTTAATAAGTAAAATAAATTTACTTCTTTAAACTAAGTTAATGTTTAATTTCTATTTACATAAATGAAAAGTATATGAACATATTGTAGATGGTTGAGGATGTAGTTAATTGGTGAAAGCAACAATTTGTTGTTATTAAAATAAATTATTATAAATAATCTATCAAATGTATACATGGATCAAATTGATTTCTGCTTGAAAAGATGATTGTGTATTAGAAGTTAAAATCATATTCACCTTGACAGCAATGATTTATATGGACAAAAATCAGGTTGAAACACATCTGGTCAAAAACATTAGTTGATTGTTAATAGTTTTGAATATTTCAGAACGTTTTCACACTATGTTTACAATCTAAAAGGTGCTTGTTGATTACATTTCCTACTATAGATGTACTTTATATAACTATTTATGTAAAATACAAATAAGGATCAATATTAACAGATTAATATTATACATATATTCTATTCATTATGCATTTTCTCGAACATTCCATTCAAATATTTAACTCTGAGTATATTATTCTTTAATTACGGTCATCGTTAGATAATAAATTGAATGGAACTCGCCACTATGCATCAACTTCATTGATTATGAGAAGGCGTTTGACAGTGTGGATGGGAGAACACTATGGAAAATTCTTCGAAATTACGGCATACCAGAGAAAATTGTTAACATCATCCGGAACTCTTACGACGGAACACAGCGCAAAATTGTGCATGGAGGACAACTGACAAATGCATTCCCACTGAGGACCGGAGTTAGATAAGGCTGCCTACTTTTGCCTTTTCTCTGCCTTCTAGTGGTTGAGTGGAACCTGAAGACCTCAACATCTAAGGGGATGTACGAAATTCAATGGACAAGTAGGATGCAACTCAATGATTTGAACTTTGCGGATGATCTAGCTCTCTTAGCACATACATACCAACAGATGCAAACAAAGACAACCAGTGTAGCAGCAACTTCAGCATCAATAGGCTTGAACATACACAAGGCAAAGAGCAAGATTCTTATATACAACACAGAGAGCACCAACCCAATTCAACTTGATGGAGAAACTCTGGAAGAAGTGAATACTTTCACATATCTGGGGAGCATCATCGATGAACAAGGAGGACCCGATGCAGATGTAAAGTCAAGGATTGGCAAAGCCAGAGTAGCATTCCTACAGTTGAAAAACATCTGGAACTCAAAACAACTATCAACTAACCTCAAAGTCAGACTCTTCAATTCGAACGTGAAGACAGTCCTGCTGTATGGAGCTGAAACTTGAAGAACTACTTCAAGCATCCTCAAAAGTGTACAAGTATTCATAAACAACTGCCTATGTAAGATACTGAATGTTCGTTGGCCGGAAACCATCATCAACAGCCTACTACGGGAGAGAATAAATCAACTTCCAACCGAAGAGGAAATTAGGAAAAGATGTTGGAAATGGATAGGACATACATTGCGAAAACCTTCAGACTGTATCACAAGACAATCATCAACATGGAATCCTGTTGAGAAACGGAAAAGAGGAAAGCCAAATAACACGCTGCGTCGAGAATTGGAAGCAGATATTAAAAGGATGAGCAGCAACTGTAAACATCTGGAAAGGATTGCTCAGGGCAGAGTCAAATGGAGAATCTTGGTGAGCGGCCTATGCTCCTCAGTGAGGAGTAATGGGCGTAGGCAAGTAATTAATATTATTCTTTATAATCCTAGTCTGTATATAATAAACTTATTGTATTCTGAAAATTGTGCTGTCTAGATAGGATTAATTTTTTTGTATTATGCAATTTCTTTTATTTGTGATACCTTTTATTGTCATCTCAATCAGAGTATTCTTAAGTAATATTAGCTTTAGCATGACCTACGTATAAACTGGGAAAAGTAAAAAGCAATGACAAACATATTTGATATTATCTAATAAGTCACTGTTATTCATACTATTCGTAATATTTGCAGGTAGAAATAAGATTATATAATGCTTATTGTTTTCACATCATCGAGGTAAACAGATAAGTGAAGTCTAATTACTTGACTTTGCTAGTACAATGCTGAAGCTACTTACCATATTGCAACTTAATCTATAAAATTCAATTTTATACACTATAAAAGACTATAAAAATCTTACAATAGTCCGTTTTCCGTGGTCAATACATATAAATACTTTTGTCAAGTTGGAGGCCAAATGGCTAGGTGATAATAGTTACAAAATGTAAAATTAGGTGACCTCGGATCACATGTGACAGGAAACAGTAGTTCTTTAATGGCTGAAGACATGCCTTACTGATAAGCGCCAAATAACACGAAACCTATATATAGGCCTTTCTACTGACTGAAACTAGATTCTATCTCACCACTGATCACTTCTCTGTTACTCTTTCCCATAATATAACACACTACTATAAAACCACCAATATCGATCCTTTTTATCTGCACAAAACTCCAGTTCCAATCAGGATCCTTACCAATCCATTGATGCACAGTAGGGAAGTATTTTGAGCTAAAATGAAGTAGATGTTAATTAATTATTGCTCTCAGTAGTCTTTACGATAAGTACCACTTAAAGTATTTATTTCATTTTACAGTATGCTTTAAGTAGACACCATTCTACTGAAATATATGAGGTCAGTAGCACAATTACGGAGAAATGATTTGTGGGTTATCTTTCTTTTCTTTTGTATCACATGAATTCTAATAGAATAAATAAGAGTAATGAAATTAATTTGCATTAATCTTCTATGGAAATTATTATCAATCATTATTATCATCATCAAAATGATGCAAAACAAATAGAAACCTTAATTATTTTTCGGGATTTTCGAAATTCCCCTATTCTATGAATATCAGTTTTATTGTGTTGTCATATAGTACTGAAAAGTAATTATTCTTGTAAGTGATAAAATTAGTCCGTAAGCAGTCGGTTAAGAAATTCGATTCCCTGAAATGTCATCTATGCATAAAGTGATGAGAAGATATACTACTTAATCTGATGTTTAATATGACAGATAATTATCTATGTAGACAGTAGCGAATAAGTTAATAAACATGTTTTTCTTTTTCATGAATGATAAGCTACTTGATTCCTACGCTTTTATTATAATCTTTTATTATTTCTAAAATCAAGTGTGTCATAGGATGTTGGCAACCAACCTGTATAATGATAATTTTACCTATTTTTAAAACCAATAAGCGACGTTTTATGATGCATAATCACCGTATACGACATAGCACGTTTCCATCTGCCATATCAAATCCGTAGACGTGTATTGGAGTCGTTGCATTATCAGAACAAAATGGTTTAACTGAATAACAATCATTCTCCTTGATGATGTGATACCATGTTGCATTATTAAAGGAGTTTTCTGTAGTTTACAGTAGGGAGATTTAACCACTTTGGGTTGTTGGGAAAGAGTGAACTGTATCTAGATATTAATCATGATTATAGATATCAGAATTCTGGAAATATTCCGATGGTTTACAAAATGAAAGCTTTATATATTTAGTGATATTTTTACGGGAATTATATCTGCAAATAAACTAAGCGAATGTAATCAATAATAGTTCCAACGTTTTCCTCAAAAATCAGGTCTTAGGAACTCCAGGTATGAAGTTTAAAATAACGAACAGTAGAAATGTCTGGTATGAAATATGTACCTCTAATGCTGAAAGTGTTAGAGTGCTGAACGTGAAAGTCATGGAACACAAACTTTTAAAGTTAATCATCGACTTTAACTACAAAATGGTTTCAGTCCAAGTAAATAGATATCAAGACTTAGAGTCTTACATTGATGTGTGAATAGATTGGACAGAGTACTTTTAGTATCAACTAGCGAGATTAGGTAAAACTCTGATAGTGTAATATTGAAAAATAATGAGAGCATAAACGAATTATATTAGTGGGTATCCGACTGTTATATCCGCATTTTTATAATGTACTAGAAGGATAAAGTTTGACAGAACTATATGATATACTTCGTTAACACACTTCAAAAAACAATCTTATGACACATAAACTTGTTACGACACTTGTATGTATGAAAATTAAAAGCTAAACTGAACAATTTAGATGATAAGAAAAAAGATAAAAAAAACAACACTTCACTCTGGATAGGAAATCACTATTGCCATGCTAGGTTTAGTGTAAGTACAGATAGTTCATGGACATATGGGTGGGGTGGAGTTTAAACATCCGCATATCTAGGGTTGAACAAAGTGCTCTTACAAACCACCACGAAGGCTGCTTTAATATCAAGTTTATGGCTTGCCTAAATTAAATGTCATTGTCTATGATTTGAAACAAACACAAACAGCATGTTTATAAACGGGTCATAAATCACACAACTATCAGTTTATGTGTCTGCAGCATCATGCATGCATAGGGAGGAATAATCGTCATCTCCTATTAGGGTAGCAGAATCCATGCCGAAATTACTGCATAAACTAGTGAACTGTAATGATGACAACAATCATCCTCCATAGATGAATACACATCTACTCAGTGTTCCTTAGTTTACACCATTACCCCATTTGTTCTGACTGATTCTCACATCATGTATAGTCTGATAAATCTGATATTCTATTACTATTTATGATCACAGCCTAGATATGTGTAGGCAAGGGGTTTTTATAACATGTGAACTTGATGCACATACATGCTTTCTTTTGTCTACGATATTTTAATGATAGTTCCACTTATGTTGACTTGATTTTTCTAAGGAAAATATCCATTATTAACATACAGTTTAACAATCATGGTTTTATTATTCTTATGTCATATTTATATTTGCTAATTTCAACTTTTAATGAATTGATTGATAAAGTTCAATTCAACCTATACAACGAAATGTTGAAATTTAGATGAATTTTACTTAATGTGACCAATTACAATAATATTTTGAGATAATTCTCCTAATTATAACTCCGCCTGTAGCTCTCCTAGGGTTACTGCAGGTCCCAAGCCCGGGTAAAGGAGGAGGGTTGGACATGGGGCTAGCACCCCCATCCCGTAAAACCCAAGCTTGCTAAAAAAACGCAAACCAGATTAAACAAGATAAACCATTTAAACTCTGCTATGGGAATAGAAGGATTGTTTATGACGCCTCATGATGAAAGCCAAAATTCTTCGGAAGTCATGAGGCCGATGCCCCCCCTTCTAACAACCAGAGCAAATACTTTTATAGGTACATGGAACTTTCGAACAATGTGGGAGAGCGGGAAGACAAATCAAGTAGCTGCAGAAATGAGGAGATGCAACTTGACAATACTCGGAATCAGCGAAACCCATTGAACTCAAGCTGGACAGAAAACATTGGCTTTGGGAAAGATGCTACTATACTCCGGTCACGAAGAGGAAAATGCTTCTCACACCCAAGGAGTTGCTCTGATGCTGTCCAAAAAAGCACGTAATGTACTTGTGGGATGGGAGCCACATGGACCCAGGATCATCAAAGCATCTTTCAAAACAATGAAGAAAGGGATACAATGAATATTATCCAATGCTATGCACCAACCAACGACAGCAACGACGAAGACAAAGATCAGTTTTATGATAGACTACAATCAATTATAGCAAAGTGTCGAGGAAAGGATCTGACAATCCTGATGGGGGACCTAAACGCCAAAGTCGGAATGGACAACACTGGATATGAAGAAATCATGGGACGACAGGGACTGGGAGACAGAAATGACAATGGTAAAAGATTTACAAGCCTATGTGGCTTCAACAAATCTGTTATAGGCGGTACAATATTCGCCCACAAACACATACACAAGGCTATATGGGTCTCACCGGATCAAACTACAGAGAATCAAATCGATCATATATGTATCAATAAAAAATTTAGAAGATCAATGGAAGATGTGCGAACCAGGAGAGGAGCTGACATAGCCTCAGACGACCACCTGGTGGTTTCTAAAATAAAACTGAAGCTAAAGAAGCAGTGGACAACTGGAGTGGCAGCAGTACAATGGTTCAATACAGTCTTTCGCCGAGGCACTGACAAACTCAATGAAGATTGCCTGCTCTCACCTTTTTTCTTCCCCCTAGTGGTTGACTGGATCATGAAGATCTCCACATCTGAGGGAATGTACGGAATTCAATGGACAAGTAGGATGCAACTCAATGATTTGAACTTTGCGGATGATCTAGCTCTCTTAGCACATACATACCAACAGATGCAAACAAAGACAACCAGTGTAGCAGCAACTTCAGCATCAATAGGCTTGAACATACACAAGGCAAAGAGCAAGATTCTTATATACAACACAGAGAGCACCAACCCAATTCAACTTGATGGAGAAACTCTGGAAGAAGTGAATACTTTCACATATCTGGGGAGCATCATCGATGAACAAGGAGGACCCGATGCAGATGTAAAGTCAAGGATTGGCAAAGCCAGAGTAGCATTCCTACAGTTGAAAAACATCTGGAACTCAAAACAACTATCAACTAACCTCAAAGTCAGACTCTTCAATTCGAACGTGAAGACAGTCCTGCTGTATGGAGCTGAAACTTGAAGAACTACTTCAAGCATCCTCAAAAGTGTACAAGTATTCATAAACAACTGCCTATGTAAGATACTGAATGTTCGTTGGCCGGAAACCATCATCAACAGCCTACTACGGGAGAGAATAAATCAACTTCCAACCGAAGAGGAAATTAGGAAAAGATGTTGGAAATGGATAGGACATACATTGCGAAAACCTTCAGACTGTATCACAAGACAATCATCAACATGGAATCCTGTTGAGAAACGGAAAAGAGGAAAGCCAAATAACACGCTGCGTCGAGAATTGGAAGCAGATATTAAAAGGATGAACAGCAACTGTAAACATCTGGAAAGGATTGCTCAGGGCAGAGTCAAATGGAGAATCTTGGTGAGCGGCCTATGCTCCTCAGCAAGGAGTAACTGGCATAAGTAAGTTAGTAAGTAATGTGTGATACACAATAGTAACTGAAATATTCGTATTATCTATATAACTAGGAGTAATAATGCATTGTATAGTATCCAAGGTAGCTTTTAGAAATGTTATCACTAAGTCATCTAGTATGTAGTTGTTTTCCTACAACTTCTTGAAGTTTGAATTGATTCATCATTAAGACCTAATCATGATTTTACCTTAATAGGCAGTTGGCTTTTTATCAGAGTACATACAGTTGGATGTCGATCACGATATGATTACTTAATCAACTAAGCTTCTAATAATGATGCTACAATTGAGCATATTGAACTTAATTGAAAATTATTATTAATTAAAGTTGGATTATACGATTTCCAGATAAGTTTCAAATTGCACATAAAAAGAAGCCAGAACTATTTAATCGACTATCTCTAAACACTTTCTAAAGTACATTTGTAACTGTCAACTGATGATGATCTCTCTACTGTTTTTGTACTGGCCTGAGTAACGTGAACGTGTGCTCCCAATATCTTTTAAATTATTTGCACTAGATCTTTTAGGTTCCAGAAAAATATTCCAAATAAATATTTAGGTTTATTACATAAAATCTCTATATTTAACATACTAAATGGTTTGTTAGAAACATTGGTCTGTAAAGTCTAACAACTATTCATTACCATTTTACTTGCTTAAGTTTTGAAGACGTTAGATAGTTACCATGTATTTATGTGATTTCATTTTCAAGTAGGATTTCAAGATGAATATCAACTGAAGAATGTCGTATTGCTCACAAATACAATTGTCATGGTATTTGTATATAAAAATAGAAAACGAATAAAAGATGATTAAACAAACTATCAAATCACTACAATGTGATAAGTTAATATTAAAGAGGGTGATATAAAGTTAAAAAGACAGAAAATTGTGACATAACCCAAGACAACTATAGACTACTTTTGTAAAGAGTAAATATATCACTTTTATTTTCAGATCAACTACTACTTCACATTATACTATTAAAATTTACAAAATGAACTGACTACTTTAAATTTTCTTAAAGGTTTGTTCTCATTACTTTGTAGTTTATACTGTGAGAATGAATTCATACTGAAGATTTTCTCTCTGATCGGTATTAGTCATGAATAGTTTTATAGATAATTCATCGTTCTTGACAATAATCTCTTTTCAAGGACTTCTCTAGTAGTTAGCTACATAGAGGTTATTTGATGATTTTATGCGTGAAAAACTTGTCTATTTGTTTAACAATATTGAGCCTATATTTTCACATTTTTAAAAAAAACACCAATAAAATAGTAACCCAATAGTTGATTGAAAAATATCGTGAAACACTATTTAAGTTGGATTGTGACTGGCAAGCAGAATCTAGAATACACATTCCGTTCTATTTGGGACTCGTCGGCTGGATGTATCTGGACACTGGTGTTGATGTCCACAACGGGATTCGAACTCATTATGTTTCCAGCCGAATGCCACCACGTTCACCACTAGACTACTGAGTCCTAACATTCACACTTGTACAACGGGTGTATATGTAATTAGGATGCATTTGTATCATCTCGTTGATTTGTCATGAACTAAAACTGATCAAATACATCCAGTCGACGAGTCCCAAATGCATGTCCTGGATTCCACTTGCCAGTCACAATTCAACTTGAACTATATTTGTGATTTATAGCTATATTAGGGTAATCCCATTAGGATGTACATATATCAACGGGGATTGACCAGTTTTAGTCCATAACAAATCAACGGGAAGAAACAAATCCATCCTAATAATGAAATACTGTTATGTAGGTTTAACTTACTTCTTGGTTCAAATATAAATTTTCCAGAAAACCCATTATATTTTAGATTCAATAATCTGGTTGCTGATGATAAGCGCGCTTCCATGATAAGAATATGCTTTTCAGAAATATAATGATGCTGAACTAGTTCATCGAAACTTCCACATAATTCATAACTGTGTATATCATGAATATTTAGTTCATTTGATTCCAATTTATCGAAAATTCTGACATATTCTGAACAGCTAAAATTTATGAAAATAAAAAGGACAAGTATGTGAATAGTAACAACAATAGTATAGCAGAATGCTACTCAGATTCCTTATAAAAATAAACACACATAATTGATAATATTGAAAGTAGTTACCTAACAAGTGTTTACTTATAGTTTGAGAGTGTTAACATATAGCAGATATTATGTTCTAGTGTAAAACTTTTCAGCAGTTCGCACCCCAGATTCTCCACCAGGGGCTTCGGGTTGATGGAGAACGCCTAACACTCTGCACTATTGGGTCGGCACTCAGTGGTAGAATGGATGATCGTCGCGCTATATTTCACAGTTTGACGGAAGTGGAAATTCTACCATTGGATGCAGACCCAGTAATGAAGAGTGTTAGGCGTTCGCAGTCAACCTGAAGCTCCTGATACGAGATCTGTGGTGCACACTGCTGGGGCGTTCCACTCTAGAACAAAACGGCTGTCCAGTGCTCCCCGGTTTTTGATGGTACTCTGCTAGCATCAATCTGTGACATATTCAATCAACTAAATAACTAATCTCTACAAAGTTAGCCATCTAAATTGAAATATAGGAGATAGTTTATAGTTCTTGCCAGCGGAATTCTATTCATTGAATGAAGCTGAATAGAGAAAAACAAAATCAGTATGGAAGTAAAGTTGGGGAATAAGCAAACTCTCGATTATATGACCTCAAAAGAACGCATTTTGACAGCTAAATAACATGAGAGAATATCTCCTGATGTGGAGTAGACTTTTCGTTAAGGAGATCTGGAAGTGATGTATTAGTTGTTATCAAAATTATCCTACTTTTTATCAGGCTTTATCGCTTGTCTTCGATCGTTACGTACACTTTACCTACAACAAAGAAAATAATGAGTAAATGATCACTGATCTTAGAATTTAGTAAAAAGTTGATTAAATGCAATCCCAACTAGTGATTGACCGGATTAGAATCTCAGATGAAGTTTTGATATTCCCCAGGTATTCATATATATCTAGCCTCTGAATGTTTTGTCAGCCATGTAATCACTATCACACTCTTGGTGTCTTTATAAAGTTGGCGGAATAATAAAATGGAAACATAATTGAAATAAAACATTATTTCAGTGTGTAATTATACCATACCTTATAATATTAGGCTTCTAATACTGTTAATTACATAACTTTAAATTTAAAGATCTATTGATACTTTATTATCATCAAAAGCGTAAGCAAATACCCATAATTCGGTACAAGTACTTCATTTGATATCACAAATTGGTCTGAATTAGACAAACATTGACCACCATGAAACACAAGACTATTCAGCAGTAATCATTTACTACCCCGCCAGGAATCGGACCAATCAACATCTGGCTCTACGGCGAATACAACACCCAATTACAGAAAACATTTCGACTTAATGATGTAAGCTATTTAACGCTGAATTAAAGATTGGTATTTTACACTGTTGTTGTTAAAACTGTAGTTTATTGATAAAATTTGATCCAAAGTTGGCATCACCTAAAGGCTGATATCAACTGTCCAAAACTAGAGTAATTATTGTTAAGAAATACTCAGTTTTGGCAACTGAAAATCTCACCTGAGTCAAACACATAACTTTCAAGTCATATAGCAAGTACGTACATGTAGACCCCTTAACTTTATCATACTTCCTTTAATCTGAGTCATAAACTGAACACTATTTTATATCACTGACTATACGATTTCAGTTTCACCAGTCACAGCTTCCTACTAGAATTTTCAGAATTGTTTGTTAAATCGAGCTATCAGTGAGGTGGTCGTCATTACTATATATGAGTTCTGTTAAAACTACACATCAGAATTCATTTTAATACATATTTGTCAGTAATGATATAAGCAGTAAGGTACAAACATTTGACAGTGATGCAACAAATAGTTATCCATTTCCATAGATTTAACATTCTTAAATACAGTTAACATGAAGTGAATACACTTAAGTAATATAACATTATGATGAAAGGCTAATAGAAAATATTTATTACATAATATGGTAAATATTAATCTCCAATTAGCAGTCAGTTGTGGTGTAGCACTGCTTTTTCATTAGACTAAACGTACTTTGAAAGTGTAAGACATGGTTTTTTCATGGTGTATATTTTTAATTTATAAACTAATAATTAACTATATTTATAGGATATTGTAATGATATGCTTTAAATGATGTTACGATAATGAAGAATTAAAATATTAGCATTTTTCACACATAACAGGCCTATGATATACTGTCTTTGAATAGAAGTTTGTTCAGCATGACTATGAAATTTCAACAAATAAATCAGATTTAAATGTCGTATCTATCGTTTACAGTGAAAATATTCCCTTACGCCGTCACAAATGACTTGTACGTCAATAAGAGCCTATCGATATTTTGTTGGTAGGTAGTGTAAAATCGATAAAAAGAGAAATGGAGATGGATTAAAGCTATCCTTAACATAACCTTGAAGAAGTGATCAGCTTCCAATAAAAAAACGCAATAAGTAAAGAATGAAATTAATAAGCTTATAGTAGTTTGACTTAATTTGTGATTCTTATAAGATAATTTAAAGGTTTAAAGTCCCACTCAACGAACTGATATTAGATAGACAACTTCTGAGAATCACAATGCTCTGGGAAGTTATATTGTTCTAGTATGTGATTTATCGACAGTGAGCACCCACTTCCTCATTAAAGGCGGAATCAAAGACCATTATGCTTTGTAGCAAGCAAAAAAAAGCCAGTTTTCAGCCTCTTGCATTCAAAACTAGGGTCAATTCGTGATATTTAACTTAAGACAAAACAACCTCCAAACATCAAATAACAACCTAAAGGCTCTTGCGATTGGATATAAAACTGAAAATTATGACAGTTTCTAGTAGATTCCGACAATTTAGTTCACAAATAGTGAAGTTAGTGGATTACTTAACGAATCTTTAGTTAAGATGAACTTCCTATTCCTTAATCCTCCTTTAATTGTAATTGGCAGTAGAGATAGACTTCCTCCACTTACCTCATCGATATGCATTTTTCAGTTCAGCTGCTCATGTGGAGCTAGTTACATAATCAAACAAGTCTATTAGTGAATTTCCAAACATTATGTCACATGGTCGAAAAGTGACTACTGATGACAATTAAGAACTTTCTACATTGTCACTGGACATAAAAATACATCTACACTGCTTCCTAATTAATGTATTATGTGCTGATTGATTTACCACAAGGCCTATGCGTCTATCTACTACATGCAGTGAAAGCCTTCAGTATTTGTCTCAACAAGTCAAATTTATGTTTCCAAAAGTAATGTGCACAACCGCTTTAATTACCTTGGTCAACTTCATCGCCAACAGTAAATTGAGTCATTCATTCACTAATTAATACCTTTGAACATATCATCTCTAATTACTTCGTAAAACATTTGTAATCAGTTGAATTTACGATATTCATATGCAATATACTGACACCTGATTTTTACCAATTTCTTTATTGCAAATAGATAAATAGTAGATACTTGATGAAGGACTAACAATTATCTCTTCTCTGTTTTATCCTTTTATTAAGCATTCATATATGTGCATAACACTACTTCATTAGGAAGAAATCTGGTTTCCTTAAAAAAGCACGTATGAAGCAACGCCCAAGTTATAATTATAGTTAGTTAGAAGTGTACTATCCTATGTTAAAAATAACTGTATTTAAATATTATGAATTAACTTTTTCACAATATGTTCTTTTTTATTTTATAAGTTGGATTGTGACTGGCAAGTGGAATCCAGGACGCGCGTTTCGTCCTATTTGAGACTCATCGGCTGGATATACCTGCATCCCAATGTTGATGTTCACACTGGGATTCGAACTCAGTCCGTTTCGTGTCGATAGCCACCGCGTTCACCACAAGACGCGCGTCCTGAATTCCACTTGCTAGTTACAATTCAACTTATATAATACTTGTGAAAAATTCGCTATATCGAGGAAATCTGCTCAGGATGCACATATAGCAGCAATGACTGACCAGCTTCAGTCTATAACAAATCAACGGGAATATATAAGTTTATCCTAATGTTCTTTCTTATTTGTCTGTTAAAGTCAAACTAAAGCATATCGGATTATAAAGGAGCAACTGAGATATTGAAATTCATGTTAAAACAATGCACATCTAGTCATGATGGTAGATGTGTGTTTTCTATGGTGTCTTTCGTTAAACTAGTGGAGTTATTTGTTGTTGAGTTATATTTCAATATTTTATATAGTCAAATATCGAATGCACTTCGTAGTTATAGATTAAGTCTAGACTGTATTGATTATAATTTAAGCTTATTTCAAGTTGATATTTAGAATTTTAACATGCTTACAATTAATTTACGACTGAGTAGTATTAAATGTGAATAAAACAAATCTATACCCTTTTGATTTTTAGTGGTTCTCCAGTTATATTTCGTTTGTCACAGAAGACTGCTTTAAACTATGATACTTTACACAAACAATTGTACTATTCCTGTTTAAAAGATCCATTTCATACATACGGATAATGAAGTCAGCATACATGATTTTGTCAAGTTAAGTATGATAACAACGGAGAAATGGAGATGTTTTTTATGATATGTACTATTCATGAGTAACATTAGTCTTCATTGTTCACTTTGAATTCTTGTCAACATTTATTTTCTCGTTTATCATTAAAAATTTCTATAGTTTTAAGTAGCTTTGTTTAGCAATTACAATGTTGTCATATACAAACACAATGTGATCACATAAAAGAAATGGTGATGCCATTTTTGTGCAACCGTTTATGTCTATTTTCGTCGCCTTATTGTTGTGTTTAATGAAATTGGAAAAAATTTTTATTTTGAACCCACCCCAAAAGACAAAGTTACTATATTCTGACTTTTCATTAAAATATTTTATTCATAAATCAAAAAAATGGCTCCAACGATTGAAATATGCTACCAGGTTGGGTGAACAGAATACAATTTTTTGAATAAAGGAGGTTGAATAGTTCCAAATTTGCATGAGTGTTTTGAGTGTTCAAAACGACTCTCTAATGCTAAAATAGCTAAAATTTCGAACACTGAATAGAATAGTACTTAGTTCACTTTCCATTCTAGGACTAAGGAAATTTCAGTGAACACATTAATCTACCACCAGGTTGAAGTCAATGTCGTGTTCCTATAATCCACAGTGTTGGTCATGTTCTAACGGTCCGTATTGATTAATACATCAACAGTGTTAACACAGTTAACAAAATCGAACTTTAGATTAGACCTCCATTAAGCAAACGACGCTCGAAACAGTATAGATAAGATCTAAGTAGATAAACTTTCTTACTTCTTTCTGTACCCAAAAGAAGTTAATCAGAGATCAGTTGCAACACTGGGGAGTAATGATATTGGATGCTAAGGCTGATATCTGTACTTATTGGGCAATTTAAGCCAACATTGTAGTTAGTTTGCATCATGTGTCATTACATAGGTATGATATACACCAATCAAGAGATGATACGTAGCTGTATTAGTTCACATATCTTATAAACTACTATGCTCTAAGGGCTCACGGGAGATAACAATTCAGCAGTCGGAATTTCTTTAAGCAAACATGTGCTTCATCAGTAAATGAAACATTTTTCCACCTTAAATAGACAGATACTCAGATATTTTAAACTTCATCACTGATGTTTAACTCAGTCAGTTTGTTGGTAGGTAATTGGTCGCGTCTTTTCGCATTATTATAACATTGTAATAAAATGGAACTTGATATAAATATTAGGATGAACTTGTATATTCCCGTTGATTTGTTATAGACTAAAGCTGACCAGTTTCTGTTGCTATATATGCGTCCAGAGCGAATTGCCTCAATATAGCGAATTATTCACAGGTATTATTTAAGTTGGATTGTGACTGGCAAGTAGAATGTTCCCGTTTCACGAATGTGACTGTCTGTACTCACTAACCTAGTGGTGAACTCAATGCCGTTCGACACAAAACGGACTGAGTTCGAATCCCACTGTGAACATCAACATTAGGATGCAGGTGCATTCAGCTGATAAGTCCTAAATAGGACGTAACGCGCTTCCTGGATTCCACTTGCGAGTCACAATCCAACTTTAAATTGATACATATATATTATGTAGAGAAAAAGTAAATGTTACCGTATTATGTTTAGATACGGAGAACACATTAAACGGAAATTGTATGTATCATAAGAAATGAATAAAGTGATATGCAACTGTATAAATACACACACGTACAAGCACACATACACATACACACACAATAGGAACATGCATTTAATTCTGTCAACACTATAATATAAAAGAATAAAAATTGATGTCACCTTAAGTAAAACATTCTGTTGCCTATAGAAAATGAATGTAAAGCATACAATGATGTGTATACAAATTACATTCTTGACATGAATTCATGCTACATTGTTATAAGTTTCGTGTTGTTATAATCCCTACATAAAATAAATCATGTGACCTAAGAAGTGATATTCATGTAAACATAGAATAAAATACCAATAAAATTATGTAAATATAATGAATATTTAGGGGGGGGGGGTTCTGAGTTACACCATTAAAATATATAAAGATTTGCGGAATCGTGGGTGCGCACTGCTGAAGAGTTCCACACTAGAACGAAACAGCTGTCCAGTGCTCCCTTGTTGTCAATGGTACCCTGCCAACATCAATCTGTGATATATCCAATCAAATCGAATATGAATTTGCATAGAAATAATATTCACAGAGGAAATGTTTTCATAAGACAATAAATGTATACAGGAAGATGAATAGTTATATGTTATTAGTATATGTAATGACAGAATATTCTAAAGATTAGTTTATAAGAACTAAATAAAGTCAATAATTAAGAAGGATCACATTAATGAAGTACCTTCAAATGAAAAAATAAATATCCAATAGAAGAGAGTAATCTTTGGTGACTGCTTACTTTGTAACGGCTAAGGAACGACAAAAAGGATTCAGTGTGGTGCATAAAACAAATATAACTGGAATATATGGATTTATAACTGGAAGGAAATTTCCAACCTGATGGTCAAGTAAAGCGATAATCTGCTCAATATGATCTACCTGTCTTAGTTACTTACTTACGCCCGTTACCTCTCACAGATGAGCAAAGGCCGCTCAATGTTATCCTTTATTAAACTCTGTTCTGATCAATCCTTTCAAGCTGCTCCTAGTTGCTGTTCATCCTTTTAATGTCTGCTTCGAATTCTTGACTCAGTGTGTTCTCTGGACTTCCTCTTTTCCGTTTCCCAACAGGATTCCATGTTAATGCTTGTCTAGTCTAGTCTATCTGTCTAGTTTATTATATTTTGTGTTCATTTATACTTTTTTTATTTGTTTATATTCATCACAGATTGATCTCAGTTAGGTGATATTGAATACCATGAGACACCTGATGGCTGTTTGGTTCTAGTTTGGGACTACTCAACATTATACACATTTGTATCCATCAGAAAATCGATTCTAAAACTTTCAGGTCTCACAATAAACTCTAAATCATAAGCATCACTAGGCTGGAGTTTGATAGTATAATTACTATACTTATCAATTAGTGACATAGCTCGACTATCACTGACAATTGTTTCGCTTCTGACGAGTCTGAACTCCACCAGTTACAAATTCTCACTAAAAATTTAGAAACATTTTAAAGTTATCCACTGTCATCCAGAGAAGAACAAATTGTGACAGATACAAACAACAAAATTCATTACCAATCTTCACCAAACCACTTAAATTCGACTATTTCTATTGACAGAATTCTCTGACTTTTCTTTGTTTATCTATGGTTGGTATTCCATAATAAGCTTTTCTGATACGTTGTTCCTTGTTATGCTTATCGTACTATCTAATATACTATCTACTCATCATCGAATAACCTAGCTATTTACTCATAATATTCACTATGTATTCGAATTTTTATCTGTTTGTCATTTTGGTTACGCTTGTAATATTAGCTCTTAATGTATTTTTTTATTAGTTGTAGATCTTTTGTATGTTGACGTATTTTTTCTAACTGGATAGCTATAAACAAAGGTATTTGTTCTTTGATTTAGTAGTATTTATTTAACTTAATGTGGTTCCTATTATTAAATTACCTGAATAAGTATTCAGCTTTCAATACTCAAGCCACTTTTAACTGGGTTCATGATTTTTGAACGGTCCATAAACCCTAAAAAATTTGTTTATTGTCAAGATTATTTATGGTAAATGTAATGAACATAACAAAGACTGCGAATAAAACGATCAATCGAATTCAGTATTCTAGCTCAAAACACACATGACACATTTTTTTATAGATACTAGAGAAAACTGTTAGAAAATAAACTGATTGACGAGAAAATTATTTGGAGACAGCAGATCCAAAAAGTTGGCGGCGAAACTATGTCCTTGAATGTCTTGTTTTGCAAAAACAGACAAATAAAGTTATAAAAATTTTAGTTGATTAGATATATCACAGATTGATGTTGGCAGGGTACCATTGAAAACCAGGGAGCACCATTCCAATTGAAGTATAAAAATTTAGTTATCCACATATGAATGATTAAAATCAATTAACTAAATATTAAAAAAGACTATTCGACAGACTGCATTGGTGTCATAAAATTTTCAGGGAACGAACCATGAAGGCGATTTCTTAACAATTACCGTTTTACCAGTTCTTAAGTTGTTACAGTACGGTTTAATTAAACACTATAGAAGTTTCTTTCTAAGAGGATAATTCTAGATGCCTCAAGAAATTGCATAAATTCAAATGTTCTATTTCTTACTTATTGGAATTTCTGAATATTTATTTTGTAAATAGTTGCAGGATGAATCAGGACTTGATTAAGGGATAGTGGGAGCTTCATTGTAGAGTAATTCATTCTATAGTCACCAGTTTGTCAATATTTGGAATATCGTAGCTGCCGACTAAGCATAGCATAACAGCAATAGTTAAACCACTCATTAAAGTAACTATGTAAAAACACTAATATGAAGAAGTAAAATCAGCATCAGTAATTCTCCTCCATATAAATACAGAAAAATTATCTATATGTCAAAAACTGATTGTTTTTCTAGTAACAACATATTCAACGGGAACTACATGACACAGAAACTATCCCAAGGGTAAAACTGCAAATCGCTTTATCACATGTTGGCGAATCGAAGAAATCACTAACAGAATTTTGACTCGTTTCGAAAACAATCCTCCATTATGCTACTTTTAACTCTGTACGATATATATTCATATGTAGTACTGGTGAGATTGTATTTCCCACAAAAAGTTTCCTGAAGTCTTAGTTAAAAATTATGATTATCATAACTCGAATATGTCGATTGAGAAAACTTCTCTGCCAAGAGTATTAAACGTTAGTTGAGTTATGCTATGAAATGGATAAAGTTGAAAATGTTAGTCAAATTAAGATCATACAGTTCGCATTTCGAATATTTAACAGACTTGTATTCACTTAGTATTTACAAGTTCAATATTAAGACAAAATAACAGACTATTGTTTCACAATTGTTAATAGTTCAATGATTGAAATCAGTCTGTGAGGAAACCACAGTCAAATTAAAATATCATCGATAGAGTATATTCAATAAAATAGATGAGTTAAATGGTCAATAGTAACCAACTTTCATGTAGGTATAATTTATTTTAGTCGAATTAATTATTTTCATTGTCAATTAACAATAAACATGATGATTCTGTTTCATTGAGCAAAAAAGAAAAAGAACAAAAGAAAGTAAGAACAACACAACTGAATTAATCTATGCCAAATGATTTGATAAGAAATTACAATAATTTCAAGAAAGAAAAAAAAAACTATTTATCTTATGCTCATTTATTCGATTTTATTACACGCTACAAATGAATTTACCCAGTGATATCAATGAGATTAGTTTAGATTTACGTAAATAGATGAGTGAAAGAGGGAAAAAATCAATGAGACATATAGCGTATTCAAGTATCATGTAGTATATGAGAATAAAATTTTAAGAACATAAAATTTATTTAGTTTGTTCTCTTCCTCGACCCTCCCCCCCTTCCTCTGCTCAACAATCTGCTATACATAAAATCATTCTTTACTTCAATAAATAATAAAATTATACAATCAAATGTTGAATTTTTGATCCATAAAAAAATATGGAGTTTTCGTTTGTTATGTCGGACCACTAAAGAAGAGTGAAAGAACTTCTAGAACTGTATTTTAGAAGACTAATTCATTTATTCTGGTCGTGAGTAATGTAAACATTACATTATTATTATTATTATTATTATTATTATTATTGTTATGTTCCTCTTACTCTGTCCTCCCGTTTAGCATATTTGCTGTTATTGTATTGTCTCTTATTATGGACTACAGTTAATTAGTTGTGTACAAGTTACCCCTACTCACTGCAACAATCTCTTCTGTTTTGTATTAATGTAATTGGTTTGTTGTGCGGTCTGAATTTGTGTATATATAAAGGCATGATTAAAATACAATATGACCGGCAATTGGACTGGATTGATTGTGTCTGCTTGGCTCGTAGCTGCTGTCTTCTCTATTCCGGCTTTGGGGGTTGATAGTAGTAGGGCTGACGTATCTGTATTCTGATTGGCAGTTATCAAGGTCACTGTGTATTATTTCGCAATACATAACATCGTTGAATTACCAGTTTTAAATATTATCAATGATAAGTTGTTTTATAAATTTACTGTAAACAGTGAAATACTTATATAGAGGCAGGAAATCTGTCAACATTATAAATATTCATTTCTTAGAGAATGTTGATGTTATTAGTAGGTTGACATTTTGGTTAATGTAGAGCTTATAATTGATAACTCATTAGTACAGATAACTGTTGAGCTGTGAATAAATGAAGTTATCTTTGTGCTTACTTACTTTTCTGGTATTGTACTGGCAAGAAAATAGATCATTTCATTTCCACAACTGTAATGATCATTTCTGCTTAGAAAATAATCGCCAAAGTAACTGAATATGTAGCTTGTACTAATGGAAGAAGACGTAGAAGAATGAAAAAAACACTTAGATAAGTCGAAATGTTGCCAAACCACTTGTTATGATTTAATAAATGCTACTTGAATTTTGATAATCCATTTATTTTGAGCTGTATTTTCAAGTAATACATTGATCGGTGATTGACACATAACGATGCTCCCATAAATGATAATTAGCACTCGAAAACAGAAGCAAGAACGACAACTTTCATTGTAGCGTATTTATATTAAGATTGAACTACATAGATATCATGTCAATGTAGATACATGTATATGAGTAATAAATTGAAGTAATTAACCTTTTTAAAGCCTCATTAATCATTGTTTATAGTGATTACTTAAAGGTGATAAAGCATTTTTCTAGATTTATGTTCGTGCTTTTAAAATTATTTCACAACGATTATACTAAACAGATTAAAAAATGTAAATATGAAGTTATGAAATTAGCTGAAGCTAAACAAAACTAGTGGAAATTCACAGAGTTACCTCGATAAATAAACATCCTTTACTAAAATGCAGATACAAATCATGCAAACGTTCAACAAGGAGGATTATCTAATCACACAATAGAATTTACACCAATTCGACAAAAGAATGTTAATCATCTTAAATTAAACTATCTTAGATTGTATCTACTGTTACGTTAAGATTAAACCTTAACAAAAACTGTATTTAACTAAGAACCATCTCAAATAAATTAATGAAATAACGAAAAAAACAGTAATGTTCGACTAAGATGACCATATTGGGGTACAAGTGTTGCATTTATCAGTTCGACAGTACGCATAAACACAGTAGAAAAAATTATATCAAGTGATTAACATTTATTTAGGCTAAAAAGAAAGAAAACCAGAAGCGATTGAAATCATGCTACAAAATCACAACCGAAGTATTTGAAAGTATGAAACTGAATGAATCTATGATATAGTTAGAATAAATTTGGATCTTCCTGTTATTAACTGAAGTTGGTTATTCTCTGTCGCTATATGTGCTTTACTGAGAGTATTGCCTCGATATAGTGATAACTCACAAGTGTTGTGCACCTCGCCGACGAGTCTCAAATGAAACGAAACGCTCCTCCTGGATTCTATTTGCAAGCAACAGTCCAACTCAAGCAAACGCTTATAATAGTTTGTGCGTATTGTATATCTGAAACGTACATGCAAAGAATACCATTCAGCTTAATTCCAGATTTGATCAGTTCTTCCTAGTATTTTATTGCCAATTGGATAGCTGAATTCCTGGAACTTCTACACAGGGTTTTCCAAACTTGTTCTTCGAATTAGCACTTTAAAGGCGTTAGATAAGACCAGGCTGTTGTTAAGTGTATCACTATTATTATTTGTTTTTATGAACTTGAGACGTAACGAGTACTTATTAAAAAGAATATTCTACATTCGCACATATTCACCAACATAAACTGGTATGACTAATATTGGTCCTACATACTACTGTTTTTGTTATTTCGGGTGCGTACCACTGAAATCCTGGGAACATTAGGGAGCTGCTTTCATGCACCATGAAATTTCTTACTAGTGCAAGGCCTCAGTTGATCCAGGGAATCTTACCCAAGACTTCAGGGTCACACAACTGACTTTTAGTTACCGGTACCACTTGGCCAGCGTCCGATGATAGCATTTCCACTTTAATCAATTTGTGACATGGTTTGACGTTAATGCTGAATTTAAGAGTTTACCGCGTATCCTGAAGGTTCTAGCTTTGGTTCCATGACGAAATTGATGATGTACACTACTTTGGAGTCACATACGTAGACTAACACAGTTGTTCAGTGCTTCATGGTTCTCAGTGTTACCAAACTGTTATTAACTGGTGACGAATACAAACAAGAAAATTCAACAATCTGTATACTATTTATTTATTAGGAGTAACACAAGGCGCTTATCTTGTAAAATTTATAACCTACAGTAATGTTTGTAATTTACTGTTTAAAGTAAAAACTTGGCAACAGCAATAGACAAATACCAGTATGACCTAGCCTCTCAGACTGAATACACATATTTATATTTCTGTTCTTTAAAATGTTGCACTATTACGATTTCTGTGTGGATTATTGAACAATTTTAGGTCACTTTAAAAACTGTGCAAGTTTCAATGATATAGCCCCATAGAAACACTTGAAATTGTAAAACTTTATTCATTGAGGTAATATAAGTAATCATTAAATAGTTTTAATACAAATAAATGGCTTCTTAATTAGTTGTGGCATTTTCGAGATTTGTTTCTACACCGGAGATTTCGTACCATAGAACAGTGAATCATATTCATGATTGTGACTCACAATGTCTCGACAAACTAACCATAATTATTATAGTGAACTGCCTAGTCATTTGAATTTGATTTCCATGAAATAACTGTTGGTTTACTCGAACAAAAATTTCCGTGCATCATAGGCAATCTACGACCACTTCGGCAATAAACGAACTTGATATAGAAGTATTTCTATGCCACTGTTTCACAGGTACGAAGAAGTTTACGATAGAACCGTTGGATGTGAACGAAAAATGGAATAGTCCTAACTTGCCGTTTGACAAAACATATTAGGAATTTACGAATCAACAGCTTTAGATCAAATGCTAACAAGTATTCCAGACATTCTCAGATTTGTCATCTTTACATTTCAAACAGTATTCCTAAACATTTAGTTGAACTGTATTTGACGAGTGGAATCCTAGAAGCGCGTTTCGTCCTGTTTGGGATTCGTCTGTCTAATGTGCTTGAGTGTGAAGTTGATGCCCATGCTGGGACTTGAACTCATTTCTTTGTCTGCACGTTCATCGCTTGCGTAGTGAGTCCAAACAGCCACACTTGTTCAACTAATATACGCATATAAACTGCCAGATACAATCCGATTCGATCTATACTTATGAACTACCATTCCATTGAGGTAATCCTTTCGAGATACGCAAATCGCGGCAGAGACTAATCAACTTTAGTTCATAAGTAATAGTATATTACCATATATTGGAGTTTTCTAATATTATTTGTTAGTTAAACAAACAATGAAATGAAAAATATACTTTTACTCTAACTTTCTATGCAATATCTATGTAATGGTTTATAATGTTGTTATATAATAAATGAATATCATAGGTATTCGTTTCTAACAATTAACATAATATTCCAGGATGTTCCTGAAACTCTAGTGAGAAGTCGTAACTGCTGGAGTTCAGATTTATCAGGTGTGAGACAGTTATCACCAATGACAATGGATGATCGTCGCGCTATAATATATATCACAAATTGATGGAAGTGGGAATTCTACTATTGGATGCCGACCCAGTGGTGCAGATGGTTAGGCGTTCGCGTCAACCAGAAACCTCTGGTGCGGAATCTGTGGTGCGCACTGCTGAGGAGTTCCACACTAGAACGAAATAGCTGTCCAGTGCTCCCATGTTGTCGATGGTATCCTGCCAACATCAATCTGTGATATACTCAATCAAACAAAATAACCAATCTCCACAAAAATAACCATCCCAGTTGAACTATAATGCTTACATACCATTTAGGTAGTGTTCATCTTTTCATTATGTTGAATTTATGGATGAGTAAATAAAAAACGATTCAGTATTTTAGTTACTATGATGTCAATTGTAATTTCTTATCATAAAAAAAGTTTCCATATGACAAGTTATTCGTTTATTTGTGATGTAAGTCTCAATTTATTAATATTAATTAGATTGACTTGATTATTAACGACATTTACTGTGTTGTAACTATTAATTTAATTAATTTACAGCGTAAAACAGTTCAATGGAAAGGTTTCTTCTAATCACTGTTACGTAACATGACGGTACAAGAGTATTAATAGTAATTTATTATAAAAAATCAATTGAATCATTGATTAAATGTTTCTTAGATTTTAAGCATTCGGGATACATTTACTCAATAATCTGGTAACTTATGAAAAATAATAGGTACATCCAGCCAATGAGTCCCAAATAGGACGAAACGCGCATCCTGGATTCCACTTGCCAGTCACAATCCAACTTATATAATACTTGTGAAAAATTCGCTATATCGAGGCAATCCGCTCAGGACGCACATGTAGCAACAATGACTGACCAGCTCCAGTCTATGACAAATCAACGGGGATATACAAGTTTATCCTAATACCAATGTGCCCGTTGCACAGATGTGACTGTCTGGACTCAGTAGTCTAGTGGTGAACGCGGTGGCGTTCTACACGAAACGGACTGAGTTCGGATGCCAGTGTGAACATCAACATTGGGATGCAGGTACATCCAACCGATAAGTCCCAAATAGGACGAAACGCTCGTCCTGGATTCCACTTGTCAGTCACAATCCAACTTATATAATTCGGATACATTTACTCAATAATCTGGTAACTTATGAAAAATAATAGGATGAGAACACCTTGTAAATGGGAAGAAAATAATCTGTTTGTTTAATATGAAAAGTAAACGATTATCATGTAGAGGATAATTATAATAATTGAGATGAGGTAGTTTTGTGGCGACAGTTATTACGTTTAATTGTATTTACCACATATTAATGTCAGTTGGGTCGCCAGTGAAAACCTTGAAGTATTGGAAAGTTGTTTTGTCTTAGTGTGGGACTGAACAATAACGACGATTACTATTACTATTATTACTGTTATTATCATTATTATTGTAATAACTGATTATTATTTATGAATGAACAATAAATACCCATTGTATAATGAAGAAAGAAATTATGTTTCAGCGAACAGTTCACTTCTCCGTGAATTCATTTTCTACTCTGTATAATTGCGACTAGATACACTTATCATAGCAATAATCAGTAAACTGTGTTAACGATAATAGCGAGTTAACATAGCAACAATAAGAAAAACATTGTTCATGTGAAGCTAAAAATATGGTTGGATATTCACCAAATTGTCATAGAACTTAAAGACTAAAATATGAGAAAAAACTTATGTTAAAATGGAATTTTTTTTAGATACCTGTGATGTATTCAAAAATGATAATGTGACAGTTCACAAGAAAAAGTCAATAAGGGAGGAAGATTTAATACTAGCACTTGGAGAATTTTTCTACTGTTTCGTCGAGTTTATCTCCAAGGTAAAAGTAGAGGTTGAACAATTTTATTTTGGTTTCATAATTTTGACTTCAGTGGGTGTTTGGGTAGAGCTTCAGCAATTGACAGTTAACGGATGACTACTGTTTTAGGTAGGCTTTTGTTGATTTTATAAATGATTTCAAATGAACGATGTGTTTTGATCGACTGGCCTGTAGTTACATGATGTTTATTAATTGAACTTCTTATTGATTTACTGACATCTCTTCCAAAAACATCTGGATGATGTTCTCAAACCCTTTTGAATGGGATTCTTATTAAGCGAGCTCCACAGGAGTAAGTGAATTGATGAACATACATTGAAGCTGTCAGGTGTGGTATTTTATCCTGCAAGAAACTACCGAACAAAGGACTGTTACGAAACAACAGTTTTTAGGTCACTGCAAAAACCTTCTTTTAATTGACTTAGAAATCTTTCTCTTTAAGATATCTGTAACCTTGTTACCGCTGAAATCAATACTATATAAAGAGTTTTCTTTAGTGAAGAGGCTTTTGATATTTTTGGGATTTTAGGCCTTATATTCTTGTCAATAAACTTTGGCGAGTATTTATTTTTAATAAACATCTTTCGTAGAATACTTAATCTTACCTCATAGTTGCATTATGTTAAAATTCAATATTCATAATGAGGAAATTCTTTAGTCTATGAGTCAACCTTTATAGTTACTACTTTTGCTATGAAACAAATCAAACACAATATCTATTTTCGACAAGTATTCCTAGGAGTGTAAATCTCCATCGACCCACTTTATCGTATATTTTCATACACCGAAATATTTCAACTGATATGTAAATCTACTTCTCTAGTAACAAGTAATAACTTTTTGGTACAACAGAAAACTCGTTTTGTTCATACAAGTTTTATAAGTTAACATCATTATGACACTAGAGAAAAATAATTATTTTGATGATATCCAATTGAATACGATGTCCAACTAGACATGAAATTAAACATTTACACATTAACTATAAATAACATAGAAAAGTGTAACTTACAAATTTCTATTCATCACATTCAAAGTATCATCATCATGATAATATTGATTATTATTGATTAATTGATGTGATGGTGTCTGTTGATGTGAAGAACGTAATAAATGAAAATTAATAAATGTTATATGTACAATTTCATTTAGTTTTGCTTTAAATGTATAAATAATACATTCATATTGTTCAGTTGTTCCATGCAAAATATTGTAATTGGGTGATTTAAATGTACCATTTAAATGAAACCGACTATCGAATAAATAACAACGACAGTCTGTATAAAACAATAAACAAAAAAAAAGAGATAGATACAATAATAGACAGATAGAAGTAAACGAAACTAAAGAAACTGGATAACTATTTGTCTAAGAAGATAACTTAGTGAGGTTCTTTTATTTTGCTGGTACTTTTACATCAAAATGTTTTATTTAAGTTTGACTCTGACTGACAAGTGGAATTCAAGACTCGGGTTTCGTCCTATTTGGGATTCATTGGATTGATGTACCCGCATCTCAATGTTGGTGTTCATTGTGGGATTCGAACTCAGTTCGTTTCGTGTCAAACACCACCGCGTTCACTACTAGACTACTATATCCAGACAGTCACAGTAGCCTAGTGGTGAACGCGGTGGCGTTTGGCACGAAGCGGACTGAATTCGCATCCCAGTGTGAACATCAATATTGGAATGCGGGTACATTCAGCCAATGAGTCTGAAATAGGACAAAACGCGCGATCTGGATTCCGCTTGCCAGTCACAATCGATCTTAAATACAACTTGTATACTATCGCTATATCAAGGCAATCTGCTCAGGATTTACATATGGCTACAGAGACTGACCAATTTCAGTCCATTACAAATCAACCGAAAAATACAAGCTTATCCTAATTACAAAATGTTTTGTAAACTATTTACTTTTAGTTAGGATGTATTTGGTTCTTTTTGTTGATTTGATATGGACTGAAATTGATCAGGCTGTGTTGCTATCCCTGCATCCTGAGCGAATCGCCTCAATGTAGTAATAGGTCATGAGTATTATTTAAGTTGAATGGTGACTAACAAGTGGAATCTAGGAAGCATATTTCGTTCTGTTTGGGACTCATCAGTTGGGTGCACCTGCATCCTGCATCTGGACTCAGTAGCTTAGTGGTGTTTAACACTAAACGATATGAGTTTCAGTCCAGATGCGAACGTCAACACTGGGATGTGGGTACATTTAATTAGTCAGTCCTAAATAGAACGAAACTTGCCAGTCACAATCCAACTTAAGCAATATTTAATTTTGGTTATTGCTACAGTCGATAAATATGAATAACAGCAGTCAACTAACTATCAAAAGACTATTTACTTTTGTCAGAATTGTTCCAGTTATATACCTAATTCGACTTACAAATTGTTGTTGTTTCCCATTGTTTAACTTTACTTGTATAACCACGTGAATAATGAATCGATATGGTTAATTGAATTATATTCATCAGGAAGTTTACTGCCACGTTAGAATTCATTAAGTGACTGAGTTCAGGTGAATAATCAATCATTTAACATGCATGGAGGTAAAGGAAATGTTTTTAATTTCCTGTTTCAGATATTCAGAGAATTACTTAATCAGCATAGTGCATAACTCACTGCTTGTTGCAGTACGCGGAACTGGGTTCGAGTCCTATCTTATTTATTGTCACTAACAACTTATGAGTTACAATTAAGAAAAAATGCTGATTGTGAATTACACTGTTAGCCGCTGTCTAAATATGCCCCTAAACTACTCTTATAATCGACGTTATACACAAATGCACGCACTGAATGATATTGGTTTACAAACCATTGTCGAACACTATTGAGGTGTCTCAAGCTTTGACGATAACACTTATCATTATTGTGTAGCTATCAGTGGTGCATCGAATGAAGTCAGACAGCGATGTAAATTGTTGGTGTAATCGTTGGAGCCGTCTCTATAGACATTTGATGTATTACATACAGATTTGTCTGACATTTGTATGGTGCTTAACTCATTAATTAAACAACACTATTCATTCAATTATGGATGATTGCTTATTTACGCATGAACCAATGTCATTTTTTATAACATAGAATAAACTTGAATTACCACTTAGTTACAGATACTTTCAAAAAGAGGGCAAAATGCGTTTAAAACTACTCGGTGATTGATTGAATATTACATTGTAATTAGTTCTTCATTAAGTTACTACATTGTATCTACTTTTCTAAAGGAATACAAAAATGTATACGAAGTAAACTTTTGGCAAGTCAACTAACAATAAGGCTCAATATGATCAGTGTAGTTATCAAATTTTACATTTTGTTGACTGATTAATTAATACTTAGTGAAAATATTGATGTGTACTGTTAATTGATTCGCTATTATTTACTTGATAAAAGCTTTGTATTGAATTGTAAATTATGCAGATGAATGTGTAGTCTTGAGACAAACAACTAAATAAAACGGAATATTTGCTTTTCATTAATGTTTTTAATATCTTGAAGAATTATTCGTCATTTAAATTGATATAAATGAATATATAATAGGTACTGTTATGTTGGAGGCAGAAAGAATGGAGATGTTTGAATAAGTGGAACATTGGAATTTATTCTCTGAGAATTCAGTGAATATATGTATGTATATGGTTAAGTATTTGGTTTACAAAGTTTCTAAGGTTCCCTAGTTAGAAATTTTTATTTGACTTCTGTATTAGTAAATTAATTATTGCCTTTTTACTCAACTATGTGCAACAGATGTCGTAGTGGCATGCATAATATGATTTATTATTTGCAGTAATATATGGTATTGTCTATTGTGTATAAAGTCACATGAATGTTGCAGTCTGAATAAAACAAAGTTATAGGAGGTATTTCTTTAATCTTGGGTGTGTTATGTGAACCTTAACAAATACAGTATACAGTGTTAATTGGTTTACAGTTTAATGATAGTATATATAACACAGTACTAGAAACATCTACATGGATCTTTTTTGTTAGTTTTATTTTAAGAATTTCTTCAGTCATTCAATTCAAACACAGTCATACTAGATTAGTGCTTAGTGTATACAGTATACTGTTAGATATGGATGACCTCTAACTTCTTAACTGGACGAAAGTATTAAATTATTGTGATTTATTGTGGTTTTTAATCTCTGATTAATTTTATGGATGGATATCAGCAGACTGAATCCAAGCCAATCACTTGTGCTCATCATTTAGCCAAAATATTGGGAATATAATTATAAAATTAGACTACTTGAATAAGCTATACAAGACTGATGTCGATTAATTACTAGGTACGACTGAGGAATATGGGTGATAACTGTGAAAAAATCCAATTTTCGATTCATTTTCTAAGTGACTTCGTATTCACCTGTAAGTCTCAAATTATCCAATACATATTAATGGTAATGGTTTTTCAGTTGGCGTCAGTTTATTAATAGGAGCTACTTCCATATATTTATTATATTTTCAAGAACTTACGTAAATACATCATTTCGTTTAGCACTATTTTTTTACTTCGTATACTTACATTTCAGTGTTGATGGTCATAGTGAGTGACGAACTTAGTAATTAATGCTTCAAAATACAAACTCATTAATGATTATATCGAAATACTCACTTCATTAACCACTAAGCAAAATAAGATCAGTTACATTCATTCTAAATTATGACCAATAGGAAAGTACACAACTGTACAACTTTATAAACGTTTTAGATGAAATATAATTGAATTATTAGCCTTTCTTTTACACATCATTTAACATAAAATTAATTATTAGTAGAGATTTAAACTATTGAAGCAAATAGAATAGATAATTTAACGTTATGAATCACGTTAACTGTATCATAATTGAAAATCGTTTACTTCTTATGATTGTGTATCATTTGTCTGTTTGATTAGTTCGTGAGTAATTAATATGAAGCATCCATCTGAATAATGGTATACTGTTTTATCAAGGTAAGTTAAAAGAACTGTTGTTTGATTAGCTTAGTTGAATTTCACCTCTGATGAGTTCATCAATAAATAGGTTAGACAGTTCTGTAGTGTATCTTCTTTCTTCATATTAGTCAACAAACATAAAGGTTAGTTTTGATCGCATCATAAGATCAATGGATGAAATGAATTGGTTTAAGATTTGTTAAGTTTTAACTGAGTTAAGTTTTTACTGTATATACATTCATAGCATGTGGTGAATCGCTTACAACCACTTAACATTTACTAAGATACTGAATCATTTAACTTGTTAGCTAAATTGCGAACGTGATCAACAGACAGTATTTAGAGGATAGTTCATGGGTTTGTATATAATTAATTATACGTCTGTTTATAGGCAATTTAGTGTATTGACCTAGTGGTTACAGGCTTGAAATAATGTTTACTCTTTACTTTCAATAGAAAATAAGGTGGTTTTGTGGAGATAAGTATTAAGTTTATTTGTTTATATTCGTCACAGATTGATACATTATAAATTGATGGAATTGACATTTCTTCCATTAGATGCCTGCCAAATAGTACTGATGGTCATGAGTTTGTATTAAGACCTGAAAGTCTTAGAAAAAATTCTCTGGCATAATCACGAGTGGAGATTGCTAAGAAGTTCCATACTAGGACGTGACATCTCTCCAGTGCTCCATGGTCTTTAGTGATGCCGAACAAACATTAGTCCGTGACAAGTATAAATAAGTAAACTATACATGAATATGTTGATTGACAGTATGTTGAGGAAATTGCCTAGTTAAAATGAAATAATTCAAGGCCACATGTTATCCATTAAATTTAATACAAGATTCATACATTTTAGTCTGTATTGTAAGGAACCAGTGTATTACTGTCCATTTAGTCGCATTCTTTCTGTCTTCCTTCTTAAGCTTTGCTCTTTATAAAGGAAACTATGAATGTTGGTATTCATTGTGATCATTAAAGTAATTTGATTTATTTACTTGCTTTCGTCACAGATCGATGTTGATTGTATACTTCAGGAAACCGAAGAGCATTGAACAAGTTATTCGTCAAAGCATGGGACTCCTGAGGAGTACTCACTCTCTAGCCTACCAGGAAATCGAAACCATTGTCTTCAAGTTAGTGAACACAACCCTCTGCACCACCGAGGCGGCGCCCAGTGATAAAATTCCCACTTCCACCAATTTATGATATAGTGAGACGATCATCCATTGTCAATAGTGAAAACTGTCTCACTTCCGACAAGGCTAAACTTCGCCATTCACTACTTCTGACTAGAAATTAAAGAATATCTTACAGTTAGTCACTAGTGAGTTCCACAAAGCCACCTCAGTTTAATAACTTGATTGAAATGGACATTTTTTTGTATTGCGGAATTTATTTAAATAATGAAATGTACAGTTGAGACGGACACTGATGTGGATTGTTTGAAACGAAGTGTATTTATAATAATAAAATGTAAATTTGATGAATGTAATAGCTAGAAAAACTAACAGTCATGTAGCAAAGTATTTAAAACACTTCGCCTATACAAGTTGATTTTACTCGTTAAGTGTTCAACAGTCATTCAGTTTAGTGTTTTATAGTTAAGATTGAAGAGACTGCCCTGATATGTCACATTAGAGATTTTGTCTCAGTCAGAAACATAAACGCGTTATTTAGGCGAAGAAAAAACTTCTATTGTACGTCAGTCGCATCTACTGACGGATGCAAGTAAATGGATAACGAAGACGCGTATGATAGTTTGTTAAAATGAATAAGTTTACTTGTCTATAAACATTTTAAGTGTTTTGTACCTCTTGATAGCTTATTAAGTAACACCAGCGAAACGTCAGGCAAGTTCAGAAAATTAAGAAGTTGGATTTAAACCATGATAATGCTACGTGAACTTTTCAGTCAAACAACTGTGGAATAGCATTAGTCATATATCGATAAATTGATTGACACTTAGATATGTGAACAGGTGAAATTTAACATTATAATGGACTAAAAAACCAAAGAACCTTCTAAACCTAATACTCCTGGTTAGTGTGTTAGGCTAATAAGTTTATATTCAGCTACAAAAGACAATGATTTCCAGTTTGTTAATTATCGCATTATCCAAGATCACTTCCATAATTTCCGGGACATATCGTATTTTGCTTCAGAAAATGATTACCCATCAATGAAATTTAGCAAGTTAACATTAGAAACTCGAGAGTTTTGAAGTCGAATTATTTCGTTTTAGAGTTGACTTTTATGCAACAGAATATGGAGATTTGAAAATTGATGGAACTCAAAACCTTGACGTTTATTGGGGTGGGGGGGCGGAACATTTACTGCATTCTCTTATATTAATTTCATGTCTAATAGCCTGTTTTCTCTTATTTTATGCATAAGTTAACATTAAACAATCTTATCTTTGGAAAGAAATTAAATTTTTCTATTAAGAAGAAAACACATAGTTTTCTGTTTAACCGCATAATCTACAGAAGTATTTAACTCCCATCAGGGATTGTTTATCAAAGTTTGTACAATCATTTAATAAACAACACTTTGAAGTTATCAATATTCACTAAAGCAAAGATGTTTAATGAGAGAATATACTTCTCTTCATATTCTTTAATTATGAACCCAGAATATTGATTGTCAATAAATGATCAAATTTGATCTAAATACACTATTCAGACAAATTACCAAGTGTACATTTAAGTTTGTTGCCAACGTAAAATTATTCACATTATAATGATAGTTATGTATCATTAACGTGTAAAAATGTATGCTATAAATGTAATTGTAACTAACATGGGGTGACAGAAATTACATTCAGACCAAACACTATATATTATTAGTTAAGAAAAACTTAATTGTCACAGAGTGATCTTAGCTTGGTATCACTGGGAAACCAGAGATTACTAAACAGATATGTCGTACTGATATGGAAAATTTTTAAAATAAATTGAATGGTAACCAAATTAATTACATATGTGTAAGATTAATAATTATAATAACAATAGAAAAGGATTATAATCAAATGTTTGGTTTAAAAATTACATAGCATATGAATAATATGAATTAATTAAGAATTAGAGGTACTCTATGGGTATCGTAATGCTTCATTATATCTCTCTCTCTCTTATGCCCGTTACTCCTCGCTGAGGAGCATACGCCGCTCACCAGTGTTCTCCATTTAACTCTGTCCTCAGCAATCCTTTCCAATTGTTTCCAGTTGCTGCTCATCCTTTTAATGTCTGCTTCCAATTCTCGACGCAGCGTGTTCTTTGGCCTTCCTCTTTTCCGTTTCCCAACAGGATTCCATGTTAATGCTTGTCTTGTGATGCACTCTGATGGTTTGCGTAGTGTATGTCCTATCCATTTCCATCGTCTTTTCCTAATTTCCTCTTCGGTTGGAAGTTGGTTTGTCCTCTGCCATAGTAAGTTGTTGCTGATGGTTTCCGGCCAACGAACATTCAGTATCTTGCGTAGGCAGTTGTTTATAAATACTTGTATCCGTCTGAGGATGTTTGCAGTAATTCTCCAGGTTTCAGCTCCATACAGCAGGACTGTCTTCACGTTCGAATTGAAGAGTCTGACTTTGAGGTTAGTTGATATTTGTTTTGAGTTCCAGATGTTTTTCAACTGCAGGAATGCTGCCCTTGCCTTGCCAATCCTTGTCTTTACATCTGCATCGGACCCTCCTTTTTCATCGATGATGCTCCCCAGATATGTGAAAGTATTCACTTCATTATATACGATTACTAATAAAAATGATAATAATACGAAGAATTATGGTAATACTGAGATTTGAGAATGATAATACCACTGAAAATAAGGGTACACTGGAAAGCTAGAACGAAACAGCTGTCCAGTGTACTCTTGTTTTCATTGGTACTCTACCAAACATCAATCTGTGATAAATTCATCCAATTAAAAAAACAGATCTCCACAAAACTAACCATCTTAATTTAAAATATATTTAAGTCAATAAAATACAGAAAGAGAAGGGTATGTATAAATTAATCAAACACTGTCATCTTATAATTTAGATAAATATTGACTTAATGGGTCTACTGTTAACTATAATCGGCAAAAAGGTTAAGATTACGTCATTTGTATATAATCTTCAGGCTTTTTGACGTCTGTTCCATTTTCGTAAAGGTATGATTCATTTCGAACTTTGCTGAGTGGTCATTTTCTCTGAGGTTGATTTTTAAAGCTATCGGTTCTTCTTGTACTGCGTTGTGAGGGCATATGTCTGTTATTATTCCAAACTAATGGATATTCAACTAGTTTATTTTGTATTGTGGTAGGACGCAGCTACGAAGATTTGTTCATTGTTTTGTCGAAGTTCTTTTCTTCCTCAGGTTCCTTCTCAATGATCCATCTATTCATTTTGTAAGTAGAACCTTATGATATGTTACCTAACACTTCCTTGATGTGTTACCATGTGACGAAGTGAAGATGGATCACTACTGCCCATCGATGTACAATTAGTACGAACTGAATGTATTGTTCTTAAGCTTTGATAGATTTTACTCAATTTACAACAAAAAGGCGTTGGTGAAAACATTATTCTTCAGATTAGGAAACATTCATACTCTGAAGAAATTAGTTGGAGAACTTGTAAACAGTAAACAGTCCGTAAGAAACAATGGCTGTTCAAACAAATTAATTGATAAATGCAAAAAGATGGAACCGTAAAATCTAATGAAATCAATGCCCTAAAATGTTCAGTTTTTGTGTAGCACAACTTTAATGATGATGCTGCAGCATTAGTTAGAAGAAGACTTAAAACAGCATGTGGGAATTAATTAAAGAGCTCACAGGTACAAAAAGGATTAGTGATGAGACTCAGATGACTGCACTGAAAAGAGTTTTTTCTATTTAGTGTCTGTTTTGTTTTCCAAATTTAAGAAAAATTTATATTTCAGTGTTTGAAGTAACTGATGTTTTAGAATTTCCAAAGGCGTTAAAACCTATCAAAATGTACAGAAGCTGACGATATGTTGAACCTACTTTTCAAGAAATGTGTAATGGATCTGTACCAGTCACTAACGAGTACCTTTGCCTATTCTTAATCAATGATTATTATGCTAAAGTAAGTGGAATTAGGGCTATACAAACAGTTCAAGTAAGCCAGGTGGTACGAGAGTTAAATTTAGACGTCATTAGTTTCCTTTTTTTTAAAATTACGAATCTAATACTATGGAAACTTATGTCTACACCAAAGAATATCTACACTAAAAAATATCAGTTCATATCACTTTAATTATAGAACTAGTAGAATCCCGTCTGCTGATTGAGTGGCTTTTCATCATAATCTAGTTCTCAGTCGTGAGAAGAGAAAGAAATATCTACCTAGTGGGTAACTCGACTACGTTCTCTGATTTTGTTTCCAGACCTATCAGGATGCTAAGCGAATGTATAAGCATTAGCTCTAAGAACTGAACAACAAAATATCTACATCCTTACTTTTCCGGTACAGAACAGTATACTTTGTTTAAGGAGAAGTGTTGTATTCATTTATTATTAACAGGAGTTGGTTCATACCAGTATGGTGTTCATTCCTCTTGTTAGTCTCATTTATTTTGAACGACCTGCCGTCAACTATAAAATAATTGCTTCTTATGCAGGTGATCTTACTAATCACGTTCCCTTTCCTTACACTTTGAATTGTACTAGAACAAACGGTTTACCAATAATAATTGTATTAATATGATCTGTTTTGATGGTCTTGCACGTAATATTGATTTAAAGTTAATCTAAGAGTTGAAAGCACCTGAAAACCCGTGTGTGATCGTAAGACTTTTGTAATATCGATGATTCCATAATAAAAACTGTGTTGAATGTTATTCGTCTTGGTGTAGCTTTTATAATTTCTCTGTCTTGACGTAGAATTCCCGTGTAAGTATTAAAGTTTCTCTATTATTTTGTTGTACAAAGAGATTATGTAAGTTATGTACTACTTGATGCTTACTATTACATCTTGTAAATTCCTGTTTATTATCTACTTGTCTATACTGAACTTTATTATTCTTTTGAGCCTATAAAGAAAAAATCATGTAGTGTCGCGTAGAGCAATGAATACTATTGATAGAAAATGTGGCAAGACATTCTATGTTATTATGAACGCGGTTGTTGATTGACATTTAAAATCCTTCAAATAAGTAGCAGGTAATGCTTTATCAGTTGTAAACCACTCACGTCTTTCGCATCTTTCTTTTTGTTTACCCTCTAACGGAAAGAGACACAAATACATCGAAATTCATATACGCTTATGAAATCATAGAGCTTTACAATTCCGTATCTTATACATCTACTATACTATAGAGAGGCTCGCAGAGGATGAATATGAACAGAAATCTATACTTATAAGAACACAGGCTATTAGGATGAACTTGTATATTCCCGTTGATTTGTTATAGACTAAAGCTGGTCAGTGATTGTTACTACATGTGCATCCTGGGCGGATTAACTCGATATAGTGAATTCTTCACTGATCAGCTTCAGTCTATAACAAATCAACGGGAATATACAAGTTCATTATAATACCAATGTGCCTGTTGCACAAGTGCGACTGTCTAGACTCAGTAGTCTAGTGGTGAACGCGGTGGCGTTCGACACGAAACTGACTGAGTTCGAATCCCAGTGTGAACATCAATATTGGGATGCAGGCACATCCAGCCGATGAGTCTCAAATAGGACGAAACGCGCTTCCTGGATTCCACTTGCCAGTTACATTCCAACTTATGTAATACAGGCTATTAGTTAATGTAAAGGCTCTTATTTTGTAAAACTTACATTTGACTTTTATTACTTGATTTATCTTTACCATTACGAGATATATGAAGAAAAATGTAATCTAAATATTATTATTATGATAAGCGTCCTCAAATTAGTAACAAGTGTGTAATTCCATTTTAAAAGCCTTGAGTGTTTGGACCATTCAATCTAAAAGTTGAACAGATGAAGAAAATGATGTTTGAAAATAAAGCATAACAATAAAATTTCTCTGAGGTTGGAATTGTGAACATCTGCATGTAATCGTTATGACTAAGAGCTGGCAAGCTGGTCTTGTAAGACAAGATACTTGTTATTAGCTCTATTTAATTTCGTAGTTATACATGTCAGATTGATGACTATAGACGACCATACGGAGCAAGGAATCGCCGGACATCCATTTCTTTTTAATTTGAGTTTTCTTATCGATACTTCATGGTTTTAGGTAGTTGCAGAAATAAAATAAGTGGCAAATAGTTTGCATAAATTTTGTGTACAAAAGGTTACAGATTCCTTAAATTTTCAACACAAATGTGAAGACAGTCAGTTATGTTGTATGGAGCTGAAACTTGGAGAACTACGAAAAGTATCCTTCAGAAGATACAAGTATTTATAAACAACTGTCTGCGTAGGATTCTTCGGATTCGTTGGCCAGATACCATCAACAACAACCTGTTGTGGCAGAGAACTAATCAACTTCCAGTTGAGGAAGAAATTAGGAAAAGACGCTGGAGATGGATTGGACACACACTGAGGAAACCATCAAACTGTGTCACAAGACAAGCACTGACTTAGAATCCTATAGGCCACAGAAACAGAGGAAGATCCAAGAACACATTGCGTCGGGAATTGGAAACAGACATGAAGAGAATGAACAGCACTTGGGAAGAGCTAGAAATGAATGCCCAGGACAGAGTTGGTTGGAGAATGCTGGTGGGCGGTCTATGCTCCAGTTGGAGTAACAGGTATTGATTGATTGATAGATTACAGAATCATCGATCACCAGGAAGCTGTTCAGTGCTTCCTTGTAATTGGTGGTTGCGTTATTGTAGCTAGTCCTTAGTATCTAATTAACATTCAACAAACTCCATTACACCTAGTTAAAGTTTGATTTCCGTTAAAACAATGAAATTTGCATGAAATAGTATTCACTGAAACATACATTCTGTTCCACATTAATTAGAATGATTTAACAGTTCATTTATCTGATTATCATTTTCTTCATTATCACATATCTCATCTTGGAATCAACATTAATTAATTTATGACGTAATAAAAGTTTGTTTGAATTCTATAAATCAAAACATTCAAACGAGATATTCTCGTGAAGATGATTATCGCATTAATTTTATGTACATTTTGTGTGTATAGTGTTGTGCTTCTTTGTTAAAACTAATTGTGTCCAGTTTGACGGTTTGTTTATTCAACAAACATTAATCACCCCCCTTTTTTTAGAGTACCGCTTTCATCTTGTTTTCATAGATAGTTGACTATTCAACAAACAGTTGTTTCACTTATAAATAAATTCAAATTATACTTAAGTAATTGAATAGATGTAAATTGTAATAAAAGGAAATATGTTATTTTCTACTTTCTATTAGTAGTATGATCATAACTGTTGACCATTCTGTTTACTATAACTAAAACTAACTAATACCACTTCAATTACTACTGTCACTTATTATATAACAATTATGAATCATTAAACAGGAGAATAAATGAATGTAGTTGAGGTAAGTGATTTCCTCTTAATGTTATCTACAACTAACACTTATTAATGTATTTATATTCATATATTTCTTGTGTATATGTTCAGCACTCAAGAGTTTGTAATATACATCAGACAATATCAAGACAGAAGGACAGTTTACATCAATTATCTTCCTAATAAATGAAAAATATGAGAGAAAATTCGATTATCTTTCTTGAAAGTCTCTATTATTCCATACAACATAAATATGTAAATACTTAATCACAAAACAAATGAATTTGTTAAACACAGCTACCATCTTTTGTTTTGTAATGTCTAAATGATTGTATTGAGTTGTTGTGGCTCCATAGTTTGTAGATGTAGGATGATTGTAGAGAGGAGGCGGGGAGGAAAATAAATATCATTTAGTTGTTATGATGTTGGTAAAGCAATTTCTAAAACTAAAGTACATTCGCATACATTATTCCTTAACAATGAATTTATATTAGACGTAAATAATCGAATCATGATTAAGTTTGTGGTATATTTTCGTTTCAAGGTTAATTCAACCGAAAGGATACTGAATGAATAGAGAATCGCAAAAGTGATTTATGTGTCGATTACATCACATTAGTAATTTACACCTGCCGATGTGTACAAGTTTATAATTTCCAGTCAAAGATGAAATTACTAATTTACGCTTATATGTTCAGCAGAGAATATCAACTTGCTTCAGAAGCCATCTACTAATGAGATAAAGACACAATTTGCGTTATAAGGTAATAGTATTTTAATACGGATGTTGTGAAAGTTACTTCTGAATGCAACTAGATTCAACCTGAAGACAAATATACCACTAATATACAAGGCTTTAAATAATTAGATTGTTTAAAGTATTTCAGACCATATTTAGACTAAATGATAGATCTTCGCCAAATTTAAGAGTCTTAATTGTAACCGATGTGATTATCACCTTGTAGTGATCGTGAATAATCACAATTTAAGCAACTAACAAGTATAGTGAACAGTATAATCATTCATATAAAGATTTATTCAATGGACGAATTAGTCTTGACTTAAACAGACGTTAATTATACAAAATTACAAATAGACACATAAAAGAAATAAATTGAAAAGAATCCAAATTATTTCAACTATTATGATCATATGATTTAATTAACAGATCGTGTTTACGCTGAAGACTTTTCGCATTTTACAATGAAATCTGGCAATGAGGTGAATGAAATGGATCTAACCTACTGAATGATTAATTTTTGCTCATAGAAATCGTTTAATTCTTATGGATGTATCATTAATCAATATTCTACTCAGAAGGTTAAGATGATTTTGAACGAGTGTAATTCTTGTAATTAGGATAAGTTTGTATTTTCCCGTTGATTTGCAGTGGACTGAAACTGGCCAGTCTCTGTTACCATATGTGCATCCTGAGCGGATTGCCTCGATATGGCGTTATTACACAAGTTATATATTTAAGATGGATTGTGATTGGCAAGCGGAATCCAGGACGTGCGTTTCGTCCTATTTGGGACTCATCGGCTGGATGTACCTGGCTGGATGTACAAATCAATGGGAAAATATGAACTTGCACGTTGCACAACTGTGGCTGTCTGGACACGGTAGCCTAGTGGTGAACGCGGTGGCGTTCTACACGAAACTGACTGAGTTCGAATCCCAGTGTGAACATCAATATTGGGATGTAGGTACATCCAACCGATGAGTCCCAAATAGGACGAAACGCGCGTCCTGGATTCCACTTGCCAGTCACAATCCAACTTAAATATATAGATTGTAAATCTTATTTTATTTTAATTGTCATTCGGTCATAACAATGAATAAGACTTCATTTAAAACTTTCATTATCTCTCATCAACAAAATATACATCAATGGTGTCAATAGAATTGGTAAAAAGTAATATTCATTGTAGTCGTAAGCTTGACAAATAAAATATGATTCAGAGAGAAAGAATGGGAATGTAAAACTGACTTTGAGTAATAATGAAAAGCTGATGATTTGAAAAAAAAAAAGAAGAAATGAATCCATTTACTCCACTGTGAAACTAAAAGTTTACATCCTAAGACATTGTCTATTTCAAGCGACTTTTTTATCAGTCAGTCATTTAATCATTCATAAACAGTTTTCATTTAACTGACAAGTTAGTCCAAATAAAGGTAACACGAAATAAATTGATTATTAATATTTCATACCTGTAAAACTATTCAAATCTTACACATGGAATGTTTTTAACTGACTTAATGAGTACGAGAGTTTCTCTGATTTATAGGTATAATCCTACGGTAATTTCTATCCATTAATAATTTATAATGTTAAACAAATTTCAGATCATGTTTTCGACTATTCTACGAAAGCGTTTATGCGTGTATATACATGTTTGAGAGCATATGATTAGTAATATACAAATACAGCAACGTATTTGATGAAAAGACAAATGATTCTTGAATAGCTTTTGAATGGTATCGTGAGCGTACACTGCTTAGGAATCAGAAAGAGGACACTTAGTTACTCAGTAATCCCGCGATTTTAGTAGCAGTGTATTTAAAGTCAGTATTTAATGCGAACACTCTTGTAGGTAATAGCAATCACTGTTTAATTATTTGTATTATCATTAATAAGATTAATTAGTTACCACTGAATTATAAGTAATATCTGGTTAAACAAATTAACTTTTGAATTGAGATGGTTATTTTTGTGGAGTCTGGTATTTCTGTTTGATCGAATACATCACAGATTGGTGTTTAGCAGGTTACGATTAAAAACCAGGGAGCACTGGATTGCCATTTTGTTCAAGTGTAGAACTCAGTAGTTCACACCTTGGTAAAAACATTAAAACAAAACAGCTGTTTAATGTCCCTTGGTTTTTAATGGCACCTTGTAAACATTAATCTGTGACATATTCAGTCAAATTAAGTTTTGATAAATCCCGTGTTGTTTTAGGTAATTCGTGCTGCAGTGATTATTTAATTGCTTCTTCCATATCATCCAATAAAGAATGTTACATTTATTCTTCCTCATCTGTCACTGAAATACTACCATGTACGATTAAGCTAACTTGTGATAAATTGTTCACATAAGAAAACTTAATGGAGTCTTTAGATTGGATTACGTAAGTCAAAATATGTGGAATGAATAGCCATTGTAGAAAATCGATAGTACTGACAGTGTAATAAATCGCCTATTAATCTATGTGAAAAATTAATAACAAGCAGATCTTCTAACAGTGAACTAACATCATCAGCATTAACAATGAATACGAAGCAGAATATAGATGATTCTACATTAAATATATTGTGATTCATTTGTATCTGAAATCCATCGGTTTTAATTTACGAATTCCCCAGTACATAATATTTGTTAGTAGATTAAGAAACTAGAAAATGTTTCCTGCTTTTTACTATGATGTTCACAAATTTATCTCATAGTTAAAATTACATAATCATGATGTTAAGTAAACACTGTAAACATTTTATAAATCTATTACATTAAAGATGAAACTAATATCAGCTGATTCAATTAATTCGTATATCTGTTTACTACACAGTCTTCTCGATTAAATATTCAATGGTAGATGAAGTTTTTCTTTTTTAAAACTTATTAACACTGAAATCAACTAACTAACTTATAATCCAATTGGGATGGTTATTTTTGTGGAGATTGGTTATTTTGTTTGATTGAATATATCACAGATTGATGTTGGCAGGATACCATGTCAATTGAACCATAATAATTAGCTCATTAGTGACTAACTCCAGGATGTTCCTGAAACTCTAGTGAGAAGTCGTGACTGGTGGAGTTCAGACTTGTCGGGAGTGAGACAGTTATCACCAATGACAATGGATGATCGTCGCGCTATAATATATATCACAAGTTGATGGAAGTGGCAATTCTGCGATTGGATGCCGACCCAGTGGTGCAGATGGTTAGGCGTTCGCGTCAACCTAAAACCCCTGGTACGGAATCTGGGGTGCGCACTGCTGAATGAAACAGCTGTCCAGTGCTCCTTTGTTGTCAATGGTATCCTGCCAACATCAATCTGTGATATATTCAGTCTAACTTATAATCAATTGAAAAAATATCTACTAAAACTAAATTGAATGTTAACTATTGCAATGAAAAAAAAAAGAAGAAAACGAATTTCTGTCTAATTGTCAGTGATTCCCAAGTCATTCAATTATTACATAGAAAAGATTATTCTGATGATATTTTACTGGCTTCAATTTAATAGAATTTAGTATTAAAGAAAATGATGTTTTATTTTCTTTACTTGAAAAAAGTAAAAAAAAAAACAAAAGATACTTATATCAATGAAATAATCAATTAAATCCAGGGCGGGGGGGGGTATTTAATTATCTTCTGTTGTAGTGTCTTTAAGTTATTTTCATTTCAGAAAAAAAAAAGAAAACTAACTATTGATTTATTGAATTAATTGATTTGATAAAAAGAAAAGAAAATATATTGATGTTATTATGTTGAAAGTTACTAAGCATTGAATAGAATGAAGGAAAAATTAGTCATTTCAGTTAGTCAAATTATGTTGATTCAACAGTTAAATACGTTTAATTAATTATTTTTTTCTTTTTTAAGATAAAATTCATTTAACAAAACCACTGATTTCGATTAAACTAAACTTTGTTGACGAACTTAAGAAGGCTAATGAGAATCAAGATAATTGTTCCAAGGTCGCTCCTTATTCTAGTTCAAATTGTTTACTTTAGATCAGCTGATTGGACTTTTCTATGAAGTCGTTATTATTTCTAATCTATAAGCTATCAGATTACTTAGTAGAGATTTGATACGTGATTGTGGGCTCAATATGGCTCAAGTACAATCCACGGATTGTCGAAATGGAGTCATCTTTCCTTGTAATGGTTGCCGGTGAAAGAAATTAATAAGAACAGGCAGTTTCTTTAACCAGTCTAAACTGACACTTTGGCAAACCTGCATGCTAGTTGTATTGTGGGTTATGCAGTTGCCTGTTAGGCTAGTATTGTCTCTTATAAATGTAAGCGAAGTATCAGCGCTGTAGAGATATATTCTCAGAAATGGTGCTGAGTTTGAATCTAACGCATAGGACTAATTGCTGAAATGAAAGAAACAGTCATTAGAAAGATAAAATACAATAGACGAAGATCCCTAAAAACAGAACGGGTAAGCAATAATTGCTTTAAACTTACCGATAGGTTCTTGGTATTTACGACATGACATTATGGAAGGGACACTTCCAGTATGTCCCAGATCGAACTGCAAGGACCCTGATACTAATAATCCGGATGTACGTTCAACCAGGATTCACTATTTATACTGACGACTGGAGAGCTTATCGGCCTATTCATAGGTTTGTATATGTTCACCATGTCGTAGTCCACGAAAGACATTTTGTGAACTGAAGTACTGGTATTCACACACAAAACATCGAAGGGTACTGGTCACGTCTGAAGGAGTTTCTTATACCTTATAAAGCTTCTAGAAACAGCATGATTTGTAGCCATATGGATGAGTTCCTATATCGCTCATATTTTGAATTCAGACTCAATGAACTCGTCTCCACCTCCCAAAAGTTCATAAATCATGTGAAAATAGTGTATCATGTGTAAATTTTTTTAACAATTTCATCGTTTTTCATAATAAATAATGATTTTATCTACCACTACATTTTCATTGGTTTAAAGGTACCTCAAAGTTATTGGTAGTAATGCAAGTTCGTCGGCAAAGTTTAGTTTCATCAGTCATCCTATTTATCTGAGATCGAACTACCTATATCCACGTAATGTATCCCTCACAATCTTTTACATATTTTGTAGCAATAATTTTATCCCCATTTCTGTAATTAGAAACATTCTTTGGTATGCATAAACTTTAAATGCATAAACGTTATCTATAAATCATTCTAAACGACTGACGATTAGGAGCTAGACGGACGACACGTATTTGATGTCCTCCTCAATAACATAAAGAGATCTTGATCTTCTACATAAGCTTCGATCCACTTGAATTGATCTATTTCCAGCTTATTGATAGTTTAGTTTCGTCCAAAAACAAATACTTCTTGTACTGCAATATAGTTTATCTATTCATTTATGCAGATGATTTTTTGTTTGAAGTCAAGAAAATGGTTCCATAGGTATATGATTTTTAAAAATGTAGTTATAATACAGGGTTCCAAATATGATTATATTACAAATCATGAAGCTTCTGATGAAGAATATATAAATAGACTAAAAATGAAGCGAAAAGAAAGTTGCTATTTTGTTTAGTAAGATCTAGTCAACATGGTTATAGAAAGGTATCCACTACTTTATAATCACCATTTTCACATGAAACTTCAACAAAAATCTACTTCTTTTAATGGAATTTTATACTTAAAATGTCACATCGGAATGATGGGTATATTTATTTAAGGTGGGTTATGTAAAATAAAAATAAATTTAACCAGACAATCAATAAAGTCATTCATTGCAAGGATCTAGTATGTTAACAATGTAGATTTTTTATTTCATACAGAAAAATTGTCGGGACATTTTGTTTTCTGATAAAGGATCGACTGTTTTCCTATCATCATTACATTTTGTCATCATAAATCATAAGATGAGGAACGATTTATGTTATAAAGTAGTCTACAAACTTTACGAAAATTTTCCTAAACCAATATATTTTTACTTGTTGCTATGCATAGAAAGAAACAATTTTCAGTTAATAAACACAATTGAAATTAATTCATTCAACTCAGCTTCAAATTATGTGTAGCTTGACAAAAGTATGTGTTTGTGTAATACTGAATTGATATCTAAAAGTATTAACAAAAAGAAATTACATGTAACTGTGATGAAGAATTTCAATGACTGAAACTTCCACTAGACTCTAAGTAATGAGGAATTCGTGTTTCCTTTTAATTTTTCTGTTTTGTATTACATTTTACTATGAATAAATAACTCGTGTCAGTGATGTTCGTAACATTCAAAAGTCCCCTTCATATGGCACCTTTTGTAATGCAACGTATTGTAAAGCATCTTGAATAGGCAAACAGTTCAAGTTATTACATTCTCCTTGTGAGATTTCTCGACGTTCGTAGTCACTTTAGCTTGAAACTGTACAACAACACACTGCCTACTTTCAACTGAAAGTAATGTTACCGTAATAATAAAAATAAAATTATTAGAAATCGCATACATGTTTAATCAGCTTTATGTTCAAAGATACGTTTATTACAGTGAGACTATGTCTGTTACCTAAACAGTCACTTAAATTTTAGTTACTAATAACTAGAAATTGTATAGCATACATTGGATAACCCAACTAATATATAGTGGAGAATATTGATTTGTAAAAACCATTGACTACTTTTCTATCATTCCAGTTATGCATGAATAAATCGAGTATCATTTAATTGCATTTTGCAACTTTACTTCCGTTAACTACATGCCTTCCATATACACTAAATAATTCATTTTTAGAAGTTGCTTATTGCATATTAATTTCCATATCATGAGAATCGTCTATCAATGTTTATTATAAACACTTTAATATTATTTTCATTTTACTTTTGTACGATTAATTTCAATAAATGAGTACAATTATCTAATTCAGTTGATCACAGATATAAATCCACGACCTATCTATAGACATAGTTACAGTGAGAAATTCAACAATATGATTAACGGCTTTACTTTATCTTCCTTCATCTATCCAACTTACTAGATATTGAATGTAAAAATCGATTTATGTCCTATAGACTAATACTATATCAACACATCCTAATGAAATGTTCCCCCCCCCAATAAAATAGTTCTATAAGAAAATGATCTTGAATTCCAGATAAACGCTAAGCAACAACAAACTTTGATTACGATGAATACATGTAGATTCTCTCATTTTAAAATTATTCAACTACTAACTACTAACATATACCAGTATTTAAGTATTCATCGTATAGTAATAAATGTGATTATGTAGGCGGTGCACTCAACATGTTCATCAGGTATTCGGAATGTCCTAATCGTTTTTTTTTTGAAAGAACATTATCCTCCCTATTAATAATGTATGTACTTTATTAGTGAATACCGTGATATAATTTTACATATTTCAGAGACAACGTCTTAGGCAAAATTTACTCAAACAAGTATACTAATAATTTTGTTCTGATATTATCATACATGATTACGAAACACTTATTCATCTAATCATTTAGCCTGAATTCATTCATATGCATATAAACGTGAGTCATTAAGTTCTTGCACAAAGCAAAAATAGTATTTTATTACTAGATATTGTATGTAATCTACTTCTTAAATATTACTGTCTCTATTTTAGGTGGGCTGAATAATGGTAATGGTAATAAACTTATTATTATTAATCTAACCATTTCACTAGGAAACCAGTTTTAAACCATCCTTTTAGATAGCTTGTTGCTATCAGTGAGTTTCAATCTTTTACATTATTAACTAACTACTATGTGTTACTGATGTCAATGACTATGGCTTTCAACATTCTTAGGAACTTTGTACATGTATAAATATTATAAGATCCTCCATAACAATTGGGTATGCTATAAAAATAAGTGATATGCACATCGTAGAATTCCAATGAGTAGAAATTAAAATTTCTAACTTTTCGCGGCTTAGTGCAAGTCACTTCTTCAAAGAGAAATGAACAATCTAACTGAACTAGCACAAGATTAAATAACACATTGGAATAAAATCAAAATAAGTTCGTACAATCAAAATACAAGTCTGACTCTGTTATTTCAAGTCATTCAGGTCAACATAATTTGAAGTAAGATATGTATGCATATGTTAGTGTGATGCAAAAGGGTACTCTATTTTAAATTAGTGATAGGCAAATTGCATATATCACAGATCGATGTTGGCAGGGTACCATTGAAAACCAGGAAGCACTGGACAGCTGTTTCGTTCTAGGGTGGAACTCCTCAATCTGTGATATATTCAATCAAATCAATAACCAAACTCAACAAAAGTAACCATCCCATTTCATCGATTACAAGTAATATCGAACTAGTGAACAAAATTACTGAACTGAATATTTTTATTATCTAAGTATATAATCTTATTTTGTTATCATAATCTTGAGAACTACCGCCTTAACTGACCCAGCAGAAATACAACTATTCTATCTGCTAAATCAGAAGCCAACAAGAAAAACATAAAAACCATAACCTATCAAGAGTTGTAATAGAAAAATTCCAAGCAAAAGGAAGCCATCAAATCTAAACTGAATTCAACTAATTTTTAATGGAATTATAGATAATTTCAACTTGAACTTTAACGGGCACTAAAAGTGTTTTATCTAGTTTGTTATCTCTCATTATCGGTGGGAATGCGTACCAGTACAAAAAATGGAATCGAATTCATGACTTCCAATTTTCTAGTAAACATGATGTTATCAGTAAGTGGTTTACTTAGAATGTAATGCACCATTAAACATTAACTATAACCGCCATGTTTACAACATTTTATAAAGAAATACATTTCAGGGAATCTTTCCTTTTTCGAACCGTTTAGTGGTTGATTACCTTCAAATCACCTAATAGCAAAGTATAGGACACAATATGACGATTTTCTTAGACCAGAAGCCACCTTTCATTCCAGTGGTCAGTAAATGAAAATATCTCAGTCTCATAAGAGTTCAGTCGTGACATGAGTAGCTCAGTTTTAACTGTTGTAAACTGAGAAATTGAGTTTCTGGAGATTGAATTCCTCCAGGTGCTTCTTGTTTTATGCTGTAGGTTTGCTTAGCCAGTAAGTGCTGATTAGACAGAAACTTATATCAAGGACTATCTTCAACCACCTAACACTAATAAGATAAATAATACGATTCATCCAATTGACTGAAGAACTTTAAACTGATCGGCAAACGATAAAATATTTTATTATTAACGTGTTATGGAGTGAATAATAGTTTGAAATTTACATGCTATTTTTTATGATTTTCTAATCTATTTCATTGAAAAATGAATCCTGCAAACTATTAAAGAAGTCTAAAGTTAATTCCTTTATTATCCATGGCTTTTCACTTGAGTGTAATTCAACTAATTGTAACCAACTAGCGAAAAAAATAGTTAGTTCATAAAATATACATAATTTGCAACAATGAAATTTGTAGAACTTTAATTCCAGTGCCTAAGTTTGAAGGCCTCTGGAAAGTGTTCACTTCCAAACTAGCACATATCGTGGATAGATCACTCATGGCAATAATTGAAAATAGCTACCACTAGATATTTATCTTAATTTCCTATGGGGATTAGCTCCACATCACTGTACATCAATAATCTATTCAACAGCCATAACCTCAGCTGTCAAAAATTATGTACCGAAAATTTGGCATTCAGGGGTTTACATTTTTGAATTTGGTTAGTTTATTGGTACCAAACTTCACTGAGACCTTAATATGGTTAACCAGGTATCATGTGTTTTGTAATGAAGTATAGTTTAGCAGTGGTATGTCGGTAATCACACTCCTCTAATAGTAACCCTACTTTATAGAAAACAAAAGGCCTCCTGAGAAATATAAAGGTTCTGGGTTAGATTCTCAGGAAGGTTGCATGTGGTCACTATTTGGTAGCCCGAAATTTTCCTGGATCGCTACTCGCTTACCATTAGGTTTTCAGTAGGTAACTGGCTAAAGTCTATCTGTAGATCTTGACAATCGGTCAGTTACATAAGTGATTATATAATCATACATTGAGACAATGAATCAGTTTACAAAGTACATTTTTAATCACTGATCAGCTTTGAAAGTCTAGTGTCTTTCTCTATTATAATGTTTCATTTTAATATTTTTCAAAGTTTAAAAAGGACAAATGTTAGATTCGTTGCTTTGTTCTTTGTGCATCGTTTTGTTATTCGTTACAAGTCTCAATTTCAATGATGAAAGTTTTATTCTGCATGAAACCAGACTAAAAAGAAAATAGACATTTCATCAACTCGATTTCCATGATTGCATTTGCATCTCAAATGCAAATACGAAGTGATGTGATTGATAAATTTAATTCATTATTCTATTTTAAAAATTAAACTTTAGATGTCTACAAACTAAAGTTTGATATATACTACTAATTAATGAGATAGTATTCGAAAATAGGCAGAAAATCAATTTAGGATACTGGAAGTGATACAAAATGCAACGCTTAGCCTGAATATTAAAAATGATACGTTTATATATGTATATAATGCGAGTCAATTTATGCAACTTAAGTTAATCATATAGTTATATAATCCATCGGTACAATATGGCTAGAATGAATTGAACGAGTAAATGCCGATGGAATCACAAAATGAATCGAATCTTTTAACTATAATTATCTTTATGTAACTAAGTGTGAGTTACACAATCTTGTGTATAGGGTTCAGTTCAACAATGTGGTTGTCCATGTTTCGCTGGGTGAGTTAAATTTATTCAACCAATGAGTTTGATATTGAATGTTATAACCTCTAAGCCATAGAATAAGATTAAATAAGACAAAAGATGCTTATCTGTATTCATTAATATGCATGTCATATGCAAGTCTACATTCTGTTCCTATTCAACAGAGTTATAGATTACATTAAATTTTCTTTTAAAGTTCTTATATTGTGTCAATTGCATGTATATGGTTCTGAAATAATAATCATGTGCTATAGTCACCAAGTAAAACGTCATAGTATACTGTAACATTCAATATACCGAATAGCATTATGATGTGTAGATTTCAATGTGATTCTGTTAATTAACACGATCATCTTTAATGTAGACTATGTATAGTTAGTTGTGTTCAAGTGTTCATTATACTTTCAAATAATAACAAATCGCATTCAATAAAAATACCGTTAACAACATAAAATTTACTTACCAGGATGTAGTGATTTAATTTGTGTAGACATTAAGGTAGACAATAATAGAACAAATAAATGATACATTTAATCAGCTGTAAAACAATGTTTTAGCGGTTATATTTTATATAAGTGTTCAAGTTTCATTAATTAATCTTCGTTGCATGTAATTGACTGACGAAAATTATATATGACTAAATTCTCATGTTTCAGTGTGATAGGCATACTAAATAAACTCAAGCGTTCATAAGATAATCTACACTGAAAGGTATTTACAACCACTGTGTTTATTTTATTTCAATACAGTACAATTCATTGGTTTCATCAGTATATTTTTTTTTCATTAGATGCATACTGTATCACAAACGAATAGCCTAATTTAAATATTTTTATTGAAGGAAAATTTGTTCCAATAGCATAATCTTCGTTTTAGGAAGATGACATATAATGAAATATCAGTGAATTTGTTGTCTATCAAACACTTTAGATTAGGTATGCATGTGTAGATAGAAATAATTTAAACGAAAACTTTACACATCCTTCTATTAGTTCATTGAATATTAACACTTCAATGATTACTATTATTATTAACATCAAGACAACAAATAAAAGATATATAACATGTATTATTTCAATATCTAGATATACATTGTGGAATCTGGATGAACCAATAGGAGAGTCGACTATGACTAACCAATAAGAATTCTCTATTTTAGTATATATATACATATATATATGCAGTTAGTAGCGCAGTTCAGAAGACTTACAAGAAGTTTGTTTCCCTCTTGGTATTCATAATTTGAACTCGTCTTGGTATATAACGACTTACTGTATAGTAAGTATGAGTCAAAATTTATTACCATTTTCAAAGTCTGATTAAGTTATATCTTGTTAAATGTGCGTCATTATTGAATAATGTAGAACAAACATTTGGCAGAATATAAAGTTCTAGAAGGGAATTTATTCTAAGGGTATGTATCATAATCATCAACCACATAAATTTCAAAACCCTGCACAAAATTATTATATGATTAGATGAATTCGATTAACACTGAGGAGTAGGCGGCCTGCTTGAAATCCTGGGCTACCTTTTTTTACCAATATCTCAACAAGTTATCTTTCCGTTTTCTGTTTCGTTTTAATTGCCCAATCATGACCCAAAATTTGCATTGTGTACTCACACGCATCTATAAAAAGTTTACGACCTATCATGTGCAATTCAGTTAGATCTAAACGTAAACATCATGGTAGCTGGCAGCACGCGTTAAAAAAGAATCAATATTCATCGAATGTTTGTCTTCTGGCAGAACGCGTCGCTGCTATATCAAGATTCAAGCACGTAAAGAGAAGTATAAATGTTCAACTATTCCATATTTAGCACATGTTCTATGTGATGAAAAGTTTGTAAGAACTGACTAATTAGAAATCTGTGCTCTTAAAAATACGGATTGTTACGAAATGCAAAGACTCCTATTCCTTATGTTACTGTTATTTGTTGTTGTTAACAATATAAAATATGTATCTTTCTTTTATCAGATGTTGACGCGGTAAAAAAGTAACTTGTTGAGACATTGTATGCTGAAAATTCATATTGTACTAAAGATACTATTGAATAAAGCTATTATTATTATTATTATTGTTATTAAATGAAACAGACCGCTTAATATCAGAGTTCTAGAATAAAGTTGTAATGTAGCCAAATATTCAAAACTTTCACTTTCATTATTGCTTCACAAATTTTATTGATTTATTCATCAGCTTCTGAATTAGACTTTTGCTATACTTTTATTTTCTTTGACACTACCATCACTTCGGTTTCCACCTATATTTTCGTCTTTCCTTTTTTCTCCCTCAAATCATCGGATGCATATTGTTATATTTTAGATTGAAATTTACATTGTTAGCTTGGTGTGTATAATAAAACTGAATCAGTCGTATTCAGATTGTTAACAAAACTTGCTTGGTAAAAAGTTGAATCCTATCGATTTCTACAGATCGCCACTAAACATCTTGTATCCAAAAATGCATTAGACCATATACTGAATCAATTAACAACTATCAGTCAACAGCCAATGAATAAACTAATTCATTCGATTTAAAAGTAGTTGAAAGGTCATTTATTGTATAAACATAATTTTAGACATAATTTTGTAGGCAATAATATCATTACAATTAGGGGAGTTTGTAGAGATAGTTAACTGTTTAATTCAATTTTGATATCACGAATTGATCTGAATTGGAAATATCAACCGTTGGGAGCCGACTCAGTGGTCCAGTGGTAAAGCGTTCGCCGCGGAGCCAGAAGGTCCTGGGTTCGATCCCCGACGGGGTCGCGGATGCGCACTGCTGAGGAGTCCCATACTAGGACGAAACAGCTGTCCAGTGCTTCTAGGTGATCAATGGTTGTCTGATTCAGATCAATTTGTGATATCAAAATTGAATTAAACAATAACATCATCATTATTTCAGCTATTAAAAGAATAAATACTCTAATTTACGCTATGCACTTTAAAAAATCAGTTTCTTTCTGAAAGTTTCTGTTTTCTTCCGAATAATGATAAAACTAAGTAACACTTGTATACGAAGAGGACGAAGCACAAGCGTTGATTATTTAACTTGGATTGTGACTGGCAAATAGCATCCAGGACTTGCTTTTTGTCCTATTTGGGACTCTTTGGCTGGTTGTACCTGCATTCCATTATTGATGTTTACAGTGTGATTCCAACTTAAATGATACTTGCGGATAATCGCCACCTCGTTTCCTCTGTGAACATCAAGATTGGGATGCAGGTACATCCAGCCGATGAATCGCAAATAAGATGAAACGCGTGTCCTGGATTCCACTTGCCAGTTACAATCTAACTTAATTAATACTTGTAAATAATTCTCTATATCGAGGCAATTCTCTCAGGATGCATATTGTTATATTTTAGATTGAAATTTACATTGTTAGCTTGGTGTGTATAATAAAACTGAATCAGTCGTATTCAGATTGTTAACAAAACTTGCTTGGTAAAAAGTTGAATCCTATCGATTTCTACAGATCGCCACTAAACATCTTGTATCCAAAAATGCATTAGACCATATACTGAATCAATTAACAACTATCAGTCAACAGCCAATGAATAAACTAATTCATTCGATTTAAAAGTAGTTGAAAGGTCATTTATTGTATAAACATAATTTTAGACATAATTTTGTAGGCAATAATATCATTACAATTAGGGGAGTTTGTAGAGATAGTTAACTGTTTAATTCAATTTTGATATCACGAATTGATCTGAATTGGAAATATCAACCGTTGGGAGCCGACTCAGTGGTCCAGTGGTAAAGCGTTCGCCGCGGAGCCAGAAGGTCCTGGGTTCGATCCCCGACGGGGTCGCGGATGCGCACTGCTGAGGAGTCCCATACTAGGACGAAACAGCTGTCCAGTGCTTCTAGGTGATCAATGGTTGTCTGATTCAGATCAATTTGTGATATCAAAATTGAATTAAACAATAACATCATCATTATTTCAGCTATTAAAAGAATAAATACTCTAATTTACGCTATGCACTTTAAAAAATCAGTTTCTTTCTGAAAGTTTCTGTTTTCTTCCGAATAATGATAAAACTAAGTAACACTTGTATACGAAGAGGACGAAGCACAAGCGTTGATTATTTAACTTGGATTGTGACTGGCAAATAGCATCCAGGACTTGCTTTTTGTCCTATTTGGGACTCTTTGGCTGGTTGTACCTGCATTCCATTATTGATGTTTACAGTGTGATTCCAACTTAAATGATACTTGCGGATAATCGCCACCTCGTTTCCTCTGTGAACATCAAGATTGGGATGCAGGTACATCCAGCCGATGAATCGCAAATAAGATGAAACGCGTGTCCTGGATTCCACTTGCCAGTTACAATCTAACTTAATTAATACTTGTAAATAATTCTCTATATCGAGGCAATTCTCTCAGGATGCATATATAGCAACATAGACTAACCAGCCTCAATCTATAAGAAATCAATAAGAATATACAAGTTCATCCTAATACAAGTACTTATTATCTTCAGAGTGAAAGAGAATAAGCACCATGGTGTCGGATGGAGTCATCAGCAACAACTTACTATGGGAGAAGACAAACCAACTTCCAGCCGAAGAGGAAATTAGGAAAAGATGTTGGAAATGGATAGGACATACATTACGCAAACCATCAGACTGCATCATGAGACAAGCATTAACATGGAATCCTGTTGGGAAACGGAAAAGAGGAAGGCCAAAGAACACGCTGCGTCGAGAATTGGAAGCAGATATTAAAAGGATGAATAGCAAGTGGAAACAGCTGGAAAGGATTGCTCAGGGCAGAGTTCAATCAAGAATCCTGGTGGGCGGCCTATGCTCCTCATTGAGGAGTAACGGGCGTAAGTAAGTAGGTAAGTTAAATGGAGTCTCACAAGTGTATCACTAGTTGTCTGATTTTAGAAATATCAATAGCTGGTTGGGAGTTCGGTATGTTGAACATTAGGCTTTTAATGTGAACCATGATTGACTTGATCTCGATCCCCTTGCGCGGTGGCAGATGCTCACTGGTAAGAACAAATGAGTTTCCCAATACTTCTTGGTCATCATTTGTTGTTCATCCCAGGTCACTTCATAATATCTAATAGAAATTATGAATCCAGTTAGTTACAGACAATAAGTTTAACTTGATTGTGTTCATTTAAAGTTAACTAATATATATTTGTAATAATCCATTGAGTAGAAATTGACACCTACTTTTAATCCAACTCTCAAGCTATTTAAATTTATCAAGTTCACCCTTGGTAATGATACTTTATTGTGTTCACTATTATTTAATTTTCTATATCACAGATTAGCATCACATCTTTTTAGTAGTTTATCATAGTTTCACAATGATTGATATACTTACTTTATTTCAGTGTATATCTTATTTGCTGAGTGATATAAATTTCAAGTTTTTGATATGTTCAATGATTTTTTTCTTCTATACTGTGAAGCTAAGGCCATTGTTAATGAAACATACTGTTTCCACCCTTCACCAAAATCTCAAACAAAATTTTAACAATTGTGCTACATTCTACTGTGTTTAGCAATTTACACATACGTCCGTAAACATTAAAAAGCAGTAGTAAGCACAACGATCAGGTAAAAGTGACTCAAAATATACCAAAGCTGCTGCAGAAGCAAATAATCTCTGAGAGTGGAGCTAACACAGATTGTGTTGAAGCCTAAGTCGTACGCTAATTCAAAATTCTGTCTATATGTTCTAGTAATTAGTTTATACTGGGACTAACATATATTCAACGTACCTACACGTAATCCACTAACAAGAATAATGAGCTCTACATTGAATATCAATAGCAAAGAAACAAATGGATGTTCAGTTAGTGGATAAAATGGTATCAACAATCGTCTTTCATCTCTTAGACAATCATATTTACACATATAAATAGAACGTAATAATACGTTAGTGGTGTCCTGCGTATGATAAGTTCTTAAGATAAGTGCTATCTTTGGTTTAAACAAAATATAATACCTTGAACGTGTTTTAGATATTTTTATATATCATATCTATCTTATGTCATGAATCAGCTTATGTGATCGAATTTTATGATGCAGACACTTTTGGTGAAATAACTAGTTAAACTTCTAACAATGTCCTATTACTTCAAACAAGTTACTGAATGTTTGTACATACAGATTATCAAGTACTTAAATTATTGTATACCATTACCCAATTACGGCTAATGTCTAAAGTTGAACTATCGAGTTATCAGAAGGCAGAACAGCAGGCCAATAAGAGTTTGCCTATATTTTAATGAAACAGTTTTTCGACAGTTAAACAAAGTTAATTAATTTCATTGGACTGTCTTTACATGAAATTAAGAACTGACTGAAGTTTTTAATGTTAACTTATAGAATACAACCCAGATGACTGAACTGTCAGAAGACTGGTAGTATGCTGAGTTATAAACGCGGTCGTTGGTGTTGATTGAGCATTGATGAGCTAGAACATGAGGGTATCTCATTACCCAAGTATTCTCAGTAGTTTCTCAGAATAAATCATTCTTGGCGAAATCAAAGTTATACTACAAAGATTATTGGATCTTATGTACAGTATAATCCGATGAGATGTCATGAAATCTCATATTAATTGCAACAAATTGTATATAATCCTGTTTTTGGACTTCTATTAAGTATTCATACGTCTTTTGTGGTTTGAGATATATTTGAAGCGGCCATTTCCTTTACTTAGAGACGTTAGAATAAAATGTATAAGAACAGAAGAGGGGTGAGCTGTTGTACCACAACCTAGGTAGCTAAATGGTAATACAACAGCCGTAAAAACTGAGTACATAGAGTTCAGAAATTTAGATTTTTGAATGCTGAGGTCCATCAACAGAAGGCCTTCTCATGGTTACGTTCGATTTGTAACTGATTGGTGAATTTCTCCCAAAAGCTGAAGACAACTTACGTTCCATATGAGACATGAACCTTTGTAACAGAGTGTCGCAATCGGAGGCGTTACTATGAAAGGTGGCTTTACTAACCCTCTTAAGTCGCCTTGAAATAAAACATAGTGAACATAAATTCAATTCACTTAAATCGGTGCTTTAAACTGTAATTCACCTGATGGGAGTTTATCGACAGTATACACTGAATAGATAATCAATCGGCATGAATCCACGATTTTCGTCGTTGAGTATTTCAAATATAAAACTAAATGGTTAATATGTGCATACGAGTATTTATTACTTTTAAAAGTTTAAGGTTTTACTTTACAATGGTCGGATGATAACCTTGGATCTAAGTTTCATGCCATTTGATACACATAATCGAGGTGAGCCCTTGGTCTTGAGGAAGTTGCTGATCTTTGGCAGACACAATCACTCTTCACTCAGCTTTGTAGTCTTTGACAGTTACTGCTTAAATGTTCTTGCACCTCCTGAATTCCTGTAAAATTGGGATATATATTTTTTCAATTTATCAAGGAAATGATATGAAAACGAACAAGGACTAATCAAGTAGATTCAGAGCCGAAAACCTGTTTATACCCAATCGACTAAAAACGATGTTAACAAGGTGTTATTAGACAATTAATTTTATTTATTGGTTTTAACAGTTTAAGCTTATGGTTGTAAATGATGCTCTTATAGGAAGTTACTGAATAAATTGTGGTAAGTTGATATGCCGGGCACCTAATGAAGATTGATTATCTTCGAGAACTGTGCTTTAGAACCTTTCAATTATTATAACTTTGGATAATGTAATCATTTCATTTCTATGACTGTTACGTTCCCCCTTACCCGATCCTCCCGTTTAGTGTAGTTTTTCTTAGTATATTGTTTATTACTATGAACTACAGTTACTTAGTTATGTACAAGTTGTCTCCATTGACCGACACTATTTCCTTTGTTCTGTACCAATGTTAGATTCTTGATTGGTTTACTGTGTGGTCTGACTTTGCGTATATATAGAGGCATGATTGAAATACGATATGTTTTCGACCCTGTTTTCAGATTCTGGTTCTGTCTGGTTAGCTCTTCAATCTGCTGCTTGGGACTGAGTGAGCTTAGGACAGATGTACATTTATCGACTAGGCGCACCTCATTGGCGTTCGTTAAGCCTACCAATTTTCTGCGGAGTCATAACAAAGTTCAACTCACAGGCTAAGTATTATTTATTGGTAATGAAAAACTACAGAAATCACAGTATTTGTATACAGTAATGACTTATTTTTGTTATCAAATAAATCTTCGTCTGCATGTTATTCTTTACAACCCTAGTTAAGTCAAGATTGAATCAATTCGGTTTCAGTTATAACAGTTGTTAATTATTGTTGAATAAGAAATCTAATTTTGTTGTTTGTTTTAATGGTGGTTTTCTTTGAAAAACTTATGACTTCTAACACCTTTCAAGTTCCTAAATACAACTTATAATTATCACAGTAAGTATAGTTATATTAGTTTGTCGCAAACATCGAATGATACCTTTCCTTTATAAATAGTCACTTTATTTAAGTATTCAACATTGAAGCAATGGATTATTACTTAAAAACTAGATTAAGTATTTGGTTAACTGATTAATTAAAGTTAATAGTTTTCTAGGTATTTTCATCCAACAAAGAACGAAAATTTTTACAAAACTTGGGCGCCAAGTGTATGTAAGACATATGAATAGAATGTATTTGTAAATAATCTCAGCGGATGAAATTAAAGAAAAATTCCAACGTTTCAGTCGGCAATCTGGTCCGAACTTCTTCAGGGAAATAACCAAGATCAAATACATTCTATTCATATGTCTAAAGTTATTAGTGTCTAAAAATGCTAACAGCAAAAAATTGATTATCATTATGTTATACTGTCATCATATTCTTTAAACATGCTATTACACTCGTAATGTATATGTACATGTAAACAGAATGACAGAAAGAGAGAGAGACGGTACATTTTATTAGAAGATGACTTGTAATTTATTTTTTATATTTATTTATAACATTCAGAATGAATGAGATTTCAATTTGACATTGTGCAAAATCAATATTATTTGTTTTCTTCAATAAACTTAATGAAATTAATTTATCAGTTAATTTTGTAAGTAAAAGTATGTTATAGTGATTTTACACATAAACCAATGATCATCTGACTTAGGATAAACTTGTATTTTCTCGTTGATCTGTAATGGACTGAAACTGGTTAGTCTCTGTTGTCAAATGTGTATCTTGAGTGGATTACCTCAATATAGTGGTAGTACACAAGTAATATTTAATGTACATATGGCAACAGAGATTGACCAGTGTCAGTCCATTAAAATTCAACGGGAAAATACAAACTTATTCTAATTACACATATGCCCGTTTCACAAGTGTGATTGACTGGACACAGTAGTCTAGTGGTGAACGCGGTGGCGTTTGGCACAAAGAGGACTGAATTAGAATCCCACTGTAAACATCAACATTCGAATGCAGGTACATCCAGCTGATGAATACAAAATAGGACGAAACGCGCATCCTGGATTTTGCTTGCCAGTCAAAATCCAACCTAAAGATCATCTGACTTATTGAAGTTTCTCTATTGACTTCTTGTCATTTTTTGAATATTGAATTATGTAATTTCTTTTATTTCATTTAAAACCATGGGGTTAATTATACTGAATTTGATGCTAAGCAAAATAGTAATTAAAAATACAAGTAATAAATTTGTAGTATAAAGATTTTATTTAATTAATATGAATATTAGAAAATTTAGTATGATTTCAGAGGTTCCACCCATATTAAACGTTGGTTTGAAACTAAACAAATGTACAAAAACTAATGTGATTTCTAAATAAACATGCTTCCTTCAAAACAAATAGAAAGGGGTTTCAAACCGCAAACAGAAAGCCACTTTTCACTAGACTAGCATTCAGAGGGGACGAGCCCAGCGAAATGCTAACGTTGAGGTTGCGCAGTTCCATTTGGTAAACATTTAACGCTGCAAAACTACAACTGGTTTTTCTACCCGCCCTATGGTGATACCGAGAATAAAGGATAAATTACTTGAGTTCACCACTTCATTTTGTATCTATCAGTTCAACTGCTCCTGTGGAGCAAGCTGCATTGGCAGATGCTTAAGGAATTTACTCCTCCGTGCCCGGGAACATCTTCCGGTTTGGATAATCAAAGGTGTTATTAGAAGTATCAACAGTTCAATATTAGCTTACCTTATTCAAACAGGTCATGCGGCGAGCATAGATCAGTCATTCACAATAATATTCTATGTAAACAGTTATCTGCCAAGATCGGTTAAACTCAAAGTCCTTAAAACGGCAGAAAAGATAGCTATGCTGGTCAACAGGCCAGAACTCCTGCCATGGCCGACGCGAGATCCATTACATCAATCTCCACCTTTATCATACGACCACTTAATTTGATTAATGCATATGTATCTTCCCGTCTTTATGTGCATTTCTATAATTCAAGTCTACCCTATCCAAATACTACTATCTTTGTTCACAAATATCCATATTTATTGTTACTATTATTATTATTAATCAAGGTACACAGAATGAATTTAAATATCACTCAATCTCCCTTCCTACTTTTATTGACTTGACAACATTTTAAGACCAAACAAATGAACTGATTTTACAATTAAGGGAGTTTGTAGAGATAGTTAACTGTTTAATTCAATTTTGATATCACGAATTGATGTGAATCAGACAACCATTGATCACCTGGAAGCACTGGACAGCTGTTTCGTCCTAGTATGGTACTCCTCAGCAGTGCGCATCCGCGACCCCGTCGGGGATCGAACCCAGGACCTTCTGGCTCCACGCGCGAACGATTTACCATTGGACCACTGAGTCGGCTCCCTAATTGTATTTAAAATGAGCTCACTAGTGACTAGCTCCTTGAAGTAATTCCTGGAGTTCTAGTGTGAAGACGTGGCCAGTAGAGTTCAACCGTGTCGGGTGTGAGGCAGTAACTCACCAATGGCATAGAGGAGGTCGCGCAATGTATCACGAATTGGCTGAATTGGAAATATCAACCGTTGGGAGCCGACTCAGTGGTCCAATGGTAAAGCGTTCGCCGCGGAGCCCGACAGGGTCGTGGATGCGCACTGCTGAGGAGTCCCATACTAGGACGAAACAGATGTCCAGTGCTTCCAGGTGATCAATGGTTGTCTGATTCACATCAATTCGTGATATTAAAATTGAATTGAACTGATTTTAATTCTTTCTATTATTGTTATTGTTACTATTTGACGATTCTTGATTATCACTCACTCCATTTTGTAATCTCTTACCTATTTGGTTACATTTTAAGTAAGATTCAGGCTTTGTCTACAAACACTCGATCTAACGGTGTATTGATACCACCCCATCTCTTATGTCATCAATATACAGGGATGCCTACATACATTAGATTAGTAATGTTGTTTATTTCAGTTGTCGTTTACGTTTCACAAGTTACATGATGATGAGCAATTCAACATTAACATTCGTATTTGAGTTGGATTGTGACTTACAAATAGAATCCAGGACTCTCGTTTCGTGCTGTTTGGGACTCATCGGCTAGATGCACCTGCACCCCAATCTTGATATTCACACTGGAATTCGAATTCAGTCCGCTTCGTGTCGAACGCCAGCGCGTTCACCACTGGACTACTGAGTCTAGACAGTGACACTTGTACAACGAGCGCATTGGTATTATAATGAACTTGTATATTCCCGTTGATTTGTTATAAACTGAGGCTGGTTAGACTCTGTTGCTATATGTGAACGGTGAGCAGATTGCCCCGATATATCGAATTATTCACACATATTATTTAAGTCACAAAATCCAACTTAAATAATATACAGACTAATTAGCTTCTATCTATAACAAATCAACGGAAATATACAAGTTCATCCTGATTAACATACGTATTTTATAAATTAACCGAAGAGAAAAAAATTTTATATCTGCCTCAGAACTGGCTATTTTTGTCACTAATAATTTTGAAGTTATAAATGTAGAACCTGATGAGCATTTATCGAAAAGAATATTCTTCGTTCAAACGTCTTTGTTTTTGCAAAAAAATGGGAACATTTAAACAATTTCCAGAATCATTGATTCGCTTTGTGTACATGATACTATATACTCAAGGTATTTGCCAGTTTGTCAAATTTTATTACCTACTACTTGTGATAATGACTTCCCAAAGAAGCCAACGTTTTTTATTGTACTGTATAAACTGAATAATGGATGCTTTCACTGTCAATAACGATATTGCATCATTAGCTCGAACTTAGTTTAACAATGATGATAAAGCCTTATTTAATGCATAAAAGTGACTTTAGGGTTCTGAAAAACATCAATAAAGGATACTAAATAGAGTAATGACTTTTAAGTTTCTTATAATTAAAGTGAAATACAAAACGCTGGCATATATATGTAAATTACCAAAAAACGACTACCAACTAAAGTTATATCATCAATCTTCCAGCTCCACTACAATATTTTGCAATGCATATGATTATCGTCTCTTAGTACAATTTACATGTTGTACATTTTCTAGTCAGTCAAAAATGATAGAGGAGATTAAAGGTAGAATAAACAATATTCTACAACTATGATATTGTGTTTCTTAACATGGTTGTAATTATATTTCGCTTGTAATAAGTTTGGACTTTAGGTGTAGTCATTTGCTATAACAAATATGTTTTCATAGAAACGTACATGCAAGTTATAAATAGACATTAGTAATTAGAAATAAATAAAATTTGCTACCACTAAACTTTAATTTTTACAACATGTACGTTTATAAAAACACTTTTGCAACTAACTGAAACAAACATTCCAGTAAGAAGGTAGTGCCTGATTTATCAGTAAATTCAGTCACTAGTTTACGATGTGCATTATTTTCTAATGTCATGATAAATAGAAAATAATTAGTTCAATTGGGATGGTTATTTTTGTGGAGATTGGTTATTTTGTTTGATTGGATATATCACAGATTGATGTTGGCAGGATACCATTGACAACAAGGGAGCAATGGACAGCTGTTTCGTTCTAGTGTAGAACTCCTCACCAGTGCGCACCCCAGATTCCGCACCAGGGGCTTCAGGTTGACGCGAACGCCTAACCATCTGCACTACTGGGTCAGCATTCAATATATCAATCTGTGATATATTCAATCAAACAAAATAATTAGTTCGAATATTGATGGTTAATCCTATAACTAATAGTCATTTTATGTGAATCAGATGCTCTTGTAATAACACTTATTGAATATCCAGTTGTTCATTTAGTATATGGAATACAAACATGTTTTGTCTGTGCTAGTGTACAACTGACTTCTTAATTTAATGTAATTCATAACCTTGAAATATTTATTTATCTATAGCTAATGAATAACATTGAGCACTTTTTCTTGTCTAAATAAACGCCTATCAAGTAACACGATAAGTAACTAAACGAAATTTATATTATTTCCCAATGTACTATGTACGTACTGTATTTTAAACATGTAACCAAATATGATCAAGGATTAGTGAAATTTGAACCGATTATAAACTAAAGATAATACATTTGTAACATGCTTATTAATTTGGTTATCTATCTACTGAGATCACTGAAGCCAATTCTTAGGCATCAATTAATTATCATTTTGTTTATGACTCTAGTTTTTGTTTTCTTACTACTACAAATTTACATCTTGAATTAAGTGAGATGCTAGATCATTTGCGGTATTTACCATAACAATAATGTAATAAAAAATCCATCTGTAGTATATAGACATTGTATTAAATAAACAGTAATGAAATCTTCAATGATCTTACAAGTAGACCAAGTGGTCTTTGGTTATCCGATATGTTGCATAAAGTGTAGACATGACTGGAATTTCCTTCAATAAGAACTCAGCCATTCTAGACTCAATACATTTGTGCTTGTGTTATTTGGCACACTGCTAAGTCTTCCATATGTATTGAGTCACAAATGCATAGATTCTGATTTAAATAAATTCTCACTTTGTTTAAATCACTTAGACAACACGGTGCATAATCAGATCTGATAAATAGACAAAGAAACCTACAGACAGTCACATCTAAAAGAGAATACGGTTAGCAATACAGTTAGCAATTGTAACACGCATCAAGTCAATAAAAGTTTATATCATTTGTTAATTTTAACATGTGTGAAGTTGTTGTTGGAATTTCGTACAGTAGGTTCACCGTTAACCAATAAAATTTTGACTTACAAATCTTCAGGTAGTTAATCAAGAACAGCTTAATTGCCAAAACTTCTCATGTTAAAGCTGATTTCGCTAAACTTACCAATATCTTCACACCCACTGCTGAATAAATCCATATATATCTAGTAAGGAACCTTAAATAAGAACTGAAAAAACTATTAATACAAAAGCAAAGGTTGTTCACTAGTGTTTGTTGATAACTGCAAACAACTGATAATCTTTAGTTTTAATGACTTTTGAAATTTCTTAAGCATTTTCTCAATGAAATTTAACATTATCATGGTGGATAAAATGTTGATGGCTCGTGTATGATAAACTGGAAGTGATAACTATTTTAGCATAGGCTACAGAACACTGGATGACGATCTAATCCTTGTTAAACTGATTTGACTCACCCACAATTCGACAGATTAATAACACTAAACATAAAGTTTTGATAAAAGCACAAGAACATTGGATGTTGATCTAAGTGAAAATGATTTTCTGTGTCAAAAACTTATAACAAACTACACTCCTGACTCTCTATGATTGAGATGTGACTCATTCATGTTTAATTTACTCACTTCCAAAGACTGTGATTTCCTACAAAGTTCAAGAACTCATTTCAAATATGGCCAGTTAAATAGTGGTCTTCTGTAAACCTCTTAATGGTACCTCCCCAATAGAGTTCAAGCTACGAGGAACAACACCCATAGTATTTTCATCTAAATTAAGAACTATTTAACTAAGTGAATTTAAGCTAAACAGATTAATTTTTAGAAACCTGCAGCTATACAATCACATAAATAAGGATTTCCTTGGATCGGACGCTCATTTTTAGATAGCTGCTTATCAATGAAGTCGATTTCCGTGATAACGTATAATGATTATTCAGTACCAAAGGTAATATCTATCTCACGCTTATAAACTACTTAAATTTAATAATTATGACGTCTAACAATGATATAGGGGTTTGTGCAATACCGAAATCGATGACTCCTCCTAAAATTTGGCTACGGTTTGTGAACATCTTTGCTATTACAAACAAATTAAACCGGAAGAGTAACTGGAAAAAGTAACAGTATGTCTGATAATATTTTCTTTACCATGGAAACAGAATTTGTCGATTGCAAAGTAGATTTTCTTGACTGCTTCATTAGAAGAAGAATCAATAATGTTAAAATTAGTGTCATTCGTAAATCAATGTATTTTAGGAGATAACTAGATTATAACTCAGACCATTCAATTGCAACAATAGCTACAGTAGTTAGGGACCTCTTAAACAGATGTAATAGTGTCACACTGTGAGTAGATATAATTTTAGAAATGAATTAGTTGATGCCTTCACTTACTTTAATAATTACGTTAAAGTGTTTATGAAGAAGATGAATAAACCATAAGAAAACACTAAATCCGAGTATATAAAAAGGGAGTGGATTAATACTGTTGTCGTCCCATACCGTAAACTGGTTGAGATCGAATTTGTGATATCCAATGCGAATCAACAAAACTTGGTGTATAAAATCAATTGTAGTGATCGTAATACTTTATATATGTGTGAAACGTTCAGACAGTTAAGCGTTAGTATAAAAGAGCAGTAATATTGTTTAAAAAATTTTCCCGTATTTTTATAGCTAAAGCGGCTTGAACATAGGTCATAGATAGCTTTACATTCATTGAAGGCAGGATATTGTTATGTCGGACCATTAACGAAGGACAAAAAACTTCCAGAACTGTGTTTTAGAGGATTAATTCATTTATTCTGGTGGTGAGTAATATAAACATTACATTCCTATTATTGTTACGTCCCTCTTACCCTATTCTTCCGTTCAGTATATTTCCTGTTATTGTGATGACTCTTACTATGGACTACAGTTAATTAGTTGTATACAAGTTACCCCCCCCCTATTCACTGCCACAATCTCTTCTGTTTCGTATTAGTGTAAAACCCCTAACTGGTTCACCGTGCGGTCTGACTTGGTGTATTTTTAAGGGCATGATTGAAATACAATACGATTGAACTGGATTGGATTGTGTCTGTTTGGCTCATGAATCGTTGTTTTCTCTATTCCGGCTTAGGGGGCTGGTAGTAGAGGGGCATATGTGTTCGTATACTGATTGGCAATTATCAAGGGTACTGTGTATAACAGACATAAGATTAAATTTGACAGCACTAAAATTCATCAAAAAGGTTTACGAGCTTACAAAGAAAGGTTAACAGCTGAAGTTCTTCATATATCGGCAAGTGCTGGTAATGTTAACAAAGGATGGATTGCAGTTAGGTGGACCTTGTCTGCTATTAATTAAGAAATAATTAGTGTTAGTCTATATAACCTACCAATCAAATATTTTTATCAACATGGATGTCAACAACAATTCTCCAGTTACTTTTAATTCGTTTAAAACTGTTACACTCTGTTAGACAAATGACGATCATATTTATCGGCATATTTGTCCTTATTATACGTCAAACTGTTTCAATTATCTTTATATATAGCCTGGGGGGGTGGAACATATATTGTCATTGCAAAAATGGATACATGTAGACTTAAGCGAACATATTGGTAATTATTCACGTATACTCATCTTATTTGAACTTTATATCAATTTTACGATAGAAATTCACCATTTTGACAAGGTTGAATAAATGTTTGATTGTTTGGTTTTAGATATATTTTTGATAATTTTGAATTGATTATTTCTGTTTGCAGAAGGCTGGGCCAATTTGTCGTGTGAAACATTGGAATTTATTTATTTACTTTTTAATCACTAAGATTTTTTGAAAATAATCTACTTCTAATACTTTCTATAAACCTGAAGCTAAATTATTATCAAACTATCTAATCAGATTTGAATACATATTCGTATTCCCAGATTGGTTAGCTGCCTTCAAATATGTGTACCACAGATGAAAGTTATTCCTTTCAGTAAATTAGCTTTATATTTTCTTATTTATTGTTTACTATAAAGTTTTTTTTTTCTTTCTCCGTTTTATATATTTCAACAGAATATTTCTTTAAGAAAGCAATTCATTTATGTTGATCTTATCTTGATTAATTGATCATTATGCAATTTATATTGTTGTTGACAATTAATTGATTTAAATCAACTTTTATGTGTATTAATTATTGAAAAGTTAAAAATAACATAAAAGGCATAGCAACTAATTATTTTTCTCTTTTAATGTATACGATTAGACAAAATAGGGCTTTATATATTCGCTATCATGATAAATATATTTCAACCGTGTCTGGTGTGAGGCAGTAACTCACCGATGGCATAGAGGAGGTCGCACAATGTATCACGAATTGGCTGAATTGGAAATATCAACCGTTGGGAGCCGACTCAATGGTCCAATGGTAAAGCGTTCGCCGCGGAGCCAGAAGGTTCTGGGTTCGATCCCCGACGAGGTCGTGGATGCGCACTGCTGAGGAGTCCCATACTAGGACGAAACAGCTGTCCAGTGCTTCTAGGTGATCAATGGTTGTCTGATTCACATCAATTCGTGATAACAAAATTGGAATTAGCAGTTAACTATTTCTACAAACTCCCCTAATTGTAAATACATTTCAGTTAGATGAAATTAAATAATATTTTGAATATTTAATTGAAAAATAAATGATTATTGTTAATAATCATTAGTAAGTAGAGTCAACTTGAGAACAATTGAGATGGTGAATGATGTAGAAAACCAGAAAATTTAGTAGTCTATAGCGTTTATGAGACCGAGCTCAGAACCAGCTAATAAAATACTTATAGGCCTTTAAGTTAGCATTCTGTGGGATATTTCTTGTGATTGAGCTCGATGTCATTAGTAATGATTATGGTATGTTTGTTGATTGATTCAGATGTAGAGTCATAAAGAATGCAAGCTGCTACTTTTCCTAGAATACTTCTTTGAGTAGGTAGCTAATTCGGCTGTTTCCGATTGTAAAAATATCTAGTTAGACAGAAATTTACAAACTGAATCTTAAATCATTTGTACAGGTGATCATAGTGTCTATATAGTGGATGCTAGCATAGTTGACTTGGGGTAATTGTTCACTATATTCCAGATTAGTTAGCATGGGGCATTTAGGTGATTGTTCCATTCTACGTAAGTTTTACGCTAGTTGGAAGTCATTAATAAATTCACTTAAATAGATCATTGGATATAGTGTGGCTTGCTAGACTTAGAGCACTACATGCATCTTTTGTCAAAGTCATAATCCTAAAGCCTTTAACAAAAAACACACCCATTACTCACTCATTACCCGTGGTGACTATTGAAAACCATAGTTGCCATATCTTGAATTTGATCGCTCTAGTACTCATACTTTAAATATTTCACTTTCTGTAATTTGTACACTTCAATAAAACTTCCCACATTTTGCTCATAGATGATGCTATTTTTATTCGACAGTAATTTATAGCGTTTAGTGCTACACACAATTAGTAAAGCTACTTACATCGCAACCACTGTTCCATTCACTTATCTAATTTTACTAAATTGTGCTGTGATTTAACAGCTTAAAGTAATACACCTTTATAAGAGGTTGTACACTGATTATAACTGCTTAAGTGATCAAAGTAATGCATACCGTTAAAATCTCTTCAAAATTTAAGTAGGATTCTGACTGACAAGCGGGATTCAGGATGTGCGTTTCGTTCTATTTGGGACTCGTTGGCTAGACGTACCTGCATCCCAATGTTAATGTTTACACTGGAATTCAAAACCATTCCGTTTGTTGTTAAACGCTACAGCATTAACCAACTTAAATAATACTTGTGATTCATAGCTACATCGAAGTGATTCACTTAAGATGCAACAGAGATTGACCAGCTTTAGTCCATAACAAATCAACTGGTAGATGCAAGTGCTAGGGTTTCGCGAATTAAGGAAACCACCTCGATACCTCCTAGCGAACGTATGACCAGCGACACAACAACAGGTAAGCTTAGCTATTTTACCGCGCGCCAGCCCAGCTAACTAGAGAAAGAAGTCCAACGTCAGAAAGAAGCATTTAATTTCACATGCAGCCTGGCAAACGGATAACAACCACACATCTCATGCGTATATATACAAAAAAGAGCGTCCTTGAATTGTCGTAAACAGCGTACTAAAATAAACAACAAATCAATAAGATTTAGCACCTCACAAAAGTGGGAAACACAAACTGAAGGTGAAAAAGGAACATTTTGGCGCGAAAACGAGAAATTTAAACGTACACAAATAAATCACAAAAGTAACGGGTTTGTCAAGAGAATTCTAGGGGGCCTGTCATCCCCAACAACAAGTTTACTCTTTAAAATTATTTTTATGATGATCATACTTACAACTTTTGTAATAAAATTAAATAAATGTGAAAATTTATCTCTGATAAAAATGACATTTCCTTTCATTTTTTTGCTTAATCATCTAACTTTCTTTTTTTCTCTCATAAGCATTACATTTCAATATGTTCAATAGATTTTTCTTAAAATCTATAAAAATAACCAATAGATATTAAGTTTTGCTTTATTGAACATTTAACAGACATTAAAAAGTTTAAAAGAAATTTCTATACCATACATTCAATATAATAAAAGATAAATTCAATGTTAAATCTATTTTCGACTGTATTCAATTCATTTAATGCGATCATTCATATAGTTGATTCAATTGTAGTTTAATAATAGTAGTAACAATAGTAGTAGTAGTAGTAGTAAACGATTTAACTTCTTTTTTTTATTAAATAAAAATAACGTAATGAAACTAACTTATGTACATATTGACACATTGAACAGTGGAATAGAGAAAAACAAAAAAAGGAGGGCATTTCATTTTTTGTCATTATGAAGATACTGACATATATTGCGAATTCGATTATTTCACATAAACATTGAAGAAGAATACAATTCATGTTTATATTTGTCAATTTCTATGTCACACTTTGAAGATTAGATTCATTGAAGTAAATTAAGTTATATTATTGTTATTGTATGCAAGAATGTATATCTGTGTATGTGTGTGTGTAAAAGTAAGTGCATAAGGAAAGAATAAAATGTAATACTTTAGTAAAACAAAAAATAAAAACAACGATAAATTAGCCAAGATTGTTGAATATCAAGATGTGTGAATCGATACGAAATAGCGAAAATTATTTACTTCATGATAGAGATGATACTTTTGTTTCAGACGATGATATTCTGAATATTAAATGAAATGATTTTAAATACGCGAAAGTGAACATTGACTGGTTACCATTACTAGGTAAAATTTAATTTAACAGAATAATACAGTTGATAATAGAGAGTATCAAATGTCCTGTACTCACTGTTTGCAATAATTCATGGGACAAATGTTAAAGATTACACATATACACATGTAATTAATAACGTTGTATTTAAAGGGATGTATACTTCTAAAATGTCTGCATACTATCAACAACATGTCAAAAAATAAAGTTTGTTATTTGGTTAAATTGTAGGTTCAAACTATTAAGAATTATTACACTAGGACGAAGCATCTGATTTGTGATCATTGTTTCCTTAACAACAGTCATTCCGTTATAGGAACTACATATATTATCTTATGAACAGAATAATTTTAACCATTTCAGTCAAGAAATTACTGATAAACTGTTTAAATCATTGAGTACTTTTGTTTTCAGTGTAGCCATAGAATAACCAGGATGTATGAAGTGCATATTTAATTTGATATCTCACTAAGGCTTAAGATGAAATGAAGGAGCTATGTAAGTTAAGCTTTACATCGACTTCATCTTTATACTAAACAAATTGTCAGTCACATCCTTTAATGAAATCTAATTTGTATGATAGCTATGTTAGAGTTGCAGGAGGAAAGATGCAGGATGACCGACTATTCTTTATGGTCAATTCTTTACATTTACTAACGGCCAATCTCATCCATGTCTTAATAGTTTTACCCAGATACACATTAATCTGACAGGATGATCAACATCAGAATTAATCTGACACTATATTAAGATAACTATAAACAACTATGAGTGAAAAGTCACACATACAAACACAGAATAGAAAACATACAAGTCATAACTATGACACTTATTAAACCAACAATGACTTCACAGGCTGACACGTACAGCTTTCTTAACTCCATGAAAAGTATAAATTACGCTTATTTTTCGATTAGCTACACAATACATTTTCGATGATGTAGAACAATTTGTCACAATCTATTTGCATATCTTAATCACTGCCGTTATTTGTACTACAGATTAACATAAACCTTGATTCTAATACTACCCACAAAAGACGGTTGTGCCTAGTAAAATTAAGGGAATTTCAGATATTTAAACACTATATCTACCTATTTCATTAGTAGAATATCCTTTCATGATCATATTTTACTATATCAAATTATATTCTAGATCTCTTAAACAGTAATTGATTAAGATCAAAAGTTGCTCATGTTAATTACGTCATTGTTTTGCAACATTTAGTTGCTGTTCAACGCTCTCTGTTTATCACTTACCTTTACAAATGCGACATCTCTCTTTCTACTGATGAGGTACTAGCTCAAAATTTATACTATTTGAAACTTTCCATTCCAATGCATTCATGACCTCTGCCTTATAGTGTAGTAAAATATGCTTGTTATAGATATCTTTGTACTGAAAGAAATAATGCCGATACCATCTTTCTAACTAACCACTTCCCCTACATAATACACATCTATTACTTTTTTAGCCAAGTTGTAATGAATGTTCAGTGAAACAAATTGTCGAATTTTATGGGCTGTATGCATTTGTTCAATGAATATCATTATAGCTTATGTTATCATAACATTGTTTAATTCAACGTTTCATCATTCGAATGGAATTATATAACAAGGTAAATAGTTACTGTTCAAGATACTTACATATTCAGTGTAATTTTTATGTTTATTAATTCTAACGCTGAAAAATATGTCACTAAATCCACAACGATGTTTAGGTTACTACTAGAAATGATTTGCTAAAAACGATGACAATTAGTCATGGTTAGACCGATTCATGAGAATGGAGATTGAGAGTATTACGATTATTGAACTCATGTTTATATTGAACTTATAGAATAATCAATCTATTGTGTTCTAGTATGCTACTTCTTAGTTGTGCTTATTAACAATTTGCCAGGAGATCAATCCAAGGACTTCCAGGTTTCGTGGTTAACGTCTGTCTGTTAGACTAATAGGCAGATCTTCAACGGTTGATATTTTTAATCCGATGAACTCGCTATATATTTTTGCTCAACTGAATCGATTAAGAGAAGTAGGTAATCGTTTTAAAGATGACAAAGTTGAAGGTCTCTTTAAATTACCTTCTCGATTTATTTACTAGTGACCTAATATTGAGTGTATGGTGACTAATTACTTTGAATTTCGCATCACAAAGTAATTCTTGAAGTGTCTTGGAAGTGCATTAGTGAACAATATCATACTACGACAAAATAGATGTTCACTGTTCCCTGGTTTCTACTGGTTAACTAACTCAGGTCAGTTTGTGATATCAAATTTGACAATCACTAAAATATCTAATTAGAATAAAGCATTTTATTGTTGTTAAACATGTGAATAATTTCTTACCCAATTTCTCACAATCAGAAAACTATAAGTTAAGCATAACAATGATATTCTGGTTAGAAATTATTTTAATTTCGTTTAAAGGCTTCACAATACGATACAGCGAAAAGTTTATTCTTGGAAATATTCATGCTATTGTAGTTGGTAAGATCTTAATGGATACGTACATGAGGTAATGAATAGATCTAGTGATAATAATTACATCTGAGTCATGGTGATGTATATGCGTAGTTTGCTAGAAATATGTGCTTGTTTGCATGTGTGTGTGTGTGTACAAATGAGTTAGAGGAATAGTAAAACGAACGATCCATGAACAACAATCATAATAATAAAATAAAGGGAAACAAATTAATATAAGTATGTACGTAAAGAAAAACTAGTGACAACCATTGTCACCCCATTGGTAGTGAAAGCCAAGAGTTGGAAAGGGAATGAATAAAGGAATTTTGTATGCATAATTTTGGTAAGCAAATTTTAATAGCTATTGCTTCAGCTGGATAATACTTATTCTCACTGTGGTGTAAAACTAAAGGGTTAGTAAATTTTGTCACGTTTTAAAATTTTCCTAACCCTCACTGTGGTCCTTATCGTCCACTGAAAAAATAGTTAGCAATAATTTATCTTATTGGTTTTACTCTTCATTGACGTGCTATAAAATGGAGATACCTCAACTGTGTTCACTTTTCTAACATTATGATCTTGAACTATACTGGTAACGAGTCTCGTACTGGCGATAGCGTTGGTTTGACGTCAACGCGAAGTGTCGTAACGGAGCAAGAAGACATATTCTTGACTATGCTATGCATAGTTACATTTCTATAAGTAGGTTCACTTAAGAATGCAGTAAAAGAATTTGAAAAAGCGACATTTCGTCACTTTATGATTCGTGATTCCTGTTTCCATCGAAACTGGAAACCATATATCAAGTTCCAGTGCTGGAGAAGTGACTGGCGGCATCAGAATGCAATTAATGGTCATCCCTAAAGGCGGAAGTAAGTTACTTTTTCTAAACATAATCCTCTAAGGGCGTCAACAAAATTTGAATGCCCGTCATTCATATTCGCTAAAAAGTAGATGATTATTGGACTGTCCTACGCAAAAAATTGCAGCCCAATCATAAATGTAATTCTATCGGTTACGACAGCAATACCTAGATGAGGTTTTCAGATGCAGAGTTTGCAACAGCTGAACCTTTGATGTTTTCAGACAGCTGTACTCGATGTTATTGATCTCGTGTACTCGGCATTTCGCAAGCTTCTGAAGCCGCAAGTTGTATTCAACATGTGTCACAAGGTCTTCTTGCAATCAAACCTTCCTGGCAAATACGTGATTCTTGTTTATGTTGATAACGCAGTTTCTGTCACCTAAACGCCTAAGATCTCAGCAAGCCGAAACCACTGCGAACAGTCAGCGACGAATGAACGTTGATTTGAACGAGCTATTGACAAGTTCTGATGATGCCACCAATATCTCAATAAATTCTGAATAATTTGACGCCAAGGACGGAAACCCCGAAGAAGCAAACAATAATACTGCCTTATGTGACGACGACCAATCAGTAGGTCCTTTGAGAGTGAAAATTGTCAGCATAGTGCAGTCGATTCACAATTATGTACTTGTTACCTTAAATAAAACGTTTCTACCGAAAACGTATTAAAATCTTCTTTAGTAATCAACAAGTTTTGACATTATATATACAGTAGCTAATTTGATCGACTACTCGCTTATCGTTATTGGTATTAATACATGTTGCTCATATAGTGAACAACAAACAAGTATTTGTTCACTCTTTCCGTCATTTCCTAATAGTCATATTGCTAAAAATGTACATCAACTGTATAGTTTCAGCTGCGGAAGTTGTATGATGTTTACAGGTTTTCATTGAGGTTTAATTCTTACAATGAATACTTTATATTTTTGTAACTAATGTTATTCAGCTGTTTATTTTGCAAAACTAATCGTTACTATGCTGTATGATTATCATGTAAACATTATTTATCAGATGTGAACACTACTGAATCACTTCATTACAAGTTTTTAACAAGTGATGAGGGGAACTCACTATTCTGTCAATACAACTTGTAAGAGAATTCAAGTCGATTAGAATAGCATTCAACTTACATATTTCAGAGGTCTTGCATAAATACTACTAACAGATAAACGATGTGTAAACGATTTTTAACGTTATTTTTTTCATATGATGAATGTCACTCACAAAAAGTGATCACCAAGCTAACCATGTACTTTAAGGATCATTTATAAAAACGTACTTAATAATAAATCGTAGTCTTTGTTAATGGACTGATTACTAATAAATTTTTAAACCTTGTATGGAAACAGAGATGTTTATTGTGAACTGATAGTTGACATTCAGTTTAGTTCAACAAGCTATTGTTTTAAAAGTCCATAATATTTTAAGTTACGGAGTTCTATATATCATCATGCTGTTTCGCATTCATTCCCATTAATAATAAATAAATAGGATGATTGAGTTTTGCGATATGCGGGAACCCTTAACAAACAGCATTTATTATTTGAACATACCTTCAATAAGAAAATAATTCCAATGAGTTGATTGGCTCCATTAGATTGCTAAACGTTTACAAACCATTTATCATTGAAGTTTTGTACTATGGCTTAACACAATCTAGATTACAAAGTTACTGCTGATAGTTCTGCCATCATCGTAATCATACTAACAACAAGTAACATAAAATAATTATAGTAGTGCACATGTGTTCACCTTCGTATTTGTTGGTGCGTTCACTACAATGACAAGGGGAATAATTCATTTCTCGTTTTGTCATATCGATTTGAGTCTAGTTTTTCCAGTTGAATGTCTAGTCTGTTTGGCTTATAGTATGGTTACAATCAGTTATTATAACATGTATTTGGTTTTTAACTAATCTACTTCAACAAAACAAGAGATTAATGAATGTTAAAGACGACAATTGTTAATAATAAACATCAACACTACGTATACTGTAATTCAATTAAGTCCATCTCTGGAACTAATGTAATATCTTTCTACACACATCGAAATGCTGGAGCTTTCATCATGACTAAAGTAGTTATATGCTCTTCTCATGGCTGGCTCCTCAAACCATTAGATAATTAACTTAAACATTTAATTAATGTTCTGTGCAATAACACTTCGTCATGACACTTCAGTGATTTACTACTTAAGTAATTAAAACAGTTTGCTTACAACATATCCTTGAATTTGTGATCGAAACTGAAGAACTACAACCTTTAAATACAGTTGGGGCATACAGACTTCTTGATTTACTTACATGCATTTTAAAATCATTCACTGTCTTACCACTTACAGGTATAATGAACAGCTGAATAAGAAGTCTTCTTGGTTTAATAGTAAACTTAGTTATATGTGTGATGTATATTAAGGTCATCATATATTCAGAAGATTTCAAGATTATTTGAATGAACATTTCAAATTCATTCTGTTCATGTTTAATAGTTGAAATTAGTGAATACTGTTATATAATTTAGTCTACTGGATAAACCACGTCTTACGTTAGCTTACCTTAATCTACCATTCTCTTAAATTATATTCCACATCTACGTAGATGTAGGCAATCATTCGACTTAAATTCATCAACTTATTAGAGTAGATATAGACATCATAGTCATAACAGATATACTGATTCTACAATATTACTAGTGAGTGACTATTTACTCCTCATTAATTAGTAGTTTTTCTTCCATTTCAATAAATATATACAACTACTTAGAATATATCTACTTTATTCAGTTATCAGTTAAAATCTACAGACAATCTACTCTACCAATTAAAAATGAAATGAGCTTAGCATAGAACGTTTAACTTCCGTCTTAATCGAACTAGTATTACTGAAGAGATTATTATTATTGCTATGTCTTCATTAACACTAAGTAACCCAGTTCCAATTCTCAGGATTTTCATATCAATTAGACGTTATTATTCAACTACTAATGAATGAAAACTATATGTACTAGAATCACACTATTCCTAGTTGATTATAATTTGCTTCCCATAAAACAAGTAACGTATTCCATTCGTGTTTTGTTTATTAATCATTTATCTAAGTTAACAACAAGATTGAGCGTTTTCTAAAAGACTTGTGTAAAAATGATTCTTTTGTGAAAATTTGATGAAATTTTACAACCAGTCAAAAGTAGATAAGATCAGTTCCATTTAACTAAGCAAGTTGCACTAACAGGATAAAAATTGATAGCAGTTTCACGGTGAAATTCCATCCCATTCAGTTATCAGCCAATAACATTTTATTTATTATCTACGAAAAGAAACTAAAAATTCAGACCACAGTAGGTTTAAGTCCAACACCTCAGCTGGGCCTAGTAACTGGAGGCGCACAAACCTAGAAACTTATTTGACACTTTATACATGGTGTTAAATGTTATGCTCGTCTGTTATGTATTCAGCACCAATTACGATGCTGTTAATGAATTTTGTTTGTCTGTTACCTAACCATCCTTAGAAGTGTTCTAGTTCGATATACGACACTATGAATGAGGTTTATTTTTGTGTTTTAAGGGAACTAGAGAGTGTATTAACTAGCCTATGGATTTATTATGGTGAACTGTATATGTGTCCATCAAGACAATAAAATATTAAGCAGTGAGCATCTTTTTCAAATTCTTAACTGAACTCAGTTTCTGGATGAGCTGTACCAAATACATCAACCTGAATCACTATCATACAATGAATGCGTCATTCATATATCTACTATGTAACGGCAATTTACTGAATACATTATGCATGTAACCACCTTCAGTTTTCTCCATTAACATATTTTATATGAATGGTCCTAAAGAAAAGTACCCTTGCAGTACCTTCTATCTGACGGTACACTTCATTATCAAGCTTTACAGATTGTGCGTCAATATATTAGATATTTTGAGACGTTGTTGGTATACCTATATCTACTGTATTCTGTATGCGAAACTTGTAAATATAATCTGTATTTTCAATCAGAGAGAAATTTATAGACAAGAAGCTAACATCCAAAAGAATTATACTTCGTTTGCCAATGTTTTTACTAACTATTTTCTCAATAAATCCGAATGTTTCCATTAAATTTGGTAATTTATGTTGTAATGGTGTTTTTACTTCTGCAGGCCTAAAATCAATCGTAATAGTATGTATGGTTTATCCATTTTCTACAGTCAGTAAATCTTTGTTATATGCACTTCTAACAGTTTAAGACGTTTACGTAAATATGATGAGGCTATACAACTGGTAAGTATTCCAATGTTTAGTTACCTCTTCCACTACATCTTCTGTCTGATCATGATTACTGGGTAAGTTTTAAAACAGTCTTCTATTATAAACAAAACTTGCATTCATACTCTCTATCTAATTACCATGAATTTACAATTGAACCTTATAGAATTGTATTAATTAGATTTTTCTAAATATCATCATTCATTACAGCTTTTTTATTGTCTTGTTTAGCTTTGAAATAAACAATAAAGAAAAAAAAATGGTTCCCTGTTAAATTGTCAATGTTTGTTATTTGTTGAGGTGAAAAGAAATTAACCTTAATCGTTTATTCTTATTACAGTTAATGTTATTTTAAATGTTTCGTTGAGTTATAAATGACTTTCTACACATTATTAAAACCTACTATTCTTTTCAATACACTTAAATCATAGTGATAATAGAGCATACTGATAAAAATATATTATGTATTATTATTTAATAATTGAATAAATAACCAACAACAACAAAATTCGATGTTAATTTACAATTCAGACAACACAATTGTTTATGTTGTTTAGTTAATTAATAGTTTTGATAGGATAGTTAATCATATTCTTACAAGGATAATGAAAGGAGACAAGAATTCAGTAAATTAACTGGTGTACTTCATCAGTCAATTTATTTATTTATTTATTTATTAGTAATTCATAAAGACATTTCATGAATAGCTTCATTAAAGATTGAACAAATGAATAACTTAGCTTAATTTGAATTCAAATTATGCATTATACTTAGTAAAGTTTGGTAATTGTTTCATCAAAATGTTATGTGCTATTTATTGATAAGTAATATATTTAAATATACAATAGAAGATAATGAAGTTTCATTGATCGATTGATCATAATGAGTATTGGATTATTACTGCAACAGTCTTGAATTCGATAGTGATAAGCATTTTGTCTACATTAGCGGAATATTGATATTGGTAGTCTTCCATTGTCTAATTAAACAAACAGTGGAATAGAGCATTCATTGATATGGGATTTATGTTAGTAATTGTGTATGCTGCTTGAATAATACGCTCACTTACCTTTATACATTGTTTATAAATGATCCCTTTGTAAAATCCTTAAAAATACAAACTCAGCAACGAACACCTTGAATTTTAGCGGACCACAAAGTAAAAATTAACAGAAACTTACTATTAATATGAAATAACTGTTACATCATTATATTTAATACTGACATGTTAAATAAATGTAACAGTATTCCATATAGTTTATTGACGATTAATCGTGTTATGGCTTTACACATATGTTGTATAATTATCCTGAAATTCGCTTACAAATTCCCTTTATCGATGATTTAGTAATATTTAAGAAGGCTTTTATTCAGTAAACCAATGAACAGCACATATCTTCGTATCATAAAGCCATACAGTTACTTACAGTGGTTTGATCACTAAGTGTTAAATTGTGTTATGTATGCATGATTCATGGTGTTGGTAGTTTTCTGCTGATCAAACTGTAATATAACCACTAGTTTAAATGACTCTATATAGTGTTGATAATGTTTAAATGTTAGCCAGTAGACCCTCAAAATTCTTGGATATACGTTTCATTTTGGTTGAAACTTACTAACAAGTTGTATTTGCTTTCTTTAGTGAGTTGATACTACTTCCTATAGTAAATCAGTAGAGTCCTGAACAGTTTGGTGGTAACAGTTTAAACTGAAGGGCAAAGTGATGTACCTTAGATTCTTAAAGTGAGACATAATTAGTCATTTACAACCAACTATTATCACTGAAGTTCATAGTCAAAATGATAAAATATATATTTCGTTGTTCGTGTCTGTTCGAGATCCATCTCCGTTTGGTACAACTGAAGACTAAGGAGCACTGGATAGCCGTCTAGTATTAATAGGGATCTGCTCAGTAATGCACACCCCCCAATTCCACTAGAGAGTCGAATCTGAGACTAAAAGATAGCCTAAAGTACACTAAACCCTCTGCAGCACTGGGCCGGCATCCATTAGTAGACCTCTCAATTTAATCAATTTATGACATTGTAATAATGTTAATAATAATAGCTTTATTCAATAGTATGTTTAGTACAATATGAATTTTCAGTATACAATGTCTCACCAAGTTACTATTTTACTGTGTACATGTACGACTGAATTTACACCAGTTCGTGTTCACGAAAGGAGCAAAACCAACATTACACTTTCACTTGATAACAGAATGAACCTGATGAAAAGTATGTTACGTAGCCAGGATTCTTGAACTGTGATTAAACCACAGATAAGGTATATGTTAAGACTAAGGAGTAATTGTAGGTAGTCCATTTTTACAATAAGAAATCTATAGTTAAGACTAAGAATTTTAGGAGTAGACGTATGATGAATATTGATCCTTTTTAACGCATGTTGCCAGCCACCATAATGTCTTCGTTTAGATCTAACTGAATTGGTCGTAAACATTTTATAAAGGCACGTGAGTACACAATGCGATTTCGGAACATGATTGAGCAGTTAAAACAAACGAAAAAGTAACTTTTCGAGATATTTGGTAAAATTGGTAGTAGCCCAAAATATCAAGCATACCTCTAGAGACTAACTTCACGATGTCTCTGAAGTTCTGGAAAGAAGTTGTTACTTGCAGATTTCAAACATATTAGGAGTTAGTCATTTATCACGAAAGGGAATGACTGATCGTTGTACTATGTCACAATTTGATTGAAACTAATACTGTACCACTGGACTACGGTTGGTTCGGTATCATAGATGGAGCTGGGTCTAGTTCTTTGGAGAAACCGAGGGTAGGCACTGCTTAGTAGTTCCATACTAGAACGAAAATAGTATTCGGTTCGCCATGGTTTTCAGTTATACTAAATTCAGATTGATCTGTAGCGAACACAAACAATTAAATTAAACACAAATCTCCATATAGCCACCTCAACTTAACAATAAATAAATTTGATATGAGTAAACCTTCTTTCTAATCGAATAAACGCCATATTAATATTCATTGAATTAATCTAAATACATAATTGTATTTAAAGAAAACATTGTCATGTAGATATTAACTTACACATTAAGTATATTCAATATGTGATTATGCAATACCATGCATGAATGTCAATTGTGCAATGAACATTTTAAAATTTGTTATTCATTATTTCTATGGATACATGATTATGCATTTATTTAGATGATTTATGTACATAAATAGGCATCATTTAATCAAAATAATAAATTACCTTTATCCATTTAGTAATAAAGTATAACTTTATATGAGTTTCTAAGCAGTGATATGAAGTGATATGATCACATTTTAAATAGTTTGGAGGTTGAATTATATGCTCATAATACAAATGATTGTTGTAATACTTAGTGCAAGTGAATTACGTGATGACGGTGAAAGTCAAAAAGGTCTTTTGCTTTCTATTTCGTAATTGTGGTCGGTGATTTAAGATTAACTTCAGTTTTCGATATTAAACAGATTTCAATAATACGTCTCCATTATACAAAGTAAGAACATAATTTTTGTTATCACCAATAAGTGTGTGACTATTTTGATATGATTGGTTGGTGAGAGTCTATAATTAGCAGTGTTGTCACTATGACCATTCGTCACTTAATGAGCGAATGTTGAGGATAAGGAAATCACCTACGTATTTGTCTAACTTAGGCTCAAACAGTGCAACAACTGTGAATTTTATACTAGGTAATGAGTGCTGTACGTAACATAAGAGGCATTAATTCTCTTAAGATGGTGAATATGCTTTATGTCAAGGATTCCATATCGATTTCCTTCAACCATCTAACAATTAAATTTTATAGTTTATTCCGGAACTGTTGATGGCCTGTAATTTTACTCTGACTCGCCAGAGTGAAGAACATAATATTATCTACCAGGACCCAAAAATTAGCAAATATTATTATTTTAGTAACATTTCATACAAAAGAATTTGAATCATTTCTTTCAGTCCTACTTCACTATATCCTTCTTTAGCATACGAAAACTTGAAAGGATAACTTTGGCTAGATTTAAAGTGGCTTTTTGAGTATGTTACGTGTAAATTAGCCAATAAATAGTTCACTTATTACCTTCAAGAACCTTTATCCTACTTGGTTAGATAAATGACGACAGTTATTTTACACAACGGTGAGGTGTTTATGACTTTCAAAGTAACCTTTTTGCCCCATCAGTCATAATTGATCTAGATAGAGTGTGTCTAGTGTAGTGTCAGTGAGGAGATGGATGTCTATGCACAAATTTGAACAGGCTTGTAAAAACACAACAAAAAAAATTTCAAAGTAAATAAAATTTTCTCCTAAATTACGATGAACTTGTATCTTCCTACTGATATTATTGTAGACTAATACTGATCAGTCTCTGTTGTTATATGTACATCCTGAACGAATTGCCTCGATATAGTATTGTTTAAGTATCCGCGCAAATGTGACTGTGTGAACTCGATAGTCTAATAGTGAACTCGGTGTCGTTCGGCACGAGACAGATTGAGTTCGAATTCCGATGTGTACATCAATATTAGGATACAGGCACATCCATCAACAAATACAAGTGAAGACAACCAACGTAGCAGCAACGTCGGCATCAATAGGCCTGAACATACGTAAGAGAAAGAGAAGGATCCTTAAGTACAACACAGGGGACACTAACCCAATTGAACTTGATGGTGAAACTCTGGAAGAAGTGGATACTTTCACGTACCTGGAAAACATCATCGATGAACAAGGAGGGTCCGATGCAGATGTAAAGGCTAGGATTGACAAAGTAAGGGCAGCACTCCTACAGTTCAAGAACATATGAGACCCAAAACAACTGTCAACCACTCTCAAGGTTAGGCCCTTCTATTCGAACGTAAAGATAGTTCTGCTGTATGGAGCTGAAACTTGGAAAATTACTGCAAACATCTTTAGAAGGGTACAAGTATTCATAAACAGTTGTCTAAGCATGATACTGAATGTCTCTTGTTCGAAAACCATCAGCAACAGCCTACCGTAGGAGAGAACAAACCAACTTCCAGCCGAAGAAGAAATTAGGAAAAGACGTTGGAAATGGATAGGACATACATTTCGGAAATCATCAGAATGCGTTACGAGGGGAGTATTAACTTGAAATCCTGTTGGGAAACGGAAAAGAGGAAGGCCAAAGAACACACTCTGTCGAGAATCGGAAGCAGATATTAAAAGGATGAACAGCAACTGGAAACAGCTGGAAAAGATTGTTGAGGACAGAGTTCCATGGAGAATACTAGTGAGCAGCTTATGCTCCTCTGTGACGGGTAACGGGCGTAAGTAGTTACATCCTGCCGACGAGTCTCAATATAGAATAAAACGCGTGTCCTAGATTCCGCTTGCCATTCACAATCCATCTTAAACGATATTTACGTTTAAAGTAAAAAAGAAAGTAAATATTCACACTTCTCTTATAAAAAAAAATTACCTTAAAATTTGCAAAATAAGTAATACCTCTTGACACAACTACTCAAATTCAGTGTACCTCTAAAACAAACCACCATCCTTTTCTGTTTCATGGGAACAACGTTTAAATGAAGAAAAAAACGGATTCGATTAATTTTATCTTATGATATGCATCTCTTTAATTCTCAATGGATTTATCTCTTTTTTCATTTGTTAAATTAAATCAACACAATAAAAAAAGAAAAACTCTAAATATGAATTGATTTCATAATTTAATTTTTTATGAAAGAAGGTATCGTAGCATTAGGAACCAACAATTAGTGATAAACTAGTGGTAGTCACATACAAGTTGGTTCTTTTTTTTTCAACTGTTGATCTTCACACATCACTTTCAATACGCATAAAAATATAAATGAGTTTTTATTTTTAAATTTATACTTATGTATTCCATGATGTCGGAGAAAGTTTTGATTTCATGCTTCTTTATTGACTTCAGTATGTATCATTTTATTAAGAGTTATTGCTTATAGTCATAGAGTTAATGGAGTGTATTCTCATTTAAGGCAATTTATGTCATGGATTTTATCTTATTTTGATAATGTGCAATACATTTCGAACAATCTGATCACATATACACTTATTAATCTCTCAAAATGATTAACAAAATTATTGAACCCAATTCAATGGAGCATGTGTAAGGATCCGTTTAAACTAGTTGATTATTTATGTGACGTTAATTTCAAAGATAAGACAATGTGTTATTTCGGTGTACATTTGCTGTTTACTAATGTTCCTCTGAAAAAGACTATTGATATTTTATGTGATTATATCTTGTCAAGTCGTCTTTCACTACCTATTCCTTTAGCAACTCTTAAAGATTTATTATTACTATGCACAGACAAAGTACAATTCCCATTTGATGGTAAATATTTTCGACAAATTGACAGAGCCCTTTAGGACCATTGTTAGCCGATGTGTAAATTCCACATGTGAAAAACCTAGCCAGCTACTCAATAGAAGTGATGTAGTTTTATAGACGGCATATTGATGATATCCTAGTTATTTCTACGAAAATCAATGATGCAAATAGTCTACTAAGTGAACTGAATACCATCCAATACCATCCTGTGAAGAGGAGAATAATAACCAACTTCCTTTCCTAGAAATATTAATCAATCGGAGGGATGATGACTTAATCAAACGTTCTGTCTACAGAAAATCTACATGGACTGGGTATATGAACTTCCATAGTTATTGTCCGGTGCAGTATAAAAAGAATCTAGCAAAAGCTTTATTTAATAGAATCAATCGTATTGGTACTTACGACACTAATGAAGAAAATGAAAATCTGCTATTAGAAATGCTAATTTGATTGAATATATCACAGATTGATGTTGTCAGGATACCATTGACAACAAGGGAGCACTGGACAGGTGTTTCGTTCTCGTGTCGAACTCTTCAAATCAAATCAAATAACCAATCTCCACAAAAATAACCATCCCAATTGAAGAAATGCTAGTGTTGAACGGATATACAAAAAGTTCATAAATCGATGGAAATGTATAGTGAAACCTACTGTATTTCAAGCACCTAAAAATTCAGTCTATGTCACGTTACACTTCAGAGGTGACTCAAATAGCCTTGTGTTAAAACAAAGGCTTAAGTCAGTCGTCAACAGAACACTGTATGCAGCTAAGGTAATTATAATAGAAAAGTATAGGGAATTAATTCACAACAAACCTAAACATCACGTAAACTATTGCATCACATCTCACTGTATCTGTCACTTTACGTGTATATGTGGACACACATACATAGGGAGGAGCAATCGTAAAGGAAGCTAAACACACCTAAATGGCTTCAAAGACGAATGAAGTAGAAAGGAAAAATAAAAGTACAGGATAAACAACCTTCATTGAGACAGGTCATATAACTGATATCAAATCATCTTTTGTGGTGTTGTATGAAGGTGCTTTAGGACGTATACTAAAGTTTGTTGAAGCCTTAGCTATACGAAAGTTCAAAGCCCCCCCCTTGTGTGTTTAAAAACAACTTGTACTTTCTCTCAACCTACCTAAGTAGAGTGTGACTTACATTGTTCTCTTTATTACCTTTGTTTACTTGGCCTATATTCTTAATTGTCTAGTGACCTTTATTTGTCATATATAAATGCCTTAACACGTGTATGTGTGATCAGATTGCTTGAAATGTATTGCGCAAATACATCACTAGGTCTGCTAAAATTCGTCTTCTTATTGCATCATCAAAATTTATCAAAGAGACTAATTATTTTATATTTCATCTTAGTTTAGAAGTCCCTTCTTATGATCCATCATATTCCTATGTATAATCGGATCTAGCACAATTAAATCCAGTGTAGTAGTCATTAATTTCATGTCAATATATTGCAATCCAGCGACTTATCAATCTAACTTTAGTTTATTCGCTGTGCAAATAATCATCATTCGTTGTGATAAGTAAATCAATATATTGTAATCGATACTTCGAAACATATTGGCTACAAACAATTTGTCACTGGAACTTCAAGAATCCCTTTGTAAGTTAACTATTAATAAACGAATGATAATAGTTTGGTTATTAAATTACAGTGCATATTTTAACCTATAAAAAGAATTTTGTTGAGCAATGGAATTTGGACAGAACAGTTAAGAAATTAATTCTGATTTATCATGATACTGGTGACAAATCTACCCACAGATTCTTGCTTTGGTATATGTGTAAATCTTGTAAGCATTTGATTGATAAACGAAATGGATTACATCTATTCAATCAAATAAATTTTCATACAAATATATCCTATGATTATCTACAATGAAGTAACCAGTAACTGAAGTGATGATATTTATCGATAAAGTAGGGATTAGCTAAGAAAAAGTATTATATATCACTTTGTCCGTCGAATTACTGTCACCTGTCTGGAATATGCGGTACCAGCCTATTCAAACAGAAGTTGTCTCTTGGTAACTTTTATCGTTATGATCTCACTTGACTAATGTTCCCTTGAAAGGTTACCTGATAAAAGTTATCTTTCAGTTTGCTGACAACTAGAAATGAGCAACTACATTCAATCTTCTAACAGCACTCAAGATCACCTCATTTAATTACAGTCGAAGTTACTAAAAAGCAAGGAATATTCGATATGTGTTTTATTACTGTATAAACCTCCCAAATTACATTCAATTATAATTACATCTTCGGCTTAGTAATGAACTTTTGATTCGCTCATAGAACGGCATACTTACGATTGTTTACTTATCATACCTGCATCCCAATGTTGATGTTCACACTGGGATTCGAATTCAGTCCGTTTCGTGTCGAACGCCACCGCGTTTTCTACTAGGCCACTGTATCCAGACAGTCACACTTGTGCAACGAGTATATATGTAATTAGAATAAGCTTGTGTCTTCCTGTTGATTTGTAATAGACTGAAATTGGTCAGCCTCTGTCGACATATGTATACAAGTGTAAGTGTGTGGATACTGTAGCCTAGTGGTGAACGCGGTGGCGTTCTACACGAAACGGACTGAATTCGAATCCCAGTGTGAACATCAACATTGGGATGCAGGTATATCCAGCCGATGAGTCCCAAGTAGGACGAAACGCGCTTCCTGGATTCCACTTGCCAGTCACAATCCAACTTATATAATACTTGTGAATGTATTTATTTGAATGTCATTAATTAGCATACACCATTTGATTGTAACATTTTTCTATTACATCATAATTGATATTTTACTTAAATGTTAATTTATTCTAATTACAAGTTATAGATTATTCTGTATAATGCGGTGAATTACTCAATGATATAATCAATGGTAGTTTGTATATTCTCTTTTCAGTCATATTGGCTTTCTGTATTGTAATTTCAATAAATAATCTATAAGTTATTATTGGAAATTGAGATCGTTTTAATAATTGGACTTCGAAGTGTTACGTCTACATGTGGATAAAACTGAAAACTAACTTTACAAGTCACTGTTGTAAAAATATCGGTTTAGTTATTTGTGAATAATTTATATCAGTGTTTTGTGTAAAATTATTGGACGGTGATGATGATCTTCAGTTATATAGAAACTATTAAGACTCTATAAATAGTTACTACAGTCAGTGTAAGGTGCTACAAGTTTACAAATACCATATATGTGCAAACGTTTAAGTTATTGACATGTTTGGAAGAAGACGTGTGACTGGCCAATATCATGTGACAGACGTATCAGACAAAGAGTACGTCTTAGATAGATGTCTTGTATATTATTGGTTAATAGTTGTTGTTGTAATACATGCGTTTGAGTGACTAGGTGGCTTCTTGATGATCAGTCGGATCTTTGTGCCTGAGGAATAGATTAAGGCAAGACTGAGTGCTAGTTGTAAGACATTTCGCGGAGGATAACAGAATCGATAATATCGGCCATCGCTGCTTCAGATACAACAGTTATATCTCACAGTCTGACAGTTTCTCACCCCATGCAGTAGATGGACAATAAGAAGATAGACAACTTTATCAGTCCCAACGTTTTATCTTTGATACTATATTTAATATTCTTAGTGATAAATTACGTATACAGTTAAAATCCTGATGATTTTCGAACAAGTATTGTATAGTTGGCCAAGTTTATTTTTATTGACTTAAAAAATGTTACGTAACCGAAATAGAAATCAACCTGAACAGAAATATTAGTAACAAACAAATACCTGTTGAGGGGCATATAATAAGAAGTATTGTTAAATTGTATCACTTTTTTAATGAAATCAGGTGAATGTGGTTCACGTTTACATAATGTGTACCTAACCTATTGTTGTGGATACTACTTATAAGGTCATCAATAAGTAGTAGGTAGCAGAGCGTCGAAGGAAATTAGGAAGAATCAGTAAACAGCATACAAGGCGAGTTGCGAGGTGGTAAAAAGTAAAACATGATCAAAATACAGAGGAGAATCGAAAACAACCAAGAGAAGCAAGCTAATAAAAGACACAGTCCAGTGAACGCGGAGGATGTGCAAATTGATGATTGGAAGTAATTTATGTAATATTGTATGACATACTCTATTTTCGCCAATTCTAAAACTGTTTGACCGATTGGTCATTTTACAATTGGTGTTGTTGCCAGAATTTCGATAATTCGAAAAATGTATATTCCCTAAAATTATACTGTGAAGAATGGTTGGATGTTATTTTGGGCTAAAGTTGACTTTAGTTATATGAGATGATGATGTTAAGCTGTTCAAATGTAACAAGTCAAGGATGTGTAGATTCTAGTTCAACTGGATTCTCATTAGACTTAAATCACTTGACAACTGAAATCATCCAATTCACATAATATTGTTGCATTAATTTTTCTAACATTAGTAAAATTAAAACGTATATATGCCAACTTCGATTAAGTCATTAATATAATGCTAGTAAAAGAAAGATTTATAGAAAAAAAGAGGGAAGAAAACGCTTTTGCAAATATATTAAGTAAGTCGGTTGTATACTATTTCTATTGACTAACCGGTCTTCATAACTGAATATTCTTGATAATAATGAAAATATATGCAGAGAAGAATAACATATACATTAAAGTTAATCGTTTAATGAAATGACGTTATACTACTGACAATTTTTTTTATTGTATGTTATAAATAAAGAAATCTTATTTCTATGCATTAACTAAATATTAGCTATTTATTGAATATATATATATATATATATATATATATATATATATATATATACATTATAGTATGACAGTTACGCATTAATAATCATTAGAAATAATACTCCAAACTGAGAAGCTTCACAATATTATCGTAATTTATGTATGACGAAGCAGTTATGTCTCAAGCATAAGATAAACAGAAGTGAATGCTGGAAGATTTTTAATATAAGTCTATGCATTCATTTATATTAGCTTCATACCCAGCAAACTACAAAAGAAATCTTGTTGGATTACTTACTGATGGAGTTTGAAAGGTATAGAGGTAATCAAGAAAATGACTGAATACATACATAAACTTCCTATAAGAAGCTATTCTTTAAGAGACAGAAGTTCATCGAGGATATGTCTGGCACAATTCTATACGTCAGAATAGCAAGAGTGGTCGGAAAAACTTTATTCTAAAGAAAATTTTTTTATCACTTTCTAGGCGACTAGGCGTGTTTTCCAAAATGAATAATAACTTGCTTACATTCACCTTGTTCATGTGCACATATAAACTCAGCTAATGCTGCAAAGAAGTTATATAAGACTTACAACAGAACAGTTTAACCAATGGATGAATGAACATTTTCCAAAATGGTTCGCTAAGCGTCAAATAAAGAGTAAAGGAGAATGGTTTTTATTTCTTTTGGTAGATAGCGGCTGTGTTGTAAAGAAAACAGATCATTTAAAGTAATATATCCTATACTGACAATGTTTTCTAATGGGGTCCGTAATTGTTTGTTACATATCAGAAGCCAGAGGAACTCGAAACAGCTGTAGTCCATTCGTTAGGAGGGAACATCCCTTGCATCATCCTTGGCCAGGTATGTCTTAATAAGTTTCTTTACGAACCCTGCGCATATTTTGTTTTGTGTTTATTCTATTCTGATTACAGTTTTTCTTATCCGTTACGTATACTAACTTTACTACGTACATGACTTGAACTTTTAATCACACCATTCCTACTAAGCAATTTTAATAACTTTATCATCATCAGCTGATTTTCCCCTGCTTGTTTTAGTCTACTTCTTGTAATGGAATATTTACTGAATTTCCTTTTACTCTTTTTATCGCTACTACTAGCATACCTTCCAGTTTACACTATCATTTATTGTGACCATCAGTAATGCAATGAGTCTACTTTAGTGTTACCACTGATTCACGAATTAGCATGATTGGCTTAACACTTTTCATATTTGAATAAAACGGGAACGACGACATTTGCAGAATACTTTGAAATGAATTGCATTCTCATCGACTACATACATGCTGTTGATTTTAGTTAACACAACTTATTATTATTAAAACACATATTGATTTTGTCAATTGAATTGTTTATCTGATAACATCGAACTATTGCTACCAAGGCAATTTAAGATTAAATACTGATTCCTTTTGAACATGAAGGTCAGGTTTCAATCTTCTAATTGCAATGGCCTCAGTAAATTTTAATAGGATCGTTTTATGTTGTTTATTGATGATTTCAAAAGCATTTATTACATCGACCTCATGTCTCGTGTCAACCAAATGACGCGTAAAGTTGTCGCTTCTTTTAAGCACAGGTTCTTTGGGATATGTTCAATGAATCGTAAATTAGCCTGTCTTTCTGTCCTTCCAATCTATCTGCTTATGCAAGTACATGTGAACTTGTAAATACAATTAGAGGTGACATGGGACGTATATATATCAACTTTTGTTTGACTTATTAAATATCGTGTTTTGTAGAGCGTCAGTAGTTTGGCAGCAGGGAATGTTTTGTTTGATGGTCGTTCTAAATATCTGACTGAATAGTTTGGCTAAGTGATCTCATTTAAATACTAGCTGAATAAATACCCTTTTCTTTTCGGGTTTCTCAGCTTCGAATTCTAATTACATCTATTACTACTATACTTCTCAACAAGTGTTTCAGGATACCCATTTTATTGAAGACATTCTTTTATAATTGTAATTTCATCGTCAAGTTTATCAGCAGTATACATTTGTTCAGCTCTGTAGTAGAGTGACTCGACTAAACCACGTCTATAGGTGATTGGCCAAAGGCTATGAAAATGGAGGTATTGTCTATTCCATGTATCTTTCCGGAATATAAATCTTTTCATATTTGCATATGAATAATACTTATTATTGGAGTATATCCTGAGGTAGAACTAACTGATGAAATAAAACTGTTTCTGTACATGTATTGTTCTGTGTAATGTACACGCGAAAATATTTATAGTTAAAGCCTATGCTACTAGACTCCAGATTTAGTGGATTACGTATGCAAAAGCGTATGTTAAGGAATTTCTATGTGTTATTAGTGAAAGTATGAATGTAAGTAGTATCCGTTTTGTCTTATTTAAGGACTGCTCTATATTTCCTACATTCAATAACCCGCCTCTGTAATGTATTCATTAATGCTATTAGTCTGCTGTGAACGTATAAATCAAACATAGAGCTAAGGATGAGTCTGTAAGTTAAATTTATCTCTTCGTGTGGGTTATATACAATAAAATAACTGAAAATTTGATTCGTATGTTAAGAAAACATTTAGGACACGAATTAAGTCTAAAATACGCATAGTAATAGACGGGCAAAAAGTCTCTTCAATAAACATTTACTCGAGCATTTATAGAGCCACAGTAGGATTTTAGACGTTTACTGATTGATCATTATAAGGTCCCATTCTCTCTTAAATATGTTCTTTGATGCAACCACCATTAAAAATGCTTTTAATGATAAGAATTTATAAGGAAAATTTTTGCAAAACTAACTTAATAATAAGCTCTCATCTACTTAGGTGAGAGTACTAGATGTTCTACAACCAATGCATTAGAAGTGTATGATGCATTTAAGATACATTGTCGTTAGCTAAACGTTTCGGAGTCTGATTTCACACCATGCTAAATTCAATCACTTTGTCAAATTTCACAATGAACAATTAACGATAATCACAGCAGATATCGTTTATTAAGCCTAGATGGACTTAGATAATCACTCTTTCCCAAATAAACTACTAGATTCTCAGTCTAGTGAAAATAAATCCACCTAGAGACCTAAAATCCTAACTCTAACTTCGAATACTGTCATGAATGTAGATTAATGAAGTGTTCCTAGAAACTGACGAAAATGCCGGTGTACATTAATAGCACCTTCTAAAGTTCACGACGTCAATAGTTATTCACCGAAAGCAGCCAGTTAAATATATGATAATCAAAGTGTCTATTTCCATAATGAAAGACTTAAACAAAGAATATTTTTTCAATATATACATATATATATATATATGCTGTTGGTTACAGTTTGATTGCCACTACAAATTGAAAGTTACTGGATAGCTGTTATATCTTAGTATGGGTCACGTCTGTAGTGAGCATACACGAGTCTATCCAGGTATCTTATCTGTAGCTCTAGTTTTCACACAGCGAAGGTTCACCTGAGTCTACTACCAATGATATGGTTCCTAATTCTACCTGGATATAAATGCTGTCCAACCAAGATTAATCTGGGATGAAAGAAAACAGTCTCCCATCACAATAGTACATAAACTAAATTAGTATTTCTGTTAGGTTATGATAAATTATCATTGCTTTCCGACGAAATCATAAATTATGTCCCCCACCACCCAGTGAGTGGACTGAGAGTTTATTTTGGCTAAAATTAAGGCCTAACAACAATAAATTCATAACCCAAATATCGATCAAGTGGCAAATCCATGATATTTATGATTTATAAGGGGAGTAAAATGAAAGTTAACAGTAATGAGAGAAGAACATAGCACAAATACACAACAGAATACAAATGTGTTCAATCTAAATAACTAGTTATTCATTCCAGTTTTGGAAGACTTAATTTAATCTATTTGCTTATATGCACTACATGATGAAGGTTTTCATGAGATAAACTACAACAAAAGCAACGGAATACTTAAGTGGAGTTTCATTCACTGAGTTGTTTATCATAAAACAAATAGTGTGTACATTTACATTCATTGACATACATTAATAATAGTTTGTTCATATTATGAGATTCTATTATGGAAAGCTTTGGATAATAATAATTTTCAAGTTATAAAATGCATTGACTAAAATAGAAAATATGCACCATTGAATCTCAACTCAACAATTCGAATACGCGGTACCTTATGTGACCTCCTTTGACATTTTATTTATTGAATAATAATTTTGTCTACTAAGATTATCTCTGATATGGTTAGAATAGCTGTCGAGTTCTGGTAGCTGATCTCAGAAATCCTATTGATTATTAACTGGCTATTTTACAAAAGATGACAGCAAACACATCTCAACAATTGATTTATCCTTTTGATGGAATAACATCGACTCGAATACGAAAACTCAATAAAATTCATATGACGACTGGTGAAAAGATGAAACCGTGTGTTAGCCGAATTCTTTATGTCAGTTATATTTTGTGGAGTATTCAACCATGTTAAACCTACCTGTGCATTTAGACTTATTGACTGTCTAAACTATTCAATCTATTGGAATAATAATTTGTTATTTTGATGATCAGTTCATTTTAATGCATAATTTATCGACTTAGTTTTGATAGCCTAAAAATGAGAATGTGACATTTACACTGGCTGACTGCGTGTGGCTTGTTATTTTAATAGTCACTTTATTTTTCATGTAAAAATGAACCATAAGCTATCATTATTTATAAAATATCAACTCTATGAATTTGGATTTACTCAGTCAGTATATTTATTACATGATAAGCTTAACTAAGTAGTTATACATGTATACATATATAACAATCTCTATGGTTATGCCTAATGGAGAAAACATTTTAAGGATAAACTTATTTGAAAAGGTTGGTGTCAGAAAAGAGGGCTATAAAGTGATGAACAAAAATGTTTCCTTCCTAAAAGGAAATAACTTTGGGCATTTAATCTGTACAGTAGAATTTGGTAGATGACATGTTTTCTCTCTCATATTTGAAATTGAATTAATTGATGAAAGTCTAGAAATCAATCTTACAAAAAAATCAATACAGCACACTTCGCTTGATTAAATGAACAATTGTATTTTTGGGGATTTTAAATTCCCCAGCACCTCCCCCTTGTTAATAACGCATTGCTTTCGGATTTGCTCGTAGTCGCACCGTTTCCCGTCGGCTTTGGTTGAACCTTCTTCTTGCTTGTAATTTTAGTTCATGGGCCTTATCTATTTGTTCAATTTTGTAATTTAGCAAATTAAAAGTACCCAATAAAATATCCATGGGCATTGTTATCGTTGTAATTGTTTGGGACACCTTTCTCTTGCGTAGTTGATTAAAGAGTCCCTTCCATTTATCTTCTCCCACGATCATTTCATATAGTATGCCGCTTGCCTTTTTTTCATATACCCTTCTCTTCACCTATGCTATTGATGCCGGTAATCACGAGCGAACACTGACTTACCAACTTTGGGAATTCGTTTGAGTTATAGGGTAACCTGTGGTAGCACGGCGTAATGAGTTGGCTTCAAGTTTCGGTTCATTAAGGCTTCGGTGGGTGATAACTTTCTAGAAATAGCATCATTTGTTGTTGTGCGATCAACGAACAAGAAGCTTGATAGACTACCAACAACTTCTTCTCCTTTTGCTTTCAACTGCTCCCTTTTGAAAGTGTCAACAAAACGTTCAGCCTGTTCATTTGACTGTGGATAGTATGGCGATGATCTTTCGTGGTTGACTGCACGACGGCGATAGAATTCCTAAAATCGTTCCGACGTAAACCAAGACTAGTTATCTGATACTAATGTGTCTGGTAATCCGTGTAGAGAGAAAATTTCCGTCAGTATTTGCAAAGTTTTGTGGATAGATGCCAGCATGATGGGGACAATTTATGGACATTTTGAATAAGCATCCACTAGTGCGACCAACAAAATCTATGTGTAAGCATGTCTCTGTTATGTGTTTCTCTGGTTGTGACCAGGGTATTGGGTCTTTTTGCTTACCCTGTTTGGCAGCCAATTGATAATTGTAACAGTCTTTTGCAAAGTTGACGATGTGCTTGTCCATTTGCAGCCAATAGATGGAGCTTCGTGCAATGGATTTCATTCGCCGTACCCGAGGGGGCGTCGTATATGAAATTGACGCAAGACCTTGGTTTGCAGATGTTTCAGTATTACCACTCACAAATCAAACATTAGACAGTCATCGACAATACAGAGGAAATCTCGTCAGTATAAGAATTTTTCCTCATCATCTACTAAGTTCTTTGTCCACTTACTCGTGATAAACTGTTGAACTTTCTAAATTATGGGGTCACTGAACGATGCTTGTTTAACATCATCTACTGTCACCGGCAACGCTCGAATGGCACAGGATAAGTGATTTATAGCATAATCCTTAGTAAATAACGTGGCAATTACTGACTCTTCAGTATTTGTTGGGTGTTGGCTTGTCAATCGTGATAAGGCATCAGCTTGTCCTAACTCTTCTGTTTGACGATATTGTATTTTAAAGTCATATCCTAATAGGATTGATGCCCATCTCTGCAAACGGTTTGCTGTATATGCTGGTACGTCTGAATTTGATCCAAACACAATGAGTAGTAGTTTATGGTCCGTTGAAAACGTAAATTTACGGCCATACACAAATTTGTGAAAACGTTGAACAGCAAATACCAAGGGTAATGTTTCCTTCTCTACTTGGTTATACTTTCTCTCTGCTCGAGTTAGTGCACAAACAGCATGCATTATTGCTTTTACTTTTCTATCAGGAAATAAGTTAGATGTAACTGCGTCTATTCCATGACTTGAAGCGTCAGCCGCTACGATGATTGGTAACTTTAGATTGTAATGTATTAGTAGCAGGTTAGAACTCAGTATAGATTACGGTTTACATAAAGCTGAGTCGCATTCGTTGGTCCAAGTCCACAGTATGCTCTTTCCAAGCAGATGGTTTAGGGGATGACACACCTGAAGTAATGACTGGACAAAGCTGAGTAGTAACTGATCATTCCAAGGAAGGATTCAAGTAAAGGAACAGGAGGTTTACTTCTATAAATTTTTACTTTTCATATTTTCAAGTTAGTATTTAGCTAAAGTGGATCCACCACCCAAACTCACTTATTTGATTAATTCACTAACTGGTGAATAGATGCTTAGATACCTATGAAAAATGAAATACTATATATTTACCTCATTTCTTATGGATGTGATGGTTTTTACTTAAGATTTTGCAGTGAATAATCACCTCCATAGCATGCTTACCATTAGAAGATTCAGTGTTGAGCCGTCTGTAACTTTGAGAATATGTAATTATAGCTTATATTCTTAAGCTTTTGTGTTTTAAATTACAACTATGAGTGACTTTGTACGATTGTGCCACAATGAGTAGGGCTGTTAGTATAAGTAGATCTTGAAGCAGATTCGTTACAATAGGTCAGGCTTTATTATTTGGGTCATCCAATTTCCTAAGCACGAAATATTGCAATAAACCCTCTTGTTTCAAATTTGTATTGACTGCATAATATACAACTTATTCATACAATGTTCAATAAGATAACTTGATAACTGCATAGACAAGAATTGTATACACCTATCAATCAGGAGAAATTAGAAGAAAACAACTTTTATCTTTTACTGTTGGTTAAGTCAGCTTTCACGTACTTTAGATATGCATCTTAAGAAATTTCATGATCATTCAGTGAATAATTTTACCCATTTATTTTATTTTATAACATTGACAACTGAATGAATATCAGTTGTTTAAATAGATGTCAATGATAAAAGTATTTGTCAATATATATTGACAACAAGTATATTATAAAATATAGATATTGATAGAATGAATGTTTGCTAGATTGACATCGCTGCGTTAGATTCACATCCTAATAAATTGGCATTCGCACTTCATATACATTCAAAGTCATCGCATACTATGTAGATCATTCTTCTGTTAGTATTACCTAGGTTATCGTAATATTCAACTCCTATTCAGATTCATTATTAATACTGAATATATGGAGAACTTGATTTTAGTAAAAATGTCAACTGGAGAACAAAAACAATTGTTAAGATTATAGTGAGCGATTAATAAACATCATGGTATCCACAGTAGTGAGCTAGATTCAATTAGTGGATCCAAATATTGTTCACTTAGATTTTTCAGATAACATTTCTCATGAGCATATACAAAAATACTTAGTGGCGATTCAATAATAAGCCATAGCTGGATTATACCGGTTCAACTAGGTAAAGTCAAAATGACTCCGAATTTCGATAAAAATTTATCTGATTAAATATATCACAGATTGATGTTGACAGGGTACCATTGAAAACCAGGGAGCACTGGACAACCGTTTCGTTCTAGTGTGGAACTCCTCAGCAGTGCGCACTCCAGATTCCGCACCAGGGGCTTCAGGTTGACGCAAACGCCTAACCGTCTGAACCACTGGGTCGGCATCCAACTTGAAGCTCCTGGTGCAGAATCTGTGGTATTCACTTCTGAGGAGTTCCACACTACAACAAAACAGCTGTCCAGTGCTCCCTGGTTTTAATGGTACCCTGCCTAACATCAATCCAGTGCTCCCTGGTTTTAATGGTACCCTGCCAACATCAATCTGTGATATATTCAATCAAATAAAAATTTATCTGATTAAATATATCACAGATTGATGTTGACAGGGTACCATTGAAAACCAGGGAGCACTGGACAACCGTTTCGTTCTAGTGTGGAACTCCTCAGCAGTGCGCACTCCAGATTCCGCACCAGGGGCTTCAGGTTGACGCAAACGCCTAACCGTCTGAACCACTGGGTCGGCATCCAACTTGAAGCTCCTGGTGCAGAATCTGTGGTATTCACTTCTGAGGAGTTCCACACTACAACAAAACAGCTGTCCAGTGCTCCCTGGTTTTAATGGTACCCTGCCAACATCAATCTGTGATATATTCAATCAAATAAAAATTTATCTGATTAAATATATCACAGATTGATGTTGACAGGGTACCATTGAAAACCAGGGAGCACTGGACAACCGTTTCGTTCTAGTGTGGAACTCCTCAGCAGTGCGCACTCCAGATTCCGCACCAGGGGCTTCAGGTTGACGCAAACGCCTAACCGTCTGAACCACTGGGTCGGCATCCAACTTGAAGCTCCTGGTGCAGAATCTGTGGTATTCACTTCTGAGGAGTTCCACACTACAACAAAACAGCTGTCCAGTGCTCCCTGGTTTTAATGGTACCCTGCCAACATCAATCTGTGATATATTCAATCAAATAAAAATTTATCTGATTAAATATATCACAGATTGATGTTGACAGGGTACCATTGAAAACCAGGGAGCACTGGACAACCGTTTCGTTCTAGTGTGGAACTCCTCAGCAGTGCGCACTCCAGATTCCGCACCAGGGGCTTCAGGTTGACGCAAACGCCTAACCGTCTGAACCACTGGGTCGGCATCCAACTTGAAGCTCCTGGTGCAGAATCTGTGGTATTCACTTCTGAGGAGTTCCACACTACAACAAAACAGCTGTCCAGTGCTCCCTGGTTTTAATGGTACCCTGCCAACATCAATCTGTGATATATTCAATCAAATAAAAATTTATCTGATTAAATATATCACAGATTGATGTTGACAGGGTACCATTGAAAACCAGGGAGCACTGGACAACCGTTTCGTTCTAGTGTGGAACTCCTCAGCAGTGCGCACTCCAGATTCCGCACCAGGGGCTTCAGGTTGACGCAAACGCCTAACCGTCTGAACCACTGGGTCGGCATCCAACTTGAAGCTCCTGGTGCAGAATCTGTGGTATTCACTTCTGAGGAGTTCCACACTACAACAAAACAGCTGTCCAGTGCTCCCTGGTTTTAATGGTACCCTGCCAACATCAATCTGTGATATATTCAATCAAATAAAAATTTATCTGATTAAATATATCACAGATTGATGTTGACAGGGTACCATTGAAAACCAGGGAGCACTGGACAACCGTTTCGTTCTAGTGTGGAACTCCTCAGCAGTGCGCACTCCAGATTCCGCACCAGGGGCTTCAGGTTGACGCAAACGCCTAACCGTCTGAAAACTTGGTACATGCGTACCGTCAGTTCAAGTTGCCATGCCTCAATTAGCGATAGAGATTAAATTGTCGAATCAATCCCAGAGTGGAGAAGGTAGTAACAGAGTTAGTATTCATTGGAAGGGAATAGAGACCGAGAAGATTTTAGAAATAGATGATCCAGTAAAGAGAAAATTATGATAAGTTCAGAAACTTAGGATTTGGAGGAAGACAAGGAAGGGATGCACCTGCGCCTTGCCAACGATTTTTAGCCATATCACCCAAAGTCTCTAACCATTTATTACGATCGCTCACGCGGACCCAACCAGGTAGTCTGCACCTATTAACATGGCTCAGCCCAATTGTCAATGACTTCATGGACTGGTGCCATGTTTTGGTTTGGCCGAAAATACTCTGTCGTAAGACAGAGCTGGAAAAAATGAGATAAGACTCATTGTATTATGCCTCCCACGGAAATCTTTAGTAAAAGGCGAAAGATTTATCCGCAAAGATAACCAGTTCTGAGGTAGATACAACATTATTTAGGTATTAAGGATAATTGGATAGAAATTTACAAAGTTATTTTTGTAGAACACGAATATTATCGTTGAAATCATCATCACTATGTAACTAGTTAAACTTAAAAAAAAACAAATGAAATAAACATGATTATTAATCAAATTTATGAGTACAGGTATCTGTGTGCATATTGGTGACATAATAGATGGGATGGTGACAATTAATTCTAAACTCACAATTGTACAAACCTGATATAATTTTGTCTCGAAAAGAATATTCTTCATTCAAACGTTTTTGTTTTTGATAAACATAGACATTTTTAAATAATCACTATTCATTGAATATTAAATGTGTTATTGAAATATGAATACTTAATTAAATAATCATCTTTATACATGATCCCATACTTGTTGTCATATAACTACATCACTAGACAATTTTAGCCTTAAGATTACAATGTAATCTTGGCATATAGATTTGTCACTTACTGTTATGTTATCATATCAACGTTACATTCATGCAATACAAGCTTGTATTTTCTCGTTGATTTGTAATGGACTGAAACTGGCCAATATCTGTTGCTATATGTGCGTCATGGATTCCGTTTGCCAGTCACAATCCAACTTAAAGCGTTATAATCTATTTAAAAGTTGTGAAAATTTAATAAGTATGTTTTAAGCTAAAATAGAAAGTTACTGTGGTGGTGGGAAGAGAAAAAAATGCAACACATGAGATTTAGTTATTAAATTAATAACCCACCCTCTAAACAGAAACTAATGAGAATTATTTTTGTAAACAATTCAGAATGAATGAATAAAAACAATAATATTCAGTCAAAATTTTTTTTCTTATTAGTTTCTATTAGTATTAACATGAAGCGTATCATTGCTGTAAGAGAAAATCTGTCATGAATTGTTATTATTATTATTAGTTGATGTTGATGACTTTAGTAACTGGATTTTACATAGTATTGAATCTTCTCATGTGATTGTAATACGAATAAAAGGATGTGTATTTCACCACTGCTTATATTCATAACTGGACTAACTACATTTGTGTAGCTTAATCGATAATATTCTAAAACAGACTATCGTGAAATTCAAGACATATTTCCTCCAAATTCAAACAGGACACATCAGATGGATATAATTGACAATCGATATTGATATTTAGTCTAAAAGTAGAATACAGTACATATCACTTCCAACGATAGGATGTTATAGTGTAGTCTTGTAAAATACATTCATTATGCGCTTGCTTAGTAGATAAAATAGTTATCCATATGTGTAAGGATTCTACAGGAAATAATGTGTTGAACATGTATTCTGTGAAATTTTGGCTATTTGTTAAAGTGAATGGAATAGAAGAACGCATAACTACACATTCTCAAACTCATTGTCTAATCAAAATATTTACAATGAATAAAATGTCTGAAAACATTTTAAGCACAGCCGTAATTCATTATAGCACTGGTCACATCTATCTATACAACTCATAAAAGTCTATAGTCTATAGACGATATTTTGAAAAGAAAAAAAAAACCTAATCTATTATACATGAATATCTTGGGAAATCAGTAGACTTTTCATTGAAAACAAAGCGAAACAATTAGTTGATGTAATTCAGAATTCATAATGAATTCATCACCATTATTAAACTGTAATTTATCAATATAATGTAGTAGTATCATAATGAAGTTATAATGCATTATTAATTATTATTTCTATTGATTACGTAATTTATTCATGAATAAATCTGATGACATTTATGAGTATCTATTTTTCTTCTTTATAAACTTTTTTTTTCATGTAATTTAGTTTTATAGAAATTGATTGTTTAAGTTTAAAAAAATTACCTACATGAAAGATCTTTTAATACTAGTAAGTTACAAAAAGTCACGTTTATACTACTACTACTACTACTACTACTACTACTACTACTACTACTACTACTGTTAATAATAATAATAATAATACCATTACTGCTATCAGTATCAGTGATATTCGTATGATATAACTAACCAGTGGGTAACATTTTCGTTGCATGGATTACAAGAGGATCTTATCATCGTTTTAAAGTAAAAATATATACAATTACTATTATGCTGAATCAAACATTATACTGCCCAAATATGTAATGCATACTTTTCATTAATTAGGCATTTGAGTGGTTTAATATACCTTGGCAAGATATTTCAATAGTTCAGCTTGATAACTTATGTAATGTAGTTAATGTTGAGTAAAATAGAAAGATACCAATTCAGTTTCTAAACCTTTGTTGTGTTCAAAAGCATGACCAAATGAAATTTCCAATATTCCCTGGATCAGTTCATATTTAGAAAGCAGAAAGTTTTTATAGGATTGTACGTAGAATTAATATTCACTAAGGTCTTATGTTGGTTATAAATGTTACGGGAACTCTGAGACGTGACCACTGCTAAAAATATCTGGTATAGAAATTTGCATATCCATCATTAATAGAACAAAATATCCTGTTCGCTTAACTGTCTTTCAGATTTACCTAAAATGTCTAAAACAACCATACAGGTGTAATACCACTACATACTACTAATATTTAATAATAATAATAATGGCTTTATTCAATAGTATTTTTAGTACAATATGAATTCTCAGCAAACAATGTCTCAACAAGTTAACGTGTCACACATCTGATAAAAAAAAGATACATATTTTAAATTGTTAACAACAACAACAACAACAAAAAATAACAGTAACATAAGGATTAGGAGTCTTTGCATTTCAGAACAGTCCGTATTTTTAAGATCACAGATTTCTGATTAGATCGGTTCTTACAAACTTTTCATCTCATAGAACATATGGTACTTGAATCCTGATATAGCAGCGTCGCGTTCTGCCAGAAGACAAACATTCGATGAATATTGATTCTTTTTTAACGCGTGCTGCCAGCCACCATGATGTTTGTGTTTAGATCTAACTGAATTGCACATGATAGGTCGTAAACTTTTTATAAATGCGCGTGAGTACACAATGCGATTTTGGGACATGATTGGGCAATAAAAAACAAAACAGAAAACGGAAAGATAACCTGTTGAGATATTGGTAAAAAAAGGTAGCCCAGGATTTCAAGCAGGCCGCCAGGATTGAGTTTGCACAGTAAACGTATGCAATAAAATAGCAGCAATATTCTTGTAGAAGTTTCAGTTTGCATACTCTGAATTTGATATGAACATAATTCAAATGCAAAAACAATATTGCACAGTTGTATACTATTGAAAAGCCTTAAGAAAACCCAGCACTCAATTGTGCACCATTGTAAAATTATGTTTTGTGCATCGCTAGCTGAAGATTGATTTATTGTTACTTAGGCTTTATAAAGAAATATAAAAATATGCTAATAATATATGCTGCATTGTAATTAAAACTGCTTATACTTTGTATATTGCACACTTATGTAAATAGATTCTTCTCAATTAATCATATCCAGATTGTTCAAATTGATTGCTTAAGCTCTTTATTCAAAAAGTTATAATTCTCTTCAGGTTTCTGCTTAGTAACTTGTTTAATTTCCAAATATAAGGCACATTATAGTTTTCTACTTACATGTAATTCTTCAGAAATTAATTTGGTTGTATAATAAATGCTTTTGACTATACCACATTAGAATTAATTACCTGTTATGTTCGACAATCTATTCATGATTGATAGCAACCAACAAAAGTATTAGTCTTTGTGATTTTGTATTCTCATGCACTATATTAGTTCACATGTGGCAATTTTAAAAATTAGCAATGATGCTAATGCATGTTTTACCTTCCTACCAATAATTTTATTCCTAAATAAACAGTGGGATTTATACAGCTGAAATTTAATTGATTTAGATCGTTAACTGATCTGAATTAGACAACCGTTGATCACCAGTGAGAACACTGGGCAGCTGTTTCTTCTTAGAATAAGAAACATTTACCAGTGCGCACTCACGACACAAAGAAGGATCGTACCATGGACCTTCTAGATCCGCAGCGAACGATTTGCTGTTAGACTACTAAGCCGGCTCCCAACAGTTGATATTTTTAATTCAACCAATTTATTATATAAAATAAGTGGTGCATATATTTGTAAAATTCCAATGAGTAGAAATTAAGATTTTTGACGTTTCACGGCTTACTGCAAGTCGCTTCTTCAGAGAAATGAATAAACGAAATGAATTAATACAAGTTTAAATAATACAATGGAATAAACCAAAAATAAAATAAACTCGTACAATCAAAATGCTTTTTCAGCTATTTAAAGTCGTCGAAATTATGACAAATTAGAAAATATGACAGAATGAAAGGAAGAATAGTAGAAGGAAGAACACCAACCACTACACCGAAACTGACCAAATTAAGAACAGTCCACAATATGTCAAATAGGACTCTAGATAAACATGAAATCGCTGTACTCGAAAGAGGGCTTAACTCCAATATTCACAGAAAGCCTCTCACCACGTTAGAAATAGCACCAATTCTGGAACCATTAATAGAAAAGTTACCTGATAAAGAAGCTCATATTTTACGTCAAAAAACTTCCCACATCCTGACTAAACAAAATCATCTTCCTTCAAATTTGTCAAAGAGGGAATTAAAAGCTCTGTACTCACTACAAAAAGATAAATCAATAATAATTACTGAGGCCGATAAAGGTAATACCACAGATGTAATGAATAAAACAGATTATGAAGAGAAAGCCTTTGAGCATTTATCCACAGGACCATATCTAATGATTGATTCAAAAAATCATTCAACGATAAAAAACAAATTGAAATCAGAGATGCGTCAACTTTTGAAAGAATTGTAACCTTTCATTAGTACCTCTCTTTGGTTTACTTTATATCCTAAATCATGCACAACTTCTCGTTTCCATGGTTTACCAAAAATTCATAAATCTGGTATCCCACTGAGACCAATAGTTGATTTCACCAACATTCCAACTTATGCGCTTGCTAGATATCTAAGCAACATTTAAAAACCACTACAACAAAATTTACACAATGTTGTCAAAGACACATATGATTTCAAATCAAAAATATCAGATTTGATAATTGAAGATATTGAAACGATGGTAAGCTATGATGTTGTATCTTTATATACTAGTATTCCAATTGATATATGCCTAGAATTTATTAATGGATTACTAGAAAATGATCATACACTATCTAGCCGGTGCCCAATAAGTATCAGTTTAATCATGAAATCCCTAAGCCTATGCTTGAATTCAACCTTTTTCACGTTCAAAGGGATTCTCTACAAACAAACCAACGGAGTAGCAATGGGCTCTCCCGTTTCACCAATTGTAGCAAACCTTTTCATGACCCATATTGAATCTCACATTTTCAATAATGTCATTAGACCAAGGGTTTGGCTAAGATATGTTGATGACACCTTTGTCATAATCAAAAAGACTTTACTAGGATCATTCTCCAAACGAATCAATAACCTATCTCAGAATATCAAATTCACATTAGAAAGTGAAAATGAACACAATGAGTTACCATTTTAAGACTTCTTAGTTCAAAGAAATTTAAATGGATCTCTTAATCTGAGAATTTACCACAAGCCCACACATTAAAATCGATATATCGATTTCAACTCAGCACATCCATTCAGTGCAAAAATATCCCTGGATCTAAACATATTCAGAAGAGCCAGTAGACTCATTACATCTGAAGACGACAAGCAATACGAATACAAAAATATAATCAACATCTTACGACTTAATAATTTTCCAATGAATGTTATTAAAAATTTGAGAAAACGAAACTATTCATTACTAAATAATAGTAAATTAGTCAAAATATCTTGGATTAGTACAGCCGTTCTACCTTACCGCCAAGACACAACAGATGAATTATAAAGAATTCTAAAACAACACGGAATTCAAACTTTCTACAAAACTACCAACACCATTCGAAGTGCATTGGTTAAAATAAAGGACAAGATCCCTTTCACCTCAACACAGAATTGTGTCAACAGGCTAGATTGTGTTGATTGTGATGCTTTCTATATTAGAGGGTCTTCACGAGAAATCAAAACTCGTGCCAAAGAACATGAAAGCTACACTAAACGACCTCCTAATAATCCTGTTGAACTTAAAGAATTGCAAATTAAATCAGCAATAGCAGTATGCACATGCTATCTACCACAACGATAAAATCGATATTAAAAATATCCGAATTATTCAAAAAGATTTTTCGAATTATAAGGAAAGACGAGTAGCTGAAGTGCTCCACATTTTGTTAAATCCAACTGCACTTAAGAAAAGGAAAGGCTTTTCTATTCACCCAACATGGACTTTCTATCCAATTGACCACTATTAAAGTACATCGAATTTCATACACATGAACACACATACAATTTTATTTTCACATAATCACATATTTTCCTCACACATCACACCAACATTTGCACACATATCTCATTTCAAACCACCTTGACCCAAATGACTTGACATCATAACACGATCAAACTCGTATTTTGATTGTACGAGTTTATTTTATTTTTGATTTGTTCCATTGTATTATCGTTTAATCTTGTGTTACTTCAATTCGGTTATTCATTTCTCTGAAGAAGCGACTTGCAGTAAGCCACGAAACGTCAGAAATCTTCATCTTTACTCATTGGAATTTTACAAATATATATCACTTATTTTATAAACAATCTACCCAATCCTCAATTTATTTAAAACTATCAAAGTTAACCTTGGTAATGATATGTACAATTTATTACATGTGTACCTGACTTCACTCACTGCCATCGACGAATAACTGCCTCGCACCTGACATTATTGAACTACAGTGATCACGTGTTTTCACTAGAACTCTAGGAACTACCTCAGTAAGTTAGTCACCAGTGAGCTGATACCGACTACAATTGGGTGTTATGAAGATTACCGAAATTTCACCGTTAAATTAATTTTGTTTATTTCCTATATTCTAAGTAGACATTAGTTTGGTTATTCTTAGCAAAACAAAGAGTATCATGTTGTTTGTTACATGAGTTCCAAGAATACACTCGTCGTTCCGTTTATTAATGTTCAATTATTGCTTAGTTATAAATTTTATTTTAGATTTATTATATTTTGTGTAAACATAGGATTGTTGAACTGTCGGTGTACTTTTAATATTATTTCTGAATTCTTCTATCGTTCATCAGTCAAACTGTTTATAGCTTCGTTTCTACAACTGTTACGAAGTGTACCTATAAACATTTTCATACCTGTGATTATGTAGGGGTTATATGAAATAAACACCTATGTGTGAGTCTCATATGTTACAATAGTGTCATCTTTATGCAGCAAACTAAACGCATGCATACAATATATACCATCATACTTTCACTGTGACTATATGGTTAATGTATACTTCCAAAAGTCCATTAGAAAACAACATAACCTGTACTTTACATAAAAATATTAATATAATTAAACAGGAGTTTATAGTCAAATTTAATAACTTTCATCTAATAACCTACCTATTTCATATGAAATGTAACTGTTGCTATGGTCATAGGTCTTGTTTCTCAATTAATCAGTTGATAGTTAGTAATATCTTAGCTCAAATGAGTTAGTAATATTTAAAAGATGCTAATGAACCATATAATCAAAATGAGATATAACTACTTTCTTAGAATGGGCAAAAATAAAATGATATTAATATGAAATAGGTTTATGTGTGTGCATTAAACTTCATATTTTCTTATCTCTGAATTGACTTATTTATAAACAAATTGATAAACTGAACATTTCACCTTAATGCAAACATGTACCTGCAGTAGCAGTTACATTGGCCGAACAGAAAGAAGGGCCTACCTACGACTCATAGGAATGAAAACATTTAACAGTGCAATCGCTAAACACTTGATTGACACAGGACACCAGATTGATATCAATAAATCATTCTAAGTATTCAATAGACAAAAATCTTCAAATCTCCTAAAATATGCTGAAGCGATTGCCATTAAACGAATGAAACCAAATTTATGTGTCCAAAAAGAAACTGTTATTAGCCTTTCTTTACCCTGGTAACCTGACTTATGTGTCGTGATTTTCATTGCCTATTTCATTTATTACTTCTTTATTGGATCACATTTTTCGTTACATCACCACCATTTTTTTTAGATGGTTGAGTTCAACTTTTGTTTTTGATTAGGTCATTTTAAGTTTATCAGCTGAGCTTGATTCACATGATTATCATATATTTCCAACCATCTCTTATTATGTAAGTATTTGAACTCTGATCTCTATTTTGCCTTCTGGTACCTTCCTTTGTATTCGATATGTATGGTTACAGCATTTCCTTCAACATTTTAGTTATGTTCACATGTCTAACATGTTTGGTTTCAAACAAGTTCAAACACTCTCATGAGTACGTTTTAAATATTAATTCTGTAAAACATTATCCTAGGTTGCATGCAGCTGATGAGAAACCAACGAAATAAAATGAATTCATCTTATTCTGCACAAATATTTATTCTTGCTCTCTTGAAATTAATGCAAACATTTATTTTATGAAAACAGCTAATTCAGAACTGGATCCCTTCCCCCCCACACTTAAATTGTTCCGTTTGGACTGTATGTTACCCATTCACGTGTTTACCTACTAGCCTAGTTAGTAATTTCACAGTGAACACAAAATAGTTTTCATGTAATTAAATTCTGAATGCATTCCTTTTTTCAACTAATCAATAAATAATGTGAACTTTAGTTTACTTACTTGGTTTTGAACATTAGAGTAGTATTGCCCGGGCATTTAAAGTAGAATGATTATCTTCGAATACTGTTTTCCTGTAGACTATTTCGATTAATTCGGTTGTATACAAGGTAAACATTTTATTCCTACTATTATTACGTTGTCTATGCCCTATCCTTCGGTTTAACGTATTAACTGTTAGTATATCATTTCTTACCGATGAACTATGGTTCGTCAATTGTGTATACGTACTCCAGTTCACATTCACTATTGATCTTATTTTGTATTAATCTTAATTTTCTAATTGGTTAACGATGTGATCTTGTTTTGTGTATATATAAAAAGATGTTTGAAATATAATACGATGGCGATTGGTTGGTTCATCAATCTTGTGTTCTCTCAATTTCCCCTTGAGGCTAATTAGGCATCGGATAGACGTGCAGTGACCAGCTAGGAACTTTCATTGGAGCTCATTATTGTCTGTTTCGTGAATAAAACGTCACACCATCCACTTGGTCATCCGAATTGATAATATCAGCCCCTTTCTAACGTCATAATAAATATTAAAAGTTCTCACTACGGAAAATGTTATTTTATATCTAATGTATACGTAGTTACCTCATGAAATTAACTGAATAACAACTATTGAACGCCATGTTATCATTTCATGAGAATCTGTTTAAACATTTTAATTAAAAAGAACAAACTTGTATACAATTTTACGTGTTGCTGAGATATTTGGCGTATATTTTGTATGTAGATAAACGTAAATAATAAATGCATAAGTTCATTCAATGCTCAACAGACTTATGTAAGTGTAGATGCTGAACTAACATCAACTAATAGTCCAGTATTCCACGTTTTGATTAGTGTATCTGGAGAACTCATGCGGACCTGTACTAAAGCTATATCATCCACTTAGTTCTATAACCTGGTCTATCGTAACTATGATAACTTGGCTTCTCAATTCCATGAATACATTATATGCATAAAGCATTTGTTAAGAAACAACAGAACAGATTCCGATCACTTTGAATGACACATGTTTTCTACTTCGAATATCGATTGTGTGCTTGGACAGTGTTGGTTTTGATAGGTTGCAGTAATTTATTAAGAGTCTAGTGACAAATCTGCATGGCGCAACTTTGTTTGTGTGTACATATTGCACTTATATACGCTTTTCTCGGTAAGTCATATTTTAATTGAGGCAAAAAAAATTCAAAAATTTGGATTGAATCTCATTTTATTTTATGAATTGACAAAATCAGGATAATGTTCCTTATTGTAAACAGTAAATGTTCTTGTTTACGATCAATACACTACATATTGTTCCTAAAATGTTGTTTTACAAAGCCTTAATATAAACCTGAATGTCCTAGATCAAAATATCTGAATACTTTTAATGAGTCTCATATTAAAACGAAACAGCTGTCAATATCATTAATTATCGTCAATTTGATAATAGTTCACGATAGCAAATTCAAATTCCATGACTTCCACAACACTCAAATACACATCTCTTTACCATGTCACATAATTTTATTGTTCCATACCCGTGTTTGAAAGTTGTTATCGGTTTCTTTCATTACTAGATAAAGGGAGGGGCAGCTTCACTTACTTATTAAGACTTTAGGTTGTTTTCTTTTACATTCTTTTATGTTCCAGATTCTCTCCCAAACCTATTTCTTTTCACATTTCCCTAGCACACAAAACATGCCGCAAGACTACAGGCAAATTAGTCAAACACTGAACATACGTTTGTGCAAATAAAATTTTGTAAGAAACTAATGCAGACTCCAGATAATTATTTGTTATCATGTGCGAACTAAGCGTTAACGAAAAAGCTACAAAGAGGCTTACGGCTGTACTTCAATAAATTCACCTGTATTATTGATATAGGACACCGATTGGACTTGGATAAATATTGCATAATTATTTATCCAGTTTGACCAGACATTTCACGTTTCTTACAGGTTCTTATTTTACATACGGCTGACTGTATGGCACTTCACACTGATAAGCGTAACTTGTTGATTTAAATTTAGTATATACAACTCATTTCTCTAGTTAACCAATCAGAGAGCACTGAACAACTGTTTCATCTTAGTACGAGATCCTTCAGTAGGGCATAGCTTTTGTTTCATCAGGGAAGTTTCGAAAAAAATCAAAATTGTACGAATAATATTATTAATGATGAGGATGACAATAATAATGTTAATAGGAAGAGGGTGCAATCGGCCGTTTCTAAAGAATTCAAGTAATGGCTATTATTATTTTCAAGACAAGGTAAGTGGTTGTACAAATTTCTTCGGCACATTTATACCCGCTTTAAAAAGATGGACTTTAATGGTTCGTGTCAACCACATTCGTTTAAATTTGCTAATTCAGCTACTCACGTAGTGAGAGTTATTTAGAGCGTTCTACAAACTGACTAAGAAAACGAGTTAACGAACACCACATTTCATGGTTTGAGAAAAGCTCAAATAAATCAATGTGCAGCTCCATACTGCCCCATCTTATTGACGCTGGTAACGTAATTGGTAAATATAATACCTACAGAAGAATTTATCGAATAGCTTTCAGTTTTCCTAATGGAGTCTCTTTTCGCCTTTTACATATAACAGAAGCTGTTGGGGTCCAATCAAACAACCCGAAATTTTGCTTTCGAAAACTTAATAACTCCACTATTTCTTCCGTAATCTAATAAGAAGTAATATATGGTTTTTGTCAAATGATCATATCCTTATTTGTTCGTTTCACCTCTTCTGTGTTACATTATCTTTAATTATATTTTCAAGCGAACAATTCACACATTCCCTGTTTCATCATTTTAATGATTCTTATTCTAAATGTCCAGTTTCCCCCCCTCCAAGTTTTCACCTACCTCCAATGTTTAAATATTTATTTATACAGTTCTTCTTATTTTTATCCTTCCTACTAGTACACTCATTACTTGGCGAAAAACTTGTGTTTTTCACTGATTGTGATTAACCTTGTCTAATACATATAGTTATTATAAAGTGTGCATAAATTGCCTTAAGTGGTTTAATTTTTTTCTGATATACTAATGCGTACTACCTTTTATAAGAGTGTAGCCTAGTGAAAACCTCATTGATGAAACACTATTATTCTCCTATGTATCTATTGACCCTATTTGTAAAATTGAGTATTTTCATTAGTTAAATTGTGACTGGTAAACGGGATCCAGCATACGCGTTTCGTCCTATTTGGGACTTGTCAACTGAATTTACGTGCATCCAAATGTTAATATTCACACCCATTACCCAAGTATGACTATCTGAACTCAATGGTCTAGTGATGAACGAGATGGTGTTCGACACGAAACGGGTTGAGTTTGAATCTTGGCATGAATATCAACATTGGGATTCTGTTAAATCCAGCCAACGTGTCCCAAATAGGACGAAACGCGTATGTTGAATTCCGCTTGACAGTCACAAACCAACTTAAATAATACTTGTGATTAGTAGCTATATCGAAGCAATCCGTCCAGGATCCACATATAGCAACAGAGACTGATTAGTTACAGTCCATAACAAATCAACGTAAAGATACAAGTTCATCCTAACCAGAATTTCCTGTATTTTTATTTATACAAAGATTAGTAATGACATTCAATGTACCGTCGATATTTGTAAATAATTCTGTCTGTATTAGATTCAAAATAATATTTAACAGTAACGGTTTTTGATAGCATTTACTCCAATGCTAATTATTACCACAAGTTGTCACATTAATTCTCATAGCATTCTTGATGTAGTTATCGTTATACTGTTATGTATTATCCCAATCCAACCTTTTATACAACCATTATTATTCTAGTCAAGTCATAGTATTTAACTTTTTACACAAATTAATTGACATTATTTACAATTAAACTTAAACACTAGGGAACTTAATCTTCATAATCTGTTAAAATCATCTATAACTATCATGAAAAGAAGATTAAACTACTGATAAGTACTGGATTAAAATTTATATCTGATAAGGCAAATTATTCTTCTTATTATTATTGTTAACTTTATTTAAAACAATAAATTTATTATTATCAATTTTATTCTAGTTATAATGTCAAATTACTAATGTTATGCCATGTGCATTACTACAAATAATAATAATAATAATAACCAGTCTAGAATGTCAACAGTTAACTGTCATTTATTTCTTGCGTTATCAATTTAATGAATCTATGTGAATATTAAATTTATTGATGTACAACTAGAAGCTTATTTTCATGACTAAATAATTTAGGGTTAATCATAATGATATTTAAGTGCACCCGATATATGACCAAGTTACGTTTGCGGTATTACCAGGGCAACTTCTAACGTTTGAACCCACTCTTACGAATGACAATAAATCAGAAGGCAATAAACGATGGAAAGGAAGTTATATTTGATAGTGAATAGAGCGGCAATGGAATAACAACGTCTAAGCTGGCAAATTAGAGAGAGAGATGCTTTCCACGATGCGGCGTGAAGTGATCTGGTGGTGATGCGTGACCGGGCGCCTTCAACTTAGTAGTATCCGCTAAAACAAACATGGTCAGCATCAATGTCGAGGACCTATGTAACTATTTATTTTGGGGATTATTTACCGCTACAATATTTTACATCATTTTAATTTATACGTGGACAATGACATCATAATACTGTAGTATGAATTATATTAAAGTTTGGCGAAGTTCGGGGTGGGGAGGAGGGTGGGGAAAGATTACTTGGAGCGAAACTTACGAAACCAATGTCATTCATTTAAGGTTGAGTATACCTGTATCTAATACTCAAAACCACCAGCAGTCAATTCAGAAATATAATAAAACTTTTGACTGCAATCAATACAGTGTTATTTTGACGCGGATTTTCAGATAGAATATCAACGAGAAGACAAAAACTTTTCAAGAATGTTGATAAACTTTAGACTTGAAATATTTTAATAAATTTTTTCATTAGTATTAATTCTACTGGAGATCAGCGGTGCCCTTAACTATCATAACAGAGTTACATTGCGAAGTTGGATGATGCCTGTTTGAATCTCAATGGGAGTAACAGTTGTTTCAAGACTCTAAGTCCACTTTAATACGAATGTCTTCTAGCATGAAAACTCAGTCAAAAAGTGTCCTGTTGATATTTTATTCATGATCAAAGTGATAATTTTTCTTGATTCCATACAGGAAACAGAAACTACTTTTATAGAAATCCCGTATATATGTTATTCGTTTACATCATATCTGTAGAATTAGAATTTCTTTCAGAGAACCGATAAGCAAAAAGAAATCAACTTAGTGAAGTGCTTTAACTTGTTATTTCAATCACTGTTTGTTAAAATGATAGAGAATTACCATTACAGCAATAATTCTGTTAAAAAGCCAACTATGGTAATATCAATCTATCACCTACAATACTTGACTTTTTCATATCTGAAATTGATGGATAAACGGTATGCACAACTGACAAGAGCCAGAAAGTTTAATTAGCGGATAAACGGATTCCTCATAACAGAATTCAAGCATTCATTACTAAAATGTATTAGGTTATTCAACTTTTTGTCAATTTATATATTCTTCATTCGTTTCTACCTATTTACATTTCTCCTTTCAGTAAACATATGAAGTCCACTCGATAGACTAAAGTTGTAAACAAATCTCACATCTAAATAGATTGTCTGATTTGTAATTGTGTCTTATCCTTGTCAGTTAATCAACCAAGTTGGGAACATTCATCATATTTACGAATTGCGCCCACGTCGAAATTGTCATATTTACTGAAATAGAGTTACGTAATTTAAACAATTAATAAATCTTTTTCTGTCACATAACATGATCCTTATATAAATTTCAACTATACAAAATTCATGTGGTTTATAGCTTTTGCTCTGGTAAATTAAGGAAATCTAATCACTGACCACCTTTCGTTAGTTAGATAAAGTTATTTATTATCATTTAATAAAAATATACAATCAGTGAATTAAGGTATTCTTTCTTGTTACTTAATCATATCAATGGGATTAAGTGAAATATGGAAATATTACGAGTAAGAATCAAAGGAATATGAGGAATAATTAAATAGGAGTGATAAGGGGCGGATAGCTTAAGATTGCAAATAGGTTAAGGTAACGATAGGTTAGGTGAGTATTAAGTAAGAAAATGATGCATACTCGTCTTGCACATAAGGTTCAAGTTGTGTCTATATAGATAGTCATGGCTTCTGCTGTGTTAAGAATTTAGATACAAGAGTTATAGGCAAATAGGCTTATCAGACAGCCTTAAAAGCATCTAATAAGGTTAGTCGAGTGTTTACACTTAAGTTTACAATTATTATTCGCCTATAAAACCAAATTGTGAACATTAATTTGCATTCTTGTTGAAAGCGAACGCTGACTATGATCGTGTATCTTGCTTTACAAGAGAATGTTAACTACTCTATGCACATGGAGGAGATTAGAGAGCTAATCATCTAAAGATAAATAATATAATTTCATGCTAGCGAAAATTAATCGTAGTTATCTGGATTAAACGTCCTGATAATTATTACAGATAAAGGGTCTATAGTCTGCTACTCAAAGCTTGCTCTTAGGTAGGTAGCGAATAACGCTTAAATTAAAAGTGAATTCGATGAGAGAATATAGTCAGCCGTACACTGGAAAAGAATATTCGTCGTTGAATCGGAAAACGCTCATTTATTCATGTTTAGACTAGTCGATTTAATGAAGCGTTATTTATGGGAATTTAACAAAAACCATATTTACTTATAGAGAACTTGTTTAAGCATGAAAGATGCATAAGGATAGCAAAATTTGATAATTAGTTCAAAACAATTCAATTTATTCACGTAAATTAGCTGTGTCTTCCATAGTTAGTTGATGTGTTGTTGATTACTTCCATTGAAGTTACAACCGATAAATTCAACAAAATTAATATCACAGTTTTCAAAAAAAAATATTATTTACAGGTAGTACGGTATGTTTATTATATTCTCGACGAGATATGTGAAAGTAAATTATGTCAAAATGGTTGAGTAAACACCTAGTTACATTGATATATTTTGACAGCTTCGTATTTTTTGAGCTGGAGACAATTTTCTTGTGAAGCATTAATTGACCATCCTTAACATTATCATTATCTATGTGAAACAAACTAGGATGATGCTGCTTTAAAGGAAAATAAAAGTTCCTTAATAAGTGCCTATTTATAAATTTGTCTTTCCTTTATCCAGAAGTCCCTCACATGAGTCATCAGTTATCTCTACCACTTCATGAAACGGTTTTCTATTCTAATTATATAGTGGTGTCACTCGAATGCAAATATTGTAATGTAACTCGTTTGTAATGTATTAAGCTTTGGGCAAAATTGATTTTGTTACTGTTGTTGGCACAACACCGCTGCCAGTGAAGATGATTGGAGAGCTGGATTAGAACCTGTAGTTAGACATTTACAATGGAAGCATCTTACCCATTAAACTGCTATTACCATTAATGAGGCAAATTAGTGTCTAAATGCTCTATTCCCACTTTAGTAATTACTCATAATTCTTTTAATTAGTCTATAGCTAATGTACTGCTTGTGTATAGTAAGTTAATTATTGTAATATTTAACGCAAATAACTTTTAGTTTGTACAATGTATACTGAATAATTCGTTAGGAAAGTGAACAATGAACTAGTGAATTCATTACATATTTACAAATCGAAAGTCTATTTTGCTGTTTACTTGATCTAATCAGATGTTTTAGAGACAGTGAACACAGATTGTACCAGATTGTTGAATGAATAATATTGAACTTGTATTTCAGAGTAAGTGAGTTCTATTGTTATTATCTACTACTATAGACTGAAAATTACTCAATCCAATTGTCTTTTATAATCTAAAATGTGATTAAAAGTAAGAATGAACTTTTTAAATCTAATTTACATACCATTAACTACTTGTCATTAATGAATTGTTTCGACAGATTCCATTAACATCCAATGTCTATTGTCGTTGATAATTCTACTAGGTCAATTTTATCTACTCTATTCATCAATTATATTTAATCATAAGAAAATAATCAATTAATTAAAATAAAAAAAAGTACATAGTTGATGATGTAATTATTCATTACATTTTTATTTTAATAAATTATTTGCGTAAAAATTTCATTTGAACTCATAGTAACTGCGTTTCTTACAAGATTAGTCTTTTTTTACATATGAGAAGTGGATTAAAAAATTATGCTAAAGGGTAGACAGTTTAAATAGGATAAAGTAATAGTGTGTTAACTCATTAATTGCTGTTCTTAGTTATCTGTGTGTGCAGACAAAATAGCTAATGCTTTAAAGTTTTCATTTATTACTTTGTATGATATGATAAAACATGATTTAGATGTGTTCATTCTTCGTATTTCTTTTGAACTAGAATTAGAACGTCTAATGTTTTACTCTTTGAACATATATGTCCCGTTTCTACTGTATCTGTTAGATTTAACTTAAATTTGACTTTTATCCTTTCACCACTAACTTTATAATGTTATTTCTGTCTGAGGTAAATTGAACAGCTGTACATTAGTGCCACTACTGACAGTGAATATACCTAACCGACCGATTTCAAGTTACGTCACTGTTTTTCCGCTTATATATATATATATATATATATATATATTTATATATCTTTATAGAAATGTGTTTGCATGAAATTTGTTACCAATATTGTTTGAGGTCACATTGCTGCAAAATTTATCATTCAGTTGATGTTCCTCCATTTTATCGAACGACAATTACGAGTCAAACCAATAATATGAATTATCGCCAAGTATTCTCTCATTGGATTAAATTGACCACAGTTAGGGTTGGAAAAGTTTCAAAACATGACAAAATACCTCAGCTTATAAAATTCGCACTACAACGCAAATATGTATATTCATCATTTACGAGCCTTATAGTGAAAAGGTGAAACGGTGGTGAGGATATGATTATTTAAAGTATGAGAATCTATAAGACGAAGTGTAAAATATCTTTAGTAGATTTGACGAAAGGTCATGTACAGTTTAAAAAAAGGGGGAGAACTTAAACCAAGTATAATTTGTGGAATGATTATAGAATGGATGGAAAATAATAAGCGTGTATTGCATAACGTAATACAAACTGCCAAATAACTAAAATGAGTGATATTAATAACTGGTTTAATAATAATAATAATAATTGATGGAAGTGGGAATTCTACCATTGGATGCCGACCCAGTGGTGCAGATGGTTAGGCGTTCGCGTCAACCTGATGCCTTTGGTGCGGAATCTGGGGTGTGCACTGCTGAGGAGTTCAGTGCTCCCTGGTTTTCAATGGTACCATGCCAATATCAGTGTGTAATATAATCAATCAAATAAATAACCAGTCTTCATAAAAATAACTATCCCGATTTAACAATAATAATGATAGCAATAATGATATTTAATCAAATTTATCATGGAAGTAACAAACTAACAATTGTCCCTTTTGAATATACAGATTGGCTTGAGTCTTTTGATTGTTACGGCTTCAGTGAATCGTAATGAATGTGTATTCATTTGTCGACTCATTATTTGAAGAGATCCATATATGAAGGTCATTAATATTGGTATATATCAAAAAATTTCGTACCATTTCTTCACCTTAAAATAACATTCTACATATTACTAGGCACTTTCCATATGTATACTGTCACCTAGACAATCTCTCACTTGAAATGATAAAATAGTTCAATGTGACAAACGACTGTATCAATGAGTATGAACAATTATGAACATGCGTATTATCACACCAATCGGTAAATAGACACATCAGTGCTAAGTCAGTCTATTAGTTAATACAAAATATTGATAAATATCTATAAGTGTAGATATCAGGCCAGGAAAGAAAACAATCAAAATAAATATGAAAGCAACAGCAAAGTAATCAGCAACAATAATCAATCAGATTCTAGGTTCAATGAACAACGAGTTCAAATATTATGTTTAATGTATATATCACTTTCTTTTGAACTGTCTACCGATAATGTTGTCTAAGAAAATAATAGAGCCTTAACGATTAAGCAATCGACTTCAGAGAACACCGCCTATGCTATAAATATTCTCTGTAATCTCTCAGATGATTAAATGCAACGCAGTTATTTAAATTAAATTGATGTTAATATATATATACCACCGCGTTTACTACTAGACCACTGGGTCCAGATAGTCACACTTGTCTAGTGGTGAACGAGGTGGAGCTCGAAACGAAACGGACTGAGTTCGAATCCCACTGTAAACATCAACATTAGGTTGCAGGTATATCCAACAGATGAGTCTGAAGTAGGACGGAACGCGTGTCCTGGATTCCATTTGTTAGTCACAATCCGACTTAAATAATACTTGTGAATAATTCGTTATTTCGACGTGATCCGCTCAGGATACACATATAGCAATAGATACTTACCAGCTTTAGTCTATAACAAATCAACCGGAATACACAAGTTCATCCTAATACTATTGATAATACGTTAGTACTACCACTCATTTATTGTGTAAAGCTCAGAGCAATTAATGTAACAAGCATTATCTCTATATACTATAGTTACGTTTTACAATTGTTGATCATTTTACCAATATACATGTTAGTTAACTTTACATTATTTAGTTTGATAAGCACATGTCAATTACAAAAATTACATCAATAGATTACATGTTTCTATAGGCACTGAATATTTAGTAAATCAAATTAGTATCCAATCTTTCATATTATAAACGTTTAGCCAAACTGAACAATTTTCTTAAACATTTAACCTCAATATATTTGATTTTAATTGGGATGGTTATTTTTGTGGAGATTGGTTATTTTATTTGATTGGATATATCACAGATTGATGTTAGCAGGATACCATTGACAACAAGGGAGCACTGGACAGCTGTTTTGTTCTAGTGTGGAACTCTTCAGCAGTGCGCACCCACGATTCCGCACAAGGGGTTTCTATTAAATCCAAATGTAGCTATCTACATCCATTAAACATTTCGTGTATTTTCAATAATTCCTATACATTCAGTAGATGATTCCAGTTAATATAGTAGAATAGAGCAACAATTTATTGAAACATTTCATTGACATAAAATTGAATGATAAGGAGATAACATTTAAATTTCTACAAAAAGACAAAGAAGAAAACTTTTCTGTTAATAAATTAATGATCATTAAGGGATATTCATCATCTATGAAGTTTTATTGACCTACTGAATTTTTTTTAATTGATGATAAATTTTTATGAGAAAATTAACTACATCTAATTATATATTTAAGTTGGATTATGACTGGCAAGAGGAATCCAGGATGCGCGTTTCGTCCTATTTGGGATTCATCGGCTGGATGTACCTGCATCCCAATGTTGATGTTCACACTAGGATTCGATCTGATTATTCTTCAATGTTTACTTAGATTCTCTTATTGTCGGCTAACAGTTCACAATTCAGCATTGTATTAATTGTATAATGTGGTTGTGTATGATTAAATTGTAAAAGGTTTTCAATGTATGGATGAACCATCTTGATTGGTTTATTTCAATCCTGTCAAGAATATTATCAATAACATTCAATACTCATCAATATGTTATAGATAAATATGTAAAGTATTGAATGCTAACTCAATAGTCATAAGAACACTCATAAGTTTGTTTTAATGTGTATGTAGTTGACATACCAGGGGAAATACTTCATGGATCAGTAATACTTTTTTTTGGTTTCCAGTAGTTCTTCAGTAGTATTAATAGTAAGATACTGAATACCTCATATTCGAATGTAGTTATAATTTCTCAGCATAACGTATCCAATACTGTAATGAAATTCACAATTTACAAACCTTTATTATATGAATATTCATAGAATACGTATAAACAGTGATTATCTCTAATTAATACTTTATAGTAAATGATTACGATCAATCTTGCTATCATGATATTTCATTCGTAAATCTATTTTACGTATAGATTCTATAATGATTGAAACTGGTTTCATTAAAGAACAAAGGCAGAGGAAAATGTACTAACCAGTTCTGTAGAATTTTTTTCAGTTCCTCATCATTTAATTTCTCTTTACCTCAGAACCCTTTATCAAATCCAAGAAGATACAATTAACAGATATAATAAGTTAATGAAGAGAAAGGAATCAACTCATGTCTACAAAGAAGCTTGTGTAGACTGCTGAACTTTTTAGGCATCATATAATAAAAGTATGCTAAATTAAATGTCAATTGTCTCTTAGATGTTTCAGCGTTCTAACAATTAGCTGTACTATTATGTAATCAATGAAAGTTCAAACAAAATTAAAGCAAAGCGATTTGTAGAACAGATTTAGTTCATTTCATATTTTATGGCTTCTGGTTACATACAAGTGGCCTAAAACTATAATTACTATTATATATAGCTAGTTATGTTTACCGCAAAATAATATTATTTGAGTTTCATTAAAAACCATGAAACAGTGGACAGATGTCTTGTCCTTGCATGGGGTTCTTCAGTCATCGAAACCATTAATTTATCATCCCGGGAGTTGAACCAAAGGCTATTAGGTCTTACAGCAAAGGCTTAACCAGCCGTACCAAATAATCGGCCTCCAGTGGTCAAATTTCCACTCATAACAATTAAACCTAGTACCTATCTTTATTAAACAACCCCACTTCAACTATTATTATTACTGTCCAAATGCTGCATCTTATAATCAGTGAGGCTCATATTTAATTATACTTGTATCTAACATCGCCAGTCAGATTGAAAAGTATTTATATTTTGAAAATGAATCATGTAATAAAGAGACTGGGGGGGGGAATGCTATAAATACAGATTACGAAACAAAATGATATAACTTTAAGACTAACATGTGACAACATAATCTGATCGAGTGGTTAATATAAAATCAAATTTTAGCATCATGAAGTCTGTAATAATGAAATTATAAAATATGATAAAGCACTGTAGTAAATAACAAAAGTATAATTAGAGAGTTTGTAGAGATAGTTAATTGTCAGTTTTGATATCACCAATTGATCTGAATCAGACAACCATTGCTCACCTAGAAGCACTGGACAGCCATTTCGTCCTAGTGTGGGACTCTTCGGCAGTGCGCATTCACGACCCCATCGAGGATCGAACCTATGACCCTCTGGCTGCGCAGTGAACGCTTTATAATTGGACCACTGAGTCGGCTCCTAATGGTTCAGTCAATTCGCGATACGTTGCGCAACCTTCTCCATGCTATTGGTGGGTTACTGCTCCACACCCGACAAGGTTTGCTGCATTCTCTTTTAATGTACAAAAGTTAGGCCGATAACAATGGCCTCTTTCTATGCTTTGTAGAGATCATCACCATGAAGTACTTTCAATGTGACATTTGTATATAGAACAATAAAGCCTAATATTAACTCATTATTCATTCTATGTGTTGTCTTTTTTAGATACTATAATATATATCATGTTAAGTATACTAATAATGGTAATTGTAATTTTAGGCTCCATGTTCAACTGATAAAAATCTATGAAGTTTATTCATTCTATTTAGGAAAACTTTCAGTTTTCTTTTTTTTTTTATAAAATACATCATGTTGTATAGAGTTTTTGAATGAATATTTTAACTTAGATTATTTATAAAAAAAAAAACAATCAAGTTAAATCACATCTCCAAAACTCAACTTGATTTACATTCAAGTAGCTAAAATGAAAAAAAAGAAAAAGAAAAGGAACAAATTGATTGAAATCACAATTGTATTATTATAATCCACTTTAAACATGAAGTTTGTCACCGTGAGAAATTTTTATTGTTTCTAAGAGGAGAAAAAGTAATAATAATAATAATAATAAATGGTGTTTGTTAATTGATTACACGTTTATTCTTCCATTAGTTTCTTTTAAGAGTCAGTAGTTTGTTGTATAGCTGTTTTCTTTTACTAATGAATTCTATAATATACAATATGTATATACATGAAGATTGACAAGTATTTAGTAACATACAGAAAAATTTAGAGAGAAAATTTATTTAAAGATTGTGGGGGGGGGGAAAGGGGAGTGGAGGGGGAGTCGGAGGAAATTAAGTGGTGATGCAACAAAATATTCTAAAATATGCATAATTGCATAATTATAGTTTTAAGGGGGGGGGAAGGGAGAGAAAAATCATATAACAATTAACCAACTGTAGAATAATATGACTAAAATAAGTTTTCCATCATTTTGTTTAGTATACAAACATAGAAATGACTTGAAGTAAAGCGAAATTTTGTGTAGATAATTAATTCGCATTAAATTAAAATGTAATTAAATGTGAATAGATTAATGAAATAGAAAGAAAAATGAAATGTAGAATTCCAGGTTAGTTTATATAAGGAATGAAGTATATTTCAATTGGGATGGTTATTTTTGTGAAGATTGGTTATTTATTTGATTGAATATGTCACAGATTGATGTTGGCAAGGGTACCAGGGAGCACTGGACAGCTGTTTTGTTCTAGTATATCACAAATTGATGAAAGTAGGAATTCTACCATTGGATGCCGACCTAGTCGTGCAGATAGTTAGACATTCGCCGTCAACCTGAAGCCCTTGATGCGGAATGTGGGGTGCTCACTGCCGAGGAGTTCCACACTAGAACGAAACAACTGTTCACTGCTTCCTGGTTTTCAATGGTACCCTGTCAACATCAATCTGCGACGTGTTTAATCAAATAAATAACCAATCTCCACAAAAATAACCATCCCAATTGAAATATACTTAATCCTGTGACATAATGGATTAAGTATATATTGAAACGTACAGTGTATAACAGTATCGTGTTAGATAGGAATTGTTACGAATAATATCAATTCATGGTGACACAAATAATGTTTAATTGATTTGTTATAATTCGTTAATGATCACATTTCGCAATGCTACATTTATTTCATTAACTTCTGGCATATAATCTCTTCCTATCTCCTTCTCTCCATATATATAGTTTGATTGGTCTTCCCGCTCTCCCATATTGTTCAAACATTCCATGTACTTATAAAAATGTTTGCTCTGGTTGTTAGAAGGGGCATCGGCCTCATGACTTCTGAAGAATTTCGGCATTCATCATGAGGCGTTATAAACACTCCTTCCACTTCCAGGGTAGAGTTGAAATGGTTTAGCCTGCTTATTCTGCCTAGCGTTTTTTCTCAGCAAGCTCAGGTTTTATGGGACTAGAATGCTAGCCCAATGTCCAACCTTCCTCCTTTACTCGGGCTTGGGACCGGCAATAACCCTAGGAGAGCTACAGGCGGAGTTCTCCATATATATAGTTATCTTTTATATTAGACATTTTATAATGGCAGTTAACAAACAAAATATAAGCTCCATTTTTCATGCTTAACGTAGCCCTATCCAATATTATAATATGAAGTTGACAATACGGTGAAACCAAACTTTGCCGACGAACTTGTATTACTACCAATGACCTTGAAGCACTTTTAAACCAATGAGGATGGACTGGCAAATAAAATCATTATATATTAACAAAAATGATCACATTTTTAGAAAAAAAATAACACATGATACACTATTTTCACATGATTTATGAACTTTTGGGAGGTGGAGACGAGTTCATTGAGTCTGAATTCAAAATATGAGCGATATAGGAACTCATCCATATGGCTACAAATCATGCTGTTTCTAAAACCTTTATAGGGTATAAGAAACTCCTTCAGACGTGACCAGTATCCTTCGATGTTTTGTGTGTGAATACCAGTACTTCAGTTCACAAAATGTCTTTCGTGGACTACGACATGGTGAACATATACAAGCCTATGAATAGGCCGATAAGCTCTCCAGTCGTCAGTATAAATAGTGAATCCTGGTTGAACGTACATCCGGATTATTAGTATCAGGGTCCTTGCAGTTAGATCTGGGACATACTGGAAGTGTCCCTTCCATAATATCATGTCGTAAATACCAAGAACCTATCGGTAAGTTTAAAGCAATTATTACTTACCCGTTCTGATTTTAGGGATCTTCCTCTATTGTATTTTATCTTTCTAATGACTGTTTCTTTCATTACAACAATTAGTCCTACGCGTTAGATTCAAACTCAGCACCATTTCTGAGAATATATCTCTACAGCGCTGATACTTCGCTTACATTTATAAGAGACAATGCTAGCCTAACAGGCAACTGCATAACCCACAATACAACTAGCATGCAGGTTTGCCAAAGTGTCAGTTTAGACTGGTTAAAGAAACTGCCTGTTCTTATTAATTTCTTTCACCGGCAACCATTACAAGGAAAGATGACTCCATTTCGACAATCTGCGGATTGTGCTTGAGCCATATTGAGCCCACAATCACGTATCAAATCTCTACTAAGTAATCTGATAGCTTATAGATTAGAAATAATAACTTCCTCATAGCAAACTCCAATCAGCTGATCTAAAGTAAACAATTCGAACTAGAATGAGCGCGCGACCCTGGAACAATTAACTTGATTTTCATTGGCCTTCTTAAGTTCGTCGGCAAAGTTTAGTGTTATCCCGGTAATTGATTACCACCACTAAAATGTAGTTCTATCACAGAGAATCATAGTTTGTATTAAATTATAGATAACTTCTAATGTATTTTACCTGTTAAGTTAAAGATCAACCTTTGTGTTGTTCAGAATTCGCAAACTGCCCAATAAAATATAGAAATAACATACAAATTTTGATTAAGTAGCAGTCACAGTATTCATTTCAAGTTCCTATATACTACTTAATTAATAAATAGATCATCCTACTAACTGCTTAATGAAGAGCCCTTATATTTGATTCTGTTTTATCTAATCTACATATTGTGCATAATTGTATAGTCGCATTTGGATAGTTTAAACACTATTATAACTGTAACAAAGTTTAGTTATTTTCGCAAAGCTCATCACACTATCTGAGCATGTTCCATTTGATAAACTTAAATTCTTGTTACTCATCTACGTATTTAAGTAGTCGTATTAGAAGTTTGCTTACTATTTATAAAAACTAGGTATTAAGTACTGAAAATAGTCATCCGTGTACAACTCTTCTATCCTTTTCTTCAACAATTCTCCGATAAACATCCATCAACTTGATATAGAATGTTAATACAAACTTGATGATAACATAAAACTTACTTATGAATTGACGATCCTGAAATCTAGGTATAAGAAATGTCACTATACTAATGAATAATAACTTCTACATAACTAGTATCCAAAGTGACTTTAAAGAAAACTGCTCTTCTGTAAATTTTTTTAAAGTAGAAAACAGAATTCAAATTTTTCAGATGCTTGATTAAAGAAGCATCGTATTCAGTTTTTACCCATTCAACCTTTCTATTAACAACTAAAACCTAAATTTCTAGACAATCCAGTACAGTGAATTATATTGAAGTCAATGACTTAACATTCATTGGATCACAATTCTAACTTCAATTGACAATTCAACCGAGTCAGTTAAAGTGACTTAATTATCTATGAAATTTCAAGAAGGCGATTACCAGCATTTATCAATTCTTCAACTAAATCAACATCCTAGAAAATTTTACACTTAACTTGAATAAACAATTGTTGTGTTGATTTAATGGAACTGTTTATTTCACTTAGCAATTAAATAGCAAGAATCGTTCAGAATATGAAGTATCTTCCTTTAAATAAACTGAATTACATATTTGGCATATAACATGAATTATTTATACATATTTCTGTTACGTACATCATATAACACAAATCTATGCATCTCATGGGAGTCGATAAACTGATTTTTATCAATGACTTTACTCTTTGAATAATTTAACAATTTAATCAAAATGATTTTAATATGCATTTATACAATACAACAAACATCATTACAATAGGTTAAGCATTTTATTTTATGATTAGTCACTATAATCATAACAACAATAAAAGCTGACATAATGACAAATAGTCTTTAGGGAGGAAAGTATAGATCATCTCTTGACTCATAAATAACATTATTTACGCATACAATTCTACTATCAATAAATGCATACATTTTATTGTTTTAATATGTAATGCTATATGATATATTTTTCATCTTGAGGAATAAACAGCTGATGTAATGGTACTTCGTATAGTTAATTTTAGGTTCTTCAACAGACGGATCATCTAAACTAATAACTGCATTGGTGATTATGGACAAGTATTTAATGTCTTAAATCTGTATGTTAGCTGATCACTGGTTATCAAGCTAGATTTTAAATTTGAGTACATGATTTCGTCTGTGTTAAACAAACCATTTCAAACTAGAAAGCATTTGGAAATCGATTCACTTTAGTATGGAACTCCACAGTTGTGCGCTCTTATATCCTATCTAGGGATCGAGTCATAAGTCATTACGCTTTGCAGTGAAAGATCAGATATTAAACCATAACCGTTATGCAATTTATTGAAATGTCAATTCATAATTTATTGTATGACCTCATATTTTGTCATGAATAGTGTTGGGGATTAATAATCCGCAAAATACGATCGTTCATTGAAGCATGCGAAAGGCGTTCTATTGATATTTTGTAAGATCGATTGTAGACTTTTATTAATTAATTCAATTTCAAATGTGATATATAGATACATTTTGCTTCACAATATAATCTTGCCACGAGTCTAGTATTTTGGAACAGCTGTGGGCTCGGAAGAAACAAGTTGTGGTAATCAGACTGAAGTACTAGTATCAGAGATAACTTTCACGTTAATCGTATAGAGAATCGGAGGGATCAGGCATATAATTCGGCTACCTTAGAGACCATATCGCAAAACCGTATTGAGCCAATAAGTATCCACGTGATCGTCACATTCCGACAGAAAACATAATAGCGGCGATGGGGATAAAACAAACAGACTCTACTGCAACCAACGACATCAGTGGCAACGGCTTACCAAAAAACGTGGATTCGACTAAATTGGAGATGCTATTGGAGCAACAGCTGATATTAATTGAATTATTCATTGACTCAAAGACTGTATCCAGCGCAACATCATTTGTCCCTGCCTTCGGTGTTATAACTTCAGTAGATGCAATCGCTAACAGTACAATGGAATTCATTAATGATCCTAACGTAAATATTACTTTTGACACTTTGTTCCGTAGATACGAAGATCTCTTTAAATCAGATTTTCCTTCACAGGACGATGCTTAGAAAGTTCGCTTGTTACTTCAAAAGCTTGCCCCAGCAGAATTAGGCAAATACTGTAACTTTATGTTACTACAAAATCCAAGTGACAGGACATTTGATGAGACATGTAAGTGGCTTACTCAACAATTTGGTTGTACCTCTTCATTGTTTAATACTCGATACCGTTTCCATAAGTTAATTATAAATGAAACGGATGAGTTTCTAACTCATGTTGGTATTACGAATGGAGAATGTGAGCAATTCAAATTAAAATCAATTGAGGAAGACCAATTTAAATAATTGATATTCATTTTCAGTCTCCAAACATACAAATTCGCTGACATTAGAATGAGACTACTGAATTGCCTGGAACAAGATCCAAAACTGATACTGAAAGATATCACAGAGGGATATCAACTACTAGTGAATTTACAACGGAATACCACATTCATTCAATTTGGCGGACACATCAGCTCAGTTCACACACTTCGTATAAAATAACTTGAACTGTTCCTATGCATCTATCACAGTCAACAAATAAACGTAGTCTTCCTTATCCATTAATGAAAATTCCTCCCTCTCCATGTTAGCAATGTGGAACATAATATTCCATCAAGTTTTGCCCATTCAAGCAACATCATTGCCGCTGTTGTAAACGAGTTGGTCATAAGGACGGCTATTGCCAGAAACGATGAATTAATAGACCGAAAAGCAAGGATAAAGCTAGTAGTACAGCTAAATCATTGAGCTTATTGGCAACTTACCAGATAAAGAGACCTGGAGAAAGAAAATTCCTCACTCCACTAAATAACGACCAGCCTGTACGCCTACAGCTAAATACAGAGTCGGACATAACGATTATGTCACAGAAAGCTTGGTGTTCCCTTGGAAAACCCGGAATGCAGAGAACTGAACAGAAGGCAATAAGTGCATGTGAAGGTAAGCTACCCTTAGTAGGGCGGTTACAATGCCCTGTTTCATTTCATGATATAAGTTTCATCGGAACATGCTACATCACTCCCACTGACATAAATCTCCGCAGTCTAGATTGGTTTGGTAGCCTTCATCTAGCAGATATACCTCTCAACTCTATATGCAATCACGTTAAATCTGCTCAGTCTATGAACTACTCAAATGAATGGCCAGGACTGGGTTACTGCAAAACCATGGAAGCAGCGCTAAAACTAAAGACTGATGAGTCACCAGTGTTCAGACCCAAAAGACCTGTTCCTTATGCATCCCTGGCAAAAGTCGATGAAGAGCTCACACGACTGCAGCAGCAAGGAGTCATAAACCCGGTTACTTCCTCAGACTGGGCAGTTCCTATTGTCGTTATCAAGAAACCTAAAGGATTTATACGTATCTGCTCTGATTTCTCAACAGGTCTCGAAGCAGCCTTAGAAGAACACCAGTATCCCCCCTACCAGCACCAGATAATTTGTTTACTATCCTCAACGATGGTTGTTATTTTGCAAAACGCGACCTCGCTGGTGAATACTTTCAAGTTGAAATTGCGCCTGAATGCCAAAACCTTCTGACGATGAAAATACACACCGTGGTCTGTTTCAATACAACCGAATGCCGTCTGGGGTAAAAACCGCCCCTGCTATTTTTCAACAACTGATGGACACGATTCTTTCTGATATCAAAGGAGTTGTAGTATATTTAGATGATATTTTGGTTTTTGGCAGATCTCCTGCAGAACTTTGGAATCGAGTTGAGGCAGTTCTACAACGAATCTCAGAAAATGAGTTCAGACTCTGTCGTGAAAAATGTCAATTTTTCTTGAGGTCAGTAAAATATTTAAGGTTCATTTTTAATGAAAGGAGTTCAAGCGAACCTGAAAACTTGCATTTTCCCACTAATCTCAATGAATAAGGTCACACAGTATACTATTAACCGCGTGAAATTATAAATGTTAACAAATTAGATGTCGACTTAATAATTTATACGTTAAGAGTTGAATGCGAAACCTGACGGCTTTAGGTTCTATTAGCTGAGAAGATACGACTGTGCATCACTGAAGCCTGTCATACTAACATGAATTAGTTTATTAGTATTGTCTAGTCTTCAGTAGTTATCTAAATCAGGTCGATTAATACAATCAAATTCAAATTAACCAGTCTCCTTGAAATCACTATGTTGTTTATTCGTGAAGAATTTTATTATGAAATCATGTAACATAAATTGGCATAATAGTGAAGTGCACCCGATATATGACCAAGTTACGTTTGGATTATTACCAGAGCAACTTCTAACGATTGAACCCACTCTTACGAATGACAATAAATCAGAAGGCAATAAAGGATGGAAAGGAAGTTATATTTGATCGTGAATAGAGCGGCAATGGAATAACAACGTCTAGGCTGGCAAATTAGAGAGAGAGCTGCTTTCCACGATGCGGCCTGACTTGATCTGGTGGTGATGCGTGACTGAGCGCCTTCAACTAGTAGTGTCCGCTAAAACAAACATGGTCAGTATCAATGTCGAGGACCTATGTAACTATTTATTTTGGGGATTATTTACCGCTACAATAGTATAAATCAATAAGTAACGTCTAAACTGAAATATTTTAAAACACTTAATTACGTAGATACAAATACTTATTGTGTACACATGAGATATATAATTCTGCAGTAGATTATTAGTAAAACTAAAATATCAAGAAGAATATTTACTGTCAAACAATTAATGTGAACTGTTGAAGAGTACTGCCTTAATTTAGCTGATTAGCTACATTCAGTTGTGATCTTATGCATTTCATTTGTTTATATACTACTATACATTGTTTATTAGGGAACAATATTGTCTGTTGTGTAACGTTCACTGAAAGCTCAGCTCTGCATATTAAATGAGATTCAAAACGCTAGTAAATAAAAATTAATTATGCATTTGAAGAGAGATTCTAATATAAACTACTATTTACTGATTGCTACGTGAAAACTATGGAGTATTTAATAAACTCTTTGCATTAAGGTAAAACTCTATAAAAGTGAACACTTACTACTTGACATAAGATTGAATTATAAACCTTTAAGTTTCACGATAAACAAAACATAGATGGATTATAAGATGTGAAGGTAATCTACTCAGTCAATAAAGACATCTGGACTATCTGATTCTGGATGATTCATAATGTATTCCTATCAGGTCCTAGAGATTAGGACCTAGTGTTCCATTGTGAATCATATAAAGTTCATAGCATGCACAGTTTATTCAATAAAATGAGAATTAAAAGTGATTCGCGTTCACATTCTCTAATCCAATATAAAATACTTAGCAGTAAGAGATAAAATGTAATTAGGATGAACTTTCATATTCCAGTTGATTTGTTATAGACTGAAGCTACTCAGTTCTGTTGCTATAAATGAATCCTGAGCGGATTGTCTCGAAATAGTGAATTATTCACAAGTATTATATTAAGTTGGATTGTGACTAGCAAGTGGAATCCAGGATGAGCGCTCCGCCCTATCTCGGACTCATCGGCTGATGTACCTGCATTCCAATGTTGACGTACACAGTAATAAACGTGGTGGTGTTTGACACGAAATGGACTGGGTTCGAACCCCACTGTGAACATCAACATTGGGTTATAGGTACATCCAGCCGACTAGTTTCAAATAGGACGAAACGTGCATCCTGGATTTCGCTTGCTAGTCATAATCCAACGTAAATAATAAAATGCAATGAAGATCTTTTAGTTACTGGAACAGATATTTTGCCAGGGACCCTAATTATATCTGAAAAAAGCAGTGGTTTAGCAACTATGCCCTAGAGAAATTATTCGACTCAATATTTGCAATATCATCGTCTCTGATACTGTCAGAGATAATGAAACTAATCATGATTTTAAATACATGCTTACAACTCATGCTCACCAATATATAATGTAGATCGGTTTCCTGTTAATTATACACTATTCACTAAAAATTGCAATGTCTACCCAAGTGATATTAAATGCCCGTGACTATTAGAATGAACGTCCCAAACTAGATTTTACTATTGATGATACTAGACAAGTAACCTATTGGTTAGGAAAAGCTACTTTTTCATGGGCGCTCATAAAATACTTCAAAATATTTCACCATGGTGCCACACGTGCAACTAAATTATAACTGAATAGTCTATCTGTCATAAGTATATACATATTCTTACAATCCTGATTCTATTTTCAACAAACATAATGTTAGTTTAGCAAGATAGACACTTAAAATCTGCTTTATTAATAACACGTTATATTCCCGTCATTGTCCTTAAGCAGAACTCCTCAATGTTTTTCTTGTAATGTGAATTGTAAGCTTGATCTTTAGCTTTAGTAAACAATTTTTGGAAGAGAAAATGAAGGCAAAATTCTTACATACTGTTTACAATGAACAATTGTTTCTACCTAAACATAAACAGTGATTTATACTACTTATTTTATTTCTAGTAACAAAACTGAAACAACTAAAAACCATTTACAGATTTTCATACCATATTAATGAACAGTTACATTGATTAACTTGTATATCATCTTCTAAACAGAGGTCTTAGTAATGTAGGCCTATCATATTTCATTTTAAACGGTATTGTGTACAATCACCATCGTAATTTGGACAGATAACTATTGTTTTCACAACTTTTTAATTTCTCGCAAATACCTGGAACATTTTTTGAAGTAAGGGTGATCAGGAGTAATATGAGGACGTTAATTTAAAGTTTACGACTGATAACAAAAACTCTAAGATATTCTTACTGGCAGTGAATGTTACTATATTTGGTTACAACCTGATGTTTTAACTTCTTAAATAACCTATGTTATATTCACTTTGACTAAGGGATGTATGCTTTCACCAGTTGTGCCAATTATTTTCATTAATTAGGTTCATTTCATCTATCCAATATATTGTTTATAAATGTTGCTTGAGATAACGACAGAATAAACGAGTTTCATTCAAGACTACAAAAACGTAGTTTTTAGTTGTACCAAGAATTAGACATTTAAGCTTTTGTTTCTCAGTGATTTCTAGTTACGCTACTTATTGAAAAAAATAGTGTAAAGCTTCAAGAACCTACTGATTTAAGTTTTGTGATAGTCGATATCGTAAATTAGTTAGGATTATGCAAAACACTGAAAATCAAGGAACAATAAATAAGTGTTTCAGACATTTCAAGAGATCTTGATTGTTGGGGACAGTGTCTTCAGGTCATGAAGTAAGAGCGTTAAATACTGAATTCAAAGTTAGAAATTAAAAGACTAAATTATTAATATTTCTGTTAATCCGATAGTTCAGCAGTTATATGCGATTAAAATCTGACCATTAATTTTAGAATCATCAGTTGAGTATGTTTGGAGATGTAGGTAAACATAAACACCATACTAGAAATTCACATTAGATACAGAGACATAGCAACCACGTAAACGTTCGATGCATAAATAGGTGAGTGAAGATACCTTTCTAAATGAATAGTGACACATTTGCTAACCAATTCGTTAGAGCTTTTAAAGCCAGATTCTTGGAGAAACTGGTTTTAAATATTCTTATAACTCTTCTGCGTATCCTGCTAAACTACTAAACAAATCGTATACAACTCGTTATGTATATTTGAATTCGTGTATCAGGAATGGCAAGTATATTTTAGTACTAATTAGCTGCCTGAATACAACTTGTATGAGAAATTTCATAAAATTGATTTTATGTCTCTAGGGGAACTAAGCATTTTACTGCTATATATCGCTGTATCATTGGTATTTGTATTTATATGAGTAAACAAAAGCCTTTATATGAACTAAAGAATAAGTAGATTTACATGAAAATTATATGATGCATTACTTCTGATAGTGAAACGATGACTATTTTCCATGAACTTGTCAAATCACCGGTTTTTATTTATTATTTACTACACTCAATATCGTCAATAGTATACTGTTTAGTGTGAAAACAGTATTCTAAATTAATGATTAGTATGGCAAAGTACACGTTCAATGAAATTTTGTTTACCGGAAAATAAATTTGTTTTAACCTAGAGATAAAGTTTATGCTAAGTTTACCTAAATTTAAGTCAGTTTTATGCATTTACCATTCCTCATTTTGTAGAAGGAAGATCCTAAATCTCCGATAGGTCGTTAATTCACTGATATGTAAATATTAAGTCTTTATTATTGATATGAAGTTGTTATTGGAGCTCGTAAAATATATGTAGTATAATGTTAGTTTATGTTGTATGTGTAATACATTTTACCAGTATGTAATAAAGTGGATATTTTTATTTTATAAGGCATCTCCTTCAATGGCGAAAACCGAAAATCCTTTTCTCAGTTAAATCCAAATTACTCTTGTTGTATGTAAGTGATATACAGAACCACTTTAAAAATGTATCGACTCACAAACAATTAAAATCATAACAAAATGTTTATATTTCCGCTAACATTATGTCTTTTTCAGCCAAATGAGAAGTGAGTTCTTGATGAGTATCCTGTCAGTTGTCTTTAATAACGTTTATTCAATGCCTGATACTTTTCTACTATACCATTTTTCGTACAAACTAAAGTGATTGCTTTATATTCTGAGTAAAAAAGTGAAGAGAACACTATTTCCTTATTGTATGATTTTGCTAAAACTTACATAAATGGCCAGAATACAATTTCGTAGTAATGAGAAGCCATGGATTGATTGATTTAATTCCATGTAAGACAGAAAAATAAGATAGCTACTAAAGTTATGGTTTCATACAAAACGGTAGACACAATAGATCAAATTAGGTCGAGATACAGTGTTTGCCTTACATAAATTCGTAGTCAAAGCAAGAATAAACTTTAAGAAGTTCAAATCCACTATTGTGAAGTTTTAAACTGTATGAAGAAATGGTAATAAATAGAAATGAATTATGTAACTGTTCCTATTTAAGACGTATTACTTCTGAACTGACTTCCTTTTATAATACCATCAAAGTAATCTGGATTAATTACATTCATACTTTACAAGTGAATAAGTGTTACAAGTATAAAAAATGTACTTCATTTAAACAGTTTGACATAACAAAAACTGAATAAGCATATTTTGGGAGGAATGTTCAACTAAATTAAGCGTTAATTAATTGTGAGTTAGAGAGGTGGAAAAATGAAAAGGTAAGATTGTTTTAGAAGAAAATTATTTAACTAATACAGAGTTGAATGTTTTGTAGCTACAAGTCACGTAACAAATAGTTTTTCTGTTTAATTCAATTTTGATAGCACGAATTGATCTGAATCAGACAACCATTGATCACCTGGAAGCACTGGACAGCTGTTTCGTCCTAGTATGGGACCCCTCAGCAGTGCGCATCCACGACCCCGTCGGGGATCGAACCCAGGACCTTCTGGATCCGCGCGCGAACGCTTTACCATTGGACCACTGAGTCGGCTCCATAATTGTATTTAACATGAGCTCACTAGTGACTAGCTCCTTGAGGTAATTCCCGGAGTTCTAGTGTGAAGACGTGACCAGTAGAGTTCAACCGTGTCAGGTGTGAGGCAGTAACTCACCAATGGCATAGAGGAGGTCGCGCAATGTATCACGAATTGGCTGAATTGGAAATATTAACCCTTTGGGAGCCGACTCAGTGGTCCAATGGTAAATCGTTCGCGCGCGGATCCAGAAGGTCCTGGGTTCGATCCCCGACGGGGTCGTGGATGCGCACTGCTGAGGAGTCCCATACTAGGACGAAACAGCTGTTCAGTGCTTCCATGTGATCAATGGTTGTCTGATTCAGATCAATTCGTGCTATCAAAATTGAATTAAACAGTTAACTATCTCTACAAACTCTCCTAATTGTAAATAGTTTTTCATTTAAAGTAACTAAGGTAGTTTCTAATTAATTTGCTATTCGATTGTAGATGGAAAGTTTTTATAGAAAGTAAAATGCATTAGCAGAATGATTCATTTATACATTATTCGTTGTTTAACTGAATGGCACCTCAGTTCTCTTCATTTTCTGAGTTTAAAACTTGATGAATTACTAGTTTGTTAATATGCTTCATAGATCAGAGGTTTCTTAGTTGTTACCTTGTTGTATCAATCGAACGACCAAATCTACAGACTCTAATTATGCATGACATCCAAACGTCTACTTTCATAAAATGAACTGTTACTATTAAAATCCCATTATTGTTACTGAGCTACCGTTTGAACCAAAATAAAGAAACTTGTGTTGATGTAATTCATGTTTAAGTTGAATCATTCTCATCGGTTTACTGGAATATGTTTCAAATTAAATTCACTGCCAACTTCCTGCTATGCTCATTACAAAATTTTACATTTGCATGGAGTAGCAAGCACGTTAGAAGAGTGGAGATGTTATTATCTAGAGTAATTTCAGAGCATATACCAAAGAATCCTATTGTATATGGTTCCAAATTATTACTTAGTTCATTAAGAAAATACGGAATGGACATAGATCACTCTGTGAACTCTATGTTGCAATACGAATAATAAGTAAACGGAATAACACCAGACTTCTATTCATTGCAGAAGCTGATGTTATTCTTCGCATAAACCTGTATCTTTGTAAATAAGAGAAATCGGTGGTTGAATTGGCATTAATATAGTGCATGAGTTCTCACTATCGCCATTTTATTCCTTGTCTCCCCCCACCGCCATTTTCCTTCTCCATGTTTATAATAATAATTTTATAGTAATAACTTTGCATTGCGTTTGCATGCTCTGCTTATCATATTTGTAAGCGTTCTCAATTTTTTAATTAAAACTCTTACATATTTATAATAGAGCCTTTAATGTACATTTCTTCATACCAACATTCGACCTTTTATCAATTTATCATTCCAGCTTTTCTTTCAGACAGCCGTAAACTATTGTTGCCATCACCATTATCATGGTTAGTCATTATAGTAACAAACATAGACTATCGCTAATATGCCAACTATTAACATGACAATTAGTACATTTCTCTCATATTTAATTACATTATAACCCCCCTACCTCCCATATTTCAGTTATGTAATTAATGGCTGTTACTCACTATGGCAACTAAATGACTATTACATGCATGTTACACTCAATATTTCACGTCCAACACACTTTACTTATTTATACAATTTTGTATTTATGTAGATGAATTACAGCACATGAAATAAAACGAATCCACCTTATCCTTCAAGGTTGATTGTTCACGTTTTAGTAAATAATTCATCAAAGTACAAATTTTATACACTTATTGGTTTGTTGTGACAATTCAGTGACGGCTTATTTCATCATGGCTGAACAAGATACATTTTTTAATTGTATGGTCATTGTGTGTGAACATTTCTCTCCATCCCCAAGAACTGAGATTAAACAAATGCTCATTTATTTTAGAATAATTACTGATTGATATAATTACTAACCCCATCCCCTCCAATCTTATTTTCTTTTATTCCGTTTGTTACGTCAATCCATAATCTCAAAGTTCTCCTAGTCAAAATAATGTTCCAAAATGTATGCATAAGTTGATGTGAGAAAAGACATTTTATGACATTTCACCGATAATAATTATTTGCAAATACCAACAGCTCAATTGGTAATTATCACCGAATGGTGTGAAATCTATCGTCTGTTTAGTTTACTTTTACGTAACTGATTATCACCAGATAGTATTAGCCTAAGTGGAAAAACATTAATATCTCTCATAGTAAATATGATTTTCTGGTACAATCACTGAATATGTTGCTTCTATAGAGTCTCTCAAGTGACATATGATTCCCCTCCACCGGTGTTATTATTAGTCGTGAATCTACAAATAAAACATGCATAATGTTAAACGGCGGAACTATCTAAATCTTATTTATCATTTAAGTTGGATAGTGACTGGCAAGTGGAATCCAGGAAGCGCGTTTCACCCTATTTAGGATTCATTGGCTGGATGTATCTGCATTCCACACACTGGGATTCGAACACAGTCAGCTTCTTGCCATACACCACCAAATAAAAATTGTTATCATATAGACGATAGAAGAAGAAAGATGTGAATTCTAATCGAAATGTTGATATTATGAATAAACTCATTGTTGGTTAGTGTGTGTCAAGTGATAGTTTCAAAAAAAAAATAGGCAGTCAATTTGTTACTTATATGGAAACTAATTGAATTGAATTTAACACCTTAATAAAACTATTCATTCAATTCAACTTTAAAAAAACAATAGACAGAACTGGATATGTTTACTGTTGAAGAATCTCCAACCGGAAATACACAACTAATTGGCGCTCTGTAATTTTAATACATGAATTTGTGAAAAATGTAGCTTAGTCATACATTGAATTCTAAAAATATAAATCTGTAGAAATTATTTTTACAACTAAATATGTTTCTCATATACATGCGTATTCATGTAAATTATTGGTCTAATTCACTGATTTATAGACTTTTACTGTGGTGTATTCAATTGGTAGTGGTGGGAGTTTGTAGAGATAGTTAACTGTCAATTTTGATATCACGAATTGATATGAATCAGACAACCATTGATCACCTGAAAGCATTGGACAGCTGTTTCATTCTAGTATGTGACCCCTCAGCAGTGTGCATCCACGACCTCACCAGGACCAGAGTGTCCTGGGTTCGATTCCCAATGGTGTTATGATGTATTCATTTATGTGCATAAATATCACAAAAGAGAAAATTAAAGTCATCATTATAATCGAAAGTAATTTATTCTACTCCAATTAAAGTAAAATAACGTAACATTGATTAATGAAGAAGTTTAGGCCACTAAAAGGAATTAATGTCAAGCTAAATATTTTGTATTATTTACATCTTTTAGTTATCTTCACTTAAATGTAAATTAGATGTAAAATGAATTTACTGTTTCTTACATTGAAGTACATTTTGATTTAAAATTGATTAAGTTAAGCTTAACTCTTACTTACTTAGTTATCGTATGACAATAATTTATCATAATTTGTTGGGGATGTTAGATCCCCAGAATTCTCTTAGTAAACCTGTTATTTTTGTGATTTATTTGTGTAAATTTAAATTTCTTATTTTCGCGCCAGAAATTCCCCTTTTCACCTTCAGTTCGTGTTACCCACTTAGTGAGACGCTAAATCTTATTGGTTCGTTGTTTATTTTAGTACGCTATTTGTAACATTTCAAGGACGCTCTCTCTTTTTGTATATATACGCATGAGATGTGTGAATGTTCGTTCGTTGCTGGCTGCCTGTGGAATTAAACGCTTCTTGCTGACTTTGGACTTCTCTCTCTAGTTAGCTGGGCTGGTGCGCTGCGAATAGCTTAGCTTCCTGGTTGTTGTGTCGCTGGTCATACGTTCGTTAGCAGGTAACGAGGTGTAATTTTATTCACAAGAATCCCAACATAATTATATTTAGTTCAGTAGTATTAGTAGTAGTATAACTTGAATAGATGAACATATAAACGAATAGATTGTTATGCATATTACAAGTTTTTTGTTTTTCTGTTTTATTTTCAAGTGTTAATAAATGAGGTGAATAGTAATTATGCTTGGTGCTTAAATGAATACAAAATGAACATTGGAAGTATTGTTCTATTGGATTATGATATTAGATTATGCTATACATTGATTTTGATGTATTTCATTAAATGTTTTAAATAGTTGGTATAATGTAAACTCTTGTTTAATCTGGTTTGCGTTTTTTTAGCAAGTTTGGGTTTTTACGGGATGGGGGTGCTAGCCCCATGCCCAACCCTCCTTCTTTACCCGGGCTTGGGACCGGCAGTAACCCTAGGAGCGCTACAGGCGGAGAATTACTGCAAACATCCTCAGACGGATACAGGTATTTATAAACAACTGCCTACGAAAAATACTGAATGTCCGTTGGCCGGAAACCATCAACAACAACTTACTATGGAAGAAGACAAACCAACTTCCAGCCGAAGAGGAAATTAGGAAAAGACGATGGAAATGGATAGGACATACACTACGAAAACCATCAGACTGCATCACGAGACAAGCATTAACATGGAGTCCTGCTGGGAAACGGAAAAGAGGAAGGCCAAAGAACACGATGTGTCGAGAATTGGAAGCAGACATTAAAAGGATGATCAGCAACTGGGAACAATTGGAAAGGATTGCTGAGGACAGAGTTAAATGGAGAATCCTGGTGAGCGGTCTATGCTCCTCAGCGAGGAGTAACGGGCATAAGTAAGTAAGTAAGTATAATGTAAACTCATTTTCAGGTATGTTAAACTCTGTTGGGAATGATTAGTATAGACGCTCTCATTTGATTGCAAGTTATGCATCAATCAATACGTATATTACTTGCTGTAAATTTTTTAAACTTAAATGTTCCATTGTGTTGTTCAATATCGATTTTGATCATTTGACGTGTATATTTGACTGTTCATATAGGATATATTTCATAACAGGAACTCCTTACGTAATTATGCTTAATACATAATCCTAATCAATCAATGAAGCTTCATAGAAGAAATTTTTATTTTTCAGAAATATGCTTTATATAAATAACCGTATAGTAATCATTAGGCATTATTTCAACTACTGGAGCTATTCATACATCAGAACTGAATTCTTATAAAGTTTATTCCAAATAATTTGAATGTTAATTATGTGTAATAACAAAAATTTACATCATAATTCTATACATAAATTTAAATTACAGTGTTCATTTACTTAGCATTAAATAGTTGATTGTTCATTAATCATTATCTGTACTACTTATTGACATCCTACTAATTAAAATAATAATCACCATTAACCATATACTTCGACATCATTACTATTATTACTTTTACTACTAATGTTATTGTTCAATTGGGATGGTTATTTTTGTGGGGATTGGTTATTTATTTGATTAAATATGTCACAGACTGATGTTGGCAGGTACCATTGAAAACCGGGGAGTATTGGACAGCTGTTTCGTTCTAGTATGGAACTCCTCAGTAGTACGCACCCTAGATTCCACACCAGGGGCTTTAGGTGACTGGTAGACTTCAGACTTGTCGAGTGTGATACCAGTTATTACCAATGACAATGGATAGTCGTCACGCTATATATCACAAATTGCTGGAAGTGAGAATTCTACTATTATTATTGTTTGTTCAAATAAAGTCAAAGATTTCATTAATTAACTGCAATGTCACAAAAAATTAACTTCATTTAGTTCAATTTGTATTTATTTCATTGTAGAGTTAATAGTCTTTTACTTCAGTGCTTACCAATAACAACATTTTAATGAAGATACAGTTTTCTTACGTGTGTAAAGATGATATTACAGAAAAAAAAATTCCTAGATTCAGTGAATAAATAAAACGAATTTTAGAGTATAATTTATAATGTCCAACAAAAATTTTCACATTCTATCGGTTAATTATAACAAAAGGCAAAAATAATCTGCTACCAGAAAACATCCAAAACTACTCATAATTTTTGCATTCTTAAGTAGTATATGCTTGTCAACTGTCAATCGGAAATTTTTAATGATTAGTTTTATTTACCAGTGATATTTGTTAATAATTAACAATATTTAGGTGAATTATTATTATGCAAAATGCATTACATACGCATCACTAAATAGTTATAAGCAACATTTGAATTGATTACTAACGATATTATCAGGTTACATCAGGTAAAGTATAGGTAACAACATAATGTGCTTCATATAGTAAGTTCAATTTATAGTTTTGATTCTCCATCGAGTGGTCCTTGAGTACTTCTTAACACCGCTCAAATGTAAACGATTAAATATATACACATTTGAGTAACTTAATCATACTAAATTATACTTATACAAGTTGGATTGTGACTGGCAAGTGGAATCCAGGACGCACGTTTCGTCCTATTTAGGACTCATCGGCTGGATGTACCTGCATCCCAATGTTGATGTTCACATTGGGATTCGAACTCATATTAGTACATATTAGTACTGAACAAGAAAAATAATCATTTTTGTTGGATATTTATCAGGATATGGATAGTGGCATATCTAAATTATCCGACTGAATATGTCAGAGATTGATGTTGGCAGGGTACCATTGAAAACCAGGGAGCAATGGATAGCTATTTCGTTCTGGTGTGGGACTCCTCTGCACTGCGCATCCCAGATTCTGCACCAGGGGCTTCAGATTGACAGAGAACGCATAACCCTCTGCACCATTGGGTAGGCATCTAATGGCAGAATTCCCACTTCCATCAATTTTTGATATATAGCGCGACGATCATCGATTGTAATTGGTGATAGCTGTCTCACACCCGACAAGTCTGAACTCCACCAGCCACGACTTCTCACTACAGCTTCAGAAATATCTGGGAGTTAGTCACTAGTGAGCTCATTATTATAGTTCAACCGTCAACCTGAAGCCCATGGTATGGAGTCTGGAGTGCGCACTGCTGAGGAGTCCCACACCAGAACGAAACAGCTATCCATTGCTCCCTGGTTTTCAATGGTACCCTGCCAATATCAATCTCTGACATATTTAATCAATTAAAAATACCAATATCCACAAAAATAGTCACACTACTTGAAATTTAAATTAATTATTAATCCACTATGAATAGCTAACTTTAAAGTAGAAATAACTTTTACAACTACAATCTATGAATTTGGGATTGTCTGTAGTAAAATGACTATTTTACGATGATAACTACAATCACCTTTAGCTTCAGTTGACATTGTGAGCATAATCAAGATTATCGGGATAAAAATACATCAGGAGGGAAGGGGGGTGAGCGGCTTTGAGGGTATAAAATAAACACTGTAAATAAAGTTCGGAATAAATGTTTAAACAAAGACTAAGGGTAATGTATACAGTGTTATGAAATAGTAAAACAAGGAGTGAGTATACATTAAAATTGTTCTCGTGACATCAAGATGCATAATAATAATCATTTTTGTTGGATATTTATCAGGATATGGATAGTGGCATATCTAAATTATCCGACTGAATATGTCAGAGATTGATGTTGGCAGGGTACCATTGAAAACCAGGGAGCAATGGATAGCTATTTCGTTCTGGTGTGGGACTCCTCTGCACTGCGCATCCCAGATTCTGCACCAGGGGCTTCAGATTGACAGAGAACGCATAACCCTCTGCACCATTGGGTAGGCATCTAATGGCAGAATTCCCACTTCCATCAATTTTTGATATATAGCGCGACGATCATCGATTGTAATTGGTGATAGCTGTCTCACACCCGACAAGTCTGAACTCCACCAGCCACGACTTCTCACTACAGCTTCAGAAATATCTGGGAGTTAGTCACTAGTGAGCTCATTATTATAGTTCAACCGTCAACCTGAAGCCCATGGTATGGAGTCTGGAGTGCGCACTGCTGAGGAGTCCCACACCAGAACGAAACAGCTATCCATTGCTCCCTGGTTTTCAATGGTACCCTGCCAATATCAATCTCTGACATATTTAATCAATTAAAAATACCAATATCCACAAAAATAGTCACACTACTTGAAATTTAAATTAATTATTAATCCACTATGAATAGCTAACTTTAAAGTAGAAATAACTTTTACAACTACAATCTATGAATTTGGGATTGTCTGTAGTAAAATGACTATTTTACGATGATAACTACAATCACCTTTAGCTTCAGTTGACATTGTGAGCATAATCAAGATTATCGGGATAAAAATACATCAGGAGGGAAGGGGGGTGAGCGGCTTTGAGGGTATAAAATAAACACTGTAAATAAAGTTCGGAATAAATGTTTAAACAAAGACTAAGGGTAATGTATACAGTGTTATGAAATAGTAAAACAAGGAGTGAGTATACATTAAAATTGTTCTCGTGACATCAAGATGCATAATAATAATCATTTTACTCAACGATATGAGCAGTAATAACAAGAATATTTATCAAACAAAACAAAAGTCTGGGAGTCCATAGGGGGGGACATTGATATACACACTAATTAAATAAGACTATCTTACTATTAAGATGATCAATAACTCCCTCGGACTTATGTTGGCCATAGTAAAAGAAGCGGTTCTACGTATTGATTTCGCACCAAGAGTTCTTATATTTTTTATCAAAATATCTAGTGTCCCTGTTGTCTGAAACAGACCCTCCCTTCAATATAAAGTTACTAAAGAGGTAAACCATAGAAAATGAAAGATCAATACTCATAGTATAACCATTTTTAACTAAATGACCAAGTACTGAGTTTTCAACTATTTTAAACAAATCTTTAATTATCTACTCTAGAAGATAATAGAGGGCACAAAAATACCTATTCCTGGAATATCGATTAATGTAACGTGCTCCACAGGAGCAACTGAAATGATAGATGCCAATTCTACCATGCTTATCATACATACGTTGTCACTGAAATAAGTAATATGTAACTCTTTTTTTAACTTACCTTATATTGAGTAGTAAACACCAGAAGTGAGGCCTGTGACAGCTTGATTTGTATCAGTGGATACCGTTATCTAGTAACTACTGATTACAGTAGAGTTTGAGTAAGATGAATGTAGTTGATTATTTTATAAAATTGTCATTTTTCATAAATCTAGAATTTTAGCGTGATGTGATGTCTTGACTACTGATAAAATTTTTCACTAAGCATTCAGTAATGACCTGCATTTTAATGGGATTTGCATTACTTGACCTCACTGATTGGTTTATAATGATATGCTGTATTCAAAGTCTATTTAGACAATGATGATAGGCAAAAAACAGCATACAAGAGGTGTCAAGGAAGATGGGATGTTGGTAGTATTTAATAGTGTCTAGTCAGACTAAGTTTCATTATTACAGGACATTTGTTCTTTAATTGACTGAGCTAATTGCTCGTGTTACTAACGGGAGTTAATACCGTCTAGAAATATAACATTATCTATTATGTATATAATTTACTGTACTGTTTTAGACTTTGTATAATCCTGTTATCAATGGTGAAATTATAAACTGTATCGTAACGGTGTGTCTTTCATTCCAACCGGCTGACTAGGAATAATACGGTTAAGGCTAATTGTGTTTTTAGATTCACTCTCGGACTTACATAGTAATTAGATACTCCACTATCGGCACAGTCATCGCAAATTAGCTTAGGTAATTTAATAAGAGGTTTTCCACTTAATGACATGTTACAAGCTGAAATGAAATTCTTCTTTGAGACTTCATCTAAAGCTTTATATTAGTAGACGGAGAATAATGTGAGCATACTAGAATACCGATATTTTAAAGTAAACGTTTTTACTTATCAGATCCGCCAACTAAGTAGTGCTGGTACTTAATTACAAGCTTTTGAAAATTGATATCAAATTGACTGAAGACTTCGTGAATTGATAATAGTCAATGGGTGCTGTCTTATTCAAAAGTACTAGTAGGTTGATTGACGGTTAGATGCATCTATAACAGCTAAATGTCCGTTTGAGGTGTGTATAGAGGTTGGATCTTTCAAAATACTGGCGATCTCAGATTGGAAACATTAAGTAACATAAGTGATGACGGACCAAAAGTGACACAGCTCAATTTTCCTAAAATACTGAGTTACATGCCTTTTCAATTCTATGATTTCGTTTGAATTGTGTTTAACAATTTATGCTTGCAAACGATACTGGTATTGTTGTTTCGCCTTATGTGTTTGTTCCATTAATAATCAATTCTCACATTGTATCTATGCAGAATATAACAACCTGATTAGTTAATTAATGTAGTTATATTCTTTTGAATTTTCTCATTGCCATGTGAGCTATGAACGATAGTTCAACTTCGAACATTTCCTTGGAGTGCTATATTACAAAGTGTTTGAAGTAGGAATTCTATCAATGGAGTTCAGAAGGAGATCTAAAAGTGGTACCTAGCTGAAATTAATCTACGACGAGTATAAACAACAAAACTGAAATATCTATCTCTCAATTTGGATCCTTCTGCTTCAACAATCTAGAGTAATTGTTCACAGTACTACAAATGTGTAAACACAAAATATCTACTATGAAGACAGTCTTTCTCATGATAACAACTTGTCAGTACGTCATGATAGATAGTCTAACGCTTATGTAGACAATAATATCCAATAACTGACTTGTAAAACTAGAGAATTTCTTAACATCAATAAATACTTTTCGTATGGTTTCATTAATGAAGTGAAGATCATTGAAGCACAATTATTGTTTAGTTACAAATTCTTTGTGAAGTTGGTGATGAATTCATTTAGATTGAAAAATGTTTGTTTATTTCAGTTGTTTGAAAAGTTTTAGCATAAAACTACAACAGTTCAGTAATGTTAATTTTTCATACACTTTGTTCCCTTTATTATTTTCAAAAATTCAAGAACAAATCATTGTGTAGAATAAGATGAATTCATTTCACTTCGTTGGTTTCTCATCAGCTACTGTATACAAACTAGAATGATACTCTCTTACAAAATTAATATATGAAATAAAGTTTAACATACTCATGAGAATGCATAGACTTGGTTGAAATAAAACACTATATTTAACACTATGTTAGACATGTGAATAAAACTTAAATATTGGAGAAAATGCTGTAACCATACACATCCAAAACATAAGAAGGTACCAGAAGGCAAAATAGAGATCAGAGTTCAAATGATTACATAATAAAGACGTCTGGACGAAGAATATTCTTTTCGATAAATTCTCATCAGGTTCTACATTTATAAGTTCAAAATTATTAATGATAAAAATAGCCAGTTCTGAGGCAGATATAAAAATTTTTTCTCCGGTTAATTTATAAAATACGAATGTTAATCAGGATGAACTTGTGTATTTCCGTTGATTTGTTATAGATAGAAGCTAATTAGTCTCTATATTATTTAAGTTGGATTTTGTGACTTAAATAATACGTGTGAATAATTCGATATATTGGGGCAATCTGCTCAGGGTTCACATATAGCAACAGAGACTAACCAGCCTCAGTTTATAACAAATCAACGGGAATATACAAGTTCATTATAATACCAATGCGCTCGTTGTACAAGTGTCACTGTCTAGACTCAGTAGTCCAGTGGTGAACGCGGTGGCGTTCGACACGAAGCGGACTGAATTCGAATTCCAGTGTGAACATCAAGATTGGGGTGCAGGTGCATCTAGCCGATGAGTCCCAAATAGCACGAAACGAGAGTCCTGGATTCTATTTGCAAGTCACAATCCAACTCAAATACGAATGTTAATGTTGAATTGCTCATCATCATGTAACTTGTGAAACGTAAACGACAACTGAAATAAACAACATTACTAATCTAATGTATGTTGGTATCTCTGTATATTGATGACATAAGAGATGGGGTGGTATCAATACACCGTTAGATCGAGTGTTTGTAGACAAAGCCTGAATCTTACTTAAAATGTAACCAAATAGGTAAGAGATTACAAAATGGAGTGAATGATAATCAAAATCCGTCAAATAGTAACAATAACAATAATAGAATGAATTAAAATCAGTTCATTTGTTTGGTGTTAAAATGTTGTCAAGTCAATAAAAGTAGGAAGGGAGATTGAGTGATATTTAAATTCATTCTGTGTACCTTGATTAATAATAATAATAACAGTAATAGTAATAATAAACAATATGCATATTTGGATAGGGGGCACATAAATTATAGAAATGCACAAAACGAGGGAAAGATAAATAAGCATTATTCAAATTAAATCGTCATTTGACTAAGACGGAGACTGGTTTAATGGACCTTGAGTCGGCTATGACAGGTGAAGGCGTTGAACGTACTTCTTCTGTATGCACACTTCCGGCCTCTTGACCCGCAGAACTATCTTTTCTGCCGTTTTAAGAACTTTGAGTCTAACCGATCTTGGCATAGAATATTATTGTGAATGACTGATTTATGCTCGCCGCATGACCTATTTGAATTAGGTGAGCTAATATTGAACTGTTGATACTTCTAACAACACCTTTAATTATCCAAACCGGAAGATGTTACCGGGCACGGAGGAGTAAATTCCTTAAGCATCTGCCAATGCAGCTTGCTCCAAAGGAACGGTTGAACTGATAGATACAAAATGAAGTGGTGAACTCAAGTAATTTATCCTTTATTCTCGGTATCACCGTAGGGCGAATAGAAAAACCAGTTGTAGTTTTGCAGCGTTAAATGTTTACCGAATGGAACTGCGCAACCTCGACGTTAGCATTTCGCTGGGCGCGTCCCCTCTGAATGCTAGTCACATGAAAAGTGGGTTTCTATCTACGGTTTGAAACACCTTTATATTTGTTTTGAAGGGAGCATGTTTATTTACACACTTTGCTGGGTAACCATTCACCTTGAGGGTTTTATGCAACGCTTCTGTTTCTTCGTCAACCACATCAGGAGAGCATATCGTTTTCAGTAATTTCATTTTATAGTGTATAGGTGTATTGTCCTATCCATGTGGTTTTCTTGTTCAAGTTTCTTCTTAGTGAGTCATCTTCTCTTTTCGTCAGCTATTTTGCTTTCACTTTCTCCTTCGCATGTGAATTTAATAGCCAGGTGAACCTCGTTAAATTGTCTGAGAATGTCAGACCGATTAATATCCTGTTTGCAAAGAAAGAATGTGTCACCCACGAATCGGCAGTAGAAAGGCAATTTACTAATGAGTTATGCGAATGAACTGTTTTCTAGTTTGGCTAGAAAGATATCGGCCAACATGGGACCCAGTGGAGAGCCCATTGGTACTCCATCCACTTGTCTATATATGTCATTACTAAACATGTAATGTACATTCATTGTACACTTCAGTAATAATTCCTTAAGCGTGTCTGTTGGGATGGGGACGTCTATTCCGGTTTCTATTACTTGTTTGCATATATAGTTAACCGTCTCGATTAGTGGAACATTCGTGAATAAGGATGTGATATCCAGAGATAGCATACATCGCTTATTGATGTTCAGTTCCTTGACCATGTCTACATATTGAAAGACATCTTTGACGCTGTGTTTAACTATCTGTTTGCAAAGAGGTTTCAGTAGGTGTACTAGCCATTTTGCTACGCTGTGACAAGGTGAGTTTTGCATATCTTGGATTGGTCTGACTGGAACGCACAGTTTATGTACCTTTGGTAAACCGTAATGTCTTGGTGTGTGTATCCCTGATGGTTTAATCGCTTCGTATAAGTTTGATGGGATTAATTATTGGTCCTTCAGCCTTTTTAGAGATTTTGTGATGTCCTTTTCTATTTTGCTAGTGAGATCTTTTTGGCTATGTAGTTCCTAAAATTTTAGGTTATCTTTTAAGATATTATTCATTTTTTCTATATAATCTTTTTTACTAAGACTACTCCATTTCCTTTGTCAGGTTTGGTGATAATCAAGTTTTCGCTGTTAATAAGTTCATTAATGGCATTCCTATGTTTCTTTGTTAGAATGCTGGTATAGTTGCATTCAGAGTTGTCATATTGATAATAGCGGTCAACTAAGCTAGACTTAAAGTGTCCCAATTCTTCTTCGAAAGTTGAAACTAGACCCACTGTCTGGCTATACAGATTTTCAAATTAAAGATCGATGTCTACGTGATTTACGTGGTTACGTGTGTCACAGAATTTTAGGCCTAACGCTATCACTTCAAGTTGTTCTTTACTTAATTCAATTGTAGAAAAGTTATGTACATACCTTATAGGTTCCAATGGAAATTTACTTTCGACCGGTCGGTTTTCCAGGCTGTTGGGTAAACTTTATACGGTTTTTCTTTTCTTTATGTTTAGAAACTTGTGCAACGTAATCCATAAACTGGACTTTAAGGTTGTCTGGTAACTCATCAAGAGCGAATTGACTGCGGTTAACACCCATCTCCATTTCTTTCATGTCCGATTGTAGTGAGTCGATTTGGTTTAACGCATACATCTTTAATGTTTTCCGATTAGGATATACCCCATTACAACACAGAGATTAATAGAATTGTTTAGGATAGTGTCCTGATTCGATGCAATCATTTAAGAATCCCAATGTAGCCTTAGTTTCCGTGAACTTTGCGTTATACTTCAGGAACTCGTTGAGTACCTTCAACGCAATGGGCTCATAACAAGATTTCAATTGTTCAAAAATTCCCATGCTTATCACAAACAAAGATGTTTGAACGAAGAATATTCTTTTCGATAAATGCTCATCAGGTTCTACATTTATTAGTTCAAAATTATTAGTGATAAAAATAGCCAGTTCTGAGGCAGATATAACGTCATTTAGATATCAAGGATAATTTGGATATAAATTTTGTCTCATCAGATTATTTATAAAATACGAATGTTAATGTTGAAATGCACATCACCATGTAACTTGTGAAATGTAAACGACAATTGGAATAACATAATAAGAGGTGGTTGGAAATATTTGATAATAATGTGAATGAAGCTCATTTGTTAAACTTAACATGACTTAATTAAACACAAAAATTGAATTCAGCCATCTAAAAAAACGGTAATGTGAAGTAAAATGTGATCCAAAAAAGAAGCAATAAATGAAACTAGGCAATGAAAATAACAACACATAAGTTTGGTGACCAGGATAAAGAAAGGCTTATAACAGGTTCTTTTTGGACACATAAGTTTATATAGTGTTTGATTTCAACCAAGTCTATGCATTCTCATGAGTATGTTAAACTTTGTTTTAAGTATTAACTTTGTAAAAGAGTATCATTTTAGGTTGTATGAAACAGCTGATGAGAAACCAACGAAGTGAAATGACATCATCTTATTCTACACAATGATTTATTCTTGTTCTCTTGAAAATGTTGATTAACACTAAATTTAACAAATTTTATATTCTACAATTAGTTAATTATATCACCAGTGATTCGATAAAGATAAGTTGTTTTTTTTAATTTAAGCCAAAAAAGGAAACACTTCTGTTAGTCTGAATAGTTGATTGAAGACAGTAAAAAGAGTTAATGCCTAATTCAATATTGAATAATTATTCATTATTCAATTTGACACTTCACTAAAATAAACTAATTTTACATTTTGATGAAGTATTCTTAAATTCATAAATATAAGTAGGAATAAACAAATTAACCAATAGAAATATAGTTGTCAATTCAAGTGTTGACAGAACTAATGAATTTATGTTGTATAACATAATAAAATCTAGTGAAGTCGAAGGAAAGTAAAGAATTAATAGAATACTTCATGTTATATTATTACCTTAATAATGAATATTCAGAGGTTGAGTAGGTTTTGTAATCGACATTATAAAATACAGTTACTGATAAAATTACTTACTGAATCTCTAGTTGTTAACACATAAATCAGGAATCTAATGCTTCTTCTTGTTCAATAGAAAAAGTAAATAGGTAATGTACAATGTTACAATAGAAACCCTCAGTAAATGCAAATCATATAGTGATTAGTGATTGACTTTACTGACTGATTTTTCAAAGTTTTAAAATCGTAATTTTTGGAGTATGTTAAATTTTCAGTGAAACATTCTCCACCAGTAGCAATAGTTGAAAGTAGCATTCTATTAAAAGACGGTCTAGTTGAAACATAGAATTTAGTTTCTTAAGTCTAAAAACTGTAATATTCAGCTTGAAATCAAATTGTGGTGTATTTTATTTCGTCCAGTCATTAATGATGAGATAACAGCTGATCGCTGATCATTAATTTTCAACGGTACTACAGCTAGTATCAGGTTTTCACCTTTAATCGTACATTCGACTGGCAATGAGTTACTTCTTCTTTATTCTTAAACATGGTGTTTTTCATTCTTCATTCTCTCATATGCATAGTTTATAGTAACGTGATCATGCAGGAATTCAGTGCTTCATTGTTTAGAATGCCTATTTAGTACCTACTTATTATGAAGTTTGTACGTTTATTTTTAAATGGGTTCCTTAATGATATTTAGGTCTCGGTTAACAAAACTCACCTAATGGTTTAATCTACCTTTATTGATAAGATATGTTGACGTTTATTTTGAATGTAATTCTGTATGTTGACTTTTATATTCAAATGTGTAAGCTGCTAACTTCATTAGTAGATCACATCAGTAGATTAGGAACTAATTAGCTAATATATAAGATACATCGTCTCAAGTGAAGAATCATTATCAATTTTACTAAATTAATTTCGTAAGTATTTAGATAAATTTATGAAGGGTTGTTTTCGGAAAGGGGATTCCAGTACATTCGCACTACCTACGATTACACTACCATGATCTGTAACATATATTTCAGTTTTTCTAAGTAAACTGATATCAGTAAACCACTAGGTAGAGATTAAATTCTTAAGTGGAAGTCGTATAACTATATGGTGAATTGAAGGCACTTGTGTCATATTCTTTCGCTTTGTAGCAACTTCCAGTAGATAGAAAACAACTCCTTGTATAGAATGTGAAACGTGTATTATCTTCTATGTTGGAAAGTTAAGTGTAGGAGACAAATAATCAACCTAACTATCCAAAATCTTTTTTCTATTACCTCTTATCTATTAATATTAATTTCAGTTAATTGATATTACATAAGTGATAACCCTTGGTTAAGTACTAGAATAATCGTTTCAAGACCTGTAAAATATCTTTCTCAATTTGTAGATTTCACTTCATACTGTACGGAGCAAAGTCAACTGACGAAAATGTCTTTTCATATGTTTCTAAACCTTATTCAAATGACAGATCAATTAAATAATAACCGAGTAATGCTTATATCATTACAAAGGTTAACTTTGATAATTTCAAATAAACTGAGCATTGGATAGATTGTTTATAAAATCAGTGATATATATTTAAATGGAACACTTAATCTGAGAATTTACCGCAAACCCACACATTCAAATCGATATTTCGATTTCAATTCAGTACATCCATTCAGTGCAAAAATATCCCTGGATCTAAACATATTCAGAAGAGCCAGTAGACTCATTATATCAGATGAGAACAATTCCGAATACAAAAATAGAGTCAACATCCTACTGCTTAATAATTTTCTAATGAACATTATTAAAAATTTGCTAAAACGAAACTATTCATTACTAACTAATAGTAAATCAGTCAAAACATCTTGGATTGGTACAGCCGTTCTATCTTACCGCCAAGACACAACAGATGAATTACAAAGAATTCTAAAACAACACGGAATTCAAATTTTATACAAAACTACCAACACTATTCGAAGTACATTGGTTAAAATAAAGGACAAGATCCCTTTCACCTCAACACAGAATTGTGTCAACAGGCTAGATTGTGTTGATTGTGATGCTTTCTATATTAGAGGGTCTTCACGAGAAATCAAAACTCGTGCCAAAGAACATGAAAGCTACACTAAACGACCTCCTAATAATCCTGTTGAACTTGAAAAATTGCAAATTAAATCAGCAATAGCAGTCTGCACATGTTGTCTACCACAACCATAAAATCGACATCAAAAATATTCATATTATTCAAAAAGGTTTTTCTAATCATAATGAAAGATGAATAGCTGAAATGCTCCACATTTTGTTAAATCCAACTTCACTTAAGAAAAGGAAAGGCTTTTCTATTCACCCAACATGGACTTTCTATCCAACTAGCCACAATTAAAGTACATCGAATTTCATACACATGAACATACATACAATTTATTTTCACATATTTTCCTTTCACATCACATTAACATGTACATACATGTCTCATCTCAAACCACCTTGACCCAAATGACTTGACATCATAACACGAACAAACTCGCATTTTGATTGTACGAACTTAGATTGTTTTCGATTTGTCCCATTGTATTATTTATTCTTGTGTTAATTAAATTCGTTTATTCATTTCTCTGAAGAAGCGACTTGCAGTAAGCAGCGAAACGCCAGAAATTTTAATTACTACTGATTGGAATTTTACAAATATATATCACTCATTTTACAAGTAGTGCTTATTTTTAAGCTTACAACTAAATACGTGCTAACTATTGATAGGTAATGTAAGATAGTCGAACGTATGTTATAAAAATCATAAACATAATAAAGTTTGAGATTATACTGAAAATCACTTCCAAAAATTCGACAGCTAACCAATAAACGAACGAAAACTGCCAGATATAGTTACATAGGTTTCGACATTGATGCTGACCATGTTTGTTTTAACGGATACTACTAAGTTGAAGGCGCTCGGTCATGCATCACCACCAGATCACGTCACGCCGCATCGTGGAAAGCATCTCTCTTTCTAGTTTGCCAGCCTAGACGTTGTTATTCCACTGCCACCATATTCACGATCAAGTATAACTTCCTTTCCATCGTTTATTGCCTTCTGATTTATTGTCATTCGTAAGAGTGGGTTCAAACGTTAGAAGTTGACCTGGTAATACCGTAAACGTAACTTCGTCATATATCGGGTGCACTTCAGATCTATGTCTACGCATTAACTAGATCATCAATCTGTGATATATTTCAATCCCAGCACATTGTATAATTTCCATTCTGTTATTAAAGTTATCGAACCTTAAATCTTACATTGCAAGTCGAAATCCCACTTCATTTGACTTGGTTTAAGTACCGGATAGTAATTTTACGCAGGTATGTGTTAACTGAACAGTTGTCCGAATGAAGTTGGGGACTCTACAGTAGTAGCTTTATGCGAACTCATAAGACATGAAATCCCTCCCATTGAAACATTACAGAATGGAGTAATGCTATCAGGTTGCATAGCAAAGATTCATAAATCGGCTAGTCTAACTTTGGTCGATTCACCATGTAAAATGAATATCATCTAGTGACACGTATGCGATATAATCTGTGTTTGCTCAAACTCTTTCATTGCACTCCCTACTTAACAATTATCTTTCAAGTCACTTTACATGTTACGATACCACTGTTAATTTCTAAATGATTGTATTCAATTCAAATGAGATTATTATTAAATTGCTATTTACAATTTTGGGCCTTGACTTACGATTCCGCCATGATGTAATGTGATCATGATCGTATTGGATTTCGTTTTCCTTAACCCTAGGGTCTTGGAACAGGTATTCTTGATTTTAACGTACTTTACATTCCACATTTCAATTGGTTAACTTACCTGTCTGATTATAGACAGAATGTGGCTCCTTGGTTATTAAGAACATTTTTACTCTTTGACGAATCATTTATATCTTAACTATGCAATTATTGTATAACTGATCTGTTTTGGAACCTTTAATTAGTTACAGACTTTGGTAATAAAGTATTTTTTGTTCTGTATATTTAAAATACCGTGCACCATTAAAACAACTATGTTTTATCATCACTGAAATTAACTAGGAAGTAGGCTCTTGTTTATACTTCAAATTACATTATGTTGACTAAATTGAGACCTGAATTTGTCCAGTTATTTTGTCAGATAATAAGGGTTTACTAACTAGATAGAGCTTAAGTATAAAGGAGGAGAAAAGTGGGGTGTGTGTGTGTGTGTGGGGGGGGTGGTGTTGACAAAACTATTTTCAACAATCCAACTATCCGGATATTAGAATGTTTAAATTTCATTTCAGTAGAGTTATATCACAATCAAATCAGATGAAATCTGTATTTCTTTGATAAAATCAAAGGAAGTATAACTGATTTTCATAACAACTAACTACATGAATATAGGATGATTCTGATTTTCTTTTCTTTTTTTCTTTTTTTTTCTTTTTCTAAATAATGGACAATATTATTCAATGTAAGTGAATTTTGTTTTATTCAATAACAATGACAGTACATTTACATTAACTATACGCTTAACATGATTTAACAATGAATATTACGATAAAGTAAAATGTAGTTATCTCTATATGTATGATGGACACTTTACATAACACTAAACAATTGTGCATGCATTAAGGATGATTAGTTATAAATAAAAAATACTACTTATATATTTACTGAAAATTATTAAAAAACAAAGATGTCAATCATATACTTAATGTTTATAGTTTCAATCGTTATTTTAATGTGAACTTGTTTACTTTTCATAGTTCAATTCGTGATAATTGTGAAAATTATTGACCATTGAATACACTAAAAAATCTAAATGTTCTGATTCAAAGTTAATTCAGTCGTTTATTGCATTACTACAAAGGTAAATAATGAAAGAATTTGTAATATTTGTTTGATAATGGTTTATTTAGTTACACATGTAGCGGTAAATAATCTCCAAAATTAATAGTTACATAGGTCCTCGACATTGATGCTGACTATGTTTGTTTTAGCGGACACGACTAGTTGAAGGCGTTTGGTCACACATCATCACCAGATCACGACACGCCGCATTGTGGGAAGCATCTCTCTCTCTAGTTTGCCAGCCTAAAATTTGCTATCCCTTCGACCCTGTGTTCACGATCAAATATAACTTCTCTTCTATCTTTCATCGCCTTCTGATTTATTCTCGTTCGTAAGAGTGGGTTCAATCGTTAGAAGTTGCTCTGGTAATACCGTAAACGGAACTTGGTCATATACAGGGTGCACTTCAAACGTATATGCGGCCTTTCATTAAAACTGATGCAGAACATTTTAGCCCTTTGAAAAGCTAAGTTGGGACTTAGTAATCCACATGATCATGTTTACCTAAGTTATTCTATGCCATAATTCTAATTCACCCCTAACGTTGTAGTGTCTTTATGAAGTGCAATTAGTAAACAATGATCTGAGGGATGGGGGTCAGAAATTTGCAAAATTTCAGTGGTTGATACCTCTATATTTTCCGTATTTATGAGTAAGTAATATTCTTATTTTATCCGCACACAATAATAATAAATAATTTCAAGCTTATTTCTATTCAACATTTTTTTGATTCCTACATGATTATGGGTAAAAAGTTGTATGTCGACTATTACCGAACTAGTTCTGAACATGTATATACACATATACTTCCACTGATAATGACATTAATGATGACTATCATGTTATTGATTATGTTGTAAGGAATATTTCTTCTCCAGCTGACCACGGTGTAGTTACAAAAACACCCACCCAACCCCTCTCACCCCTATTAAATATACATGTCATTAAGATGATGATGATAATAAATAGATGACATTTCATTTATTTTTTTTTTAAAATTCCAAATCAGTTTTCATAGTTTGCTGAATAGTTTGTTATAACGTGTTGTATACATTTTTATAAATTCAATCTAAATGTGTATTTTAGTAACTAATATTGTTTTATAAAAGTATTTTTAGCCTATACAACAATGTGAAAGAATCTTTACCATGTGATGAACTACTTGTAGAGTATTAAGAAGTAGTAATATACTACTGATTGACAGATAAACTCAATAAATTAATATGACCAACTGACGATATCGACTGATAGTGAATTATTGACAAGAAAAAATGTTACTTTGCAGGACTGTGAATGTTGTTTCAGTTCTAAAAATGTATTCCACATACTTAAATAAAATAATGTTATTGTGTTACTATCTATTACAGCTAGAAACTCAGTAAGAATAGTCAATGTTTTTGAAAAATAACCTCCGTCTATCGTTACATACTGTTGGCTTGATAATCATCTATGCATTGAGACAAGTTTACACTAGACATAGGCTAAATTGAATGAGTATTGAGACACTACAGTTATTAACAACATAACAACCAATGCCACTACATCATAATAACCACTAATTACAAAGCTTTGAATTGCATTATAAGCTAACTTCTTTAGAGAACTTTGTGATAACCAGGTATTTCATACTGAAAGTTAATGTTATGGAAAATGTAAGTGAGAAATTTACTTAATGCATCACATGTTCTTATCTTCAAAAAAAAACAATCATAATCTATGCATAACTTTAATGTCTTCACCAGTTACCGTTTTTATTAATGATAATGATAATTTATTAGTTGAATAGAAAGCTTTAGTAATAATTATGTTTTATATCTCTTACGTAATTGATAGAATGTAATACTTTTTAAAAATTTATTATTAAAATAAAAACTTGAACTGAATAATTAACAATTTACTGATTGAATAGTTTTGGTAGTATAATATGCTACATTTGAAATTGGTGTGTTTAATCTAAGAAGCTGTTGAGGATGTACATTAATATGATGGTCAGAATGCATTGGAACTTTCATTCAATTTGTCGCTGTATTCAACAGTTATTATGTTGAATTCAATTTATGAAGTGAACACAATAAAATGAATCATCATCATGATTCTTTTATGATATAAATTGTATGTAGCATAGTTTCTGTTATGCCAGGCGATTAAAGAAAAGTATCGAACTTTCAGAACTGTATTTTGGAAGACTATCTTAATAATAGTGGTCATGAGTAATGCAGACAATTCATTTCTACGACTGTTATGTTCCTCCTATTCTACCCTCCCGTTTAGTGTATTTACTCTTAATATGTTGTTTATTATTATGAACTACAGTTGCTTAGTTGTGCACAAGTTGTCCCTATTCACTGCCACTATTCCCTTTGTTCTGTATCAATGTTAGATTTTTGATTGGTTTACTATGTGGTGTGATTTTGTGTATGTATAAAGGCACGATTAAAATACAATACGTTCTCCGTTTTACGGTTCCTGATTCTGGTTCTTCTATTATCAGCTCGAGGGTGAGTAGGCATACGGCAGTGGCGCATCACTAACTAGGCACACCTGATTGGAGTTTGCTACAACCAACCAAATCTTCCTTTCTCATGTCATAACAGTTTCATGTAATAAAGTAAACTGCACACACTATATATGAACTACGCTGACTAAATTCGTTTATTTACTCATTCCATTTGAAAATAGAAACATAAATAGGAAGGCAGATTTTACTACAGAATGCATAAATCATGTGGATGTTTTTATTTTAGAAATAAATTTACCTTCTTAAACTTATGTAGATATTAATCAAATATTAACGTAAATAGTAGACAGAACTCCAAAGCTGATGAGTCTTTTACTACAGAGAAACAACTACCCAGTGCTACCTGGTTCTTGACTGTTGTCTGATAGAGATGATTTTGTAACATCAAATTATAAATAAAAGTTTGTGACCAACGTTATTTAAAGGATATGGGTTTTCACATTTGATTTTTATATTACTAATTATGGAAGAATATTGCCTTTAAAAAAAATCTATTAATTAACCTCCAACGTCATCGCATAATTCCTATAACAGATCCCAGTTGGTTGTTGTTACTCATCTAGAATATCTCATTCAAACTCCACACATTTTCGAACTTTCAATAGAAGGAATAGTTGAGGTCTAGTAAAGTTAAAGCTTAGTTAAACCGAACAACAACATCTTCGATCGTGCTATTGTCATGATTATCCTCGGTGCTTGCTAAAAATTCAAATGGAATCATAATTTACGCTAACAAGAATTTGCACATTCTTCAATCAATTCATTCAAATGATTCTGTGGCATGCCGGATATCCAAGGTCAGATTACACTTATGAATCTTGACGGGATGATATCATTAAATGATCACTAGGTCATAGATTCATGCTGTTAACATTTTACATACTGGGGCCAGACAGACGTTCTTAGCTTTCTGCTTTTCGATGGCTACCCGTCATTCGAGTATATCAACTGACACAATAACTTGTAACGTGACTAAATTGAATGAAAACTATTACGATCAAATTTCAGTTCAATCAATCAATCAATCAATGTATGTTATCACATGTGGAGCAGAGGCCGCCGATCAACATTCTCTAACCAACTCTGTCCTAGGCTTTCCGTTCCAGATCTTACCAAGTACTCTTCATTGTCCTCATGTCTGTCTCCAATTACCGATGCAATATGTTCCTGGGTCTTCCTCTTTTCCTTTGTCCTTCAGGATTCGAAGTTAGTGCTTATCTTGTAATACAGCTTGCTGATTTTCTCAAGATGTGTCCAGTCCACCTCCAGCTTCTTTCCCTAATTTCCTCCTCGGCTAGAAGTTGATTTACTCACTGTCACAACAGGCTGTTGTTGATGGTATCTGGACAACGGATCCAAAGAATCTTACGCAGGCAACTGTTTATAAATACTTTTATCTTCTGAACGATGCTTTTCGTAGTTCTCCAAGTTTCAGCCCCATACAACATAACTGTCTTCACATTTGTATTGAAAATTTCGACTTTAATATTGACTGATAGTTTGTTTGAGTTTCAGATGATTTTCCGTTGTAGAAATGCAGCCCTTACCTTGCCAATCTACTCAGTCAGTCGTAAGAATTCCGTATGATTTTGACTATCTTTTTGGACACGCCATAATGTCGTTGAAGGCTCCATAATATTCTCCTATCCAAGCTGTTTAGTACTTTTTCGTAATCGATGAAGTTGATGTAAAGTGGTGAATTTCATTCAGTTAATTGCTCGACAATTAATCTAGAGTAGCGATTCAGTGGGTACACGGATGGTCCTTAAGGAATCCGGTCGATCGACCTTGAAGTTTGGTGTCGACTGGATTTCTCATTCGGTTCAACAGCACTCTGTTGAAGACATTTCCTAGCATTAAAATTGGAGTGATACCTCTCGCACTTGCTAAGATCTCCTTCCGTTTGTATCATGATGAGGTACCCTTCTTTTCAGTCTGTTGATACTTGTCCTTCCTCCCGAATCTTCCTTAAGAGAATGTGAAGCATCTATACAGTTACTTCTATATCTGTCTTCAGTGCCTCAGTTAGCATGTTGTCTGGCCCTGCCGAATTGTCACTTTACTTGTCTACTAGCCATCTTTATTTCTTCGACTGTTGGTGGGTAGGAGTTTATACTGAGATCTGCGGCTGCCGCTTCGATGACTTGTGTATTCAGTAGGCTAGTCTATTCACAAGTTCTTCGAAGTGTTCTACCCACCTGTTTCGTTGTTCATGCACTTCAATGATTGGTTTGCCTTCCACGTTCTTGATTGGCTATTCTGGCTCACTAAACGTCCCAGCTACCTTCTTCGTTTTATCGTATAGATGCCTCAAGTCTCCTTCTCTTCAGCTTTTTCCGCCATCATTGCTAGGTTCTCAACATATTTCCGTTTATCCGATCTGATGCTTCTATTCGCTTGCTTGTTGACTTTCGTGTATTCGGTCTGTGCCTTGGCTTTCTCCGTTCTTATCCAGCCGTTATTAATTGCTATCACTCTGCTCCTCCATTCTTCGATATTATCCAATGTACCAACAGAAATCCATTTTTTTAGTATTGTTCCTTGCAACCCCAAACCTCCTGACATGTTGAAGTTATTGTCTCGTTAACCTCTTTCCAGTTTCCTTCCATATTATTTCCTTCTTCTTCTAGTAGATTGTGTAATGCCTGGAATTTATTGTCGACAATTATTTTAAATTCATTGGGATTGTTAGTATCTCGGAGAAGAGCTGTGGTAAACTTTTGTAATATTGCTGCTGAAGATGCCCGGTACTTTTTCAGCTTTAGTTTCATTTTAGCCACCACCAGATCGTGATCTGAAGTTATTTCATTTCCCCTCCTGGTTTTTATGTCCTCCATGGTCCCTCTAAACTTCTTATTAATGCAGATGTGGTCGATTTGGTTCTCTGTAATGTGGTCTGGTTAAACCCATGTAGTTTTGTGTATACGTTTGTGGAGGGGGGGAAAGTGTGCCACCTATAATCATTTTGTTGAATGCACATAGGTTTGAAAAACCTCTTACTGTTTTCGCTCTTTTCTCTCAGTTTATATTGCTTCATAATGTCTTCATATCTGGTGTCCATTACAACCTTGGTGTTTGGGTCTCCAATCAGAATGGTCAGGTCACTGGCTGAGTGTTTGTCGATGGTTGAATGCAGCTTTGCATAGAACTGATCTTTGTCATCATCGTGGCTGTCGTTGGTGGGTGTATAGCACTGAGAATTCATTGTAATCCCTTCCTTTTTTGTCTTGATGATGCTTTGATGATTCTAGGTCTATGCGATTCCTATCCTATAAGAGCCTTCCGTCCTTCTCGGGACGACATTACCGCTACTCCATGTGTTCGTGAGGCATATTCTTTTATGTAGCCGGAGTATAAAAGCACTTCTCCTGAGGATAATCATTATTGTCCTGCTTGTAACCAATGAGTTTCTCATATTCCAAGTATCTTCAGGTTGTATCTTTTCATTTCTTCATCTATTTGAATGTTTCTCCCGGTCTCCCACATCATGTCGACATTCCGTGTACCTATATTAATGGTTGCTCTGGTTGTTAGAAGGGGCACCCGCCTCGTGGCCTTCGAGGAAACTCAACTTTCAACAAGAGGCATCATAACTCCTCAAAATAAAGATCTTCCAACTGCCAGGGCAGAGTTAAAATGCTGAAAATGGTTTTTACTGGTTATTGTTTTACTGGATGGGGTCGCTAACCCGATGCCTGCCCCCCTTCTTTATTCGGGCTTGGGATCGGCAGCAAACCTAGGGAGGTCCAGGCGATGTTGAGTTCTGATTAGTTTAGTTGATGTCGTGAATGCTAATGTAAAGGTCAGGAAGACTTAAACTTTAGTTTTATGTCACCGAGACATTCTTGTAACTTTTAAGGAATCGATATTTTTATTATGATTCAAGCTCGCAACGCGAAGCTTATCATGTAGCAGTTTGGGCTGAATTATCTATTGTGAAATTGCTAACATTTATAATAGTTGATAGCTAATTGTTAACCAATCTCATATTCGTCTAGTCTCAAATGTCGCTTCAATGTGACATTATTTAAGGATGATGATTTTGCCTGCTTGCAGTGTTTTAAGTGTACATACCTTGGAAGTGGAAAAGTAAGGAGAAACTATCGTCCACTACATCATGAATTCCAATCGCTCTTTAGATGATATCAGTTAAAAACCAAGTTATTATTTTCATATTCCATGATTAGACTAATATTAACTACTCTGTAAACCTACTGTGGACATTCATATATACACTAAATGATACACACATTGCCATTTAGTTTATTGAACGTTTGACAGTTTTGTTTTACATTTTCAAATGTAAATTATAATCAATTTTACATTTGATTAATTTATCCTTTTCTCATTGAAAATGGTGTTCATTTTGTACTTAACACAGTTGACTTTTATGACAAATAACAATGTAGATAGTTATAGTTTGTTGTGAAAAAACACAACTAAATTTTACCATGAATCTAAATTTGATAAAGTATTGATGTAAATACAAGTACAGGTTTATGAAATCGGCTGTCAACTATACCTAAAGTGAGAGAGCTATTGATGTTATTTGAAAGGCCAGATAGAAGAAGGTATAGTGAAGATCAAGGATATTGGCTAGAAGTTGGAAGTTTTAATTACTAAGCCTACACTCAGTAATCATTCAACTATCACGATGAAGAAAATATCAGTAGAAATACTTAGCTTACTAGAAAGTCATCGACGATTTCAGATTAACGTAAGCAAATAGTTAATATGATAAGGTTCACGACTTATAGTCGTCGGTAAGTTACTTTGTGATGTAGAAGTGTTCATAACTAGTTCGACTTCTAGTTTAACGCATTCACTGTGAATAAATGTAACACAGAAATATTGACAATTGATTAGAAAGAAAGGAATCATCCAATTGGATATGAAAAAAACCTTATCAGTATTAAACAAGTACGTTCTACAGAAAATTTTCAAACAGCTAAAATCCTAGGAAACTCTAATAATCCAAATTTTCATAATTTCGAATAGTTTAGTCATCATCAGACTCCTATATTATTGCATTAATCAGATCACATACTCAAATAGATTTGTCATATTTTATTAATGAACCTATTGAAAATGTCATTTTTGAGCTGCACTTACTGTGATTGATTGTTTGTGTTCTCCACAGATCGCTGTTAGTAGGGTATCATTAAATTCCAAGAATCATTGAGAAGTTGTTATGTTCTAATGTATGACTTATCAGCAGTGCACATCCTTAAATTAATACAGATTTATTGAGAAAAATGCTGAGGTTCATTTGAACCCATCTGTTTTTGTTCATAATGAATGTAACGACAAATACAAGAATATCCTTTTGTAATGTTGGTAAATCTAAGAATAATTGTTATAATAGAGTGTAAACATTGAAGTAAATGTTATTTAACAATTGATCATTTATTGAAATTTATTTTTGTCCAAGTGATACAAATCTGTTTAAGAAAAAAATTCTTGTAGGTTTAGAAATGGATCTGATTAATCACAATGTGGACATAGTGACAATATTGATGATTGGGTAGCTTTGATTTATTCAAGATTAACATTAAGTGAACGGTACAAAATCATCTTAATGCATCACGAGACAAGCATTAACATGGAATCTTGCTGGGAAACGGAATAGAAGAAGGCCAAAGAACACATTGCGTCGAGAATTTGAAACAGGCATTAAAAGAATAAACAGCAACTAGAAACAGATGTAAAGGATTGCTTAGGACAGAGTTCAATGGAGAATACTGATAAGCGGCCTGTGTTCCTCGGTGAGGGGTAACAGGCGTAAGTAAGTAAGCAAGTAAGAACGGTACAAAACTACTGACAAATTGGATACATTGAGCAAATGATTAATGTATTAAAGTAAATGTTTGATGACTATCACAATGTGTAAATGGCTATTAGTCATTACCAGAGTTTTATGTCCTATGATAGTAAACGTTGATAGCAACAACTTCATCTACTTATTTTCATGAATTGATTATATATGGCATTGTTGTAAGTAGTAGTAGTGAACAATTAGTTAACGGAAATCAAAGTATGGAGAACATACATTTGTAAAGACCAAGTAAAAAGTCTAAACCCCCCAGAATTTGCATTTTTCAGCGACATATTCACATTCACGATTAATGCAAAATCTATACATTGATCATAGTAAATTGCATGATAGACAAATTACAATTTTATTGATCAATAGTAATTTTAGTGCACCGCCATTTGTTACCATGTCTAACCAATTGTAATTGCTTTATTGAACTCATGCTTACATGAATATATAATTTAGGCTATAAATTATCTACTGTACTATTAAATGATTAATCAATCATTAGGCAGTACTCGATATATTCATATATTATCCTTAATACTGATCTTAATCCACTACTGATCACAGTCATACAGAAAGTCAATTACTGCCAAGGTAGTTCAGCAGTGAGTAGTTAACTAACCTACAGTGTTAAATGTATTTAGTTCAGATGTTTCTTCATTATTACAAATACACTATACCGACAGTTGAAAGTACCATGCCACACTCAACATGAACAAGAAGTATATTACAATAAAGTGTTAAGTAAATAAGTCAGAACATCCCATATTGAACGATGGAATCCGATTAGAGCCAAATACTGGTTAATAATCAATTAGTTATTAGTTCCATATAAAATAAGATTGAGAAAATATTAATTGAACCTCATACACTTGGTTTAAACAGATTGAATGTTAAAATCATAATAATATATCAAGTTACCTAGACTAAAATGGATAAACAGGATTAGCACTAATCCCTTTTGGTTATTTTCAAACATTGTTTCTTATAGTATTAAAGCTATGAAGTTATGGCTCAACAATGGATGAATATTCTGATATCATATACAGTTAAAACTGTATGGACGAATATGATTTGTGAATAATTTTATAAATAATACTTATTTTATTTTAGTATGTCAGCTGTGTAAATAGCAACTAGTTTGGGTTTCATCAAATGATAATTCTAGTAGACGTCTGTAGTAGTGAAAATAGGTTAGTGATAGTGTCTAAGTGTCTAAAACTATTTAATACAGGTTCGTATTCTACAGTGAGAATTAAGATTGCAAATGTTATATACTGATAACTGCCTACTATTACAAAGCATATGGTTTTCGGATTTCCTACATAAATTCAAAAGCACAACAGCCTATTAAATATTAAGTCAAGTCTAGTTATATGAACAAACTAATCCATATCAATGGAAATGACTTCAAGTTCATACCACATATATCGAATTAATAAGCTGCCTATATTATATCTCATGAATATTATCTACGTGGAAAATAAAATTATCTACTAACATCACGTTATTATATTTACGAACCTTCATCGACTTGGTGAGGATACAGAATAATGTAAAGCAATTCCAACTAAAATTTCGTTTAGCTGTAGTGTACACTGGTAAATTGTATCAACAATAGCTATTAATTTACCTGCCATTTAGAGTTAAAAGCAGAATCGTGACATTTAATGAACCGGCCGACGAAAAGTGAAATAACAACCGATACATGAAATCCATGCTCAGTAAACAGATTTAAGTAAAGCAAGTAAAATCTCACTGATATTTTGTTGCATTCATTATTACCTTTAGGTAATACATACGAGATTACGAAGCACATAATAATGAAGTAATTCACATATGGAAAAAATGTCTTCAAATTAACATTCAAAAAAACTTTTATTAACACATTTCTAAATGATTCACGATTATTCCTAACCGGGAACTATTGTATGCACATAAAGTTGCCAGGTATACAACTTCCCTGGATCATTTGGGCACTACCACGAAGTTGTTATATACACTGTTTAAAATACTAAACTTACCACGTGAGTGTACACAAAGTTATGAAGAGGGGGGAGGGAAGAATATATACTGTTCGCAATAGTAAAATGCTTGGTGTCATATAGGTAAACTTATTTGAGTAGAGAGAAAAGGACTTATAAATAATCTAGAAAATTTATTTAACAAAATATTCAATACCTTATGGTTATTTTCTGTCGTATAAATCATTTGCACAAAACGTGTATTTCTTTTGGTAGAAGATATAAAGTCCCTCAAGGTCATCTTAGTAGTCACATAGGGTCATCCACTTAATTAAATATATCCTCATGTATCCAAGACTAAATACAATGAGAAAGATGCCTTTGAAAGTTCTTGCTTAAATATTCACTGTACTTGTGTATGTGATGTTCATTGTTAATGTTTATATTAGAAAAATCTAATTATAATCTCCATTCTCAAGGTAAAGACGATCAAGTAAAATATAAATCGATGCTAATCGGATCAACTAATCAGTTCATTGTCAAATAAACTTTCTGAAGATAACATTCTTTTGTCAGAAATTTATTCATTTGTTACAATATGAATTCATCTCTACAAAGAATCTGAGTTCAAATGAGGCAAGCAAATAAGTTAATGCATTTCTGTTTGATTGACAACTAATTTTGTCAGGTTAGTGGATTTAATGATTATTTTCTTGTGAAATATCATTAAATGATGTAACAATGTTTCTGAGGAACACGTATAAACATGCCTCACTCATTGCCTAGTTGACTATGTTGTACTATATTTGGTTACATTTACATATTTGATGTTTAATTGAGTGAACATTGTGCTTTTATTTTGTTGGAAATTGTATTATTACTGGGATATGTGTCGCCTATGTAGTATTAGGGAGGATGACTGACGTGTTTCTACGAGCGACAAAACAAATTTTTATTACATTTTAATTTTCAATAATTATTTTCATCAATATTGAAAGAAATAAGTCCAAACTACATGTTAATTTGTGAATTACATCCCGTCGTATTTATCACGTTACAAATGATTGTCTATAAGGACACATATAGAGAGGTATAATCATGATACGCAACTGAGAATGTTTCTACTTACTCCTAAATGGTTCAGGAAGCACATTATTTTCAATTATCATGTTAGCGTGGTTGGTAATCATCTCTCTTGTGCTTTCGATATATGTTGTAAAATCAGATGAGAAGATTGCTTTAGAATAGCTATTCTAATAATGTATGCAACTGATTACAGACGAATACAGTTAGCTAAAATACACCAGTATCTAAGACGTGTAATAACTGGTTGCTCATTCCTGAAACCAAAATATATGAACATTTATAGAAAATGTCAATTAAATGTATCAGCTGGCTAGTCCAATAATAGACTGAATATCACTTTCTACATGTTGGAAACTGTAAACATGTTTGATAAGATTTATTTATGGACTCATGAAACTGCTAAAATATACCTAGAATGTTGTTTGAGAATGCATAGCATCTCCAAAAAAATTGGATATCTCAATTAATGTAAAATGAAGCCTAATAGAATGCCCTACGCAAAGACACAGATTGTTATACATTAAGTGAATCATTTAATCACCCGTCTCACATCCAAAGGTGACTAAATAAAAAAGAGGATTAATGAAAGATTGCAAACAGCTTAGATTAGCACATTTCTTGCATCATATATGGTACTAATACTTGGATGAACTTTTATATTCCCGTTGATTTGTTATAGACTGAAGCTGGTCAGTCTCTGTTGCTATATGTGCTTCCTGAGCGAACTGTCTCGATATACCGGTTATTCACAAGTATTATTTTAAGTTGGATTGTGACTGGCAAGTGGAATCCAGAACGCGCGTATAGTCCTATTCGGGACTCATTGGCTGGATGTACCTGGATGCGGATGTTGATGTCCACAACAGGATTCAAACTCATATCGTTTCGAGCCAAATGCCACAGCGTTCACCACTAAACTGCTGAGTCCTAATAGTCACACTTGTGCAACGGGTCTGTTGGTTGCACAAGTGTGACTATTAGGACTCAGCAGTTTAGTGGTGAACGCTGTGGCATTTGGCTCGAAACGATATGAGTTTGAATCCCGTTGTGGACATCAACTTTGGGGTGTAGGTACATCCAGCCAATGAGTCCCAAATAGGACTATACGCGCATCCTGAATTCCACTTGCCAGTCACAATCCAACTTTGGTGCTAGTATGTTTACTATGAAAAATCATACGTGACGGATACTGTTTCCGAATGAGTATTCACATAAATGCATAGTATAACTCAACTCTATAAAACATCCCTGGCACCACACAAATTTTGACGCAAAAACCTGATCTTTGTGTTCATTTAGAGAGTATGATTAACCTTGAATTTGACTTAATGGTAAATTGAACAACATTAATTCTCAGTTTACTAGAAATCATGGTACCCAATTAGTAACTTCAAATCAGTTTTCTGTTTTATCTTTTTATCATTTTAAGTAGTATTATTCTATGGCTACCACTAAATATTTATGAAACACATATTTGTAAAACCTCATCAATTGTATATTGACTTATGACTACTGCACATTCGTTTAAAACTGCATTGTAGCATTTCAAACCAACTTGACGATTTGTAGCTAAAAGAGATGGTATGAAATATACTAAATCCTTGCTTTTATCCGTGTTTTCCCTTGTATTTAGCGTCCTTAATTCTTAGCAATCCAACTCTTGTTGATGCTCAAAATTAGGCCACTTCTAGAAATCGTACTTCTTTGAACAGTTAGGTAAATGAAAGTCCAGTATTCCAGCAGTGATTGGACAGGTACTTGATAAAGAAATATACGAAGTTACTATTATGAAAGTAACGTAGTATATAACCCAAAAGTTGGTACGATTTAGAGGACTGTATAGAAACCTGCTCGGAGAATAACCAATTGTAAGTATACTTGAGACTTAAATCAACTACCAAATAAAACCTTAATAACATACAACAGTTTCTGGTGAGATCAAAATTAAAGATTGTATCTCCAAATATCGCCGTCCAGATTTAGATGTACTTAGTTCTACATACCATTCTAAATACTATTTTGAACACGATGCCGATACCTTCTTGACTTCACTATTGATACCAATGTGTATAAGAAATAAGTTCAAAACTTTTAGGTCATCAGCATACAGAAAAGTTTTATCCAAGTTGAAGCATATGCAAATATCACTTTTTTAAACTACAATGAATAGCGGGCCTAGAACACTACCTTGCGCAACACCCCTTGAAACCAATTCAGACTTTGACAGCGAGGAGTTAATTTAAACAATTTGTTATCGATGACTGAGATAGGAATTTAGCCATGCAAGCGATGTATCACTAATCCAATAAGATGAGTGTTTGCCACCACGATTGCTTAAGATATGTCCAAATACAGCATTTATACCAAGTGCCTAAGACTACGTGTAGTAAAGGCGAAGTTAAAAAATCAAACAGCCAAGTCGCACAAGATCCAGTTTTTAGGAAACCATGTTGAGAATCGGAAACAATTTGTTTTGGAAAGTAAATAATCTAACATTTCGGCACATAGTATGATGTTCATTATTTTGAGATTACTGACGTGATATTTATAGGCACATTTTTGTGAAGATTGTCCCTGTCTCCTAATCTGAATCAAGGAATTATATATGACGATTTCCATTTAACTACTGCCTGTTACCGGTGGGCAATTACAAAGCTTCAGTAAAGATAATGGAAGATCTGGTTCACCAAATTTGAAACGAATGGACGCTTACCCATCAACATCATAACTACTTAGAGTTCTTAGTTAGCTTATAGTTGTACAGATATAGTCTAAATAGAAGTGAACAGACTTCATGAGGTTAGTAGAAATACACACAGTGTCCACTCCAATGTAGTCCTGGGGTTTACTTCTGTTTACAAAAGTATCATTGAACAAGTCTGCGATAATATTAGAGTCGTTTATAATTGAGCGTTCATGTAAGATCCAAGGAATGTCAGTATTTTGGAATGATTTGAGGCGTTTATTGTATAGATCTACCAATTTTTCACCAAGGAGTTACTGTGAAGTGTAAATAATTATTTATTAATAGCCTTTAACAATTTTTACTTTGTTAAAAGCAATCATATTTTGTTCAGAGGCTGAGGGATCATTCGCCATAAAGTAGCATTTCCTTAGTAAATTTAGTCGCTTACGATAATTAATTGGTATAAAGCATTGGGCTTAATTATGTTGCTTAGTTTCATGAGTGCAACAGTCTTAACATGAGCTATTAGCTTCATAAAAAGTGTCTTTTGCGTCTATTTGAGTAACTTAGTACGGTTTGTAGGAGGGCCCAGCCCATGTTTTTGTGATCACTGTATTGTCTAGCTATTTGCTGTTTAAAATTATCAGAGTGGTTGGAGATAAAAGGAAGAGTATATGGGACTATTTTGTGGTCACTGCTTCGGATTTTTTATCAACCTGAATCAACGGGGAAGCTACATCATGACGAAAAACTAAGTCGAGGATAATATTGTCTCAAAAGAATACCCTCTGTGATGGTCTAATATTGCAAGAAAGTTTTCTTCGTCATATGACTGACGTCTGCCAACATCCCAGTTTATCTTAGGAAAATTGAAGTACCATTTAATGACTTTCGCAGCATAAATTAGATCAGAAGTATGTATAAAAGCATTGATAATAAGACTGCCACCAGCATTTAAAGTTTTGGTGTCCAGTACGTGCAACTCTAAAAGTAAACTATGTATTGAAGTGTTAATAGAAATCTAAACCGACGATAGCACTTTACTAAAGGTACTGTTATCTTATTTATTTGTCAAAGAGCATACATCTGCATACATTAAACAACCACCACGTTTATCTCCCTTATTACAGGGTTATACTTTGTGGTCCTTAATGTCGAGCTCTGAGTTGGTTACTGAAGATTACCAGTACGTTTCTGTGACGGTTATGATGGCTTAACTAGAAGATCTGTAGTTCTTAAGGTAGATATTATATTAAAAACTTTAGAAAAGATGAATGAGTTGTGAAGAAGCAGATAAGCTCTTCCGCTTTGTTGTACACGTCTGCAGTGTTTAAATAAGTTTGAAAAAGACAGACTGACTATTTGTGCCAGTCTCAGAATAAGTTGTAGTGCAAGTGGAACTATGGACTACTGTAGAGTAATATATTATAATAAGAGTCTAATTTCGGGGTGACATCTTTCTGCCGATGTACGAGAGATGAAGCATATATTAATAGCCCTTCATGAGTATAATTAGAATAGGTGAGTTAAAATAGTGTACACTATCTGGGTAAGGTAGGTATGGTAGAGAACTGTTGGGGATTAGCAGATACTAGTGCCTTTTAGATAGCCCGGCATAACTTCTGAAGTTATTTGCGTCTGGACAATAAAAATACATCTAGGGTGGGACCCACACGGTGTATATGCGTGATTCAAAATGTCTGAATTCTGTAGATTACATATTGTCTGTTGGTGCCTACGACCTTGAATAAATATTATTAAATCAATTGACGTTTGTAGATGGGGCCTTATAAGTGGTGGACAGGGTGCATTGTTGGTATGCCCTCTTTTACTGACGAGATCTTGAAACTAAGCTTAGTGTTTATTTTGAGCACCGATGAGTCTCCTGTCCAATTTTTCACCACATTTAAATTATTTAGAAGACCAGGCTTGATATTTAAACTGTGTCCTTTATTTGTTAACTAATAGTGCCATTAGACGAGACTGTACTGGTGCTAATAGTTGTAGTAAGGTGGCTTACCTTAGTGGTGTCCAGTATGGCATCTGAAGTTCCCTGCTTCTTATGTCCCTGGATATCAGTTTTATCCTCAATCACACGATCGCACTTATGCTTAGTTGATGCAGTCATTAAGTATTCAGAACTTACACGTGGATTTACAGGTGATTAGTAGTCGAATCAAAAAGGAATGATACATCCACCTTGACAAAAGCTATCATGAAGACAAGCTACTTAAGGACTTCATTAGTGATTTATCCGGGATTTTGCGGGCAACTATATTCTAATGAGAGATCATATTCTTTGCTACCACTGTAGCTATGAAATTGATTGCAATTTCCTCCTTAGTTATATTTCCTAGTTCAGGCAAGCTTTTAGTTATGGTTGGGAGGACACTATTTTACCTGTTGGTTTAGAAAGTCTACTTTACAATTTGTTTTCTCCATGCCACTATTCTGCGAGGCAGAGGTGTAATCTCTATTAGTTATTTCCGAAAGTTGAATGGCTGGTGTGATTTAATTCATAACTGGGTCAGTCAAACCTAAGGTCACTAGATTGGAAGTCTGTTCATTAGAGATGTTACTGCGGCTTTGACGAGTACACTTTGTAGAAAGACTACTTATATCTGAACAATTAACGCTAGTATGTAATAGCAAAGGTGTTAGGGTGAGTTGTAATAAACCAAGTATGACATTGTAAGCTTTTAAAATAGCAACAAAAACCTAGCACAAAAGCCAAACGTAATAAGATATGGGATTATTCAGTAGTACTCACCCAGAGGGCCACCAGAGAATCAGGCCCAGGGAAGCATAACAGTCGTACCACTGACTGACATTTGACGGCTCATATTTCTAATTTTAATCATTTTGTGATGTTCTGTACGACTGCAGACGCTACCTTTAAGGAGTAACTACCTGACACTCGATATGGTTATAATTCACTTGTCATGTATTCTTGGGTATGAGCGAGCTGCCTACTGATGGCTATATGTGAAGTCTTGTAAATATGCTGATAAGTGATTGAAGTTAGATTTAGCAACCGGTGATGTCGGCTCAGTGGTTCGCTTGAATTCATGTAGATGCCTACAGTTCCTGGGCCTGATTCTTAGGTGAGCATATGAGTGTGTGCATGTGAAGAGCCTTATAGTTGGAGGAAATAGATGTTCCAAGCTTCCTAGTTTTTAGTAGTTGTCAAAATCAGACCATCTGCTAATATCAGATTCAAATTTGACAATCATCAAAACACTCAATTACAACGATATGATAGCTATTATTCTATTTAATACTGTAGAAATGTATTATTGTTGAGTGAACCAGTAGATACTTAAGAAGAAATATCCATGCACACAAAACAATGAATACTAAGCAAATTGTGTACAGTTTGTTATAATGGTTAATATGAAACAAGATTTATAAATAAACTCTAATCATATTGACAATAATACAAAGGGTGTAATAAATTAATTTCATGAATATTTTAAATTTTTCCGTAGTTTAACTTCGAGTTACCTTTTTTACATTTTCTGTTAAATCGAACTTACTAGAGAGGTAGTAGTAGTAGTAGTAGTAGTAGTAGACTACCCATTAGTTTTTTTCACCTCACAGTACATATGACTTATTCAAAGAACAACTTTTTATATTCACATTTTGTAATCTATAGGTTTACGTATTTTTCAGACTATCAATTGATTAAGCTCTGTTTATGAAATACTCTACTTAATGCATTATCCTTATTTTACTAATAATACTACATAGAAATTGTCAATGTCATATCTGAAGTTCACTTTTATCAACAAAATCAACTTGAGAATAGTGGAATATCTATTTTATGATGAAGTAAATCACTTGTTCAGTGTACATTATAATTTTAGTATGTATTCAGTACTGTGTGCTCATATTTAAAGAGTCTAAATTCAAGATTCATAAGTAGTCTAACTAATCGTCAGCTTTAATTAAATCTTTATACCTAATAAACATTTTATCATGAGACTACTTCTATTCACATTAGGTGAATGTGAAACTAACGAATTCTTTACTATACTAAACTAATGCTAAACTTAACCAACTATGTCTACTGGCTTCAAATGTGTATTTATAACGAATTAACTATTTACATTGTATGATTATTTCAATAAGATTTTTTTTCTTGTACCAGTTTCAAATTTCCACATCACTAATTATTGTTCACTGGTTACATATCAATCCTTTTATTGTTTATTCTTTATTCAAATCAATGATGCATATAAAACTATGAATAAATTATGAATAAAACATTAAGTTCAATAAGAATCCAGTTTTATTTATCAAATAGAGTGTAGAAATGAGAAAGAAACTGACTCCAAAAATGTGCATTACCGATTGATTTATTCAATGTGTACATGTGCTGGACAGTATTTCAGTGATGTATTACAACGTCATTGGAAAATTATTCAGCCAATCAAATTAGTGACGGAATACAACCTTTAAATATGAGACTATTTCATGATGCGGTATTGACAAGTCTCATGTTTATATAACTAACTAATTGGTATAATTACTTGATTGAATATGTCACAGATTGATGTTGACAGGGTACCATTGAAAACTAGGGAGTACTAGACAGCTGTTTCGTTTTAGTGTGGAACCCGTTTGCAGTGCACACCCCAGATTCCGCAGCAGGTATAAATATATTAGTATAAATATATACAGTAATTTTGTCGAATGTTAAATCGCCAGTTTCATATTATGCAACTCAAGTCATGTTTTATTGTAAAAAAGAAAGTTGTTCAGTAAAGATTGAAGTAAGCTTCAATTGTATAAGTTTTAACTCAAAGGTTAAAAGGAGTCTAAGTGTAAAGCTAACTGTTAATTGCCTATTCTATGGAAAACGTAACATCAATTGTAGGCTTTATTACAAACCTGATTGATACCTCCTAGACAGTGGTTTAAATGGAGTTGAATTTAATTTTGCAACATCAATCATCATACGGTCAATCGTAATCTCTATTCGGTTAAATGTAAAAGGTAACTTTCGCATTACTGATTTGATCATATAAAGTAGTGAAATTTTGAAGATCTGTCAGTGATCAAAAAACTGACGGAAGCTTTGGAAGCTGTTTAATTTTATATATTACTGTCCATAAATTTGGGGATAAGTAAAGAGCAACGAATGTATCAGAAAAAAACAACAACTTTCATTCACAGATCTACTACAGGAAAGGCACAATTTTATCAATGATGATTATTAATGAATTAGTCTTTAGCTATAATCATTGTAATTAACAGCAAAAATTGAATTGTCTACACTCTTAATGACAAATTTCATCAGGCCTTTATATCCACAACATTATAACATGCATTCACTTTCGAAACCATAGTCAATAGAACTAATTTCATTAAACTACAAACTTTCTTTTGAGTTTTCAAATTCAATAGAGTAAACTCTTGTGAAATATAAATGTAATGAATAAAATAAAAGAAAACAATCTGACAAAAAATCATTCCCGAACTTAATGATAATAGAAAGTAAATGAAATTTAAAACCTTTAAAAATTTATCAAACTTTTTTCCTAAACAAAAACTGAGTTGTTGCCAACTAAATCGATTATTCGAATAAATTGTTAAATCCAACAAAAGAATATAATAAACCAGAAATATGAGATAGTAAGAAACGACACTTCACTTTGTATAGAAAATTAATGTTTCCAGGGTAGGTTTAGTGTGACTTCAGCATCTTTTTTAAACATATTACGGGGTGGGGGGGTGGGGCTGTTGGTTTTCCTCTGAATAAGGCTTCAACAATATCTTATTATACAACCTAATTTAATCTTAACCCACTCCAAAACCAGGTGAGTATATCTTGTGAATAGGATAAGAACAACAAGTTTCCTTTCCTAGATATACTAATAAGTCGAAGAGAGGACGGTTCAATCAAACGACCTATCCAGAGAAAGAGAGCAAAGTAATGTCCTAAATTTCACAGTTATTGTCTAAATCACGACAAAGATGGCTTGGTAATTGAGTTATTTAATTGGCCAGCGGTATTTTAACAACTGATATTAGTGAAAGAAGGGAGAATCTGTTTAAGTAAACATTACTTACTTACTTACTTATGCTAGTTACTCCTCGCTGAGGAGCATAGGCAGCTCACCAGAATTCTCCATTTAACTCTGTCCTGAGTAATCCTTTCCAATTGTTTCCAGTTGCTGTTCATCCTTTTAATGTCAGCTTCCAATTCTCGACAAAGTGTGTTCTTTGGCCTTCCTCTTCTCCGTTTCCCAACACGATTCCATGTCGATGCTTGTCTCGTGATGCAGTCTGATGGTTTCCGCAATTTATGTCCTACCCATTTCCATAGTCCTCTTCGGCTTGAAGTTGGTTTGTCCTCTCCAATAGTAGACTGTTGCTGATGGTTTCCGGCCAGCAGACATTCAGTATCGTTCGTAGGCAATTGTTTATGAATACTTGTATCCGTCTGATGATGTTTGCAGTAATTCTCCAAGTTTCAGCCCTATACAGCAGGACTGTCTTCACGTTCGAATTGAAGAGTCTGACTTCGAGGTTAGTTGATATTTGTTTTGAGTCCCATATGTTTTTCAACTGTAAGAATGCTGCTCCGGCTTTGCCAATCCTTGTCTTTACATCTGCATCGGACCCTCCTTTTTCATCGATGATGCTCCCCAGATATGTGAAAGTATTCACTTCTTCCATAGTTTCTTCATCAAGTTAAATTGGGTTGGTGCTCCCTGTGTTGTATATAAGAATCTTGCTCTTACCCTTATGTTTGTTCAGGCCTTCTGATGCTGAAGTTGCTGCTACACTGGTTATCTTTGCTTGCATTTGTTGGTGTGCATGTGCTAAAAGAGCTAGATCATCCGCAAGTCCAAATCATCTAGTTGCATCCTACTTGTCCATTCAATTCCGTGCATCCCCTCAGATGTGGAGATCTTCATGATCCAATCAACCACTAGGAGGAAGAGGAAAGGTGAGAATAGGCAACCTTATCTGACTCCGGTCCTCATTGGGAATGCATTTGTCAGTTGTCCTCCATGCACGATTTTGCACTGTATTCCGTCGTAAGAGTTCCGGATGATGTTGACGAGTTTCTGTGGTACGCCGTAGTGTCGAAGAAGTTTCCATAGTGTTCTCCTATCTACACTGTCAAACGTTTTCTCATAGTCAATGAAGTTGATGTACAGTGACGGGTTTCATACAATTGAGTGTTAAACGATGATCCGTAGAGTTACGATTTGGTCAGTGCACGACCGATCCTTACGTAAACCAGCTTGTTGATCTCGAAGTTGAGTCTCCACTGTATCTTTCATTCTGTTTAACAATACTCTGTTAAAGACTTTCCCTGGTATCGACAGTAACGTGATTCCTCTGTAGTTGTCACATTTGCTCAAATCTCCTTTCTTTGGTATCTTGATAAGATGTCCTTCTTTCCAGTCTGCCGGCATTTGTTCTTCCTCCCAGATCCTTTTGAATAAAACGTGGAGTATCCTTGCTGTTAGGTCGATATCTGACTTGAGTGCTTCAGCTGGTATATTGTCAGGTCCTGCTGCTTTCCCACTTTTGATTTGTTTGACGGCCATCTTGATTTCTTCTATAGTTGGTGAAGTGACATCTATCTGGAGATCTGTAGGTGTTTCTTCGATGTCCGGTGGGTTCAGTGGAGCTGGCCTATTTAGAAGTTCTTCAAAGTGTTCTACCCACCTATTCTTTTGTTCTTGAATCTCGGTGAGTGTCTTGCCTTCTTTGTTCTTGACCGGTCGCTCTGGTTTACCATGTTTATCTGCCAGTTTCTTCGTTGTGTCGTATAGCTGTTTCATATTTCCTTCTCCTGCAGCATTCTCCGCTGTCGTTGCAAGGCCTTCGATGTATTCCGTTTGTCGGCTCTAATGCTCTTCTTTACCTGCTTATTTGCTTCTGAGTATTCAGTTTAAGCCTTTATTTTCTCTGCTCTTGTTCGGCTTTTGTTGATTTCTATCTAATTGTTCCTCCTTTGTTGAATTTTGTTCAATGTTTCAGTGGAGATCCATTCTTTATAATGGTGCTTCTTGCGGCCTAGAACTTCCTGACACGTTGACGTTAGTGCTTCTTTGATTTCTTTCCAGTTATCCTCCATAGAGGTTTCTTTTTCTTTCGGTAGATCTTGTAAGGCTTGGAACCTGTTGTTGAGAGATATTTTAATTTCGTTGAGTTTGTCAGTGTCTTGGAGAAAGCCTACATTGAACCGTCGTACTGCTGCCACTCCAGTTGTCCACTGCTTCTTTAGCTTCAGTTTTATTTTAGAAACCACCAGGTGGTGGTCTGAAGCTATGTCAGCTCCTCTCCTGGTTCGCACATCTTCCATTGATCTTCTAAATTTTTTGTTGATACATATATGGTCGATTTGATTCTCTGTAGTATGATCCGGTGAGACCCATATAGCCTTGTGTATGCGTTTGTGGGCGAATATTGTACCGTCTATAACAGATTTGTTGAAGGCACATAGGCTTGTAAATCTTTTACCATTGTCATTTCTGTCTCCCAGTCCCTGTCGTCCCATGATTTCTTCATATCCAGTGTTGTCCATTCCGACTTTGGCGTTTAGGTCCCCTATCAGGATTGTCAGATCCTTTCCTCGACACTTTGCTATAATTGATTGCAGTCTATCGTAAAACTAATCTTTGTCTTCGTCGTTGCCGTCGTTGGTTGGTGCATAGCATTGATTAATATTCATTGTAATCGCTTTCTTCATTGTTTTGAAAGATGCTTTGATGATCCTGGGTTCATGTGGTTCCCATCCCACAAGTGCATTACGTGCCTCCTTGGACAGCATCAGAGCAACTCCTTGGGTGTGAGAAGCATTTTCCTCTTCGTGGCCGGAGTAGAGTGGCATCTTTTCCGAAGCCAATGTTTTCTGTCCAGCTTGAGTCCAATGGGTTTCGCTGATTCCGAGCACTGTAAACTTGTATCTCCTCATTTCTGCAGCCATTTGATTTGTCTTCCAGCTCTCCCACATTGTTTGAACATTCCATGTACCTATAAAAATATTTGCTCTGGTTGTTAGAAGGGGGGGGCATCGGCCTCATGACTTCCGAAGAATTTCGGCTTTCATCATGAAGCGTCATGAATGCTTCTACTCCCAGGGCAGGGTTTAAATGGTTTGTCTTGTTTAATCCGGTTTGCGTTTTTTTCGCAAGCTTGGGTTTTACGGGATAGGGGTGTTAGCCCCATGTCCAACGCTCCTCCTTTACCCGGGCTTGGAACCGGCAGTAGCCCTAGAGGAGCTACAGGCGGGGTTAAATAAACGTTAATGTTGGTTGGATATTCTATTAAGTACCCAAATCAATGGAAATGTCACAGTATGGTAAGACCTACTAAGCTCATATCGCATACGAAATCTGTCTAAATCATTTTGGCGGTCAGAAGTGATTTAAGTAGTGTTGTGATAAAACGAGGGCTTTAATAAGTTTTTAGTAAATTATATTATTCAGTTAATATCAGTGAAAAACAAATGTCAGTAAATTACTACTAACCAAAACAGTTAGTATAAGAAAACGCCATCTCGCACTTCATCAGTCAAATTATGTGTGTAGACATATTTACAAATGGAGAAATAGTATTCTGTGAATATGGGTTGCTGAATATGCATCCAAACAACCACAAAACGAACGAAATGTAGTGAGAATTTATGAGTATTACTTAAGTTGGATTGTGACTGGCAAGCGGAATTCAGGAAGCGCATTTCGTCCTATTTAGGACTCATCGGCTGGATGTACCAGCATCCTAATGTAGATGTTCAAACTGGGATTCGAACTCAATCCGCTTTGTGCCAAACGCCACCGCGTTCACCATTAGGCTACTGTGTCCAGACGGTCATACTAGTGTAACGGACATATATGTAATTACGATAAGCTGGCCAGTTTCAGTCTATTACAAATCAACGGGAAAATATAAGTTTATCCTAATTTATGGGTACATTCTAATGACAATCATCTTGTATAGCTAAAGATTTAATTTCAACACTCCTCTGTTCTTCTTTTTTGAGGCAACTATACTTTCTGAGAACGATATTTTGTTGTTTGTATCTGGTTATTTAGTATTTAAACGCAACCCTGTCTAGGATTACCTCTTCGGCATGCCTAACTGCAATTTGAGAGCAGCCACTAAGTATTTATTTAGTCTTGTGCAATCAACATCAGTTTGATGTGAGTATAGGCCGGGCCGCTATCAACGTTTTTTCCATGGGCACTAGTTCCTTGTTGTCGTAGTATTTCTTAGCCACGAATTTAGATAACATGGGATCCAATAGAAGACAGTTTACATCTAGATAGTAGTGTACGCATGACCATTAAGTTCAAGGCTTACGACACAACTCATATGCACTTGGTGCTAATTAGTTTAATCATCATGATACTAATCTTTACAATAATTTCATTGTATGTCGCTCTTTACTGAATAACACATTTAAGCCTTTCACCAACAAACCCTTCTGTAGCCGCCTGTGAAATGATAAACAGCTGTACCCAAATATTAAACCGACTCAAAATAGACTAATCACAGTAGAGAAAGGAAAAAATAACTTGTTACTCGTACCATGGTTTTAATTAATGTGAATCAATAATTGAAGAAGAAGTGGTCAGTTATGATGCAAACAAAAACGAACAGAACCAATAACGAATTTACGACTCACAAAGGGAGAATTAACAATAATAAAACACACAACATTAAATATACTATAAGATACCTTTAATAAATCGAATTCAGTTAAATCAATAACTGATGAGTTTTGATGTATTAAACATTTTATTAATAGCAAAATGCACATAGCGATTAAAATGCCACCGCGATCTTCGAAATTTCCGGGTGCCAACTACTTATTTATTTGTTTCATCAATGATTCTTTTTCCTAAAATCAATCTGACGGCTTAGTACTGAATTCAAAATATTCAGAATAAAATTCAAAACTTCAATTCAATGTAGGCTAGTCAATTCAAACAACAATATCAGTGTAAGTAAAATATGTAGTTAACATGTTGCTAAGCCATTGATTGTGCGCACTAAACTGATTGAAAAATATTTGAAATATTTAAATTTGAAGGCCACCGAATATGTTTTCCAATACAGTCGAAAACTCCAATAGTTGCTAGACATAATGTAATCTAAATTCTTACATTTAAGGTGTGACATAACTAACTGCTCATTTTTAACTTACAAGCAAAAATTCATGGATTCTGCTGATATTAAATAAATAAATCTTATTTTATTACCATGGCTAAAGTGTGATAAATGCATCATTTAAAGTGTGCTAATTGCATACATTAAGATTTTATGTGTAGATTGAAATGATTAAGTGAATTGATTCTTTTAAATTATAATGTGTAATTTAAAGGTTCCTTCCAACTTCCAGCAGAGGAAGAGACTAGAAAAAGACGCTGGAGGTGGATTGGACACACACTGAGAAAACCATCAAACTGTGTCACATGACAAGCACTAACATGGAATCCAAAAGGTCAAAGAAACAGAGGAAGACCCAGGAACACATTGCGTCGGTAATTGGAGACAGACATGAAGAGAATGAACAGCACCTGGGAAGAGCTAGAAAAGAAAGCCCAGGACAGAGTTGGTTGGAGAATGCCGGTGGGCGGCCTATGCTCCACTTGGGGTAACAGGCATTAATTGATTGATTGATAAGGTGCTTTACCAACGCGGTTCTGATATTTATGGATAAAATCTGATCCACTATTGTTACCAAAGCTGTACGCATTACTTTTGACGCCAGTACATTTTGCACGAAGCTACTGAGCCGAGATAGTCATCAACTATTCGCACAGATGATGACAATTTATAAGTATGCTAAAGCTTGTAGCATTAAAACAATATCAATGTTTACTTACTGCATTCAAATATATTAGCAAAGATTAATCAAACCTCAATCCTGAATACTGACATTAAGATAACACAAACAGTGGCAAATAAAGAGCATACAGATTGAACATGTTAATGGTTTTCTGGCTTAGTGTATAAAGACATGATGTCAGGAGCAACCAATACAGTGGTTTAGGCATATTTAATTGACATGTCCTAGAAAAGGTGAAACTAGTTCACTGGATTCCACTTCTGATGACAATCTTAATATTGTTTCAATATGTGAAATTTTATTGTCACTAATAATGTCCCGATTTAAACTTCATTTGGTTTCGTTCCTAGACTTGTTGATCGTGGATTATTTTTTTTAGTTTCAAGAAATCAACCGAATGTGATGTAGAGTAATTTAAATTACAGGTCGCAGTGTAACTTGAATATAATTTGTTCCACACCTAGATTACCACTCCAGGGGTAATTCAGCGTTCGATTTAACACAACATATAACTGACAGCCTAACGTTTTAAAACTATTTCATTATATAACTATTTACAGCCCCAACTTCATACAGAGAAGACTGAACCTCAACAACCATAGAGCCGAAACCTATTAGATGAAATGGATATTATCATGGTAACTAATTTTCAACCTAAAATCAATAGTACTTCAGACATTATCTCAGGATATTCTTCACCAGTAGAATACAATGCATTTACTTATTATTTAATTTGTTAATATTTCAATTGGGATGGTTATTTTTGTTGAGAATGGTTATTTATTTGATTGAATATATCACATGTTGATGTTAGCAGGGTACCATTGAAAACCAGGGAGCACTGGACAGTTGTTTCATTCTACTGTGAAACTCCTCAGCAGTGAGCACCCTAGACTCCACTTTGGGGCTTCAGGTTGACTGCGATGATCGTCGCTCTATATATACCACAAATTGATGAAAGTGGAAATTCTACCATTGGATGCCGACCCAGTGGTGCAGATGGTTAGGCGTTCACCGTCAACCTGGTGTGGAATCTGGTGTACGCACTTCTGAGAAGTTTTACACTTGAATGAAACATCTTTTCAGTTTATGCATATTTGCAAATAAACTTTACTCAATATGAAGTAGTGCAGAAACAATTTCAATTGTTGAACCAAAACGAAAATAAAAATTCAAATAAAAAAAATTTAGCCAAACTTTTTTGTTTAGAAAATTATTTGAAAACAAGTGAAGAGAATAATAATTTAAGGATTATTGGAAAAAAAGGAAGGTTAATAATATATTCCAGTGATACTCATTCAGTATCTAAGTGAAATATTGAATGGCGGGGGGAGGGTCGAAATTGAATAGATATAATTTGACATGAATAATTTGACTGTTATCATTATATCTAATATCTGAGACATACTCTATCTTTCTATTCCCTATTTTGAGCAAAAACTAATTCACATGGGATAACCAATAAGTTTGTCCGACATTTTTTGTTTACTTTAAGAATGTGTATCCAATACGTATACAGTTTGAAAATTGGACTATAAACTAGAACTGATGAAGAAAAAAGAGATGCAAAAATTCATACACACTGCTTTCTTCTTTTATCCATTGCAATTTCTTCTTCATATCTTTACTTTAAAGAGAAAGTAAATTCGATATTGTGATAAACCGTATTCTTTTAACTCAATAAGGAGAACAGATATCCGTTTATATCTTTATATATAAGGTAACTTACTTATAGAGAATTTATAGATAGACTTTCATTTCATCCACTGTATAAGTGTTTTGATATTTTTTTTTCGTCTTAAATATTGCACTCCATTCTATTATTTTCTACCTGTAAAAGTATTAGGATTTTTAGGCAAAAAAAAAGCAACATTGATATAATTTACAATGAAAAGCTTGACTCTTAATAACCGTCTTCATTTCAACTTCATCTGTTAAAACTATTTTAGTTTTAGTTGAAAAGTTCTAATGTATCTAGTTGGTTGAATAACTGAATAGTCGTTGGTTGTTAAACACACAGTGTATTCTTCTTGATAGATAATACCAACAATTTCATTTGTCAATGTAAATGAATTCTCTAAGAATATATGTTACAATCTCCATTCATTGTCAGTGCAGGGTACCATGAACTTTGTAAACGTAAACATTTTAATAGATTTAATTTCTATACCATGTCTCTATGGACTTTCGAATAAACATTCATTAAAGAAAATAAAGTGTAAACAGATTTTTTTTATTTAACATAGTTATAAATGATATTTGAATTATAGGTTCCTGTACTGGAATGCGAAAACGAAATCTCATTAATTTCCACAGATCGATATCCTTTGAGAAACTTTAAGAAATAGTGAGGAAACTAACTCCAGCATTATTTGTAGGTCATATTTGAACATAAATAAACAGTAATCACTTTAGTACTGTAATCACGCATGCTTTGTTATAATTACTTTTAGGCTTAACTGAACTCCAAATTCTGGACATGCGTCAAAAATGGGATTAAATTGAACAGTTATTTGACCAAAGTAAGTGGCTTCCTAGCCCCGTGCACTTACGGTCCTCCCTTAGAAATCTAGTGTCATGATATTCTGGTCTTTAGATGAGTACTCTATTAACAAGTCACTAGGTCAGTATTCTGTGACCTACATAATTCTTATCGATTAGTAATATTATCACATTCTATTCCTGGAAAAACGTAGTAAAGTTCATCTTATCACATTGTTACTTTATAACGAAGGAAGAAATTTGGAATGACACTTGATTACTTCTATAATGTACAACAAACTATTAGCCTGCTGCCAAGCATGAATTTTATATTCCTTTAAAATAACAACATACTAAATGACAATTTCCACATAATTTAGGTGTCTAGATATTTAAAAGTTATTTAATCCCTAATTTGCTTTTGAAATGTCAACATCATAGAACTTAATGATACCCAATTATTATCTTTTCTATAGAATTTAATGAATTGATCGATTAATCCAAAGAAACTGTTACATTACAAGATGTGTACATTTTTCTTTCTTTTACAGAAATACCGTTAAATTTAACACTAGTCAAAAGGGTATTTGTTTCACAGACAGTAAATCTATCAGAGATCAACTAAAGTGATTTATTTGAAAACTTAACATTTTTTGTTCCCCCACCCCGCCCCCCTATTAAAATATATGCAAGAAAGTTAATTGTTAATTGGAAACTGAAATTCAGAACCAAAATATGCATGTTACATTACCTCAAGATTTATTTACTATTATTGTGTATCTTTTCGTACATTTTTTTTTTAACATGATTTGTATTCTTTCATTATAAAATAACACTTTTAGCGTGTTTCAAGTGTATATTAGTTCATAGTTAGAATGTTCTAGATTCTATGTGGTATAAATGTCTATTCAAGTAGTGACTGAATCGAATTATCATCCAAAGCACAAAATAATGTATAGTCATTTCGTCTGTGTCTATGATTTTTCAGAATAGATGAACAGACCTCGGAACGTTCAGGTTTCTTTGTGAAAGCAATGTAAATCTATAGTGATAAGGTGAAAGCCAATAATGCATTTTTATGATGTTAAGCTACTCACTACATAAGGGTTAAGCGGAATAAGTTATCAATACAACAACTAGAACCAGCCTTAATGTTACTATTAAGTCTTGAAATATTCTTTTATCGTGTGAATAGTTCCTTTTATTGTTAATTTGCTTTACTGTTTGGAACGCTACAAGAAGAACTTTGGCTATTAGCTGTTTATTAATAGTCTTCCTGTTCAAGTTCATCTTCCTATAATAGTAATGCCCTAAAAGCCTTCAGTAGAAGAGAAGTCTGATAAATAATTTACATGATTGTAAAATCATGATAGAAAGTACAGTTGTCAGATTTAAGAACTGGATAAAAACGTTATAATGATTTTGGAGCAAACACATCAAAGTGTAATTTACTGACTTATGAAATTATTCTACATATTGAATCATATAACCATAATCTCTTGATTGATCTACAACACACAATAACTGACAATTCCATTAGATAGCACTAAATGAATTCTGTTCGTCGTTGACAGTGACTAAGTTTCATAATATGAAAACACTTCTGCTTGAATTGTTACAGTTTAACGAATATTTACGAAGCAAGTAGTTTTCTTGATAGATCTTCTATGCATTCACATCTAGATACTCAGACTGATGCGTCCTATGTTAGGGTGAAACAAATGTTCAGTGCTTTGCCCTTCAACAATCGCCTAACTTAGACCGATTTAAATTAAAATTAAATAATCTCCACATCATGTAATTATGATAAAATATTTGATAATATCAAAACAAAAACATCTTGATTTGTTTTATATTATTTACTTTCGCACAGATGTATTTCATTTGAAGGTATATGTATCTTCTGCTGATATAATGTGGACTAAAAATGAACAATCTGTCACAATTAGTATATTCTGTGAGGATCACTTTTGGTGTTCACATTGGGACTTGAGCTCAGTCTGTTTGTGTCAGTCGTTACTGTGTACGCCATTTAAGCTATTGAGTTCAAGGACTGATAAATTTTAGTTGATTACAAACTAACTGGAAGGTATAAATACTCTCAGATCGTGCGTACACAACCGTAGAATAAATGTAGCCTATCAGCAAGCATGGCGGTATTCAGGAGGGAAAGGACTGAATTCGAGGCACAATGCAAGCATCATTGATGGAATAGCGGCTCATCTAGCTAACTAGTCCCAAACAAGACTAAACCTTCTTCCTAGTTTCCACTTCCCAGCTGCAATCCAATTTAATTCATATAGAATTAGTTTCGCTTCTTCGTCAATACGCGTCATTATTATTATTACTCCTGTCTAATTTCTTTCTACTTTTATTGATCGTATTCAAGTTGGATGAAAAGAAGTATAAAGGTGAAATCAGATACTGTCTTGAAACATATCGTTACTTAATCAAATTACAACTAATAATTACAATATACAAATGTTGTTGTTGTGTATATTTAATTATTTTATCATAGCTGTTTGTATTTTGCTTTTATTATCAGTGTATATGGCTGTGTAACTAGGTGTATGTGATAATGTCACAGTGTATTTGTGTAATTGCTATTGAGATAACAAGTACTTATTAATTTTATTTCTCACTTCCTGTTCTCTTAATTATTGATGCAACTAACTGACTCATTAAATAACTAACTAAATGACTGACAAATAAACAAAAAAACATCAGCTTGAGATAACATTATAATAAGTAGTTGTAATTGCTTATCGTTTATCGTTGTCCATAATCAAAACGAAAGTTTAATTAGCACCGGTGGTATATGTGCACTCTTAGATGATACTATGATATGATTTGAACCACTGTGTACTGGTCCTTCTTTATACTGACATCTGCTAACAATAATTTATGATATAGAGTCTCTGAGTTTCTTCAAATGCACATTATGGTTTTACAGTTAGTTTATAATGTCCTTCTACGCTTACATAAAATAAACTAACTTACGCAAACATACATACGTGTGGATAACTCTGTAAGAACTACGGTTTTCATTTATACTGAAGAGTTAAACTACGCGAATTAATTATCTATACTCTACTAAGCTGTACTAATAATAAATTACATAGATGTGGTTTTAAAAGTTAAAATCATGTCGTCTGGAAGCATAACTTCAGTTATTAATCCATAATGTAATTCTATCATTTAATAATTTATGCTATTGACGTAGAATATGCTACTGAGTAAAAAACATAAATCCAAGGGTTTTATGTATACAGAAAGTCTAGTCATTCAATATCATGCAAAACTAATTATTAGTAACAGTTGTACAATATAATGAGTATGTATAAAAGTCAAACGATAGCTGTGAAATATTCAGGAAACTATTTCAGTACAGCTATTCTTATCAAAATAAAGTGATATCTACTAAGCATTTAAACTGTAGCAAAATCATCTATGGAAAACATGCATACAAAAAATATGCTCAGTACTCTTCTAATTGTATTTCTGTAGTCCTTCGTTTGTACTTGATATCATACTAAGTGCGTTTAAATTTATAACTGTTACGTATTACTTAAGTTGGATTGTGACTGACAAGTGGAATCCAGGACTCGCGTTTCATTCTATTTAGGATTCATTGGCTAGATGTACCTGCATCCCAATATTGATGTTCAAAGTGGACTGTATGGACTCAGCAGTCTAGTGGTAAACGCAGTAGAGGTCGACACGAAACGGACTGAATTCGAATGCCACTGTGAAAATCTACATTCAGATTCAGGTACATCCAGCCGGTGAGTCCCAAATAGGACGAAACGCGCGTCCTGAATTCCACTTGCCAGTCACAATCCAACTTAAGTAATACTTGTGAATAACCGCTGTATCGACGGAATCCGCTCAGGAAGCACATATAGCAACAGAGATTGACCAGCTTCAGTCTATAACAAATCAGCAGGAATATATAGGTCCTAGATTGTTGGAAGAAACTAGTGGAGTGCACAAATAGCTTATGAAGATAGTATTAAAAGAACTAGTCATCAGTGCATACACATAGTTTCCTTATGAAGAACACCACTCATGAATCTAAATAATACACCATGCGATCATGACATTTGCTGTAAAAAGTCAACTCTGAGAAGACAATTGATTTATTTGGTGAAAATATAGAACGTCATAAATAATATATATATTTCCAAGTCCTTTGCATTCCTCGATCAATGTTGATTGTAGGCTTGCTTCCTTTGATTGTCTTCATTCCTCTTGTGTATCGTGATCAGACTTTGCACCATGTCACCTCTCAACTCATCTCGTGCACTGTTTACTGTTTCCACTTTCACGCTCCGTTCCGCTACTTACTACTTATGGACGACCTTATGAGCATAATTCTACACCAGCACATGCCTAAATATTATTTATTAAAACTGCCAGGATAAAGTCAATTAGTAATGCACTTAAGAGTGTTTTAAAGGAAAATTCATATCGAAGTGTAAACTTTACATCATGAAACTTTCACAGAAATTAATATAGGACTCCTAAACAGTGTGCATCTTTGACTCTGCTGAAAGTGCTATAGCTTGGCGAGCACCTAATCCTCTGTACCACTGAGTAGATGTAACCCGATTGTAGAATTCCCACTTCTATCAGTTTGTGATACAGAGCGCGAAGATTATTCTTTGTCATTGGTGATAACTGTCTCATTCCTGACAAACTTGAACTTTCCAGTCACGACATCTCGCTAAAGTTTTAGGAACATCCTGAAATTAGTCACTAGCCAGCACTGATGAGGAGTTCCATACTACAACAAAAGAGCTGTCTAATGCTCCTTGGTTTTCAGTGGTATTCAACTAACATCAGTCTGTGACGAATTCAATCAGCTAAAAATGAATACCAATCTTTATAAGCCACTTCAATTCAATATTGACCTAGTTTAAAATTCTCTTAAATAGTTTGACGTGTTTTCCAACTATAGACTATACATTTTCCAGTATTCTTTATCTTCAAAACGTTTTTTTTTCAAAACTAGCTTATGAATTGTTTTATAAGTCTTTTATTGTTCTATTCGTCTAGAACCAAGATTTCAATATAATATTAGGATATGTTTACACTTATGAGATGGATTTATTAGGATATCTTGAACACGCTTAGACTCATCTGTTGAAGTAGTAAATAGCAAACATTGTCTAAATTTTAAATAAATGGAAACCGGAATATAATGGACTCCTTTGAAAATGTATGTCCCATTACTAGATACAATGGAGATATTTGAAAGTGATATCTGCAACTCCATCGGTGATCTTGATTTCTAAAAACGGTGTATATAACAGTCCTCCATAAAGGAACTTCTTCGTAACTTTATGTCACTGTTGAATTGTCTTTGGGTCGGTCTATTTTAGATTGATAAAACCTCCGTTAGCCAATAGACAGTTAACCGTGGTAAGTGATAAGATGGTATACAACCTTTATCATAGACCAGGCATTATTATCCTATTGTGCGGTATAACATTTGCTCCAAACCTCAGGGGGAAGAAATTTTGAGTGAGCCAACATCTCAGTAACAACAACAAGGATGAAGGATCGTTTATTTCATACTGGTTTAAAGGTATACATTCAAATGAAAACCTCACAATAGGTTGATAGAAACAATATTATCATTAAGTAACAAAGATAGTAATAATATAACCCAGAAATAGCACTTAATCATTTAATTAGTTCTGGCTCATTAGCAGAAACCAATGCAGTAACAGTCAACAGGCCAATGGGAGGTAGGGATGAGAGAAGTATGAAAGCAATAGAAGTAAAGTTTTTAGTACATCTACAATCAAAATACATAAAATAATCATTCGATTGGGATGGTTATTTTTGTGGTAATCGGTAATTCATTTGATTGAATATGTCACAGATTTATGTTGGCAGGGTATCATTGAAAACCAGGGAGCACTGGACAGATGTTTCGTTTTAGTGTAAAACTCCTCAGCAGTGCGCACCCCAGATTTCGCACCAGAAGCTTCAGGCTGACACAAACGAATAACCATCTGCACCACTGGGTCGGCATCAAATGGTAGAATTCCCACTTTCATCAAGTTGTGATATGTATATATAGCTTCACATTCATTTATTGTGGTTGGTGAAAACTGTCTCACTCGCGACAAGTCTGTACTTCACCAGTCACAACTTCTCACTAGAGCTTCAGGAACATCCAGAAGTAAGTCACTAGTGACCTCATTATTATAGTTCAACCGTCAAGCTGAAGTGCCGGTGTGGAGTCTAAGGTGTTTACCGCCGGGGAGTTCCACAGTAGAATGAAACAACTATCCAGTGCCCCCTGGTTTTTATAGTACCCTGCCAACATCAACATGTGGCATATTTAATCAAATAAATAATCATTCGTAAAATGATTCTTCGTCTTTTTTCATTCTTGACTCGTATTCCATGACAGTTGTAGTATAAGTAATAATTTACTAGATATTTGAAATACATCACTGGATATTAGGTGTGACGATGTATCATCAGCATATTGGTCATACTTTGTTTACTATTTATACAAAATACTAATTTGTCATGTTTCACTTGTGAATTAACACTAAAAGAAAGTACTGCAAACTTCGCATTTATTTAATTTGGTATAAATAAGAAATAAACATGAGTACATTCTAATGATGAATGTAAATGCAATTATATTAATTAGGATAAGCTTGTATTTTCCAGTTAATTTGTAATGGACTGAAATTGGTAATTCACCGTGACACCATATGTGCATTCTGAGGGGATTGCTTCGATATTGGGATACAGGTACATCGAACCGATAAGTTCTACATAGGACAAAACATGCATCCTAGATTCCGTCTACCAGTCACAATCTAACCCAAGCAATTATATTAAGTTTTGTAAAGAAATCAATGTATACAAAGATGAATTCATTAATCGTGATGTTTGATCAATGAAATCATTTTTTTCTAATTTATTATTCTTAGAAATATCTTTATAGTAGAGAACACCACCTTCCCCGCCACCAGCCAACCTCCTTCATAGACATTTTCAATAGGATTCACGAGAATATTGGAAAAGTAGAAAAGTTACTATTATTATATCATTATCATTAATATCAAGAATGCACAAAATTAAAGTACTTGAGAAACAATTAAAATTTGTCAACATTCATTGGTTGTTGCATGTTTTATGCGAACTCATAGTAGTATTTACTATCAACTGAAATTTACATGATTATTTTTAATGTTTCAGTACAAACCATTGATTGATAGGTTAGCTAACTTCTTATAGGCGTAGATTGTAGTTACTGATGATTTCATAACTAAAGTTGGGAATATGAACTGCTAGATAATATCATAGTATATATTTAAGTTGGATTGTGACTAGCAAGCGGAATCCAGGACGCGCGTTTCGTACTATTTGGGACTCATCGGCTGGATGTGCCTGCATCCCAGTGTTGATGTTCACACTAGGATTCGATAAAAACTTATCCTGATTACATATATGTACCCGTTGCACAAGTGTGACCGTCTGGACACAGTAGCCTAGTGGTGAACGCGGTGGCGTTTGGCACGAAGCAGACTGAGTTCAAATTCCAGTGTGAACACCAACATTGAGATGCTGGTACATCCAGCCGATGAGTCCCAAATAGGACGAAACGCGCGTCCTGGATTCCGCTTGCTAGTCACAATCCAACTTAAATATATAACTTGTGTAATAATGCTATGTCGAGGCAATCCGCTCAGGATGCACATATGACAACAGAGACTGACCAGTTTCAGTCCATTACAAATCAACGGGAAAATGCAAACTTACCTTAATTAAATATCACAGTAGTTTTAATATGACTAACCTGTTGATCAAGCATTAATTTTACACAACCGTCATTCATCTTCAACATCAATATCCGACAACAATTCATGATCTTAATGAATTTAAATCAGGTTGATTTATTACAAATAGATTATGTATGTAGTTTTGTCATATTAAACGACTTATATTTGATAATCGATTATTCTCTTCACTGATAGATATCCTAGGTTCATACTCACTGAAGAGTCTTGATTACGTTCTACTGAAAAGTAGCACACTAAAATGATCCGCCACCTAGCTAATGTCAGTGCACAATATACTCTAACTTCAAACTGGTTCATTGTCACAAACCGCGTGTTTTATATTGGAGTATTAAGTAGTCTTATATCACTGAACAATATTCTACAGGAGTTTGTCTATAGAAAATATTATCACGTATATCTTATTACAATTTTTATCATTAAGTTAGAAGTTAGTGAAGTTTTGGATAGGAAATCATATCAACATCCAGTCATAGTGGTTCTAATCTAAAACAATAGATTTTACTCATCATTAATAGAAAACCTTGTTCTGTCATTCTTATTTACCAATCATCGACACTTATCTTAAGACTATGATTCACTACCTAGATATAAACTTACGAATTAACGAATTTTAAACTTAACCACTTTCCAATTCGTTTTACTTCACTACAATGTCATTCAAAATTCATTCTGACAGAATACCTGCTAGATCATTTGTTAATCTCATTAAATAATCGTAGCTGATTTCTTCAAATCGTTTACTTGGTCTTATTTCAAACTTCATTTCTTAAGATTGTAATTTGACGTGGCATTTGACCTCAACTGCCCATACTTGTACAACTTTATCACTGGACAAATTTCTCTCGTCATTGTACTGAAATATGAATTTAGACTTATGAATTTTGAAGTAAATAAAATCAGAGTTACATATTAGAAGTAGTTTAAAGCTTGTGATTGGTAGATATTCAGTGATATAATATACTTCTAAATAACCTCCAGAAGTCTGTATGGAGATATTTTATATATTAGCACTTTACATTAAACCAATCTAAGAAAACGTAAGCTTTTTCGAAAGTTCAAATGATGACAACCCTCTACATCGAAATGTGACATACATTTATTATGAAGTTGTTAGGAATTAAAATGCACCTTTAAATGTCATGCATACCTTATGACTACATCAGAGTCCTACGTTGGTGGACGTTGATGTATATTTAGTGCATATTTATATACAGTCTTAGTTTTCATTTAACCAGTAACTTAGACGCAATCTTGACAAGTCTATATAGACGTTTTTCATGTGCGGTTAGCGTTTAATGTAAACAATTTTGTATATTAAATAAGTATAAAATAAGAAAGATTTCTCTAGGTCCAAGTGTATGGACATATTACTACCTTAATTTTGCATGTAGTCCGTCATGTAGGTTAATTTAAGCCAGAAAAATGTATTGAAACTTCCAGAGTACTGATAAATTTTTGCTTGAAGTTACGAACAACTCAGTATTGCGTAGCACTACAACTTATCCATAGACTAAATGTATTAGCTTTAAGATTTGTAATTGTTTAATTATCAATGAACAATAAAATATTCGTATCCCATGAGTTACATTGCCTAACTCAATATTTTTCAGTATCTTGGAATTTGACAATGTTATATATCATGAAGCGAGTTGCCATTAATAACCTACTGGATTCGATTATGATAGACATCTTTAAGGAAAACCTTGAACAGACAATGGTAAAATCAGTAGCCAGTGATAAAAGCTTACACATCAGATATTTTTGACGATACATTCGTTGCTTGCATTGACTATCAACTCGCTTCTCACTTATTGAAGATTCTGAACAAAGTTCACTGAAATATTAGATTCATTGTGGAACAGAAGCACAACATATTTTACTTTCTGGATCAACGTATGAGTAATATTATTAGTAAGTGATTGGAAAGATTTTATTGTCAGACGGATACATGGAATGGAATGGACTTAAGCCTTCTTATCATCTGACCAACAAGCTAAAAGTTCACTCAGATGAGAAGCATATTCAACCGTGTAAGAAGGCTGTGCTTGGAGGAGTAAAGGGGGGGGAATTATCTCAGTATTAAAGTTGTTTGAATGAAAAGGAACATCCGTAAAAGTTTATAATAAATTTTGTATATATTTTGCCACTGTTGAAAAAATGGCTGTTTCTATATAACTTAGATTCTAAAGTGATGAACTATCTTGAATGATTGATGGTGTGGTGGATACTTCTCATAAGGTCATCAATAGGTAGTAGGTAGCAGAGCGTCACCGGAAATTGGAAAGAACCAGCAGACAGAATATGAGGTGAGTTGTGAGGTGGCAAGGAGTAAAGCATGATTATAAATACATAGGAGAATCGAGAACAACCAAGAGAAGCAAGCTGATAGACGACGCGGACCAGAGAACGCGAAGGTTGTTCAAATTGATGATTAGAAGTAATGTATGTAATATTTTATGACATTCTCTGTTTTCATCACTTTGCCTTTTCACAATGATACATTAAAGTCTATGCTTAGAATGACCTAACCAGCCGCGTGATTTGTCACAATTTACAAAGCGAATTGGTCATTACGACTATCAAATGGGAAAACTCACCTATTACCTCAATTTGTACCCACTAAATCACATTTATGTGCAATAGCAAACACACCGGGAGAAAAAAGCAGAAAAGTGTCTTTATTTTAAAGCACATTTCCGAAAATTTGTAACTAAAAATTCATTATATTTGCAGCAGTGGAATTGTAAAGCCATTGTTTCACAGTGGGCATGAAGTTGTTGTATTAGAATGTTTTAGGATAGCCAACAAGTGCAGGACTTCCGCCCTAAGTCGCTTCCTTCTGGTAAATCGATTTTGATCAAACATTTATAAATCAAACCTCTCTATTAAAAAAGACCGTCATAAAGCAGACTCAGCTATGGTGACCACTCTTGAGGATTATGCTACTCGACTGTATTTTCTATGACCTGTGTAATTTCGCGAAATTTTGTTCTTTTATGTGGAGTCAAATCATCTACTTATTTTTTCTCTTGCGTTTTGAATAAATTTTTCCTTGTATCTATGGTCTTTTCATTTTTGTATTTCAGGTCAATCGTATTTTTCAACTGTTAATAAGTAACGATATGGATGCTTTTAATTATTTCATTTTTATCATCTTTCATTATTCTACATTTATGCCGATTTCAAAACCATCTTGATGTAAAGCTTGTATACTTCTTTCTTTTTCAATTTTTAGTATAGTTGTTCCTAGGAGGTAATGCAGCTGAAGAGAATCTGCGAAATAAATGAATTCATCTACTATCGATATCCTATCTTTATTCAAAGATATATTGTTGTATTAGTTAGTGTACGTGTGGAAGCAAACATGATGAGAATTGGGAAGAAAGAATTTAGGGAAAAAATGAAACGGCAGGATTTGATTGAAAACAGTCATATTATCGACACTAAATATTTAAATGCCCTGTAGATTCCCGTATGCCCCACATCCTTTAGGATGAATAGTAATAATTTATACTTTATTCCTTTAGACAGACGCAACTAGTATAACTTATAGAAATAATTCCAATTTTGATGTCACGTATTGATCTGAATCAGACAACCAATGATCACCTGGAAGCACTGGGCAGCTGTTTCGTCCTAGTACGGGACTCCTCATCAGTGTGCATCCAACACCCCATCGGGGATCGAACCCAGGACATTCTGGCTCGGCGGCGAACGCTTTACAATCTGACCACTGAGTCGGCTCCTAACGGTTGATATTTCTAATTCAGCCAATTCGTGGTACGTTGCATGGATCGTGGGTCGTGGATGCGCACCGCTGAGGAGTCCCATACTAGGACGAAACAGCTGTCCAGTGCTTCCAGGTGATCAATGGTCTTCTGATTCAGATCAATTCGTGATATCAAAATTGAAATTAACAGTTAACTATCTCTACAAACTCCCCTAATTGTTATAGAAATAAGGAAGTCACTCTGTATTGCTAAATGATCCAGTAGTTATTAGTTAAACTTAATTGGTGCCACCATATGCAACATAAAAACATAGGATATGAACAAGGGAAAAGATGGTCCAGACACAAGTTAATGGAGCAACATAACACAATTACTCTAGTACACTTACATCCTGAAGCTTTATTTTGTCTTCAACAGTTTCAATTAAATTCAATTTTCTTAATATTAAGAGGAAATCTGTAAATAAAATAAAAGTGATTTCAATTTTCTTTTCAGAAAATACTTAACATCGTCTGATATCTGATTCGTTAGATTTATATCAGATTAGTGGAAATTCATTTTCCCTGTTAGTTAAGAGTGTAATGATTAATATAATAGTCGAGTATGTAATTAGGATAAGCTTGTATTTTCCCGTTGATTTTTAATGGACTGTAACTGGTTATTCTCTGTTGCCATATGTGTATCCTGAGCGGATTGCCTTGATATAGCGTTATTACACAACTTAATAGTCGAGTAGTTAAGAAAATTTGTTCATACTGTTTGAAGGCAAACCCAGTTCAATACTTGAATTTTCTCATAATAACATCTATTAATGTAGTCTTTTCTCATCTAACATATCATTATAATTAATGTAATAATGTTTTCTTATTCGTTATTGAAGCTAATAAAACACGTATTACATTCGAATATTTATGTGTTCATTTTATGTTATTTAAGAAATGTAAGTTCTCATGATTGTCAGAACTTTTCTTTTCTTACTTTAGTACACTTGTCATTATTAGAATGTAGTAGTTGTATGTTAAAAAAAAAAACTTTAATTTATACCCAATTTTAAATTTTTGTCAGTTAATGCAAATTACAATGATATCATTTTAAGCTACATTCAGTTGTGTATGATATCAAGCAGCATTTAGCTGTTGCTTTCTACTGTTTGATATTCACCATTTAATAATGTTACTTTATGTGGTGAACAGTCTTTAAAACTCAGGTAATCCGGTGATAAAACGCCAATACGCTCCAACAAACAACTAGTTTTTGTTACACTCAGTTGTTCATTCACAAAACAGTGATTCCATCCTTTTTAACTATTCGTTCAATCACTCAATTAATCAATGCCTGTTACCCCATGTAGAGCACAGGCCGCTGTCCAGCATTCTCCAACTAATTCTGTCCTAGGTTTTCCTTCCCAGATCTTACCAAGTACTCTTAATTGTCTTCATGTCTGTCTCCAATTACCGACGCAACGTGTTCCTGGAACTTACTCTTTTTCTTTGGCCTTTAAGATTTCAAGTTAGTGCTTATCTTGTAATACAGTTTGATGATTTCTTCAAGATGTGTCATATCCACCTCCAGCTTCTTTTATTAATTTCTTCCTCGACTAGAAGTTAATTCGCTCTCTGCCACAACAAATTGTTGTTGATGGTAGCTGGAAAACGGATGCGAGGCAACTGTTTATAAATGCTGCGTTTCGTAAATCTCCAAGTTTCAGCTCCATACAACAGAATTTCTCTGTTAAGTGTAATTGGGTTGGTGTTCACTTCAGTTTCATTTTAGCCACCACCAGATCGTAATCTGAAGCTATGTCAGCTTCTGTCCTTGCTCTTACAATTTTCATGGTTCTTCTAAACTTCTTATTGACTCAGATGTGGTCGATTTGGTTCTCTATAATGTGATCCGATGAAGCCCATGTAGTTTTGAGTATGCGTTTGTGGGAGAACATAGTGCCACCTATAATCATTTTGTTGAAAGCACATAGGTTTGCAAAACTCTCACCGTTTCCGTTCCTTCCATTCAGTCCATGTTATCCCATGTTGTTTTAATATCTGGTGTTGTCCATTCGAAGCCTGGAGTTTGGATCTCTCACTTGAATAGTGTTTATCGTTGACTGATTGCGGGCTTTCATAGAACTGGTCAGTGTCGTCTTCGTGGCTGTCTCTGGTGGGTGCGTAGAACTTCATGATATTTATTATAATCCACTATTTCTTCATCTTGAAGGATGCTTTGATGACTCTAGGTCCATGAGGTTCCCATCCTATATGAGCCTTCGATGCTTCTTGGGACAGCAATAGTACTACTCCTTGTGTGTGTGAGGCATATTCTTCTTCGTGGCCGGAGTATAAAAGCACATTTCCTGACGATAAGCATTTCTGTCCTGATTGTAACCAATGGGTTTCACATATTTCAAGTATCTTCAGGTTGTATCTTTTCGTTTCTTCAGCTATTTGCAAGCTTCTCACTGTCTCCAACATCGTACGATCATTCCATGCACCTATATTAATTGTTGCTCTGGTTGTCAGAAGGTGTATCGTCCTTGTGGCTTCCGAAGAAACTTGGCTTTTATCATGAGGCGTCATAACAGACCTTCCAATTCCCAGGGCGGAGTAAAAATGGTTATAAAGGTTTTTACTGGTTAGCGTTTTTTTATAATGGTTATTGTTTTACGGGATGGGCTGGCTAACACAATGCCCAACCGTCCTCCTTTTTCTGGGCTTCGGGTCAGCAGCAACTGTAGTGGAGTCTTCCGGCCTAGTTCTTTGACTATTTGCTGATTGCTATTACAGCCTTCAATCATTATGCCTTCTTATACGCATTTGGTATCCTTTAGCGACCCAGTAGCTTGAGGTTTTGATTTGCAAGTAATGCTTTTAGATTTCGAAGTTACTTTTTACATATTTCGAACTCATCAATGGTATAAAATTATTGGTGTTCATATAGTATGTAGCTGAATGCCAAGTAAAACCATGTGTTGATTTGTTATGTCCGTATAATGTCATATTCCAACTTCTTGAAATTGATTTAAATGTTTTATTTTAGCAACAATTGCTCTTGATTTGTAGATATGTACAATGTACACTAGTGTTTTATTGTAGGATATGCAGTATATGCAATCTTTACAACATATAGTGAATTGAAAGCTTATGTACGATATGCTTAACAACGACTACATCTTCATGTTTTATTAGAAAACATCCGCTTTATTACAAGTTATACAAAAAGAGAACATCCTTCATTATCTTCATAAGGAACATGACTTGCTTTTGTAACAAGAAACTGTCACCCATCATCATACATGGAGTACATGTTGGCGTGTTATATTTTAAACTTTCTTTACATTTCTATCTATCTATTTATCTATCTATCTAACTACCTATCTATCTATATCTTTCGATATATATCCTACAATTTGGCAAGTCGTCGAACTACAAAACAAATTCCCTAACGCTAAACTTTGTTCATTCTTATTTCCATGAAACTAATTCTTATCAACATCTTACCCATAATATAAAAAATAGTAGTTATAATGACAATAAGGGCAAAAATGCATTCAACCACTAATACTTTCAGGATAATGTTTTTCTACTTAACACAAATTGATAATTAGAATGTTACATTTACAAATAGCTAGAACGATAAGTAATTGGTAACTAGTCAATGTAACAATAAACATCTATTAGAAAAGAATTCACTGTCAATTGCGATAATCATATCAACTTAATATAATGCATAAATACAAGTGGATTGTGGTAAAGATGACTAATATTAAGGTGAAATGAGATGGCTTCTGTCATTTGAAATCATTTCTTCCAATATACTACTAATTTCGTTTGCTGTAATTTCTTAACAAACAAGTTAGGTCAAATTATATTGACAAATGTAGGCTAATGTTGTCACTAATATTTGCTAAAAAGGACAACCTTAACTTTGATAATAACTACTGAAAAAGAGAGAGGATGAAGAACTGAATAATTTTAAGAATAGTAAGAAGATATGTCTTGCTCACTCTTGATATTTAAGACTTAAATTGACTTGTGTCTGTTAGCATATAAGTTCTTTAAGAAATCCATGCGTAAAACTCTGTCATTTCATGTGGCAATCAGTAAGCTTCAATTTAATACTTATTATCAACACTGTAATCCAAGTACATTTTGCAGAAGGATCTCAAACAGAATGAAATGCAATTTCATGATCCTGTTTCTGGTCAAAATATATAAATAAATAATGAACAGATAAAGTACTTGTAACATTTGAATTTCATATGCATGAGTAATCTGCATTGAATTAAGATATGCTTAACTTACATTAGGAAGCAATCCAATTATACATAAATTCTATTGTGTAGTGCTTTATCAGATAACATATTTAACCTTGCACTACAGTACTTTTTTATAATACTGTTTCTGAAAATGAAAGCTTGCATAATGAACTACTTTACTCACAAATATATCGATTTGTTTAACAAGATGTAGGCGCCAGATGCAGGGATGCATAATGTCTAGTTAACCCGATTCTGCTATCAAAAATGATGTGAATATATAGGTGGCTATGAATGACATTATATATGACTATTGAAAACATTTAAGCTCTAGGGCGTCGCTTGAGTGAGACAGTTGATATATATATATATCAGTCAGTCTTTTGGTCAGTTATAACGTAGAACTTGGTACATGCGTGCATCATTTCAAGTTGTCATGGGCCAGTCAGCAGATAGAGATTAAATTGTCACATCAAATCCCAGAATAGGGAAGGTAGTAACAGAGTAAGTATTAATAGAAATGAATAGAGATCGGAGATTAGATTTAAGAAATTATGACTCAGTTAAAATCAAATTTTGATAAGTACAGAAACTTAGAATTTGGTGGAAGACAAGAAGTGGATGCACCTGAGCGTGTGCCACCGAGTTTGAGCTATATCACCTAAAGTCTCTAACCATTTATGACGATCATCACGCGGACCCAAATCAGGTAGTCTACAACTACTAACATGGCTTAGCCCAATTGTCAATGGCTTTCATGGACTGGTGACAGGTTTTGGCATGACATTTTATATATATATATATATATATATATATATATATATATATATATATATATATATATATATACATTTACTGGACTGTCTTCGAATAATTGTCCAGCTCTGCTAGATAAGATTGGGACAATATAGCAACCTAACTTACGTGGACTTATGCTAAAGCTATACTAACCAATGACTTAATAGCTTACTCTTCATAACCGTAGTGGGTATGCGTTTTCATTCCTTAATTGATTGCTGTATAAGAATGAGTCTTATTAACCAAAATACAGTTATGTATATGGTAGGGCAGTTATATTGAAAGGATTGCTATAACACTTCATCAAACACCATATCCACTTAGATGATTAGTTGTGTGAGTGAACGATACTTCTTTTTACATATCGAAATGGTTCATTCAACATCCAGTGACCAATACAGTTTAACTTCATCAAGGTTTAGTTTACTGACATTAACACGTATTATTTCACACGTGAAACCCATTAAGAACGCGTAAGTCCATAAATACTAGAGGATCTCATACTATTGCCCACTGGTTACTGTCCAGGTTAAGTAGTTCACTCATGTGTGACTTATTACTCAACCAACTTAAATTGTCTTCAAATTAAAATAACCTTCACAACATCTCCTTATTATGTCATTAGTTTAGGTATGTAGGTAAATTTAAATGCCCAATTTGGTTTCAATTCAATTTTAACAAAACAGTAAATATAGCACAATTAGTCTCGGATACATTTTCAGCTATTACTTAATAAACAATTTACTTAAGTAAATACTTAGATAAATCAACAGTCAAAATTGTTTCATTGTTGTAGAGATTTTGTAACTAGGCAAAATACTGATCCATCATTGTAACCATTAGTTCTTTTAATAACGGTTTATTTAGTAAAGCAAACTGTTACATTCAACTAGCTAAAATGATTAAATTATCAGCAACCGTTTTTAACTCTCCAATTTGAGATATTCATGACGACATACATGTGTTCTTCTTGTACTGTCTTGATATTCTCTTAGTGTGAGTAAAATGAGTTGGCATAATAATGATATTAGTTATTATTTTGTTCAAGTTATCATCTATTGATGGATTTTCGATAGTTTTATTATGATTTGGAAATGACTTTAATGTTGATAAAGTAAATAATATACGTTTAGTGGTACAAAAAGGTTCTTTTAGACTTACTTTTATCTTATCAAAGCCAATGAACTAAGAGTTGATGTTGTGATAGTTGTATTACCAAAGTATTTGGCTGAATTAAATAATAAACACTTACAGTCACAAATATTATTACAGAAAATTTACTTGTTAATTTAGGAATAGCTAGTAATTCTAATCATAACCCTAACCATGTCTAGTAACAATCCATTCGATTAGTTAATTCAATAAAAAGGAGTGCAACTACATTTAAGTGTCTCCCAATAAGAAAGAAACGCATAAACTGTAACGTACAGTCTAGGTTCACTAGAATATGTAAAATTAGAAATATAGATCTGTAGATTCTGACTTAATTTTTGAAGAGTATGGTATTTACTGAGTTACCTGTGTATTCGAAGGCCAGTTGGGTTCATAAGTGTGAACTTCTAAAGAGCTTTGAAATGATCTCTGATTATCAACGGCCCACTAACTGAAGCCTATGTGACAGCTACTATATTAAACTTACTAAATATAAAAAACCTAAAAACGTTGAATTTCCTATTTGTCAGATGTATTTGCATTACGTATCATCCTATTACATATTATGGCATCTTAAAACAGTACAAATTAAGTCCGGCACATAAGTGACTAGCGATGTTTAATCATATCTGGTGAGAGGCAAACTATTACCAATGGCACTGAATGAGTTCATTCGATCAACTAAAGCTAAAAATACCGGCCGTTGGTTTGCCGCTAAGTGGCCTAACGCTTAAAAGCTCACGGCAAATTCTAGGTGTCTTGGTCCTGATTTCTTGGTTGGATCACAGATGGATAATGCTAAGGAATTAAAGTGAATACCAAATCAAGTTGAAGGTGCATGTAGCCAGCACCTTCTAAATAGGATTAAACATGAGTGAGACAGGAGACATCTCTCTATGTTCTTAATTGAATGAATTATACCTCACGCCAAGCAAATAACCTACTGGATCTACAGTTTTTGTTTTGATTTCCTAAACAGTCGTACGTGCACACATGTCTTTCTCTGGTAGTCATTAGTAACCCAACTGTGTAACTGTGTGCAACGACTACTATCTCATATTCGTTAGCCGATAGAAAGTATATATTGTGAGCATGATAATTTTAGAATATATATGAAAACTGGAATGCGATGGCAATATATTAAAAGAACATCAATCCTTTAAAAGTTAGTTTATATTCGCAGGAATTAACGTAGAAAAACAGTTCATAACTGTTAACCAAAATTTTAGCTTAGTTCTTGTTAACATTTACCATTGTTAATTACATACTATCATGTTACTAATCGTCTACAACGTGATCGCTATATATCATCAATATCATCGGCCAGTAGATTAACTGTTCTGTTAGAATTTGTATGCAACGCAATGAAAGAATAGGTATTTTGTGTCTAATTAGGTGTTGGGGATGTCTGATCCCCAAAATTCTCTTGGCAGACCTGTTACTTTTGCGATTTATTTTTATACATTTAAACTTCTCGTTTTTGCACCAAAAAGTTCCTTTTTCACATTCAGTTTGTGTTTCCCACTTAGTGAGAAGCTAAACCTTACTGGTTCGTTTATTTTATTACACTGTTTGTGACATTCCAAGGACGACCTCTTTTTTGTATATATACGTATGAGTTGTGTGGTTGTTATCCGTTTGCCAATCTGCCTGTGGAATCAAATGCTTCTTTCTGACGTTGAACTTCATCTAATTAGCTATGCTGGGACTTGGTGAACTAGCTTATCTTACTAGTTGTTTTGTCGTTGGTCATACGCTCGCTAGCGGGTATCGAAGTATTTTCCTTAATTCACGAAACCTAGCATTAGGATAACTTGATAGGTATTAGGCTAAGATTTAGAAATTAGTGAAAATATGACTAGTATTATGAGATTTAGTAATTTCATGTCACTTCTGATTCTACAACATTCTTCAAATAAAAAACTATTGACTACAATAATGAATTCCTTTATGATTGTTCATGTCATCATATTCACAAATATATTTATGATTTACATGAAGACAGTGAGTATGTGGATAGTACTAACATGAATTACTAACCTACATTTATCATTTACACATAAAGATACGAAGTGTTTTGTTCACTTTGACAGTATTAACTTATGCATTGATCACTTAGGTTTAAAAATACGTTTGTTGGTTACTTAAATAGAAAGAAAAAACAACATTTAAAAAGCAACGTTCATTCACCTTTTGTTTTTTTTGTCTTCTTTTTCACTAAAATTGAAAACAAAAAAGGCATAAGAAAGAAAATGCACAGATACACGAAGTAAATAGAAACATGTAAACATGTTAGTTGGTGTATTCACAGTAACAACATCTTCATTCAATAACTATAGATAGAAATTAATTTACATGTCCTTAAGTTTACACATCAAATCTACTGGTTTCAAGTGATTCTGTTCACTTTTACTGATTATTATTTTTCATTGTAATTTTCTTTTTATTATTATTACTTCTTTTGTCTTTTCACTAATGGACGTTTGTATATGGTGATAAGGTCGAAATTAATGATACTTAGAGTAAAGAAAGTAAATACCACTTCATACAAGAGTCGCTTGGAATGGTGTGAAACGAGGGGGGGGGAAGAATAGTGGATATGTTCGACTAATAAGCGGAGCCAATGAGAGTTTCTAGCTTGTTACTGCACGTCTCCCCGATGCCTACTTACTCTTAAGCAGAAAATCGAGAACACAAATTGATGTGATAATCAAACAGAATCGTATTGTATTTCAAATACTCCTTTAAATCTACACAGAATCAGACCACTCAACACACCAATAGGGAGAATAATATTTATACAAAATGGGAACAATAATGATCAAGGACTGAGGGTAAAGGCATATGATTAGTTAATCATAGCTCCTGAATAACAAGTGCTGTGACAACAGTTCATGAATCTAGTGGGGGGTGGGGTGGGGTAGGTTAAGGTGATGAGGATATAACAATAGTTGAAATAAAATAGTCGATTTACATATACTCAAAATAAATAAGATAGTCTTCTGTAAAACAGTTCGAAAAGTTAGTTACTCTTCTTGAATCGGCCGATATAACAATACTGTGTGTATTAGATAGCAGTGTAGATAGAAATATATATGATCTTACATCATGTTGAACTTAGCTTCGTGTTCACGATTGAAGGCAATTTTAAAAAAATCTACACTTTGCCAGTCGTTCACACTATTTTTTAGCAAACAAGTATAACTCTTTTAAACGGATTTGTAGCAAGTGGTGTTATAGTCAGTGAGTTATTCACTACGATAATCATGGTGCGTTTGACTTAATTTTACGTGACCACTTGTCTCCACGATTCTTAGTACTACTTTGAATTCAACTTCATTGACTAGGACACGTAAAATTTATCTACAATGATATTGACAATTGTAACCATAAGCTTTCTACAGATGATAAAAAGCCTGGGAATAAAATCAAATACCGTTATTCTGCATACCTTATTTATCTTGCTTTTTTCAATATTGTGTAAGTCATAGAATTCCACACCTATTTACACTGGCAATCTGTGTAGTACATATCTAGTTCGTAACATTTAATGAATTCTACCGTTCGTAAGCAGTGTGGTAGCTAACCAAGGTAATTCATTGTTATTAAAAAGTATTGTCAAAATTTTACTAAACTTCATCTCCTAACAATCTGTATTATCCATATTCCACGATACATTTATTGGTGTGTTGTTTGTGTAATATAATTGTCATTTATTTGGTTAGCATTATTTACTTTAAAGTGGCAGAGGTGCCATGGTGGTTAGTGGGAACTGGTGTAAGATATAACTCTCAGGTTTATTTTCGACAGCTGAAATGGGTTTAAAATGCAAAATATGTTAGAAAAACTCAACAAAAGAAGTTTTAGAGAATGCTGGTTTTAATGTTATATCTCACCGATTGACTCAAATTATGTGACAGCTGAATACCAGGAAGACGTGACTAGTAGATCCCAGCCATGTGAAGGTCGTTGTTTATGAAGTGACTGAAGCCATAAACGTAACTCATAGGATGGCATGTGTTATTATCATACTGTGAGCCGATGAAACTCCACCTGTTACTCTTCTACGGTTACTGCCGGTAGCAAGCCCAGGTAAAGGAGGAGGTTTGGGCATAAGACTAGCATCCCCATCTAGGAAAACACAAGCTTGCCAGAAAAACGCTAACCAGATTAAACAGATTAAACCATTTAAAATCTGCCCTTGAAGTGTAAGGAATGATTGTGATGCCTCATGGTGAAAGCCGAGATTCTTTGGATGTCATAAGGCAGCTTCCACTTCTAACGACCAGAGCAAAAATTCAATAGGTACATGAAATATTCGGACAATGTAGAAGGGCAGAGAGATCAGTCAAACAGCTACAAAAATAAAGAGAAACAACTTGATAGTGCTCGGAATCAGCGAAATACATTGGACTTAAGCTGGACTGAAAACACTGGATACTGGAAAGAAGCTGCTAAACTCCGGCCATAATGAGGAAAATGCTCGGCACACCCAGGGAGTTGCTCTGATGCTGTCCAAAAAAACGTAGGCCACTAGTAGGATGGGAACTACATGGACCCAGGATCATCAAAACATCTTTCAAAACAATGTAGAAGGGGACTACGATGAATATTATCCAATGTAATGCACACACCAACGATGGAAACGACGAGAACAAAGATCAGTTTTATGAAAGGTTGAAATCACTTATAATATAGTGTCCAGGAAAAGATCTGATAATCCTGATCAGGGGCCTAAACGCCAAAGTCGAAATGGACAACACCGGATATGAATACATTATGAGACGACAGAAGACTTGATCAAGTGTGTGGACTACATAGGGATCACACTATTGTCAGTACCAGAGAAAGTTCCCAACAGAGTGTTGCTGAACGGAATGAAAGATTCAGTGGATGATCAACTTCGAAATCAACAAGCTGGTTTCTGTAAAGATCGGTCGTGAACAGACCAAATCGTAACTCTACGGATCATCGTTTAACAATCAATTGTATGAAACCCGTCACTGTACATCAACTTCATTGACTATGAGAAAACGTTTGACAGTGTAGATAGGAGAACACTATGGAAACTTCTTCGACACTACGGCGTACCACAGAAACTCGTCAACATCATCCGGAACTCTTACGACGGAACACAGTGCAAAATCGTGCATGGAGGACAACTGACAAATGCATTCCCATTGAGGATCGGAGTCAGACAAGGTTGCCAGCTCTCACCTTTCCTCTTCCTCCTAGTGGTTGATTGGATCATGAAGATCTCCACATCTGAGGGGATGCACTGAATTCAATGGACAAGTAGGATGCAACTCGATGATTTGGACTTGCGGATGATCTAGCTCTTCTAGCACATGCACACCAACAAATGCAAGCAAAGACAACCAGTGTAGCAACAACTTCAGCATCAGTAGGCTTGAACATACATAAGGGTAAGAGCATGATTCTTAAATATAACACAGAGGGCACCAACCCAATTGAACTTGATGGAGTAACTATGGAAGAAGTGAGTACTTTCACGTACCTGGGGAGGATCATCGATGAACAAGGAGGGTTTGACGCAGATGTAAAGGCAATGATCGGCAAAGCAAGGGCAGCATTCCTACAGTTGAAAGACATATGGGACTCAAAACAAATATCAACTAACCTCAAAGTCAGACTCTTCAATTCGAACGTGAAGACAGTCCTGCTGTATGGGGCTGAAACTTGGAGAATTACTGCAAACATCATCAGAAGAGTACAAGTATTTATAAACAACTGCCTTTGGAAGATACTAAATGTTCGTTGGCCGGAAACCATCAGCAACAACTTACTATGGGAGAGGACAAACCAACTTCCAGCCGAAGAGGAAATTAGGAAAAGACGATGGAAATGGATAGGACACAAACAACGCAAACCATCAGACTGCATCACGAGACAAGCATTAACATGGAATCCTGTTGGGAAACAGAAAAGAGGAAGGCCAAAGGAGACATTACGTCGACAATCGGAATCAGATATTAAAAGGATGAACAGCAACTGGAAACAGGTGGAAAGGATTGCTCAGGGCAGAGTTAAATGGAGAATCCTGGTGAGCGGCCTATGCTCCTCAGTGAAGAGTAACGGGCGCAAGTAAGTAAATAAGTTATGTACTGTAACTTATAGTAATACATGCTTGTGTTACTTCTGCATGACACGGTAACACTATGGGAATATAAAAGTAGACTAACATTGTAGTATATTAAAATAATTAATTTGTTCGTGTTCCAATAAATAAGTGTAAATGTGATGATGTAGGAGTTCCACACTAGAACGAAACAGCCGTCCAGTGCTCCATGGTTTTCAATGGTACCTTGCCAACATCAATCTGTGACGTGCAATCAAAAAAATATTTGTCAAATTAACTAACCTGAATTTTGTTTGAATTTTCCTATGTACAGTGAAGTAAACATGACAAATGTATTCACAGAAAAAATGTAAGAAATACCAATAAACGTTTGTTCTAATGTCTCATTACATGTTGTAATTGGTTACCTAATCATGTTATGTATCATAATGTGATAAATTATTTGTGTTCCTTTGTTTGTGTGTGTGTGTGTGTCTGTGTACGTGATTACCCCGTGAAATGGGATGACAAGAAGTTAAAGTACTAAGGTAACATTTTGTACTGATATTTCTTTGTAATTTCAATAATGAAAACAAAGTTCACAATTTTAAGATTAACAGTAAATAAAAATGCCATGTTTGTGTCCAGTCAACTGCCTTAGAACAAATATAGAGTAGTTCTGCTTCTTGACAGCATGCCGAACTGCACATACTTAAATTTGTCTCCAAATATGTAAAGTACTACAAAAGTTATTTAACCGAAATTTCTGTACATTGAATTCATAGTTTCTTATTAGTCATCAAGACTAATATTTTGCATAGTTGATTTGGCAAACCTATGTTTAGTTTAAGTTTAGTTGCCTAAAATAAGCTGTAAAGTTACATTGTAATTTATTGGAAAATGACAGTTTTGTTGGCGTATAGTGTAGTAGAGAGTAATGACATTTTACATTAAGGAATGATTTCATTTAGAAAATCTGGAGGAAACAATAAAGATCCTCAGCAATGCTAATCCACTCATCATAGCCTGGTTTCACACTAAGAGCTTGTCATCTATACCACATATTTGGAAGCTAATGATTTACATTCCTAATATTAATTAATTGGTAATGCTGTGTGACCATCATACATTGCCAGTGACTTCAGTAGTTTCACACTCGATATGATTAAGCTTATTACTTTTTGATAATAATCAGTTTTGCTGCTCGGTATATACTTGAATAATCATGGTAGTTTATGAATGCATCAATAAGTAAAATAAACAAACAAACGTAATTAAAACTATGTTTAGGAATAGATAATTTGCCATATGCAAACAATATCTTTTGATCTTTAATACACAGAGTAATTACTTCGTACAAATAAAATAGGAAAAATGAGAAGGAAACTGCTATGACGCAAAGAAAATCGGTTGGGTTGTCGAACGCTAATGAGGTGTGCCTAGTTAATAAATGCGCGTCCACTCTATGCCCATTCGGTCCCAAGCTGAAGATGAAAGAGCCAATCAGACAGAACTAGAATTGGAATCAGAATCGTATTGTATTTCAATCATGCCTTCATACATAGACAGAATCAGACCACAAAGAAAACCAATCAGGAATCTAATATTGATGCAGGACAAAAGAAATAATGAGTGTGAACCGGAGTACGTATACACAATGAGAGATGATGTAATAACAGTTAAAGTGTCAAATGAGAGGATAGGGCAGGAGGAACTGAGTAATAATAGGAATAAAATGTTTACATTGAATACAAACAAAGATAATGAAATAATCTACAGAACAACAGTTCTCGAAGGTAATCAACCTTCTTTAGGTTCCTGGTATATCAGAAGTAAAGTATTTGAATTCTTCATTCAGTGATAGAGATCAGGATAATATTTGGTCAAAAACCTTTACTTCAAATCGGTCGTCTGTAATTTCTTGAGTCATACATTTAAACAAACCTCTCCTAATTGCATTGAGTACTTATCAAGATCTAATAGAATGAAGTTTGAAATTCCATTCACTAGACTTTAATTTTTATATTTCAGGAGTTAGCTGAAGCAGCAGTATGTTTGTTTTCATTGTGAAATGTGATTTTTGCCCTGTTTCTAGCCAGTTCTGACGCTAACTACATCTTTGTTTTTAGTTTGTATGCATGAAAGTAGCAGTTATGGGTGTACATAGAAAGAAAATCAAATAAAATGTTTGTACCTGTTGACATGTTCTGATATCTTGTTCAACAACTAATTAATGCACACTCTAATTATTTACTAGAGTCAAATAACAACTGGAGAATAAAAGTTTATCTAATCATTTCAACTTTATAGTTATATATTTCATACATTTATAAGTAGGCGAAATGATTTATTCTATTCTGTAATTAGATGAGTAATTCAGCTAACTGAATTGAAATGAATTGTGGAGGTTGCTATTAAGTTTAGTTGATTGGATTCGTTACAAATTAATGTTTACAGGGTTGTATTGATAACCAGAGAAAACTGGGCAGCTGTTTCGCCCTAGTACGGGATTCTTCAGCAGTGTACACCCTAGATTCTATCCTAAGGGATTCAAGTTGGTAAACACCTAATCCTCTGCAAAACTGGGTCGGTATCCAATGACAGAATTCTCACTTCCATCAACTTCTGAGATATCACAACGACGATCATCCATTGTGATTCGTCATAACTGTCTCACTTCCGACAAGTTTAAAACCCACCAGTCACGACTTTTCACCAGAGCTTCAGGAACATCTTGGAGTTAGTCACTATTGAGCTGATTATTGCAACTGAATTAAGATCGTTCGTGGACATTAGTATTTTTAGTTGGTCAAATACGTCACATAAAGATGTTGAATGATCATCACGATTTATTGAACATATCCTGGAGCACTTATATTTGGAAGAAGGCAATAGTCTGAAAGTTTCAATGGAATGCCAACTAGCAAATATAGGATATGAAGTTAATGAAACTCTATCTTCCGTTTCGTTCTTTCATGAGTGCATCTCGATGAGTACATCTCTATTACATCTCTATTTTGTTACTTGTCTTTGTTTATTCATAACTAGTTCACTTTCATAATTACATCATCAAAAAATATCAACTATTCTCTAGAACCATCATTCCAATGTGACTGTAATTGATTGATTTTATTATGGTCAATATGGTTCGTTGTCATGTTATGTAACTAATATTTCTACGAGAAACATTCAATTAATTTTTAAATATTCTATATTAAGCTTCTTTATAATTTGCCTTTCAAACAATCCAATGTTTTGTGTTCAATGTATATTCATAATGTATGTATTAATATTTAGAGTTAATCATGATCAATTATAATATACATGTATCTGATGAGAATATGCATTGAAATCAATGAATTTCAAAGTATACTGAAAATGTCATCGTTCTCCTGTTATTTACATTGTTTAAAAACTACGTCCTTTAGTTACAATCAATGGTCCAATGGTAAAGCGTTCGCCGAAGAGCCAGAAGGTCTTGGGTTGGATCCTCGGCAGGGTCGTGGATGCACACTGCTGAGGAGTCCCATACTAGGACGAAACAGCTGTCCAGTGCTTCCAGGTGATCAATGGTTCTCTGATTCAGATCAATTCGTGATATCAAAATCGAAATCAGTAATTTATTGATTTTCATTGGCTGACATTTTAGAAATTAGCATTCAGATGGATAACTCAAAGAAATCCCTTGATAGATTAGTTGATTTGTATGCTACTAACAACAACTTATACTTATTTAAATGATCATAAGGAGATTAGTGTAAAATGTCAGAGTGATTTTTATCTGGCTATACTGTAGACAGTGTAAGTTGAAAAAAAGTTATTCTATGATTTTTAGCATTCAACTGTTTCCTTCTAGTGTAATTTCATGTAAAATATGCACTGATTTCCTTTATGGCAAATCTTCGATGCAAATAATTGCTTGATAGAGCCTACCAATTTGAAATGTTTATTATACGATTTATTTTTTGATATCAATGTTAGATGCTTTGTTAAAAGTCTAGTTAATTAACACAGTTCTTAACTTCAGTAAAGCACTTTGTCCAAATAGCAATAACTAATCGTGTGATATTGGATTGATATGTTCAATTGACTTTTATACTGAAGTCATTTATAAGTCCATACATGTAGTCACATACAAATCTCTATTCATAGAAATTTAGCGGAACATCTCATTTAATTTTTGATGTAAACTCAGAATATTAGTTATTTACTTACGTCCGTTACCCCTCACAGAGGTGCATAGGCTGCTCACTAGTATTCTTCATCATCCAGTCAACCACTAGATACCAAAGAATGGAGATTTGAGCGAATGTGAGGACTACAGAGGTGTCACACTATTGTCAGTACCAGAGAAAGTCTTCAACAGAGTGTTGCTGAACGGAATGAAAGATTCAGTGGATGATCAACTTCGAAATCAACAAGCTGGTTTCTGTAAAGATCGGTCGTGCACAGACCAAATCATAACACTACGGATCATCGTTGAACAATCAATTGTATGAAACTCGTCACTGTACATCAACTTCATTAACTATGAGAAGGCGTTTGACAGTGTAAACAGGAAAACATTATGGAAACTTCATCGATGCTACGGTGTACCAGAGAAACTTGTCAACATCATCCAGAATTTTTACGACGGACAGAGTTCGATGGCGAATTCTGGTGAGGACCTATGCTTGTGTGTGTGGGGTAATAAGTGTATGTAAGTGTAAGTAAGCTGAGTCCCATGGGTTTCACTGATTCCGAGCATTGTCGAGTTGTTTCTTTTCCTATCCACAGCTATTTGATTTGTCTTTTCTCTCTCCCATATTGTCCAAACATTCCATGTACCTATACAAGTTTTTGTCCTGGTTGTTAGAAGTGGCATCGGCCTCATGTCTTCCGAAGAATCTCGGCTTTCATCATGAGGCGTCATAATCATTTTTTCTACTCCCAGGGCAGAGTTTAAATGGTTTAGTTTACTTAATCTGGTTGGCGTTTTTTCAGCAAGCTTGGGTCCAACAGGTTGGGAATGCTAGCCCGATACCCAATCCTCCTCCTTTACCCGGGATTGCGACCGGCAGCAATCGTAGGAGAGCTATAGTGGGAGTTTGGGAATATACTTCACTTAATTTTAATTTAATAACTCCCCGTCTTTTAGTATATGTTTATTTATTATTAGTTTGCCATCAATTTTTGACTGATGATTCCATGTTAGATCATCCTTCCTTAGGCATGGATAATAAACGTCAGACGTCGATGAAGCAGCGGAAGAATTTCAAGATTAAAAACATACGATCTCCATGGTGTAAACGAATATTAAACAACTTTCTTTTAACTAGTCACATATATTTTGATTGACGCTAAACTTTGATACCTTAAAGTTCGTGATTTAACAATGGTTATTTATAGAATAATTTATCGGTACCGGCATAACACAGCATTACTAGAGTGTACATTATTCAATTATTAATCCATTTACATTTAGTAAAATAAACTACTTAAATAAATCACATTAGTGTAAAGTATAACTGAATTAAGCGATTAATCCATTCTAATTCAATGAATAGACTATGCGTAAATTTAAAGAGTAATGAATAATATTCCACTGAACATAGAATAACCATGTAAAGGAATCATTGCAATTTTTATATGAAGTTTATCAATCAGATATTTGCCTGATAAATCTACCAGGTTAACACCAAACTCCATATGGGCAGACTTACCATAACGAAATTTTTCAAATATTTTCCATTATTCAACGAATAGTTTAAAATTAAAGTTTGAGTTTACTGACATACCCATTGATTTATAATGTAGTAGTGGACAACTGATCATTCTATGATGTTTTGTTGTTTCTTATCACATGGACAATCATAATGTTTGTTTAACTTGAAGGATAAAGTATCGAAGAAAGATAGAATGATTGCATAAATAAATAATAGTCGTTATTTTATTTTATGTCAATTAGATTCATATGAATTATGTAAACATTGATCAATTAATAGTTATGTTTGTCTAGTTCTTAGTGTTGACAATCTATTTCATTGGTCGTATTGTGGTGGATACTACTCATAAGGTCATCAATAACTAGTAAGTAGCAGAGTGTCACCGGAAATTGGAAAGAATCAATAAACAGAATATGAGGCGAGTTGCGAGATGGCAAGGAGTAAAGCATAATTGAAATACATAAAAGAATAGTGAACAACCAAGAGAAGCAAGCCGATAGACGACGCGGACCAGAGAGCGCGGAGGATGTTCAAATTGATGATTAGAAGTAATGTATGTAATATTTTATGACATTCTCTGTTTTCATCAAATGAATATTTGCCTACCCAATTTGACCTTTTCACATTTAGATGATTTACTTTGCTTTACTCCTTGCAACCTCGCAACTCTCCTCATATGCTGTTCACTGATTCTTTCCATTTTCCCGTGACGCTCTGGTACCTACTACCTATTGATGACCTTATGAGTGGTATCCCCCACAATATAGTAATAAGGTCACTAATGTGTTCAATTAGTTGTTTAAGGTACCACCTTATAAGTTTATACTATTTGAAGAACATAAGTAATATTTATTTTCATTCTTAACAGAAAGTGTACATTAAGTGACATACAGCAGGATGATATCCACTGTCAATATCATTAAATTAACATTCTTTAATGTTATTGAGGATAAAACGTTAAGCTTAATGGTTAATGTAAAGATAAATGAAATCGCTAATTTACTTCATGGTTAGAAAACTCACCGAGACTTGATATCAGTGCACGATTCCTTTATAAATATACAGGAGTTTACAGAAACCAAAAGCTTAAATCATCCAATGGATTAAATTCCAGAGCTTAAAGTTGAAAGTTAAACACATTAGGCGTGTTACAGCATAAGATAATCCACATTTTTTCGATCGCATTAATTGCGTGACTCAGAAATACCTCAAGGCAATGTTGATGATCGTCTAATGTATTACAACTCAGTCAACGTCATAAGATAAGACAACCTATGATAGCATTTCGAAATCTGCTTAGCTATTGGAGAGTGTGTACGTCTCTACAACTGTCTAGTTTACATCACTTCTCTTCAGCTCATGATGAATAGTGTCCATAAATTACAATATGCTTATTTAGTTAAAGAAACTTTTGATAAAAAACTACTTACTATACTCCTAAAGTTTAAGTTAAAACAATTACCATTTTACGGCTTTGTTTATATTGCATGATGTCAAGTAATTTAAGTATAATGAGAATTCACTATAACTAGAATCCAGACATTCATGACTCAATATACTTAAATAACCTAACGATATACCATATAATCAAAACCGGTTTTCTCGTAATATTTTTTAACAATTCAATTTTCATACTACTGAAATATAATTTCATCTGTTCCAGATACACTTTCTACCTACCCGAATAAATATATAATAAACGAAGTATGTTGACTTCCTCTATCGGTTATTACGTAATAGGACAATTTATAGACATTATTTTAAGTTAAAAGAAACTATATTCCATTTAATTATCTATATTACTTTTCTATTCAATGTTTACTTCATTTATGTTTGAATATATAATAGTCATTGGTCATTGTCATTAATGAAAAATCGGTTAAAAACTTCAATTGACTCTTACATCATTTAAACATCATGTTAATAAATCTAGAACAAAAAAGCAAAACAAAAAGAAAAAAAAGAAAAAGATATTGAATATTTTTGTTTTAGCAATTTTTCTTCAGATTAGAGTATTTTTGACAGATTTTGTCTATGAATTAAAAATCAGCTGATTTTCTTTTTTCTTTTATCTCTGTTATTGAGTTCATTTAAATGCATAGAAAGTCATATATTTGTATAGTGTAATTAATCATTAGAACTATAATGAATACTATAGTTAAGTACTATGATTCAGTATAAGAAAAGAACATTAATGACGTTAATCTGCGTGAGTTAGTAAACATCAAATGGTAGAATAATTAACGTTTGTATGAAGACTATTTCATTCGAGATTTTGACGTGAAGATTACTTAATAACAAAGCATCAATTAACAGATGTCATATTGATGAAAGATGAATTTCGGGTAGATAGTAAAAAACTCTGTACCTAAATTTCGTACTAGTTGGTATTCATTAGCATGACGTACTTATAATCTTTGAGGGAACTCATGCTTTCATTAGAAGGTGATCTCAGGTTACTCAGTTTTACAGTCTGAGAACGTCCCAGAATAAGCTATGTATGCCACGGCTGACTCCCTTGTTAGACTGAAATGTGTAGATTGGTTGATCACTTTATAGTGAACAGTTTGATATTTATCAGATTTAGCAATATCTTTGTCAAATAAAGAATGTAGACAGTGACTAATAAACAACATGTTATGTCATATAATGTAGTTAACACTTGTACGCTTTGCTTATATGTTAATCTGAGCAAATCTAATCTCTAATAGAAGTAACACTTCAAACTATTATTTAATGAAATCATACACCATATTGGAGTGTTCATTTAATTATTATACACCCACACTGTATGGCAAAAACCGATGCGAAAGTTGTATATTCATGTTTTTTTTTCAGTAAAACAACGATTTACCAGTATTTTAAACGAATAAAAACATCTTGTTTATAGAAATTAGAACAGAATCATTTGATTAATGATTTCTAAATCACTATCAGTGAATAATAGTAGGCATGCTTCATTGTACGACGCCACCTACAAAATACCTTAAGAGATAATTATGATTGTTGAACGTACAATAGGATCAGTCAGGTTTTTCGATACAAGTCATTTTATTATATATCCAGTCAGTATGCTGTCCAATTTAATTATGATTTATTTTCATTACAGCTGACCAGAAACACTATCTAGATGAAACGAATGAAATGAATACTAAGGATTGGTTGTCAAAACTTAATTGATTATTTAAGGAAATTGTAGCTATATGTAAATTTGTTTCCATCGATCTAGAAAGAACATCAAGATTGTAGTCATTTAATTGTTATTAATTCCATTAAATTGATAGTACTACTTGTTCGTATCTCTCGATATAGATATGTGAAGCTGATATGCCGGGCACCTAATGACTATTGATTATCTTCGAGAACTGTGTTTTAGAACATTATTTCATTCATCATAACTATGGATAGTATAATCATTTCATTTCTACGACTGTTACGTTCCCCTTACCCGGTCCTTCTTTTAGTATATTCACTCTTAGTATATTGTTGTTTACTATGAACTACGTTCACTTAATTGTGTATAAGTTTTACGCATTCACTGCCAATCTTTCCTTGGTTCTGTATCAATGTTAGATTCGTAATTGGTTTACCGTGTGGCCTGATTTTATGCATATATAAAAGCATGATTAAAATATAATACATCCTCCGTACTCTGTTTCCGGTTCTCCGTTTTCCGGTTCCCAATTCTGGTTCTTCTATTATCGGTCTGGGGGGGGTGAGTGAACTTAGGTCAATCGCGCATTATCTACTATGAACACTCCATCGGCGTTCGCTACAACCAACCAAACCCTCCTTCCTTTCTCTTTGAAGTCATAACGGTTGGCGTCATAACAGGACTTCATCAGGATTTTGGTATAATTAGGATGCATTAACTTACCCAGCTTCTTAGCAACAGTAATACCGAGGATATTCATTGGTGTTCAGGATTAATCCAGTAATACTTCATTTACACTATTATAGTTATTCGGTAGTTGTAGGTAAATTACATTTTACAAAAAAAACATTTTAATAGGGATGTTGAAAATGTTGCACTTTTAAAAAGTTGAGGTCACTTTGAAAATATCTCGTCATATGAATCTAAGCGTTATTTATGAATATAAAAGTTTTTTCAAAATTAACTTTCAAATCAATGAAATATAATAACATGGCAACCAAGACATATATAGGGGGTATGATAATGTACATTTATAAGTACTTAAATAGGCGGTTGATTTATTAATATTATTATCATTATTAATTGAAACGTGGCATACACAGTAACTTATGCATAAATGGAACTACTGGGAACAATCAATTGATAACTATTATCGTCATCGCTATAAATAAATAGTTTGCCGGGAAGTGTTCAAACTCAGCTCATTTTCATATAACATATGAAATTCTACCTAATTTATATGCTTAAGCTAGTAACACTTACACTAAACGCGAACAAATCTGAATAACTAACTGTTATGATGTAAGAAAATTTACAGTTGGATTGTTGAACGCGAACTGGGTGTGCCTAGTCGATAAATGCACGTCTGCCCTATGTGCACTCACTCCCAAGCCGGAGATAGAGGAATTCAAGAAGACAGACTAACCAGACAGAATCATATTATATTTCAAACATCATTTTATATATACATAAAACCTGACCACACAGCAAACCAATTAAGAATCTAACATTATTACAGAACAAAGGAGATAGTGGTAATGAATAGGGACAACTTGTATACAACCAATTAACTGTAGTTCATAGTAAGAAACAATGTATTATGAGTAAATTTACTAAACAGGAAAATAGGGTAAAAGGAACGTAACAGTCATAGAAATAAAATGTTCACACTACACACAACATAATTAATTGAAATAGTCCTCCAAAATATAGTTTTGAAAGTTCGTTACACTTCTCTAATCGCCCAACATAACAATAACCGTGATTCAATTTTGATAGCACGAATTGATCTGAATCAGACAACCATTGATCACCCAGAAGCACTGGACAGCTGTTCCGTCCTAGTATGGGACTCCTCAGCAGTGCGCATCCACGACCCCGTCGAGGATCGAACCCAGGACCTTCTGGCTCCGCGCGCGAACGCCTTACCATTGGACCATTGAGTCGGCTCCCAACGGTTGATATTTCCAATTCAGCCAATTCATGATACATTGAGTGACCTCATTCATGCCATTGGTGAGTTACTGCCTCACACCCGACACAGTTGAACTGTACTGGTCACGTCTTCACACTAGAACTCCAGGAATTACCTCAAGGAGCTAGTCACTAGTGAGCTCATGTTAATTACAATTAGGGGAGTTTGTAGAGATAGTTAACTGTTTAATTCAATTTTGATCCCCGACGGGGTCGTGGATGCGCACTGCTGAGGAGTCCCATACTAGGACGAAACAGCTGTCCAGTGCTTCCGGGTGACCAATGGTTGTCTGATTCAGATCAATTCGTGCTATCATAATTGAATTAAACAGTTAACTATCTCTACAAACTCCCCTAATTTTAAATAACCGTGATATCAAATGAGTAATATTAATGCAATTACTGATTAATATTCATTAAGATCAATCCACAAAGCAATCAATAAGTTGATGCGACGTTAGTTACTGCAGTTCATAATTGTTTACGTAATATAGTTAATTGTGTATCCATTTATTCATGTATAACTTGATCATTTCTGATAGCAACTAGACTGCACAATACTGTGCTACACTATAACATGTCAGGTATCTGATAATAAATAGAACAGTTTAAATTACATTAAAAGACATATCTATGAATACAGAGTCCTTTTTACAGGAAATTGACGTCAAGTTCTATACTTATAAATCCACATAATGCGATTAATGAAATACATGATTATGTAATCTTTGATATACAATTTAAATAAGTTTAACTAAAGCAAGGATAACAAAATTTGCAGTATAGCATGAATTTAATAGCAATCAACTGCTGTTATCAGGATTAAATAACCCAACTTGAAGAGGGTAATATAGTAAGACATGCGTTGTCTGATGAAATTGATATGGACGTTCAGAATGGAAAGGAAAATAATGATAAATGTAACAGTACGCAAGATATGCCATTCAACTCAGCTAATATTAGCGCGTACTTATACTGTCATGTTATGTTGGAGAAAACGTTATAATTTCTATGATAGAAGGTATAATACAATTGCAGAAGATTAAAGTCAATTGATTGCATAACTGATTGACATTATTTAAACGAACGTCAGTTTGATTTGTCTTCATCGATAAGATTGCCCAAGTAATGACAAAGCTATTTCCACTTTGGGGAAATGACGCCTGACTTCTTAACTGCACACAACAAGTTGGAAACGTTTGATGGTGACGACATAAGGAAGACTTTAGTTGTTTGTCAGTAATCATAATGCTTCAAAAATATCGCATTATTTCGACTATCCCATCAAATAACTTGTTGGATGCCGATTAAATTCCTCATCTAATTACAAAGTTGATATTAATACAAACAGAAACATCGACGTATATTAATGACAATAATGTTTGAGTAAGGAAGGCACATAGAATATATTCTATATTTCAACTGGGATGGCTATTTTTGTGGAGATTGGTTATTTATTTGATTGAATATGTCACACTAAAATGAAACAAATGTCCAGTGCTCCCTGGTTTTCAGTGGTATCCTGCCAGCATCAATCTGTGACATATTCAATCAAATAAATAACCAATCTCTAAAAAAATAACCATACCAATTGAACCATAATAATGAGCTCATTAGTGACTAACTCCAGGATGTTCCTGAAGCTCTACTGAGAAGTCGTGACTGGTTGAGTTCAGAATTGTCGGATGTGAGACAGTTATTCTATATTTCTCGGTTTCCCTTCAGCTGCTATGTAACTTTTCTTATCATATTTGGACAAATTGTAGATGCGGTTTATCCATTAGATAGACGGCAATAATTATTTACTTGCAATAGCATTTAGAGGTTGAGGATCACTATGATACGTATAGCCGAAGTACTAGAAAAAAAAGAAAAATACTTGGACAGTGATCTTTAGAAAATCAAAATCGGCGTCTAAACTTACGTAACAACAAACATGTTATACTTTGCGTCATAGTTGTTATGGTTTGTGTACTGAGATGAGAACACTAAATATTATTATAGTTAGCTCAGTGTAAGAGCTCTGATATATTTGGAAGCTGAATATGTCTCTTTCGCTGACGCGTTTAGTCTAAAATTGATACTTTATCATCTTTAAAGTTGACTAATAGAAAAACTGACTTCTACGTGACACCGGCACATTCCATTTGTATTGTTATAGTTATTCGTACTTTCTGAAGGACTTTAATATTTAGCCACCATCTCGTATGCACCACTTTACGCTGAATAATCCCACTTTATTCTCTTTCGTTGAAAGTCTCTGTAGGGTTAAATAATATTATAGACATAGGTCTTTTGTACCTAACTGGGTATTAATCATTATGAAACAAAGATAATTCACACCAAACGTCATTTGGGCAGATACATTTTAGCATCTAGCTAGTTTTGATGGGTTGTACACTAATATCTAGATGGTGGAATGTTGTATTGCGTTCAGGTCGTATTACAAAATACGGGCCAAAATAAACATTTAAGTTGATTCATAATTATCTGTTACCTTTTGAGGAGTATGGGCCACCGACCAGAATTCTCCAAATAACTTTGTCCTGGGTCTGTCTCTCTAGGTTTTCCTAAATGCTATTCATTCTCCCCATATCTGCCTCCGATTCCCAATGCATTATGTTCAATGGTCTTCCTCTTTTTCCTTAGTCTTAAGGATTCCGAGCTAAGACTTGACCTGTAATGAAGTTTGATGGTTTTCACAATGTGTCCTATTCACCCCTTGCGTTTTTTCTTAATTTATCCATCAGCTAAAGTTGGTTTACTTCCTGCCACAGTAGGTTCTTTGGGAGGTCCAAATTGTCTAATAGCATCCAAGCTGTCTACTGTGTTCTGTGTTTATGTTAAGAAGATGAAGTTTTCATAATGCAGCCAACCATCACGAGATAAGAAAGAGTAAGAATAAGTAGTCTTATCTGACAACTGTATTTAGGATTTTACAGCGTAGTCCGTCGTAAGAATTCCTTATGATAGTGAAAATCTCATCAAGGGCACTATAGTGTTGAGAAAAACTGTATTATGCTCTCTTGCCCATGTGGTCAAATTCTATCCCATGGTCAAAGAAAATGGTTAAATTGTCAATTTTGATATCACGAATTGATCTGAATCAGACAACCAATGATCACCTGGAAGCACTGGTCAGCTGTTTCGTCCTAGTACGGGACTCCTCAGAAGTGCGCATCCACGACCCTGTCGGGGATCCAACCCAGGACCTTCTGGCTCCTCGGCGAACGCTTTGCCATTAAACCACTGAGTCGGTTCCTAACGGCTGATATTTCCAATACAGTCAATTCGTGATGGTTTAAAGTGTTAAGTTTCACTCAAGTGATTGTCTAACAATTATATGTCTTGTCACGCGTTGGTCAGTACACGATCGATTTATACGGAATCCTACCTGTTGATCTTGAGATTGGAAGTCGACTGAATCGCTTGTATATTCAACAACACTCGGTTGATGACTTTCCTTGTTACTAATAGTAGAGTAGTGTTTCTGTGTTTCTTACACTTACTAAGATTTTATTTGGTATCTTCATGAGGTATCTTTCTTTCTAGACTGCGAGTACTTGTTCTTCCACCCAAATATTTCTGAAGAGAACTTAAAGCATCTTTGCAGCTACTTTTATGTTTGATTTCAGTACCCAAGCTGATCTGTTGCCTAGCCCTACTTTTTCGCAAATCTTTATTTGTCGAATGACTGTGATGAATCCTTTGATTTCCGGTCGGTCAACATTTATAGGAAGTTCTGTAGGTGCTTCTTCGATGACTGGTAGGTATACCTAAAAGTTTTTGAAGGTGCACTACCCGCCTGTTCCGCCTTTCTTGGGTAATTGCTTTGCCTTCCTTGTTGGTGGCTGGTCGTTCTTGTTTATTGTATTATCCATCATCTGCTGAGTATTTTGTCTGTCTTGGCCCTCATAGTTCTTATTAGACTGTTAGTGATTGACGTCTTCTCGTCCTTCCCTACTGGGATCTTATCCAAAGTGCTAACAAAGAGCCATCTCTAATAGTGATGCTTCTTGAGACCCAAAACCTTCTGACATATTAAAGTTATTACTTCTTTGATCCCCTTCCAGGTGTTTTACATGGTAGTTTCCTCTGTAACTGTGAGGTCCCTTATGACTCATTGAGAGCCATCTCGCACATCCGGCATACAATAATGGGGAATATGTTTGATTTTACGAATTTGTGTACATTCTATCTTCGTTTGCACATTTGTATATTGTTATCTTCGTCGTCTAAGGTAGGCTTCTTATTGTCTTCCTGCGCTTACTTTCTTATTTTCTACGTATTTTTCATGCTCCTTGTTCCCTCTTCCTCCGCTGTTTAATGTAATCACCTCAAATAACGTCTCACTACATACTACTTTATATAAAGTTTTGCAAGTGGTATCCCCCTCAGAATAACGTCGTGTGCCACAACGTAATTTAAAATGTATTTCCTTCATTGTTTTGTATGCACTATCGAATACAACAGTAGTAAGGAATCAAAAGTGGCAGACTGATTTTATCAACAATGGCCACTAAAAGTAGTATCGAATGTTATCTTCACCTGTCTAATAATCGTATACTTTTCTGGGAGGAATTTAATTGGCTTACTTATTTTCCTACAACTTCCTTGAAACTATAATTAAAAAACACCTTGTGCTTAAAATTAAAGACGTATTGGGAATATCGTTGTTTTCAAAATGTGATAAAACAGAAGCGCTATGAACTTTTACAGGTTGTCGAAATTCAATCTCGACTCGAATCAGTTTCTTTATTCAAGAATTGTGCTTGTTTTGTAATGAATTATGTTCATTGTTGTGATGCACATTCTTATGAATAACAGTTTCGTCTTTATCGATGGCATGAATAATAGCTGTGCACATCACAAGGATAGAGGAGGGGGGGCATTAAGGTAACCATATATTTCTTCAACTTACACCCCCTCCGTTCAGTATATAGTAGTTCATAAATATTAAAACAGTTGCTTTGACAAAAAGTGGACACGAAGTATATGCAGGACATTAGATGAAGAGACTAAGTTTAAAATAATTACAGATTTTTTAAAAAATTCAACATTTTACTGAGGATACTGTTCCAGGCTTCTTCTGTAAGATACAGATAGAATCCTTCTTCGAAAAATTTCAATTGCTTCTCACTGTTCTTCCGTTTTTCCAACAAAATGATATCACACATGATTTTTGATTCCAATGCAAAAAGAGAATTATAAACAGCTAAGTGGAAGTATACAACCGTTTCGAATTCTCCTAATTTGTTTAGACTTTCCAGTGACATCAAAGGAATAAGGTTTATCATTTTTATTAATAAATTTCCAGTGGTATTAACAATAATGAAAACAGATTCCACATCCCCATTTTTATGATTATTAAAGCCTACTTTAATGTCTAATACTGTTTTGTTTTTTTTATTCTTATTACTTATGAATGCGTGGTTTCGGTGTTGGGAAGGTTTTATTAAGAGTGGGGTAACGGAGGGCATATATTAAATAAGAACATATCAACTGCCTCCGTTTCATTGTCGATTATGTAAGGCAATCAAATTCAACTTGAACTATTCAGTATAGTTAATGGTAAATCATAAGTGATTACCAGTTCAAATGTCTTTATTCCATGTATATATCATAGTGGTGCTATTAATATTGTCCCCAGTTACATAATATTGGAGATGTCAGATCCCCAGTGTTCTCTTGACAAACCTGTTACTTTTGTGATTTGTTTGTGTACATTTAAATTTCTCGTTTTCGCGCCAAATGTTCTTTTCTCACCTTCAGTTTGTGTTTCCCACTTAGTGAGACGCTAAACCTTACTGGTTCGTTGTTTGTTTTAGTACACCATTTGTGACATCAAGGACGCTTTCTTTTTTGTATATATACGCATGAGATGTGTGGTTGTTATCCGTTTGCCAGGCTACCTGTGAAATTAAACGCTTCTTTCTGACGTTGGACTTCTTCTTCTTGTTAGCTGGGCTGTGAAAAAGTTTAGTTTACCTGTTGTTGTGTCCCTGGTCATAAGTTCACTAGCAGGTATCGAAGTGTTTTCCTTGATTTGAGAAATCCTAACACATAATTTAAGTACAATGATTATTTAGTATCATTTTCCTATTCAACATCTATGTTAATTAACATTTCCAGCCAACATGAGGCATGTACTTGGAGATGTTATCCAGATACTTAAATTGTAATTTTTTTTCTAACAAAATGTGCAGCTTCAGGACGACTTTTTTCTGCTCGTTGATTTATTATGGACTGAAGCTGATCAGTCTTTGTTGCTATGTGCATCTTGAGCAGATTGCCTCGATATAGCGATGAATAACAAGTATTGTTTAAGTTGAAATGTGACTGGCAAACAGAATCCAGGAGGCGCATTTCACCATAATGAGGACTAGTCGGTTGGATGTACCTGGATCCTAATGTTGATGTTTACGCCGGGATTCGAACCCAATGACAGAGAGTGACCAGCTTCAGTCCATAATAAATTAATGGGAAGATACAAATTCGTCCTAATTACATATACACCTATTGCACAAGTGTGACTGTCTGGACTCAGTAATTTAGTGGTAAACACAGTGACGTTTAGCATGAAACGGACTGAATTCGAATCCCCGTGTGAATATCAACATTGAAATGCTGGTATATCCAACCGATTGGTCCTAAATAAAGCAAAACGCTCTTCCTGGATTCCACTTACCAGTCACAATCCAACTTAACTGTGTAGCTTTTTTTAAAAAAAAAATAGTTACCACGTTATTTTCTTTCTTCCGTAAGTTATAAATAAGCAAAAAAAAACATTACATTCATTTAAAACATGATAGATACAATAATAATTTTCACTTAGCTACTATTCACGTTGTCTGTATATTCATATATACGAAAGAGTGTGTTGTACACATTAAGAATAGAGTATAATACATTGACTAGTTATCTTTTCATCGATATTTTTCCTTCTTTAGTTTCTTTACAAATACTACTTATTCATTGCAAGAAATTTTTTGTAAATATTCAATAAACAAATAAATAATTGTATATATGTAAACTTTACAAATACAACTGACAAATGTATCAACTTAGGAAAGAAAGAAAAGAAAGAAACAAAGAAAAAAGAAAACGAAGAAAAAAACTAATGGTTTATCATTTAAGGTTGGTTAAATTTTTTGCAAAAAAAATTTGTTTTATTCTATACAAAATGAAGTCTTTTCAATTGATGATAGTAATTTTGTTACATTGAAAATAAGTTGAATAGTGTAGAGTTGGTAGTTGAATACTTTATATAACTGATAAATTATCTAATATAATACATATCTTGTATTAGGAAGATCTTGTATATTCCCGTTGATTTGTTATAGACTGAAGCTGGTCAGTCATTGTTGCTATACGTGCATCCTGAGTCCCAAATAGAACGAAACGCGCGTCCTGGATTCCACTTGCCAGTCACAATCCAAATTATATAATACATATCTTGGTTAATAAATAAAGAGTATGCATTACATGGTATGTTATAGACTTTTATATTAAGAACAGAAAATACATCATTTTAATGTTTACTATATCTACATAAATAAACTAACAAAATAATTCAATTTATCACTTTACAATCAATCAATCAATCGATTAATCAATACGTGTTACCCCTATGCGGAGCATAGGCCGCTGAGTCAGTATTCTTTAACCAGTGAGTTCTGTCTTCGGTTTTCATGTCTACTTCTTCTAAAATACTATTCATTTTTCTCGTGTCTGCCTCCAATTTTCAAAAGAATATGTACTTTGGACTTCCTCTCTCTCTGTCTCTAGATTTTAGAATTTTAAGTTAGTGGTTTACTTGCGACTCAGTTTGATGATATCCTTAATGTGTGTCATATCTACCTCCGGCGTCTTTTTTTAATTTCCTCCTCAGGTGGATATATAGTTGATTTGTCTTCTATCATAAAAAAGTTGTTGTTGTTGGTATCTGATTAACGGATCCAAAGTATTTTACGCAAACAGATGTTTACAAATATTTGTATTTTTTACAAGTATTATATAAGTTGTATCCAGCCAATGAGTCCCAAATAGGACGAAACGCGCGTCCTGAATTCCACTTGCCAGTCACAATCCAACTTATATAATGCTTGTGAAAAATTCGCTATATCTAGGTAATCCGCTCAGGATGCACATTTAGCAACAATGACTGACCAGATTCAGTCTATAACAAATCAACGAGAATATACAAGTTTATCCTAATACCAATGTGCCCGTTGCACAAGTGTGACTGTCTGGACTCAGTAGTCTAGTGGTGAACGCGGTGGTGTTCGACACGAAACTGATTGAGTTTGAATCCCAGTGTGAATATCAACATTGGGATGCAGGTACATCCAGCCGATGAGTCCCAGATAGGACGAAACGCGCGTCGTGGATTCCACTTGCCAGTCACAATCCAACTTATATAATACTGAGTAAATAAGTTATTTGTTTTAAATTCACATTTCTAATTGGCTAATTTCGAATTTTATAATGTTATTTGGTTGAAATCTGATTGGTCAATATTTGTAAATATTGTTCATCCATTGGATCAGAGAGTTTGATGTACGCGTTGTGTGTATGCGTGTTTGTTTGCAAATACTAATTCTCCGGAACTTTACAGAAGTATCACAATCATACATAGTCGACTTCATTCGAATTAATTTTATAGAATAAGTGGATTATTATCAGTATAGAAAAGTGATTAAAGATTTTAGACGTTTATTTCATCATCATCACCATCATCATTATCATCACATATAACTATGTTCTACTCTTTTTAATAAAAATATTGACGATTATTTCGAACAGTAGACTTAAATTAAATGTGGAATCATTATTTACTTGTGACTATAGCCAGAGTTAACTAGAGGTATGTTTCATTTTTGAATAAGATTACTATGGATAATTTTATAAATTCATTTATGATCACCCAGTTTGTGATGTCATCGTTCGAATGCTTTTAATTACATGAGATTTTAAATGTAAAATTTTTAAGGTTAAGATAACAATCACAATAATTCGATATATATTGCCATAGTTCACTAAGGTAGTAAAGCTAGGAATTAACTCGTCAAAATACTTCAAATCCATTTTGTAAGATATTTGTAATAATACATATATTCTATAATAAGTAAAACAATTTAATACAAACCAGTTTATAGTTGTGTTTAGATTGTTTAATATGGTTAAAGTTTTTTAGCAAGCTTGAGTTTTACAGGATAGAAATGCTAGCCCCATACTCAACCCTCATCTTTTACCTGGGCTTGGGACCGGCAGTAAACCTAGGAGAGCTACAGGCGGAGTTTGCGTTCAGGTTGCCCAAAATAGAAAGGTGTATTATTAGAAAAGACAGATACTGTAAATTATTATAAATGAATGTTAAATCTAAATTTGTCAGCAATTGCGAAATTTAAGATTCAGGAGAGATGGATAATCACAGACGATAGCACGTGTTGCATAATTATTACTAACAGAAACGATTCTGTCAGTGCATAGTTTTGTACCAAACAGTGTATACGCAGAGAGTGACTAATATACATCGATGAAAACGTTTTCTGGTGGCTAATCCTGTATAGGATGCAACAAGATTCATTTACGAGGAAACTAAATGCCACGCGTAGTCATTGTAATATAAGGAAGTTCCACTCATGTTTTATAAGTAATCATCTACAACTAGAGAGAAAACGAAAGGAAAAGGTACAGAACCGAAACAATAATATCCTACAGAAATTGGGTTCGAATGGACAGGGTTTGAACTTACTCGGACATTACATAAGACAATTTACTAAATAAGCTTGGCATAAAATCGAGCCGGTATAACAATTACACAAAGCCGATTTAAGTAGGTAAGTGAGTGACAAAATTGTGTAAATATTTACAGTTCTTGTTATTTAGCTGGTGAAGTAAGATAAAATCGTCGAGTTGAACACCTTTTGTTTAGTATCACAAGATTAAAGATTACCAATATGTTGTGCAAATGAAGAAAACAAATCTATTTAACGATTAGTTTGTGGAAAGCTGTCCCATATTATTGAAACTTTATTTATCAAGTGATTCATCTAGAGGGTAGTTTCATCATGTGACTTATTGTTAGGGTTCTTGCGAAATAACTTACACCTCGATACCTGCTAGCGAACGTATGACCAGTGACACAACAACCAGTAAGCTAAGCTATTCGCAGCGCACCAGCCCAGCTAACTAGAGAGAGAAGTCCAAAGTCGGAAGAAGCTTCTACTTCTACAGGCAGCCCAGCAAACGGAATGACAATCACATCTCATGCGTATACGTACAAAAAGAGTGAGCGTCCTTGAAATGTTAAAAATAGCGTACTAAAATAAACAACGAACCAATAAGATTTAGAGTCTCATTAAGTGGGTAACACTAACTGAAGGTGAAAAGGGAAATTTCTGGCGCGAAAATAAGAAATTTAAATTTACACAAATAAATCACAAAAATAACAGGTTTACTAAGAAAATTCTGGGGATCTGACATCCCTAACACTTATACAATTCTCTTATATGGTGTTAGGTTATGTGTTAGCTTCTTTGTAAAATGCTGAAAATATCCAACTGCTAATCAAATTCATTTATAACGTGCATTGAAAATGCTTAATTGTTATATTTTTAGTGGTTTACATCCCTTGTTGATCCCGTTTTCATACCACTTATATTAAAATGCATGTCAGTTTTGAGTAGTCATTCATCCAAAGCTAAAGTCAATTCCACCTAAACGTTACAGGAAAATGCTATACCTTCTTACCACTGAGCTAACATCTAAATGTATATTTTTAGTTAATTCATGATATCAATCTGTCACCATTTACTGCCGTCGGTAATGTCCATTGTCTTTTTCTATCTGTCTCAATATTCATTAATTATTATGACATGAATGACTAATGGACCGTCAGATAAGTTCTAGTTGTTTATATCTGATGCAATCAGTAGTTAATTTTCTTTATTAAGAAAACTGCTGATAATTGCTAATAAAACGTATGGTTTGGTGAAATACTAAATAAACGTTCGCTCAAGTAATACTCAGAGGGATCTCAGAAGTCCATGCTAACAGAATTTATGTAATTAAACAAGGCTATTATTATATTCGAGATAGACTAATGTCGGTTACGTACCATTGAAAACGAGGGAGCACTGGACAGCTGTTTAGTATTGGAATCCTCGGTAGTGTTTGCCCACGATTCCTCCAGAAAGCCGAGCACAAGGCCTTTGGGTATCCCACCAAATGCTTAATTGTTGACATTACTGGTTTTCAGTAGTACCTAGAAGACATCAGTATGTGACGGTTACAGTCAACCAAACTAAATACCTACCTCCACAAAACTACGTTAATTCAGCTATAGTGATCAGCTCACTGGTAATTAAATGCAGGATGCTTGTGAAGTCATGAATCAGTTGTCACCACTAACAATGGATGGTCCTCATGACATGTTACAAATTGAGGGGAGTTGGAATTTAACCAGTAAACGTCAGCTGGCCTACGTTGCAGATGATTAATCGTACTCCGTAATACCTAAAGTCCTTGGGTTACTGCTAGATGCACTGGTAGGGAGTCTTATACTATGACGAAACGGCTATTCAGTGCTCCCTAGTTTTCATTGATATGTAGCCAACATCACTCTCCAACGAATAGAATCAATAAGAATAAGGCTTTAAATAATGTAATAAGTTTCGCCAGTTTCTACGAATTTTTTTTGTCTACAATGTCTGCTAACTACAATACTCCTAATAAACTTTAAGTACTTTAATTGGATGAATTCCTTTTAAATTTTATAAAATGATGTACCAGTATCCATGACTTGTATTTAATGTTTGATCTATTAGCCTAGATACTGTCTGTATTTTATAGAAAACAAATTTCATTTTCACTGCTCAGGGCATAGTTTAGTCTCCATAGTACTGTCAGTGTAGTTTGCAAATCAATTAATCAATGCACAGCTCGATAGAATAAACTTATTTGCTAAAGTTGATGTTGTTCTACAGTTAATATTATTAAGAGAAATGTATTCTATGTGAAAAGCCTTTATTTAGCCTTGCGTTACATGTTTCAGCATATTTTGTTTGTGATAATCAGATGGTCGTAGTAAGTATATGTACACATTAAAATTATGTTACAAATACTTGGTGACAATTCTTAAATTGTAGACAACAATCGTCTCGATTCCCAACGTTAATAACATTCTATATATACTTAGTATGAATAGTAGCAGTATGCATGATTGTAGATTGTCAAGCTATGCTCTGTGCATTACATTAAAACCAACAAAATCAAATATTGTCAGATAATGTATGTCAGTTGTTATATTATGTAATATAATAATTAATGATATCACATCTCTATTTTTTTTATTCATCATTCAATTTGATAGTTCAATGTGTATTTTTGACATTTTAGATGCTTTTCTAATTTTTTGCTAATAACTGATAAGGTTTCATATAACTAGCAGAAATGTTCGTCAGTACTACTCTATACTACTGAAGTTTATTATCAAGAAGTATCCCCTCCCCTGATATCGACAATTACTACACATATGAACCTCCGTAGTGTATTCTTACCATGAAATCATGTCAGAAATGTAGAGTTATTACTTTAAATTTTCTTTTTAATTAAGTCGTAAAACATACATGGAAGGACTATTTACAATTAGGTGGGGTTTGTAGAGACAGTTAACTGTCAGTTTTGATATCAAGAATTGATCTGAATCGGATAACCATTGATCACCTGGAAGCACTGGACAGTGGGCATCCACGACCCCATTGGAGATCGAACCTAGGACCCTTTGCTCCGCGGCGAAGACGTGACAGTTAGAGTTAAACCGTGTAGGGGGTGAGGCAGTAACTCACCGATGGCATGAATGAGGTCGCGCAATGTATCGCGAATCAACTGAATTCGAAATGTCAACCGTTAGGAGCCGACTCAATGGTCAAATGGCAAAGCGTACGCCGAAGAGCCAGAGGGTCGTGGGTTCGATCCCCGATGGGGGCGTGGATGCGCACTGCTAAGGAGTCCCATACTAGGACGAAACAGCTGTCCAGTGTTTCCGGGTGATCAATGGTTGTCTGATTCCCATCATTTCGTGATATCAAAATTGAAATGATTATTTGTTCAGCATATCACATAAACCATTTAAAGATTCGTATATACTGTATGAGATTTGTTTGATCAATTGCTTTCATCTGACAGTTCATTTTAAATGAAAATACATATTAAACGTCTAGGGAAAATGGTACTTAACAAGCCCTTGGAATTTGGGTTATCAAGGCAAAATGACCATTATGAATGTATTAATGTGATTTAGAACTTACAGCGATTTCATTAATTCTTCATTAAAGAAATGCCAAGTCATATATTGACTTTATTATCTCGAACGTTCTTTCAAAAGTTAGCACCACACTTTCTGTTAAGCAAATAATGTACGACTACCCAATTGAATACATTCTGTGGAAGAGATTTTATGGAACGTCCTTCAAGATGCAGACGATAAGCCAGTACCATGAGTATTTATGATAATCAGTACATTTCAATCTATGTAGTTTATTTAATGTTTAGTATCCTTGTCTATTGTTGATCCGTGTCTTCATATCAAGCCCAAATTTAGGCAGGGAATTTTTAATATACAGTATGTATGCTTTTTTAAGCAATTTCTGTTATTCTTCTTAGCTGATGAGAATCAATAAAATGAATGATTTTATTTTATTCTGCTACGCTAAATGTCCTTGGTTTGCTAAAGTTTACTTAGCCTGAAGTATTTCTTGAAAACCAGGAAGCATTATTTAATCAGTTAACTATTAAGATAACTATGATGAAATTGTATCTTCCCGTTGATTTATTATAGCATGAAGCTGATTAGTCTTTGTTGCTTCATGTGCATCCTGAGCGGATTGCCTCGATATAGCTGTCAATCATATGTATTATTGTCTATATATATTAGAACTCTGATTTTCACTGTGTGAATACTCATTATACCTTTACTTCAATATCATATATATTACACCTTGATATTGGTTAATCACAGAGTTATGACTAGTATCATGCATGCCTCATCCTAAATGTTATATGCTACACGTCTCAATATAAACTCTAATCTAAAGGATTAGAGATTAGTTGACCTATTGTTTGATATTTGACTGAGAAACTAAGTGATGACTAAATCTAATAATAGCTCTTCTCCCAAGAAGCATATTACATCTTTCTAACGAATACTATTCAGCATGAATATTAAGTCTAAAATTTATTGCAGACCACTCAAGAGAAGCTGTCAAAATAAACATTTAAAATAAAACATTTTCGATATAATTTTGAATATATTTTATATCACTACAAGCCCATGGAATTGAACTATTAACGCCTGGCATATACTAGATCTTATACATTTAAGTTAACTTACCATGTACACATCTACCAAATAGATATATCTATCATTAAATCCACTAGTAGCCGTAATAGACTGTTATAATATTGATTACGGTCTGTCATGGTATAAGGAGGTAGAAACCTTTATCAAAATCAATAACGAAAAACCCAAACACTATACCAGTTATTCTATGCTCGCACGTCTATTCTGTGAGTTTTACTCCACATGCCGGAGAGAAGAACATAAGGAAGATGAGCCAACAGCTAATCAGTCAAATTATATTTCACTCATTCATTTATAATCACACAAAACCTGACCGTACAGCGAAAGAGCAGGGTGAATAACATTTATACAAAAGAAGGATAATAATAACCATGAACTGGGGTAGTGGATACCTAGTTATTATTTCTGAATGGAAAATAATATGATAACAGTTTATGAGTCTAGTAGGAGATTAGGTCGAGGGGAATATAACAGTAATAGAGATAATATAATGAATTTATATGTACTCAAAATAAACTAAGTTATCTTCTAGAACACAGGTATGAAAGTTAGTTATTCTACTTGAACCGGCCATTATAACGTAAAGATAGATTACATAGTGGTGTTTTAGGAAAATTTTCGATTTATATTCGTTAACGTGTCAGTGCTGATTACAAAGAGTTAATTGTTTATGATGTATCAGTAAAGACACAGGCATACTATTTTTTAGTTGACTGAATTCGATACAGATTGATATTGGCAGAGTGCTAGTGAAAACCAAGAAACACTCGACAGCTGTTTCTTCCTAGTAGGGAGCTCCTTGGCAGTACGCACTCTAGAATCTGCATGAACTACCTCGGCTTGGCGAATTCCTAACCCTCTGTATCACCGGGCCGGCATACAACGGTAGGATTCCCAATTCCACCAATCTGTGACATACTGCGACAATCATCCTATGATAGGACAAAACAGCTGTTTAGTGTTTCCTGGTTTTCAATTTTCCCCTACCGATCTCCACAAACCACCTTGGATCCATCCATTTTTGTTCGTTTGTTTATTTAAGAAATGATTAATGAACTGAAATCATTAACATATTGGTTGATTTTTTAATCGTCATTAGTTGGGTACAGACATCATTAAATTAAATCATTGTTATGTCCATAAATGTACTATCACTAATGCAGCATAGAAGTATGCTTTTTAAACAAAACAGCAACTTCGTCAGTTGGAATAATTAAATGATTTATAGTTAAGCTGATGTCTTGCAAAATTAATTGTCTATGCTCAAAATGATATGTTTACCGTTGAAAAATGATAGCCACGTAACTAATAACATGTATTATGTAAACCAATATCTTAGTTATGGTCCTATAGTTGTTTGACACATTTCTATGGCAGCATAAATCATGTGACTAGTCTACCTACTATCTGAATACAGGTATCTTTCATGCAATATTTGCTTATAAAGAAATAACCAACATAATAAGTATAAAGTCAAATGTAGCGTGCTAAGTAATGATGGTATATCACTTAACAGAACAGTGACTATTTATCCGCTGACGTTGCTGAAATATTTGGTGTAAATCATTAAACAAAGCCGACAACTGAGTTTAAAATAAACTGTCTGAACAAGAGGTTGGAAAAAAGCTAGTAACAGCCAAACCAGAATGTAAGACCAATCAATGTAATAATTGGCTTATGGATTCATTCGTGTTCGTTGAGGTTTACGTAATAACCACAAGTGATACCACCCAGAAATGAAACAATTATACCTTGCGATTAACTAGACCTTAATTTCCATAATTTTTATAAAATCGTTGCTGTTTATATTAATTTCCTCCTTTTGTGCTTGCTCGTACTATTACAAATAGTAGCCCAATTAAACCTAAACTTAGGAGAACATCACTGTAAAAATTACAACGCCAGAAGCCTTGAATATTCCTTAAAATAGGTATTTATTCGCGTTGAAGAATACGATTACAAAAATTCTACTGGCCTTCCATCAAAATGTCCAACAAATTTCGAATTGTCTGATTCAGTTTTGCATTTCAAATTCAAAGTTATTATCTAAATCATTCAACCATCTCCCCAATTCGTACACTTCAGTAGAACTGGTCATTTTCAACATACAAACGGACACAAATTAAAAATGTAGGATAAGACCTTATGTCTATTATAATGGTCTGTGAAATAAAAGAACATAATAAATGTTACATTTTTATGTTGATTAGCAAGTGTACGTGATTAAAGTTAAACTGGGAATTTACTGAGCTGTGATCCCAGCTGATTGCGTAATTCAACTTTATGCAGAAAACGACCTATTATCACTTTAAACATTAATAAACAGAGAATATGTCTATGTATCAAAAGTAGCGAAAGATAGTTGCAGACTGGTGTTGGCACTGTACCACTGTAAACCAGGGAGCACTGGACAGCTGTTCCGTTCTAGTGTGGAACTCCTCAGTAGTACGCAACCAAGATTCCGTACCAGGGGCTTCAAGTTGACGGCGAATGCCAACCTCCACAAAAATAATCAACCCAACTGAACTATAATAATAAGCACACTAGTGACTAACTCCAGGATGTTCCTTAAGCTCTAGTGAGAAGTCGTGACTGATGGAGTTCAGACTTGTCGCGAGTGAGACAGTTATCACCAATGACAGTCGATGATCGTCGCGGCAGACATATCACGAATCGATGGAAGTGGGAATTCTACCATTGAATGCCGACCCAGTGGGGGAGATAATAAGACGTTCGCTGTCAACGTGAGGCCCCTAATGCGGAAACTTGGGTGCGCATTTGTGAGGAGTTTCACACTAGAACGAAACAACTGTCCAGTGCTCCCTGGTTTTCAATGGTACTCTGCCAACATCAATTTGTGACATATCCAATTAAAAGAAAGATAGTTAATTTAAATTTCACGAAATGGGATAAGTTAGATAATTATTAAAACCATGAGGCACGGGATAATAGTTTCATTTCACTATGGGACACTCTGGTAGTATGCAACCACAACTTCGTCAGGTAATCAAGCTCAGGACGTTTGAGCTTCGTAGCAAACACTTAACTGTTTGACCGCTGTATCAGAATCTACTGACAATTGTTTACAACTTTAGTCAATTGAGATATGTTTCCACGAGTACATCTATTGCTTTTAGTAAATAACCACATCACGTCAAATATGGCTGAACACATCTTTTCTCTCGAACTTCAAGAATTACCCCTGAATTAGACTATTCGCGAGCTGATTTTGATTATGATTTGGTGTGTGAATGTAACACCTAGCAAGTGATTAAGTTTAGGAGTCAGTTTCCGGGGCTTTAGTTAGAAAACGTGATTAGTGAACTTCAGCCGTATCGAGTGTAAGGAGGTTGCTCAAGAATGTGAGATCACGTAAATATATACCAAGGTAATTGAAGTTGAATAAATCAGCCATTGGATAGCGGCCGGGTTAATGATCTAAAGATTAAGAGTTAGCCAGTAGTCCTGAGGGTCTTGGGTTTGATTCTTATGTGGGATAGTAGATGTGTACTGTTGAACAGTCCCACACAATAAACAAACAGCTATCTAGTGACTTCTAATTCTCGATGATTGTGTTACTCAGCCAACTTCATGGTATCAAATTCCCCATTCTATGCATCCTTAATTACAATTAATTATTTGCGTAACTTATTGCTTGATAGATTCAATATCCCACAATAATACTGATCACGTAATAATTAACCGATTGTTTACACATTGTTATAATTGTTTTTGATAATTGTTGAGTTCATATATATACAAACATATGGATACTAAGGTAAGCGACTTTCAAGTGACTAGTCATGCATTCAGAGTGTGAAGTGTAAAAATTGTCAAGTGGAAACTGGTAACATAAACAGCAATAAAAGAATCAAACTACTACTCAATATCTAGTATTCATCAATATATTTAGGCAAATAAGTGATCGGTTTTATACTTATAAAAGGAAAGAATATTTATAAGTGTATCTGTGTCAACAGGAAATAATAAACTCATTAATGTGTAAAACCTGATCTCATCAACTGACGATCAATTTTAAGTGATTCTAAAAACAATAAAGAATGGAGTATTTTCAACTATTGGCATATATTTTGCATCAAACAGTATTTCTGATGTACTTTAAAACCTTTTATGAAGAAGATGGTTAATATCCATTAGCCTTTGAGAGTATTGTCTGGAGCATTGTTATATCAACCGACAACAGATGACGTTTTTTTTTTATCTAAACAGTATCGTAGTCTGCTCTCCATTTCCAACTATATCTTGCAATTAAACTAATAAATTGGCTGGTCTGCATTAAATAAGCCAAGTTATTTCAATTTACATGGCTTAACAACTTCGCCTAAAATAAACATGCTTCTCTTCTATCTACCAATTCATGCATCACGTTTATAAAATAAAATTTAAGTGAAGCGAATAAGAAACTTCGCTATCAGTTATAACGAAACATGATAGCGTCAATTTAAACTAATGTCTCAGTTCTTCACTTGACTAATTTGTATATGTAGCTGATAAATCTGTATTAACTGAAGACATACAATTTTGAATGACTTATAGAAAATCATGAAACAAGTAAGAGGGAAAAGGAAATAAAAATTTGATCAGTTGACATATGTCAATCTTTGTCCCTGGCTCCATTTCATTACCTAACTATGTAATGGACTATCATATGCATGTATCTATAGTATAACTTAGCAAAAAGGAATGAAACATACTTTCTTTTGTAAATGCTTAGTGTACATCTGTTTAGTTAGGTAAGCAAAAATAAACTGACTATAACTAGATTACAATTAACGTGTTTACATGCATTTTTATTTTATTTAATCACTCTCACATTATCCATCTTTGCTTCATTTGAATAATCCATCATAAAGTTTATTGGAATAGTTGTATAGGTGAATAGGTGTATAGTTTCGAAAATGCTTATTATTTATGATGACAACATAAGTGTTTAGTCAATTAATCATGTATAAGGTCAGGAGAAAATGGTACAAATGTGAATCTAATTGGTAAATGTTGGCAGTAAAAGTATTTGAATGTATATCGACAGTTATTTCCCATGGAAACATAAATAATAATGTTTCTTTGCGACTACAAATGATTATAAGTTATTTCATTCAAATTACATTCTTGTATATTGGCTGATTTTAACAGACAGTGACATTATAGACTGATATATGGATACTACATGAAGGTATTTAAAAATAAAGTCATTTCTAACTAATTCAATTTGATTTACTGACTATCTAATTTACTATTATTTAGTCTTGTGTTGCTGATGAAATTGTGTCAGTTCAGTTTTGCTTAAGTACATAAGTACAATCTACTGATGACAGTATGTTAAAGCGAAGGTTTATAATCAGTTTAATAAACATTTCTGTTTGACTTATAATAACTTGTACAGTATTTTGTGATATCAAGGAGTATGTTTTAGGATAGAAGCCGATAATCATCAAACTTAATCTCCTCAATGGTCTTCAGTGAATTACTTTAAATTACCTAACAAAGTAGTAAAAATGAACATTTTAAAAAATGTTAGTCACTGAATTCTAACCCACTAGTTTAAAAATAATATGCTGAAGATTTTGATTTATTGATCGATGCTTAATGCCTGATAAAGGAACTCTTAAAACTCCTTGGTAATCAGTCTTCAAATAGTTTCATTACGATAAGCTCAGAATTAGTAGAATAATGGTGTTAATAGGGCGTTATGCTTACTAGCTTTTGCAAACCTCGAAGTTAAAGGAAATGTCTACAATGATTCTTTTATCTACATATCACATAGAATCGTGCGAAGTGAGCTAGAGTAAGTGACGAAACTATCCAAAACTTAGTGAAAAATACTAGCAGATTTTACTGATGCCATAATAAGTAATATTTATGCTGCCCTCAATGATGCTTTTACACGTTGACCTGAAATATATATGTGACGTTTTGAGAAGTAACCTTAGAAATCTACAGGTTACTGTTATTTTGTAGCTATATTGATGTAGGAGAGATTTTGATAATATATAATGGATCTCATTTCATCCATGATCCATTTAAACAGTTCTGGAAAGAAAGCGGTACTATCAAATTAATTTAACCAACATGCGGTTCGCAGTAAAACAGATAGGTAAAGAGTTTTGTAGAATGATTGGAAAGTAAACTTGCTGTAAAAAGCAGGTGACTGTCTCCCAAGCCTAATGATAAGGAAGTTTCAGTTACTAACATGAAGCTTGTTTTAAAAGATGATAATCACTCTTTATCGACTTAGTGCCATCTAAACACACTGAAAATTCTGCGTATCATTTGCCAAACTATAGCTTTCGGATGAAAGTAGACCAAACTAGTCAGAGACTGTTGAAGAGAAGAATATAAATTTGTTTTCGTAGTCTGAGGAGATTTTCTTACTTAAATAAGACCAAATACGCAGAGATGAAAAACATTAATCTTCAGAAATATCTATAAAACTCCTACTTAGCCTGTTCCTAGTCACTTTCCGAATGAATTCAACGAATACGAAAATTAAGCCTCAAAAACACTTAAATGAGTTGTAAATAACACATTCAAGCTATCACAGAAAAAACCGATAAAACCAAGTGAAGAGGCTCAAGGTAGGTTTCAGAGATGAGGTTTTGAGTTGGATCTTATGAATTTCTGTGACATCTTCAAAAGCTTCGAAACAGCCCAAAAAATTCCACACTCGTAGTAGAATCCCCAGAAGTTTCGATAGGACATTGCCATGTTTTTCAATTATACAACTACTTTCCTCTAGAGTGAATAAATTGTAGTAAGTAGAAATAGAATGATTTAAGTTGGATTCTAAGTGGCAAGTATAATCCAGGATGCGCGTTTCGTCCTATTTGTGACTTGTCGGGAAAATGCAATTTCATGCTATTTAGAAATATAATGAGTTTTTTAGTACATTATTAACTTCTCTTGCTCCCATTGATTTATGGCCTGGGTTGTTTCAAGAGTTAGAGTTTCGTGAACCAGTACTTAGATCGAAAGTCGGTAACTTAACTTGAGTACAAGATTTATTAAATATAAGTTTTTAATAAATAAGTAATCTTGCTAAACGTATTAAACAGCCTTCTAGACCAAAGGTCTGCTTAGTTATGAATCATACTTTAATCTTATTAAGCCAACAGATTTGTGGTGTAATACGAAGTTAAGAAAACTAATAGATGCGATGTAAATATTAGGAAGCATGTTTTATTTTAATGCATGTATTTAAAAGAAATTTGCATTACCTCATTGTAATTTACACCCATTCAATTGCAATAACTTTTGATAAACTTTAAAAGTAAAATATGTCAAAGTAAGGAATATAGTTGTTCATCATCCTTTTGGTTAATTAAATACTACTTGTCAATTCTTAATATCCTTTGCCTCCACATAAAATTTAACATCTGAAATGTTTAACGGCAAATTTATTTCTACGAAGCACACATTCTTGTTATTTTTGACAACCTAGTCACCAATTGTTAAAATAAACTTAAATGATGTTTACACTTTAGAAATGCTATAAGTGTTTCATTAATTCCAAATCAACATAATGATCATTAACGTGAAACGAAAGATTTTTTTTGTGATCACATAGACAGTTACAGTATTCAGCATGTTACTTCAGTATAACAATGATTTCACTTAATTAAAACAGATTATACTAATTATCAATGTGTTTTTAATTTAAGGTGATCAATTGATCAACACTATAAGTTTACAAAATAAAAAATCCCTTACCTACCTATCCTTCAGCCTAACAATTTCATTCATTCAAACAATGAATATTAATTATTAGGAAGTGGTGAACGCGGTGGCGTTCGACACGAAACGGACTGAGTTCGAATCCCAGTGTGAACAACAACATTGAGATGCAGGTACATCCGGCCGATGAGTCCCAAATAGGACGAAACGCGCGTCCTGGATTCCACTTGCCAGTCATAATCCAAATTCTATAATGAATATTAAGTTTAAGTTCGATTGTGATTGGCAAGTGGAATCCTATTTGAGACTCATTAGCTGGATGTACCTGCATCTGGATGTTGATGTTTACACTGGGATTCGAACTCAGTCTGCTTCGTGCCAATCTCCACCGTGTTCACTACTAGGCTACTATGTCCAGACAGTCACGCTTATGCAACGAGGACATATATAATTAGAATAAGCTTGTATTTTCCAGATGATTTGTAATAGACTGAAACTAGTCAGTATTTGTTGCTATATTTACCAAATAGGATAAAAAGCGCGTTCTGGATTCCGGTTGTCAGTCACAACCTAACTCAAACATAACTTGTGTACTTTCGAGGCAATCCGCTCAGAATGCATATATGGCAACAAAGACTGACCAGTTTCAGTCCATTACTAATCAACGGAAAAATATAAGCTTATCCTAATGAAAATTTATAATTAAAACATAAGTAACTAATTTATTGACTATTTACAGTTAATTTACATTAATCATTAAAGATTAGAAATGACAAAATGATTTGTGTTGTTTAATTTTAAATTTTTTACCGCCAGTTATTATACACTTATTTTATTTAATATTTATTGCCTATAATGAACATTTAACATTACAACTGATGACATTTATCCAGTTAAACAATACTCTACATATTGAACAGTATACTGATTGAATAATGATTTCTTATGTAATAAATTAGAAAAAAAAAAGAAAGAAGAGAGTAGAATATGGTAGAATAAAACAAAATGACAAGAAATGATAAGAACAAATGTTGAAAATGTTTTATGTTTGTACCCTTTGTTTATTTTATTTCAATGTAAATAAGATTGTGTATCTATGATAAGGATGAATTTATATCTTCCTGAAACGGGTTAGTCTCTGTTGTTACATCCAACCAACAAGTTCCAAATAGGACGAAACAAATGTCTTGGAATCAGCCTACCAGTCACAATCTAACTTAAAAAACAATAATTATGTATCTATGTTCTAATTGTGTATATAAAAGTGAAAGTCATTATTGAATTGTTAGTCCTATAATCCTGACTTGGCTGAATATGTACACAAATAATGAAACGAGAACTTTGAATACTAATGTGTTTAACTGTATAAACGAATAAGTGAAAATTTGATATAAAATAAACGTTCCACAACGCAACGTATGACATATTAAAATTCAAGAATTACATGTTGGAACTAATAGTTTCCTGATTAAAGCATTTAGGATTTCAAACAATAGTTCATATATTTTAACTTAGTTACACTTCTATCGACATTGGGAAAGGGGTAGCATCAATAAACATTGTCTTTCAACTAAAATTACATGAAAACAAACTTGTACACGATTAATTAATTAAAACTATCTATTTACACTTCATAGAAAAAAATATTTTGCTAACTTCTAAATAAATATAAAGTAGTTAAATTATATTTGTCATAGAATGTTGTTTGTTGGAATAACGACTGAATACTACTCAGTAGTCTCATACTAGAACTCAACAGCTGTCAAGTGCTCATAATCTTCCAGTGACACTAATCCGAAACGAATACAATCAACTAAACTTATAATTTATCATCATATTTCTACTTTAATTTAAATATGAATCATACAAACTGAAATTAATTACTTATGTTATGACCAATATGACCTTCATTAAGATTTCTCCAAGTAAATTGAGGTTACGCGTCTTGATATAACAGACGATTTGCGGGAAAGTAGATTTAAACTTATGAATACAGTCCTCGATATAGCCACGACTATCTGCTGTCGATGTATCACATACACACTATGTATATATACCACTCATTGAATGTGTGCTACTTAGATCTGACATGCATTTATAGTTGATAACAATGACCCAGACATTGCATTTAAGATTTATGCTACATTGATTAAGTAAATTATTCATCTACCAAAACATCGACTAAAAAAAGTACACATGACATATAAATTCCTTGTCTGGCTTTGTAAAATTTACATTTTTTTTTAACTAAAGACTATTAAACGATAACTACTATCCATTATTAAGTAATCAAAAGTATCAATTTTAATATCACGAATTGATCTGAATCAGAAAACCACTGATCACCTGGAAGCACTGGACAGATGTTTCGTCCTAGTATAGGACTCCTCAGCGGTGCACATCCACGATCCCATCAGGGATCGAGCCCAAGGCCCTCTGGCACCGCGGCAAACGCTTTACTATTGGACCACTGAGTCGGCTCTTAACGGTTAGTATTTTCAATTTAGTCCATTGGTAAAGCTTTCTCCACGGAACCGGAGGGTCTTGGGTTCGATTCCTGATACGGTCGTAGATGCTCACTGCTGAGCAGTCCCATACTTGGATGAGACATCTGTCCAGTGCTTCCAGGTAATCAGTGGTTTTCTGATTCAGATCAATTCGTGATATCAAAACTGACAGTTAACTATTTCCACAAACCTCTCTAATTATAATCAAAAGTATATTGAAATTTATACAGACATACAATCTCTTCTAATGTTACACATTCTAAGTAACTAATCACTTGCATTTTTTGACCGTACAGGAAAAAACTAATTACTTCTATCTGTTTTAAATTGAAGTGAACTATAAAATTATAGATAGTATGTTCTTCAACTACAACACCATTTTTTTACTAAATCAGAGGATTTGGACGATGATTCCAAAGTCAATATTCATTTCGTAGTCAACTTAACTATGTAAAGTGAAATTTGAAATTAGTAGGATTCGCATTAGATAATGTACGTTTCTATTCAATGTATTCAGAATATACATGAAGATAGTAGAAAATTTACATGTACTCATTTTATCTGAAATTTTGTTATGCCAACCGAAGAAAGATAATGTCAAGCTGAGGAATGTATGTGTATCTATGTCAGTATTTGAATATATTCCGATTTATGCATCACAATTGAAATACTTCAACTTCTCACTGATGTAGAAATGTATTTGAACATTCGAACAAAGGAGAAAAAAGAACTTGAAATTAGACGCTTTGATTGTCATGCATGAATTTCTTTTGGTAAAAAAAATGGAGCCTGTAAATTATACAAAACACATTTGATATAACTGTTTTGTTTTTATTGTTTCAAACAAAAAAAATCTTTACTATTGAACTAGTGTATTTGTTCAATGATAAAGTAAACAGAATATGTAAGAACTATATATAATCGATGCAAGCTTTATGTAGGCTTATCCATATGTCTGCTGATTTGTGTTAATATAGATATAGAATTAAGAAATCAAGGCAATTCGTAGTTAAATATTGCATAAGTTAAGTTGTCTGTAATCCCTGGTGGAATCGTAGATAGACGCGGATTAAGTTTCATACTGACACAAACCAACTGTTCAGTACTCCCTAGTTGTCACTGGTACTTAATCGACATCACTCTGTAATGAATGCAAATAACAAAAGTAAGTTCAGCGATGTTATAGTGTGGTATTTCATATCATCTGTGTTGTTATTAATTAGTTTAATCAAATTAACTGTATCATACATGAGACGTCCTCTCATTTACATTCATCCAAGTACTTATTATTATTTTCCACTTAAAACCGATGTTATACCACAAACGCCGACTATATATTTATCCGTCTTTTATTCATACATTTTACATCTAAACACTCAGTCGACTAATATTTAATAAGAAAGACATGACTTAGTTTCAATTACTTTTGTTATCTTTTTTTTAATGAATGTATTTCAACAGCATTAGCCTTTAGTTATTCACATTGTTAGCATTGAATATTCAACGTACTATAAAGAAGAATTTGTCTATAGTCAATACGAGCTCACTTGTGTTTTGGGAATATTAAACTGCTAATAACAAAATCAAACAAAAGGCTTAGTAGTAATAACTTCATAGAGTGATTTTAACGATGTATTCAACATACATTAAATGGATTCATTGTAAACTGTAATCATTCATGATAATTTTTCATAATATTTTAATCAATTGATAACTCAGTGTAATTAACTGTTATGTAAATGTACTAAAATAATTGATCTTGATACACAATGATATATCGATTTCAACTCAGCACATCCATTCAGTGCAAAGATATCGCTGGCTCTAAACTTATTCAGAAGAGCCAGTAGACTCATTACATCTGAAGACAACAAGAATCACGAATACAAAAATATAGTCAACATCCTACGGCTTAATAATTTTCCAATGAATATTATTAACAATTTGCAAAAACAAAACGACTCATTACTAAATAATAGTAAATTAGTCAAAACATCTTGGATTGGTACAGCCGTTCTACCTTACCGTCAAAACACAACTGATGAATTACAAAGAATTCTAAAACAACACGGAATTCAAACTTTCTACAAAACTACCAACACTATTCGAAGTGCATTGGTTAAAATAAAGGACAAGATCCCTTTCACCTCAACACAGAATTGTATCTACAGGCTAGGTTGTGTTGATTGTGATGCCTTCTATATTGGAGAATCTTCACGAGAAATCAAAACTCATGCCAAAGAACATGAAAGCTACACTAAACGACCTCCTAATAATCCTGTTGAACTTGAAAAATTACAAATTAAATCAGCAATAGCAGTACATGTTATCTATCACAACCATAAGATCGATATTAAAAATATCCGAATCATTCAAAAAGGTTTTTCCAATTATAAGGAAAGACGAATAGCTGAGGCGCTTCATATTTTGTTAAATCCAACTGCACTTAACAAAAGGGAAGGCCTTTCTGTCTACCGAATATGGACTTTCTATCCAACTAGCCACAATTAAAGTACATCGAATTTCATACACATGAACATACATACAATTTATTTTCACATATTTCCCTCACACATCACACTAACATGTACATACACATGTCTCATCTCAAACCACCTTGACCTATATGACTTGACATCATAACACGATCAAACTCGCATTTTGACTGTACCGGTTTATTTTGTTTTTGATTTGTTCCATTGTATTATTTATTCTTGTGTTAATTAAATTCGGTTATTCATTTCTCTGAAGAAGCGACTTGCAGTAAGCCGCGAAACGTCAGAAATTTTAATTTCTACTCATTGGAATTTTACAAATATATATCACTTATTACAATGATGATCTGTTTGGCCCATCATTCAATAATTCTTTCTTTCTCTAGATGAAGGTAAAGATGGAGAGAAATCGATAACATAGAGAATATGCTTGATTATGCTAAATGTGTTACATTATTCAGTCAATTTAATGAGTGTATTCATCTACTGATTAGGGTAGATTCACTAAATAGGGACTCGTCTAAGCACATGAACACTACAAGTTGAAATATTATTCCCATAGTATAATAACAGTAAGACTTACTAAGAAGTTATGTAAAAATTAAATAAAATTAATGTGTCTAGTCATTTCATGACTTTTACTATCATATAAAAATTTGATGCATTAAAGTGTAATATTACTTATAAAACTACTTAATGTGTTAGTTTAAGAAGCTAATGTTCATACATATACATAATTCCGATTGATTGACATATTGATATTTGAAATAAATAAATTTACAAGCTTAATTGATTGAATTCGGTATAGATTAATATTAGCAGGGGATTATTGAGAATTAAGGAGCACTGGGCAGCCGTTTAGTCCTAGTATGGAACTCCTCAGAAGTGTACAACCTAGTGGTGCAAATGGTTAGAAATTGACCAACATGAAGACCCTGATGTGCACTGATGATAACTTCAATATTAGGACTAAGCGGCTGTCCAGTGCCTTCCGATTTTCAATGGTACTCTACCAGCACCAATCTGTGACAAATCCGATTAACTAAACTTAATAACAATCTCAATAAAACATCTCAATTAACATTTGTAAGCGTTAAGTAACAAAAAAGGAATTGCAAATGCATTGATTTTTGTTAAGGAGTATTATTAAACGATATGTTTTAATTATGTGGAGTTTTTAGATGTATTAATGCTGAGTCCAAAGTAATAAACTTCATTCAGTAATGACTAACTTTAAGACATTTCAGAGGTTCTAGTGAGAATCTATGACTTGCGGAATTCAGACAGGGTAGCTATCACTAATGGTCTTGATTGATCATCGCATCATATCTTAAAAAATGATCTATATGGACCAGGTTCGATTCCTTTGTGAGATCATTAGTACACATTGCTGTAAAAATTTCATACCTAGACTATATAGCTATTCAGTGCTCGTTAGTTTAAAGTGGTATTCAACCAAGATCAATCTGTAACGAATACAAACAACAAAATTAAACAAATAATTATTTTGTTATACTTCATAGTATCAGCCAATAGGTATGTAAACTCGATAGTTTCATGTACTTTCTTTTAATGTTACAAACAAGTATGGTTGCCAATCGTTTTGTTCTTCTATTGTACCAATTCATTATATAAGAAATAGATTGTCGACACCTCTTAAAGTTCATTATGAATCGTATTAGATATGAAGAAAGAAGGAACAACAATTTGTGAGTAACAACATGAACTCATTTTATTTCGATCAGTTTTTATCATCTGTGATATTTTAAAATTAAAATAATAAAACAGAAATTCAGCATGATGATGTAATGACTCGAGTTTGATTACGTAACAGAATAGATGAATGCGATTTAATAATAACTAAAAATAATATGAGCTAAGATCAATCAGTGTAAAAATAAAATTACGGCATCTTAAGAAGTCAAAAGTGACTCAAATCAAATTCTTTGGAACGTGCTCCTCAAATCGACTGGTGGCCCATCTTTTTCTTTACCCAATGTAACCATTTAAGTAGATACACGTTAATTTTTAAATTCATTTAACGGTAACACAATTATCTTCTTATACCTAAATGAATAGGAGCGAGTAATGTGCATATTAAATTCAATTAATATATCTTATTGATAGACTGGGCACTGAATCCTGTCAACTTCTTTCCAAGAGAGCAAGAACAAATATTTGTGCAGAATAAGATGAATTCATTTTATTTCGTTGGTTACAATGGGTAGTCCATTAGGCCCTATCCTAGCAGATATTTTTATGGCCAATCTTGAAAACACAAAACTAAAGGAGGTGATCGAGGAAATGACACATTATTCAAGGTACGTGGATGATACCTTTATCGTATGCAGTAATGAACAATATGCTAATTCCTTATTAAAAGTTTTCAATCAAGCACATAAAGATATTCAATTTACTGTGGAGGTGGAAAAAGATAATAAATTTCATTTCTTGGATATTGCCATGCAACATCGAAAAGATGGTTCAGTGCGACGGTCGATTTACAGAAAAAACGACGTGGAATGGATTGTTCTTGAATTTCAATAGCTTCTGTCCAATCCATTACAAAATAGCATTAGTGAAAACATTGGTTCTCAGAGCCAAAAATATATGTACCTCAGATACGATAGATTCAGAGCTTTCTAACATCAAACATTATCTAAAAATGAATGGCTATCCAGAAAAATTCATTGACAAATACAATGAACAAAAACCTGATAAACCAAATGAAATCACAGTCCATAAGAAGCCTGTTTTCATTCAACTCAATTTTAAAGGTGATGATATTGCTGAAAAAATCAGAAGAAGACTTGGCTCAGCTTTAAAGAGAACTTATTATGCTGCAAAACTGGTTATATCGTACATAGCAACATGTTCACTGAAACAATCAAAAGTCGACAGGTATCCTTCTCATATTACTGCCAACTGCCTGTGTAAATTTACGTGTACCTGCAGTAGCAGTTACATTGGCCGAACAGAAAGAAGGGCCTACCTACGTTTTGATGAACATGTCCCCAAAAATCTACGACTCATAGGAATGAAAACATTTAACAGTGCAAACACTTGATTGACACAGGACACCAGATTGATATCAATAAATGCTTCAAAGTATTCAATAGACAAAATCTTCAAATCTCCTAAAATATGCTGAAGCGATTGCCATTAAACGAATGGAACCAAATTTATGTGTCCAAAAAGAAACTGTTATTAGCCTTTCTTTACCCTGGTAACCTGACTTATGTGTCGTGATTTTCATTGCCTATTTCATTTATTACTTCTTTATTGGAACACATTTTTCGTTACATCACCACCATTTTTTTAGATGGTTGAGTTCAAGTTTTGTGTTTAATTAGGTCATTTTAAGTTTATCAACTGAACTTAATTCACATTATTCTCAAATATTTCCAACCATCTCTTATTACGTAATCATTTGAACTCTGATCTCTATTTTGCCTTCTGGTACCTTCTTTTGTATTCGATATGTATGGTTACAGCATTTCCTTCAACATTTTAGTAATGTTCACATGTCTAACATGTTTGATTTCAACCAAGTTCAAACACTCTCATGAGTACGTTTTAAATATTAATTCTGTAAAATATTATCCTAGGTTGTATGCAGCTGATGAGAAATCAACGAAGTGAAATGAATTCATCTTATTCTGCACAAATATTTATTCTTGCTCTCTTGAAATTAATAAAGGGAACAAAGTGTACGCCACTTCTTTCCGCTGTATTGTAGCACCAATAAAGTAGAATTCATCATCTTACTCATTTCTCTCTAAAAAACTAGTTGTCCTTCTAAGTTATATCGAAAGACTTTAAGACATCTGGATGAACAGTCAGTTAACGCTAGAGCCAGGTAGTTGAAATATCGGCAAAATGTGTATAAGTGTCTTCATTAAGTGGTATTTTGGTGATTAATGACGCGAAATCAAAGTAAATCGTTGATTAACCATTAGCGAAATGATTAAATTTATCAGCAAAGTAGAATACATAATATATTATATACATGGCCAACGCAGACCAACAGACTCAAATTCTCGACCAAACATTGTTACCTTTTGTGTTATGGTATACTAAGCATTTGTAAAATACACGTCATTTAGTTATCAGGTTTGTGAATCATCGGTAACGCATACACACCGAGCACACGAGATTATGATAGTTTCAGATTACTTTGAGTAAACTCATAATCTAGTACCTTTTCTAAAAATACTCTGAGTATCATTCCAATTCCTTTTGCTGTTTAATCGGTTAAATGTTTGTACGTGTTGACTTCGTTTTTGAAATATAATCAACATTTTAGACTAAATGTAGCTATAAATTCTTCTAACATGACTGTTGACTTTGGTGTGAATTAGACTGGATGTCGATTAACGACATTAACAAAGTGAAATTAGAATAAGCATTTGTTTTTTCTACCTCTTGTAACTACTTGGCTGAACCAGTGAAATAAATCTTTGGAATTAGCATCAATAACGATACTGTCAATATCCCATTAAGGTGTATGAGATTTAAATTTTAGTGCAATAGTTTCTTAATCATTGCAAATAAATTTCACATAACGTATATCATAAATGAACTCCTCAGGGTTTTCTGGAGAACCTTCAATTAATTTTCTTTTTTTAATTAGGTCTTGTGAAGAATGTTGACTGTCAATTTTGAGATCACTAATTGGTTTGAATTAGACAACCACTGATAAACTGGAAGAACTAGACATATGTTTCGTCCAAGTATAGAGCTCTTCAACAGTGCTCATCTACGACCCTGTCAGAGATTGAACCTAGGACCATCTGACTCCACAGCGGAAGATTCACCAATGGACCACTAAGTCGGCCGTCAGCAGTTGATATTTTCAATTCAGTCAATTCATGGTACGTGTGGTCGACCTCACCCTTGTCATCAGTGGATAACTGCCACATATTCGATACGGCTGAACTCCACTAGTCACGTTTTCACACCAGAACTCTGGGAACTACCTCACGTATCACGAATTGACTGAATCGGAAATATCGGACATTAGTTTCCAGTCCAGCGGTATTGCGAAAACACCAAGTGGACAATCAAATTGCGTTATGGTTAAAACAGATGTGATAAAATATTACATACTTTACTTTTAACCATCAGTTTGCACAGCCTTCGCGTTCTCTGCTCTGTGTCGTTTATCGACCTGCTTCCCTTGGACGTACTCGATTTTCCTATGAATTTTCATCATGCTTTGCTCCTTGCCACCCAGCAACTCGCCTCATATGCTGTTTACTGATTTTTTTCAATTTCACGCGAAGCTTCGCTACCTAATACTTATGCGTGGGAAACACGGTAAATCAGTCGAAGAGGTCATTAACCTTCATCGACTGAGATGGCTAGGACATGTATTGCGCATGCCCGACCACCGTCTACCCCGTCGCGCCATGTTAGCTAGGGCTGAAGTAGGATGGAAGAAGGTTAGGGGCGGTCAAACCAAAACATGGCATCAGTCCATGAAGTCCTTGACTACTGGTCTAAGCCATGTAGGTAGATGTAGACTACCTGGTTGGGGTCCGCGTGATGATCGCAACAAATGGCTGGAGACACTAGGTGATATGGCTCAGAACCGGTCACAGTGGCGCAAGTGTATTCACTCATTAACCTCATCTAGATCTTGAATTCTATTGTTATTTTCTGGAAATCTTTACTTATTCTTCTCTCTTGTATTCTGTCAATACGTTACCTCAATATACTCGTAGTGCTATTGTGGTATGGCAACTTGAACCTACAGGCGTTTGTGCCCGGTTCTACGTTGCTGATGATGATGATGAGTACTGTCCACCACAGTCTAACAGGAAAGCATTTTCCACAGAGCCGGAGAGTCCTAGGTTCGCTCCCCGATGGGGTTGTGGATGCTCACATCTGAAGAGTCCCAAGCTTGGACAAAACATCTGTCCGGTGCTACCAGATGATCATTGGTTGTCTAATTCAAACCAATTAGTGATATCAAAAGTAACTGTCTTTTAATTAGATTTTTCGACAGTGAATTACATAAAGCTGATAAATTCTACCCGAACAACGGTATTCAAGCAAATTTCTCGAAAGAATTGGCAACTGTCATCAATCGTTTAATATATACGCTGTATTATTAAATGGGTACTGGACGGGACGTGCTATTCGTACAAGATTTATGAATCGTGAAATCAGTTTATAAGAACTCAATAAATTAACATGTTGGAATCTAATTAAATCAGGACACTTCAAAAAATTCATGTTTAGTAACTTCTTTGGTTATGTTAAATATATGGAAACTTCAAATCATTTAGCTTTTATTACATTTTTGTTATCTATTTGACAACGTCTTCTTTGCATTTATGTGACGTCAAATGTAAATTTTCGCTATATATGCATCATGAGTGGATTGCTTCGATATAGCGAATTATTCACAAATATTATTTAAGTTGGATTGTGACTGACAAGTGAAATCTAGGACGTGCGTTTCGTCTTATTTGGGACTCATCGCCTGAATGTTCCTGCATCTTAATGTTAATGTTTGCAGTGAGAACAATTTTCTATATCGAAGCAATCCACTTAGGATGCACATAAAGCAACAGAGACTGACCAGCCTTAGTCAATAACATATCAACGGGAATATACAAGTTCATCCAAATTTGTTTAGTTTTCAATGAGTGTTTATTTTAAATGCACAATTATACATATGCTAGTAAGTCTACGCATAAAATTGATAGTTTTGAGCGCAAAACAAGCTGAAGTTATCCGATTTATGCTTGATGATAAAGATGAAGAAGATGCACAGAGGTGGAAGGTAACAGATTACAAATGTTTTTAGCTTAAATAAACAGAATAACCATTTTTTGCTTATTTTGATCTGAACAACTGTTTATATCAATTAAAGATCTTTAAAATTCTCCAAAAATTTTCATTACAGAATAAAGTAAACGTAGTGTAGCGTAAATATTGACAAACTCTTGATATTTTCTTCTTGTCATTGAGTTGGCGACTATAATGTTTATGTTAAATTTCACGTCAGAATAATGTGTACATTTACATTCATTTCAGAAGTGAATATTATTGTTATTCGTAGAAGGCTCCAATTATTTAGTTGTTGATATTCTGTTTTGACGAGAAAAAGGAAGGAAGGAGGATTTGATTGGTAGTAGCCAACGCCAATGGGATGTGCCTAGTTGATAATGCGCGACTGACTTAAGCTTACTCACCCCCAGGCCAACAATAGAAGAACCAGAGTTGGGAACCGGAAAATAGAGAGCGAGATCTGAGATCGTATTATATTTTAATCATGCCTTTATATATACATAAAATCAGACCACACATTAAACCAATCAAGAATCTAATATTGATACAAAACAAAGGAAATAGTGACAGTGAATAGGGAGAACTTGTACGCAACAAAGTAACCGTAGTGCATAGTAATAAACAATATACCAAGAATAAATACACTAAACGGGAGAACCAGGTAAGGGGAACGTAACAGTCATAAAAATAAAATGATTACATTAATCATGAATAAAATAATAGGAATAGTCTTCCAAAATATAGTTCGAAAAGTTCACTACTTTTCTTTAATCGCCCGGCGTAACATATTCACAACTGAATTTTGATTAGTCATTATTGACATGTTTATTATACCCTTAGTGGAAATCATCATACAAACAACAAGATAATGCATACCTTTTTTGTGTAATATTCGGACTCATCAAAAACACTTTAACAACTATATGAATTCATTAGTTTAGCAGACAAATGATGACTGTTTCAAGGGATAAATGCTCGATTCCAGTATCTATGTGAATGTTGACAAATTAAAATTACGATGAAATGCGCTTAATTTCTAAGTTGTTGAACTTATTGGTAAAAATATGACAGTTTCGATGTCCTATTAGCTAACAAAATGATTAATAATATTGAGGTGGGGGGGGGGCGGTGACTTTCTGGAAAAATGCATTTGCTGCCTGATATGATTCTATGACGTGTAGTTACTTTTAAATTTCATTCTATAAAATAAAATATACAACAGGAGAATATTATAAATCCATTAGGGATTTTTCACAGTAACTTTATCTAAGACATGAGTACCTACTCTTTAGTACAAATCACACATTACCAGTAAAATTCTCAGTCACAAAAGATTCGACAGTATTTTCACACTACTTCTATTTGTTGTAAAGTTCAATCAATCTGCACTTTCTTTAATGGGCTACTGTTTCATTCGTGATATGATTGAGTATTAGTTATTACTGTATAATGAAATATAAACAACGAATTCCGATTACTGGCACAATTCTGTATTCCATGAACCAAGATTAAAATGATATAGCTCATATTTGATCTTGACAATGTCTTATAAGCATTATCGACCAAAGTGAACTGACTAATTTTATCAGTTACTTTGTAAATACACAATCAACCTACTGATAAGTAGTTTATTATGTATAATTTAATTTACTTTGATCATTTGCTGTTAAAATAATCAAATATTATTTATTTTTATAGTGGTTTATCAACAAAGAACTTGTATGTAGATGTATTACTCAATTGCAACAAGAGTCATTTTATAAATAAGTAGGTTGTATTTCAGTAATAAACTTAAGAATGGTTACAAATTGTTAATGGATGGGTGGTTGGTGTAGAGAGATACACTGGTAACATAGTTAATACGATTACCTAAATTTGTTTGTATGTATTCTGTTATGCACAATTGTTTGTCAATGAATTGAATATGCTGTATGTTTTTAAAGTAACTTAGTTTAAGCATCAAATGTGTTAAATTCTTAATACAGCTTTACATTAATTAGGTTGTACAAAATCTTGAAAGTCTATAACCTCATGTATCCGCCTTTTCTACGCTCCCCCACTCACTTAAGTCACATATGAATGCCTTTGACACTAGTAATCATTCAAAAGGTTACAGATTCTGCTTTATTCATTGTAACCTGTCAATGTTTGATTTACATGATCCATAGATCTTTTTTTTTTCCTAAAAATATATTTATTAGGTACATCATCTAAAGTTAGATACTAAAATAAAAATAAAGGTTAACTACAAATTGTACACATACACTATAGCAAGCAAGAAAACCTTGCATGCTTACAAAAATCAAGTTCAAATATGCAGCCGTTTAATCCTGATTAACTTTTCATCATGTTTATTCTAATATCAATGTAAATAACTAAAATTGATTATATCTTGATCACTTGACAACAGTTTTGGGTTTTACATCCATCACAAGATGATGGAATATGTATATGTACATATAAACTAAGGCCTGTAGTGGGAACACAACTGTGAAGGATTGTGAATTTATAAAATACTTTTCCGTTTCTCTCTTTATATTCAAATGTGGTTGATAAAATGTGCAATAGTTAGGTGCAAAACAGCTCTGTTACTTGAAGCTGATATTAATATGTAACATAGTAGGGTAGACATGTATCTAAATCGAGATTCATACGGCTATAATGTGTTTACTGAGTTACTTGGTCTAACAGATGAGTTATTATCATCATCATCATCATCATTCTGGATGACTCTATCTGTGCAGACTCATGGTAAGAAGTGAGTAATCAGATTTTCTCTACATGTTACTAACACCTTGATATGTTGACCTTGAAAACTTGTAAATTATCAGCTAATTAGAAACTAATAAACAACTACGATATTACAAATTAAGCCAAGTGATGAAAGATCAAAACAAATGAGCCAAAGTGACAGAGGTTTCAGCGTCAATAGCAATCAATCAAATTCAAAGTCGACTGAACAAGCTATCAGTCACTTATAGAGAAAATCTTATTGCTCACTTCTTCCATGAGTTTGAACCGATAAAATCATCCATAATGACGACTTTATTTCACCTGTTAGACCAAGTAACTTAGTGAACCCGGTATAAACAAACCAATGTATAACATGCATGAATATAAAGATGATATGATGCACAATGTTTGGAGGCAATTCGAATAAGTGTTTGTTGTTATTAAGCCTTAATTGTTTTCTCTGTTAATACTTAACATCAAAAATGGTTTGCTTCGTCACTAAACCAATTTTCATTAAAATTAGAATTTGGTAGAATTCACCATAGAGGTGAGACATTATTTTTGTTCGTAAGTAATCCATCACCCAGTTTTTTTTATGTATTAGTTCTGTTCAACTGTATATGTGTCGTAGACATCATCTTGTAAATTATCAGACATTAACAATTCTCTCTCCCCCCTCCTACATGCTTTTACAAATGATCAAAGCTTTTAGTTTGTACGTTTGATCGTTAGTTGTCATGTGATTAGAAAGAATAAAAACACACAATGGCTGATCATATGTGATTTTATTCTTAACTTTGACTTAAAAGTGGTAGGTATAATTAGTTTATCCAGTATAGTGAGATGATAAGAATACAATCAAGAAGGCATCAGATCATGAATGACGATCGTAATCATCTGTTATTTATTAAAACATATTAATTGATCAATCTGCAGACTTAAGTCAACTGTTTACCTTCTAAACAATGACGACTACATTTTACTCAATAGTTTAATGCCTAAATGTGAAGATGCATATGAGATTTTTTTACTGAATTCATGTTTCATCTTAAACTTAAGCAATCTGGTGTTCCAACAACCAAATGTGACTAATGAAAGTCAACCATACTGTGAATGAAACGGATTCAATTATCGTCCCAACGTATAAAGTATTGACTAAATTTAGAGAAGTAAATCAATGAATACTAACTAGTGTTACCAAAGTAATTAGCTCCCTATAACATTTAGACATTTTGATTTGTCGAGATACCGATTATGGCTACTGATGTAAACATCTTTAATAAGATAAAACAGTTTGATTTCTCAACCACTGTCTTACTAAATCGATGACGTTAAGGATGTGAAAAATGAACCAGCTTATATAGCCGATTAATTTAACAAAAAGGGTAAAGTAGCTGAAAATATATTACATACACTTCCTTGCTTAACGTAGGCTTTCCTAAGCAAATGTAGGGAAATTGATAAGCACCGTTTTTATTAATAATGAATAAAATACAAGTTACTTATCGTTGTCTATTCAATAAAGTGAATCAGAGTGTACAGAATACTCTGTTGTTAAGTTTACATTGTTTAGCTGACTTTTATATATTGAATTTAGTAGTCTCTTCAATGTATATGATTGTATTGACTGAGAACCTGACTCATTTTTTTATTTAAATAGGTGATGTATATTGCTCTATTCAACATAATCTCATCTACCATTATCTGTGGTACTGATCCACGAATTGTAATAATCTAACAAATGTCAAGAAGTTTCACCATGTTGCTTATATTCACTACATCTAGTTCATCATCACTGATGTCTTCTTTTACATTATCAACAGAATTTTATTCAACTGAAATATTGTTCATTTCAATTCCTTCCTATTTATTAAATTGTATATACAATATGAAGATATGTTATTTTTAAATTTGAATAAATTAATCCAATTTATCATGGTCATTTATACTACTAACTACTTAATTACTTCTGGTAAGTAATTTATTTCAAATGTAAAGAAGTAAATGATACCTTATTTATTCTCATTTTTTTAAGTTGATTATATTATTAATAAACAATAACCAAAAGATAATCAGAATTTCATTTCGTGATGGATTTCTGAACTTCTACTAAGAAGTTATGACTGATGGAGTGTTTATCTTTGCCGGCAGTCAAAATAGCTCATCGACGAAAGTGACGAAAATTTGTATAGCTTTACATTACGAAATAAATGAAAAACTTCATGTCAAACACTGCATATCAAAGTGGGTGTTGCTATCCTGAACCTAGAATTAACTAAAGTGTTAATTAATGTATCGAAGATGTTTTACGCATAAGTGTATATCACTTGGTGTAACGCTTTGACGATTAGTACAAAAACGCACATGGAGTAACAGGTATTTATTTATTTATTTATTTATTGATTTAAATGATTCATGTATCGGTCATCCAGGACCACCTAAGAAACAGCGTAAATAAGTAAGAAAAGATGTTTGATAAGAAGTGTATTAGACAAATTACATGTTTTATAATGTACAGTGATAGTGCAAACTTCCAAATTACCACAGTTTATAAGGGCTTTCTGAAGGAATGATGAACAATCTTATCTTATTGACAGCTTATATTAAAGCACCGATGTTTCCAGGTACAGTGACATCTAAAGGCTCTTTTTACCATGTAATGTCATCAGTAACAGTACAAAATAGAATCATAGAGAATTAGATACCTGTTCAGTATTTGTTTAAGTCTGTTCCAAAGTGTACATCTACAAATATACAAGTCAAACATGGCAAACAATATCATCCTATCACTAATACAATATTTCAGTAATTTTAAACTTGATGAATTTCACCTGTATAGAAGTTTAGATAGAACTTCTAGAAGTTCACTAGTAAGTCAACAAGTAAGAGTATCATATGTAAATTAATTATAATCTACAAAAAAATATGACAGTTTAGTTACATTGTAAATCGTAGATACTCTATGATTCATCTATCTCATATTACAGTAAAATAGTTAACTGATTTCCAAAATGTATTTTAAAGAAGGAAAAATAATTTTTCATTTTAGTCACTAAGACTATTTTCTAGTATTTTTCCCTAAAACTATTGATTTTACATTTTACTTCAGATATCAATCAGTGTGAATAGTTTTTTCAGTTTTTTTGTTTTTAAAATCAAAAACAAACAAAAAAAAGTATTTCAAATGAAAAAAAAATTCAAAAGTAAACAAAATTTTTTCATCAGTCAACAACAAAAGTTGAAAAAAAAGTTTTTTTTTTGCTTTACTGTAAATCACATATTTTTTTTCACTGTTAAAATCTTAAACATGTTATGATTGATATTAGAATGAACTTGTATATTCCCGTTGATTTGTTAGAGACTGAAGCTGGTCAGTCATTGTTGCTATATGTGCATCCTGAGAGGATTACCTCGATATAGCAAATTTTTCATAAGTATTATATAAGTTAGATTATGACTGGCAAGTGGAATTCAGGACTCGCGTTTCGTCCTATTTGGGACTCATTGGCTGGATGTACCTGCATTTCAATGTTGATGTTCACAGTGAGATTCGAACCCAGTCTGTTTCGTGACGAACGCCACCATGTTTATCCTAATATCAATGCACCCGTTGCACAAGTGTGACTGTCTGGACTCAGTAGTCTAGTGGTGAACGCGGTGGTGTTTGACACGAAACGGACTGAGTTCGAATCCCACTGTGAACATCAACATTGAAATGCAGGTACATCCAGCCGATGAGCCCCAAATAGGACGAAACGTGAGTCCTGGATTCCACTTGCCAGTCACAATCCAACTTATATAATGTTACGATTGACTTTTATTATTAACAATGAATAGAGTAAGTCACCTAATGATTAACATAAAATTGATTGATATACATTTGTTACAATAGAAAAATAATAATAATAATAAAGTGTTGATTACATTCAAACTGTTGTTTACAAGATAGAAATGTCTATCATTCATCAACAACATAAATCAATGTGAAGAGAATACAATTCAATGCATTTTACTAGTAATTCATTATATTCTAATGTAACTAGAGAAAACAACTAGTTATTTGTTATTAAATGTGATATCAATCAGACTGGATTTTATGTAAAGTAAATTGCAATGGTTATTTTTGTAGAGATTGGTTATTTTATTTGATTAAATATATATCACAGATTAATACTGGCAGGGTACCATTGAAAACCAGGGAGTACTGGACAGCTGTTCAGTTCTAGTATGCAGCTCCTCAGCAGTGCGCACCACACCAGAAGCTTCAGGTTGACAGCGAACGCATAACCATCTGCACCACTGGGTCGGCATCTAATAGTAGAATTCTCACTTCCATCAATTCGTAATATATATTACAGCGCGACGATCATCCATTGTCATTGGTGATAACTGTCTCACACCCGACAAGTCTGAACTCAACTATACACGACTTCTTACTAGAGCATCAGGAACATCCTGGAGTTGGTCACTAGTGACCTCATTATTATAGTTAAACTGTCAGCCTGAATCTTCTGGTGTGGAGTCTGGGGTGCTCACTGCTGAGCAATTGCACACTAGAACGAAACAGTTGTCTAATGCTCCCTGGTTTTCAGTGGTACCCTGGCAAAATCAATCTGTGACATATTCAATCAAATAAAGTAAATTATTTAAAATAATGTATCTTATATTAATTGCGACTAGAACCGATAATCAAGATGTGTACTTCATGCTACTTACGTTTAAGTGTGTAGATATGCCTTCATCACTATTGTTTTGATACTCATTTAACACTAGATTTCACTGTCTACAGCTTTTAAAATAGCAATGGATTATAGTCTGAGATACTGAATACAGAAAAAGAAGCTTATTTGTTCAACATGTATTATGGTTGTTCATAAGATTTTGAATTAACCGACTGTTGATTCTACTGTTAGCTAAAATTTAAATTAAGTGAATAATTATAGGTAGCTTTACTATGGAGGACATGTACTTGTTAGTAGATTTACATCGGTTAACGTCTTTGATGTTCACAACGAGAAAATATAAATACTTACCTATTCAGTCAATATCTGGTGGGAGTGTCAGAAAATATTTCCAAACTAATATCAGGTACTATACTATATATACTATATACTACTACTACTACTACTATATACTATATTAAAGTTAGACTGTGTTCAGTAAGTGGAATCCAAAATGCACAATTCCTCCTTGAAATGTATCTACACCTCAATTTTGATGTTTGTATTGGTATTAGAACTTATTCGCTTTAAACTCTGCTCAGCTAACTTGATCAAACAGGCAAACCTATCTTATAGACATATATCTAAGTATATACATGGCTTGATTGTCTATGCATATAAACATCCTCAGATGATTGCTTCTAAGCAGCTTTAATGCATGAGAGTAACTGAAAGTGAAATGTAATACAATACTCAGTCAAAACTATTCGTTCATGTGTATATATTGCAACAGAGTCTTATTAAACTAAACTAAATTAAAAAATCCCTTAAATTATTAAATCGAAATGATGACGTATCAGTGAAGAACGCAGTTCCTTTTCGACAAAATCATTAACTATAACACTATACATTTGTATTCATAGTGAATTTAGAAAATAATTATTTAAGTTGGATTGTGACTGGCAAGTGCAATCCAAGACGCACGTTTCGTCCTATTTAGGACTCATCAACTTCATGTACTTACATCCCAATGTTAATGTACACACTAGGATTCGAACTCAGTCCGCATCTTGCCAAACGACTTTGCGTCCACTACTAGGCTACTGAGTCCAAATAGTCACATTTCTGCAACGGGTATATATGTAATTAGAATAAGCTTGTATCTTTCCGTTGATTTGTAATGGACTGAAACTGATCAGCCTCTGTTACCATATGTGCATTCTGAGTGGATTGCTTCGATATGGCGATAGTACACAAGTATTATTTAAGTTGGATTCAGCTGTTGAGCCTTAAATAAGATAAAACGCACGTCCTGGATTCCGCTTGATAGTCAAATTCCAACTTAAATATAACTTGTGTACTATCTCTGTATGGAGGCAGTCCTCTCTGAATGCCCATATGACATCAGAGGCTGACTAGTTTCAGTCCAATACGAATCAAAGGGAAGATACATGCTTATTCTAATTAGTAAATAATTGTCTATAATAAAATGGAGCCGTTACATCAACAACATCATATTAATTGAAAATGGTCATAGTCAGAAATATTTAGTTAAGAGGAGATCCATAATTTATTTAAGTAGTCACCTAGGGAAGTGCTACTTCACATATAACAAAGTTGTCAAATATTAGTCCCGGTTGTTAAGCTTCGGATGTAATAAGTCAAATTAACGGTTATTAAAATGTAATAGGAGAAAGAGAAAACATAATTATTAATTTGATAGATATTAAGAAGATGAAGAATAAGTGATGATGACAACTTGTAAGACAATTAGGACTAACAGGAAAAGGAAATGAGAAATGAAAAAATATCTTAATACTAAAGCAAAATCAAACCCTTGGAGCACAGATGTAAAGCTGAAATTGTTGAACTGCGGATACCATGGGTGTACACAAATTCCTGACCTGAACTCCATTGGAACCAGTTCTTTTAATTACGAAACTGGTTTTGAAGGTTGATTCCTTATGTGGTGTACGATCTAAGGCAACCAAATGCCGTAGAATTAAACTGTCGATTAACTTGCAACATCCTTCAAATAAATATGCAGGATGGTGTTCAGATGTCTGATCGGAAAGTGTGCCCTTCATACTGTAAATATAACTTACCATGAGAGAACGGTCAAATTGTTAAACACACATTCAGTTGACCTAAGGCGGTATTTTATCGTCTCAACTTCTTTGATGGAAGTTCCTAGTAGGGAAAACAACTCGAATTTCTGCTGAATGAGAAGTTCTCTTTAGTGATATTGACAGTGAGATTTAAGGATTTCTGATCTGTCTCTCTTTAGAAGTCGATTTTAATAAGTATTTCATTTTTAAGCCCACTGGTGATGCATTCGTTTTGTTGTTTTGGTTTTAGGTTTTTGTCAATAAATCCATAGAAACAGAGACTGTTTTTATGTTAGTAGAAAAAATAGTACTTTTTAGATGAGCTATGATAACTTCTTGCAAAAGTAGACAAGATAGTGATCGCATTGCAATAACCACCAACTTGTTTATAGAATTCATTATTCAATTTACAATTTCAGTCTTTAGCAGTGTCGATAGGGAGGATACAACCATATTTAAATTACATTCAACAATTCCTTATAATATTAACCGTAGTAATTTATATTGTAACTATTTATTAATAATGACAATAATAATTTTATTAATCAGTTGAAGAAAACTTTAATAATTATATATTTTAGCATATGAAGTAGGTCGACACTTGACAAACTTAAGAATATAACTTTTATGATAATAACGAATGAAGTCTTTATGTAACAACGAAAATATGTAAGGGATCAATACAAATAAGGATCATGGAAGATCATTACGAATGGTTCCCCTTGTGATAAAAATCTTACAAAGGTGTTACTAACTGACTTTTGTATGTAGTAACAGCATTAATATGATGTAAACATAAAGATTACCTTAAAACACATTACAAGAAAATCTTTGGTAAGTATACTAAATAGAGTTAATTAAGATAGCTTCATCTATTGTCTAATTAACTGAATGTAATGTAACTACGGACACGGTGAATCATATACATTTACAAATACTTCATTTTCTTTTATAGAAAACATTACATCATCTTTAACTATTCATAGATTGAAATCATATTTTATTAATAATTCATCATCAGAATATTTAAAAATGAATAGTTTACAACGAATGAATTTCAATAGATCACAGGAATATAAGCATGAAATGGATCAATTTAATCATTATAATCATCGTTCAAGAAAGAATATAAATACTAGACTCCCTTCAATTGAAGAATGTTTATCAGATCAGTATAATTACAGTATTGTTAAAGGTGAGAATATACAACATATTCTAGTTAATTAATGATAATATTTTAATTGGAATAGTTATTTTTGTGGAGATTGGTTATTTATTTGATGACTGGTGGCGTTCAGACTTGTCGGGTGTGAGACAGTTATCACCAATGACAATGGATGATCGTCGCAGCAGACATATCACAAATTGATGGAAGTGGGAATTCTACCATTGAATGCCGACCCAGTGGTGCAGATGGTTAGGCATTCGCTGTCAACTTGAAGCCTCTGGTGCGGTGCGCGCTGCTGAGGTGTTCCACACTAGAACGGAACAGCTGTCCAGTGCTTCCTGGTTTTCAATGGTACCCTGCCAACATCAATCTGTGATATATTTAATCAAATAATGATAATATCTTTAATTAAAGCCGTTTTGTGAAGGTGACTATTAAGTTCAGTTGATTGTATCGGTCACAGTTTGATGTAGGTTGGGTACTACAGGAAAATAGAGGTGAAGATGATTATAAATTAACTGTGGAACCTGACGAACCTGAAAGGATTAACAGTACGCACAAGGATGAAACATAGTATCAGTGCCCTCTGATTTATTATAGTACCCAACCAACACCAACCTATGACGAATATAATAATTTTGCTTTAATTCCATAGATTTTGTTAATGAGAACTTTTAAGTTTCAGGTGAATGTTATTAAAACGAATGTATATTCAACACTTTACTCAAATTATGATAGTCAGTATGTTTTACTCATTTCTAATCACGATATATCTGCTAGTAGCTCAGTTGCTGCAATTAATCACCTGTCGATGAGATAGGATGTATATATCTCCAAAAGTCATAGGATTTTCCGTATGATAAACAAGCAGAAAAATATGCCAACAGCTAGATAATTTTTAAATGCGATAACTTCCGACCATTTTTAAATTTCGTTTGAGTACACACAAGTGGGCTTCGTAATTACCCTACCCGAAAACTCAAATACACGATGACTACTTGCAAAGTATAAAGAGCTGGATTAAAGATAGTTTTAATATTTAATCAGGCCGCCTATTTGATAAAGCAACCAGTACATCACTTACAGGTCACAGATAGAATTCTTTAAGTTCGAACAAACCGCACGGATTTGTACAGCTAAATAATATCATGAGTAAGTCAATTATCATTAAATGGATTCGATTCCTGAAAATACATATAAAAAATTAGCCAAGTTTGAAGGTATAATTATTAAACTTTTCGTAAGTAATTTGAATGTTAGACACCAGCTGTGAGACTGGAAATAATGAACTTTACTCCCTATATGGGGTAGTTGGCGCAATCTATTTAAATCCAATATCATGGTTGATATTAATCAGTGATTAGAAATAACATTGGTATCTCATTTATCTGACATTTATAGAATTTAATTTTTTGTAAACTGTAAAGTAACCAACAATCGATCAGTGTACGTTTACTCGATCTCATTACTGTTTTATACCATACAGGTAAGAACTATGTTGGTCACTTATTCACAAAAGAACTTCAAGCTTTCATCTCAACTTAATTCCAAATGTAAAGCGCTCACAGCTAAACTTGGTTTTATATCCTTTATGAGTTTATTTAGGTGATCTATTAAGGAGTTTAATACTGAGATCAAACTTATATCCAATGGTCTATGATCTTTAACGGTACTCTAACTAACATCAATCCACGATAAGTACCATCTCCAAATGAAATAATTGTTGTGAAATATATTTAGTGACATCACACTTCTAAAGTCTAATTTAACTCTAATTTTTAGGTTGTCTTTGTTATCTATTTCAAAGTACTGGATTAAGTAATGGTTCATTTGAATATAACACAAGATTACATACAAATTTACTACGGAACATGACAACTAGTTGTCTTATTTATACATTTGTTGGTGATTTAAGGGAGATTGTACATATACGTTTATTGGAATTCAGTTTATTAATGAAAAGAAGAAGTACTGGGGAAAGGTAAGTAAACATTACATTCAAAAGAGAAGGTATTATCTAATAGAGGCTATCCAATAAATACTTGCTTTGGTAACTTCATGATGTTATCCAGCATATATGTCTTCTTAGGAGATGTAGTGTGGATACGTCTACCTTCTAATAGATGGTTAAAAACGATATTAATGAATGACTTTTGTTTCACGATCATATGCATGTGTATTTAGATGAAATTTGCTAAGTTATTTGGATCTTTAGTTGATCATATTAGATTATTCTTTGAGACTTCTTTTTGTCAGTATAGTTCAAAACAGACATGCGCGTATCTATCAGTCAGCCAAACACACTGTATCTCAAATGGTTGCAGGGCTGTTTTGAATCGTATGGGGAAAGAAATAATGCACATTTCTTATTATAAATGAGGGATGTTTTGAGGTGGATAAAAGTGAAATATCATACATTTTGGGTTTGTGATTTTACTTTACACACTTATCAGACGAGATAAATTTCTACATTTCTTATAGAGGATTTGACCTCGTTACCAGTGATTGCATAGATTCCTATTCATACTAAGACTTACGTTTTTACCTATTGGCCACACGCTGCGACAAATGAGGTAGGATTTTTATGTGGATTTTTACAGATGTTGTTTTATAAAACTAAATTTCAAACTAACGCATAACCGATACATTCTATATTTCTGATGAAGTAATAAATAAAGACGGTTCTTAGCAAAGAAAACACACGACGTTTATATTGGAGTAAGGGCGATTAGGCATCAATGTTGTTCGCTGAATGAACAAAACGTATGTTTCAATAAAATAACAATTTGGAACAAATAGTGATTGGTTCCGAATGAACTTACAAAAGTAATTAAATATAAATCTATAAGTAAAAAAAAAACATAAAAGTATAAACTGTATTCGAAGGAATGAGAATCAATCTTGTTCGGGTTTAGCGTTATATCTCTAGGAATTAGTGTATGATACATATTGAAATTTTCGAAAACAGGTTAACATGAACAATTTAATTCCATTTCAATGGTTGATGTGTTTAAATGTACACATGGCTTGTCAGTTATAAGTTTCATTGTATATAACGATGAGTCTATACATAATTATGAATAGAAGTGGATAGTTATTCAGTAGTCACTGTGCACATTTCATAAGCATATATTCATAAAGCAGTTTATAGATAGCATTATGAGTAAACGTCAAGTATATTTAATACTATTTAAAACATTATTTATATCTTATTCTGATAAAAACTTAATTATTATTGATACCAGTTGAGGCAATATCACAGTGTATATTCTTAAGCTGTTAAATGGTTAGAAATGACAAAGCGTCTCAGATTCAGTTTTCGGTGTACTTAGTCCTAGTTAGTACTGTGTAACTTCGGTCTTGGAAGAAAACATTCGCTGAGTGGAATTCAAATATGCAGAAATACTGTCTCAGTAATACATGTAATCGTGGCGATTTTTATTCAGAAATGTAGGCATTAGTACTTTAGAGATTTCCACCTACCACTAAACTTTTGTATAGGGTCTCTTGTAGATTACTCCCAACTACTTAATACAATTTTAGTTAATGTGTATATCATAAACTGCTTCTACGTAAAAATTGTTATGATAAGAACTAGACACCTATCCCTAGATTCAATACATCTAAAAGTTAGGTTTTTAGCATTAGTTCAAACTACACTTCCAAAAAATGTGTTGAAGTAAAAGCTGGCCATGTTTCTACCTAATCATACGCTTACTTGTGCACTTATTATCCACTTGTTATGTCGGACGACTGAAGAAGGGTGAAAAACTTCCAGAACTGTATTTTAGAGAACTAACTCATTTATTCTGGTCGTGTGTAATGTAAACATTGCATTTCTATTATTGTTATGTTCCTCTTACTCTATCCTATCAGATAGTATATTTATTATTAGCGTATTGTCTCTCATTATGAACTATAGCTAATTAGTTGTGTACAAGTTACCCCTGTTCACTGCCACAATCTCTTCTGTTTTGTATTAATGTAAAATCCCTAATTGGTTTGCTGTGTGGTCTGGATTTGTGTACATATAAATACATGGTTGAAATACAATATGGCCGGAATTGGACTGGATGGATTGTGTCTGGTTGGCTCGTAGCTGTTGTTTTATCTATTCCGGCTTTGAGGGGCTGGTAGTCATGGGGCAGACGTGTCCGTATTCTGATTGGCAAATATCAAGGTTACTGTGTATTATTTTTCAATACGTAACGCAACTACTGCCTTTTACGAATTCGGAATTATACGCCAGTTTCTTTCCAAAAAATAATAAACCTGTGTTTATAACTGTAGATGACGTATTCAGCGTAACTAATAACTAAATAAGGAGTCAGTTCCTATACTTGTCATTAAGATTAATAATTTCCTGTCGTATGAATAAATAATATTTTATGAATGACAACAGTAATAGTAAGATAACTCGCATTCCTGCCTCTTCGAGAGTCTAACCAAATTACATATTTATATTTGTATTGCCTTACCCTTCCAAACATGACTTAATTATCAATGATACCAAACGCCTTGAGTTCCATCCTTGAAATATTTATAGCATGATCTTTGTTAAAGAATTCAGTTAGTGACTCATCAGTTGAAAGTAATGAATTATTGTTAACTATTTTATGACACATTAGCATTTGAAAATCTACAACTATTTATGATATTAAGTAGCAGTGGTTCATAAAACGCATATTTTGTCCTCAAATGAATTGATCAGTAGAAAGTGTTTGTGATTCATTGAGAAAGGTCTGTTTCGGCAAACTACCCAGTGCTTTGATGTATCAGTAAAAAACACTGCATATCTTATTTGGATCAAATTACAATACTCACTGATGTCTTTTTGAAGTTGGATTGTGATTGTCAAGCGGAATTCAGGACGCGCGTATCTTCCTATTCGGGACTCATCAGTTGGAAGTACCTGCATTCCACTGTTGTTAATTACACTTGGATTCAAACCCAGTCCACTTCGTGCGAAACACTGACCAGTTTCAGTCCATTACAAATCAACGGGAAGACACAAACTTATTCAGATCACTATTGTTTAGTTGTACTCGAATCCGTTTCTAATTAGTAACCAGTATTTGACCTTTTATAATTCATAAATGTAATCCCTGATTAATAATTCAAGTTATGGCCAACAGAGTAAATGAATACAATTTACCATAATTTCAGTTGTTCAGTGGCAATTCGAAAAAACCTACAAATCTATGTTTCTCGTTGGTTATAACTCATTAGCACGGTGTAAATGAAATGTTGATGAAAACAGTAATCTAATTTGAAGTTAAAATCTGTATCAATCAGCGATTAAAAACCGTATGTATTTGATTAAAACTCCAGTAAAACAATACATAGTTAATGAAAGGCCATTAAATTGAACAACTTTATTAATTTTTAGTTGATTGAATATGTCACAGATTGATATTAGTAGGATACCATTGAAAACTAGGCAGCACTGAATAGCTGTTTTGTTCTACTGTGGATGAATATCGCGCATTACAAATTGATTGGAGTGGAAATGCTATCATTAGATGCCTACCAGCTCAATGGTGTAGAGGGTTTGGCGTTTATCGTCAATCTGGAGCCCTTCCTGGGTCCACACTAGAACGAAACAGGTATCCAGTCCTCCTTGGTTTTCAATGGTACCCTACCAACATCAATCTGTGACATATTCAATCAAGTAAAAATATCAATATCCACAAAAATAACCGTCTCAATTGAATTTTACTAATTGATGATAACTAGGCAATGAATTGGATTATGATATATACATGGGGATACCTATGAATCATTTGTCTGGAACTATTTTATTACTAATATAATAATGTACGGCATATCAATGTACTTTAATTAAATCATTTCATTTTCTTTTTTACATGTTTAATTTATAGATGTACTATACAATGTAAAATTTATCATCAATTAGAACGAGCTGAATTAATGTTTGATGATCAACCAGATTATGTATTATGCGGTGAACATTTAAATCAACTTCCTGTACATGAATTTTATTCAATTGGACGTGTTATGATCATTGAATTAAATGGAAACATTGAAATATTTAATGAAGAACAAAAAATTATTGGTTTATTTGAATTTTTAAATAAAGGTAAATATGAAATAAATGATCAGTTTACTACGAATATAAAATGTGAGATGCACATATTTGTCAACTTTGATATCACAAATTGGTCTGAATTAGAAAATCATTGATCACCTGGAAGCACTGGACGGCTGTTTCGTCCTACTATAGGACTCCTCAGTAGTGAGCATCTATGACCTCATCAGGGATCAAACCCAGGACCTTCTGGCACAGTGGCGAACGCTTTACCATTTGCACCACTGAGTCGATCCCTAAAGATTGATATTTCGAATTCAGTCGATTCGTGATACGTTGCGCGACCTCCTCCATGCCATCGGTGGGTTACTGTCCGACAAGCGATGCAGTTGAATCCCACCGGTCACGTGATATCAAAACTGACAATTAACTATCTCAACAAATCCCCCTATTGTAATGCACATATTTGTAAAATTTCAATGAGTTGAAATTAAAATTTCTGACGTTTCGCGGCTTACTGCAAGTCGCTTCTTCAAAGAAATAAATAACCGAATTGAATTAATACAAGATTAAATAATGCACAATCGAACAAATTGAAAACAATCTAAGTTCGTACAATCAAAATGCGAGTTTGATTGTGTTATGATGTAAAGTCATATAGGTCAAAGTGGTTTGATATGAGATATGTATGCATATGTTATTATGATGTGAAAGGAAAATATGTGAAATGCGAATAAAAACTGCATGTTCACATAAACGAAATTTGATGTACTTTAATTGTAGTCAGTTGGATAGAAAGTCCATATTCGGTAGACAGAAAGGCCTTCCCTTTTGTTAAGTGCAGTTGGAATTAACAAAATGTGAAGCACTTCAGCTATTCGTCTTTCCTTATAATTGGAAAAACCTTTTGAATGATTCGGATATTTTTAATATCGATTTTATCGTTGTGGTAGATAGCATGTGCATACTGCTATTGCTGATTTAATTTGCAATTCTTTAAGTTCAACAGGATTATTAGGAGGTCGTTTAGTGTAGCTTTCATGTTCTTTGGCACGAGTTTTGATTTCTCGTGAAGACTCTCCAATATAGAAAGCATCACAATCAACACAACCTAGCCTGTAGACACAATTCTGTGTTGAGGTGAAAGGGATCTTGTCCTTTATTTTTACCAATGCACTTCGAATTGTATTAGTAGTTTTGTAGAATGCTTGAATTCCGTGTTGTTTTAGAATTCTTTGTAATTCATCTATTGTGTCTTGGCTGTAAAGTAGAATGGCTGTACCAATCCAAGATGTTTTGACTAATTTACTATTAGTTAGTAATAAATCGTTTCGTTTTTGTAAATTTTTAATAATATTAATTGGAAAATTATTAAGCAGTACGATGGTGACTCTATTTTTGTATTATTCCTCATTTTATAAACAATCTATTCAATGCTCAATTTATTTGATAATGATATTTAATGTGATTATGTTTACATGTACAAGAATCTATGAATCATTCAATTCATCTTTTATATGGCAGTTGGATAATTAACTAACTAACTAACGACTAAGCATTGTGTTTAGTCTATTTTTGAATTGGTACAAAATAATTCGCACCCCAGATTCTGCACAGTTATCACCACTGACAATGGATGATCGTAGCGCTACATATCACAAATTGATGGAAGTGGGAATTCTACCATTGGATGCCGACACAGTGGTGCAGCTGGTTAAGCGTTCTCTGTCAACCTGAAGCCCCTGGTGCAGAATCTGTGGTGCTCCCTACTGAGGAGTTCCACACTAGAACGAAACAGCTGTCCAGTGCTCCCTTGTTGTCAATGGTACCCTGCCAACATCAATCTGTGATATATTCAATCAAATAAAATAACCAATCTCCACAAAAATAACCATCCCAATTAAATTATAATTTTGTTAGTTGAGTATTGGAAAGCTCTGTTCAGTTTGTGGATAACATTCACTTGATATTGATTTCAAGTAAAGCTCAATAGAAAATAATGTAGCACTAGATGAGTAATTTAACTGAATATAAGACTCTTTAACAGTAAACGCTTACACTTATAATTCGTAATGAATGTTTGTTTCGTTACAAAAGCAGTGAATAATGAGAGGATCAAAGTCATCATTAGTTAAAAGGATTACATTTAAACAAAGTACTTTCAAAGAGAAAACATAGAAAAACTATTTATGTACACATTTAAGCATAAATTATAGTTTATAATTTTATTACCAAGAGATTTATTGTCTTCTCGACTTTTTGTCTCTTAGTTTTATTCCTTTTATAACATTCAAGCCAGTTATTATACATTAGGATGAGTCTGAAAATTTTGTAAAACAGAATTTTTATGGCACACTTGTTGCTGAAAGTCATAAAACTTCTAGTTTTCATAGTGTAATGCAACATAAAGTGTAAACTATAAGCCAATGGATACTCAGTTGTCAATCGATAGAGAATTACAAGAACAAAAATGGACATCAAAACTTAGTCAATGAAACAAGATTCCTAAGGAATTTGCATGACAGTTTATTAATCAATTATGTTGTACTATTTTTTGAGGAAATATTGTCTACTCTATATAACAGGAATGAAAATTGGCTTTTCTTAAACTGTTCCATTCAAGGTTACAAACTATTTAATCAGCGTCACTATCTATTAACCAATTTTGACCATCGAGTAACTATAAGTGATTAGTTTATCAGAGAAAAACCAAGAGACATAATTAATGTATAAACAACAATTATGTAGTGATGTTTCTTCTATTATATTAAATAGACAATAAGAGATAAATTCAAAGACGTGACTCATTAAATGCCTAAAACTTGAACCCTTATAGGGACATCAATTCATTTTTCAGCGTCTCCAAAAGAACTTGTCGTTACTGAATGCACATACGGAGAAGGATCAAAAAATATTTTTCGTGTATTCAGAAATGATATTTGTTACTTAAACGCAAAATGTATTTCCGTACACCCCAGTCATCTTTATCTAGTGTTGTTCTTGGTAAAATAATTCCCCTTATTACCGGTATGAGAAATTGTCTCGTTCAATATTTAACCTACTAAAGTTATTCCTTACGACAAGCACAAATACATACAATTAAACCTGTAAAATTCAGATTTAGCAAGATGAGATTAAGATGAACAATATAGCAGCAGCCTCGGCAGCAGTAAGCCTCAATATATACAAAGGAAAAAGCAAGATCCCTTGATACGAAACAGCAAACGCTAACTCAATTACACTTGTCGGAGAAATTCTGGAAGATGTAACATGCATTGATTGATTGATTGAATAACGTTGGAACTGAGAATATGCCACGTTAAAGACAAAGTCAAGACATACTTCTTTTGTATCCAAAATTCCTGCGTCATATTATGCATAGCTAAGGTTTTTGTTATTCTAGTAATTTGAATGCAAAGAAATCTAGGTGAATTAAAATGGATTCCGTAAACAGCCTTAAAATTGACTTGTCGTATGATTGTAGTCAATAAAATGCTCAGGGATAGAACTTTAAACTGCTTTTCTTTTGCCTTTATAGAACCAGTCCGAGAGACATTCTCGTATTTGTGCTGCAAACAAACGCTGTTTACTGACAATGTGTATCATAGGAGTAGGTGAATATGCTTGGAAGCAATTTTTTTACTGATAAAAGTTAGACTTAGTTTAGCCGCAAGAAACTCTTTGTTGACTGCCGTAGATTTCGGAAACGTGGTCAAGATTGACAAACAGCCAATATACAGTGATTAACCAATGCATACATCTTATCCCTGAGGATAGTCAGTCGTGACCTAAATAGCCTGATGAATAACTTGGATATCATTGTTTTTCACAGTCATTCCTCAACTATGATGGTGAAAAAGTTTGTTCCTACGAACTTTAAGCTTCACAAATAATGCTTACATTTGTTTCTTAAAGACCTTTGCTTGTAATCTGAAAGTTATTTACCACTAACTAACACTTCAATTCAAACCATTAGAGTATTAATAGCATGAGACGAACGTGGAGGTTAGCTTAATTATAGTGAAATAACATACGAAAAGAAAAATGCTTGACAGTAAATGTCCGTAGAAAACTTGAAAGATTGTTGGAAAGTTGCTTTTCAGTATGTAGATCGTTTATTTTGTTACGGAATAACTCATGCTGGAGAATCAAGTGAAAACAAATGATCTCACTGGCTTATAACTATGTTCTCGTTTGCTATATTTTTGAACGCAGACACCCCAGCCATTAATCGTTCACAAAATGGACAAGTATTCCTTGGGTTTCACTCTTTCTTAGACTACGGTAATTCACAATGAAACATGATAAATTGGATTTAACAACCTTCTGAACAGATTAGTATTTTCCATTTAATCGACAGGGTTTATTTAAAATTTTTTTAGAGGATCTTTGAGATTTTTGTTGTAATGTTTGAATGCAGAATTATTTTAAGGAGAAAATGTATTAGTAAAGATGGGTTTAAGAAATAAAATTTTTTGTTTTACTGTTTGTTTGGATTCACTTTGATTAAAATAAAGCAATTTTAGAAAACGTTCCAACATGTTCAGTAGCTATGTTTCAGAGTTACAATGTTTGATTTATTACTGTAAGTACAATGGAATAGTCTGTAGGCCTCTTTATAAATACGTAGACATAGAGAAACTGTATCATGAGACCATGATTTCTTCTATCTGAACCAGTGATAGAAACCTCAAATAAGTAGATTTTACCTTCATTAGCTACGAATTAATTTGTAATTACGTTTAACTTAAAACTAGTATTTTGTCATGAACTGCTATCAGCTGAAAGAGAACTTTTGAAGCATTAGGGAATAAAACTTATTTGTTTCCTTTCATTAGTAGGATAATTAAGATGTGTAATTGAGAAACAGGCATGCGATTGACTGACTAAGATTTACAAATAATGTGATAGATCAAAACAATTACTGAGGCAAAGGGTACCTTTGATTTATTGGCTGTTCATCTATATGAAATATAACAATAGCTAACTGATTACTAAACAGATAAGAAAACATTATGCGAACTTATACATCAATAATTATCTACTAAATTTTCCCAGTTCTCTTTCTTGCTTGTTCCAACTGGTATGTTGATCATGTGTATAATTTTATTGCTAAAAGTAAAGTTGAAATTTGTTGACTTCACATTCCCAGTAAAGAGATGCTGACCATGAGTTATTTAAGCTGTATCAGTACAGTCTAATTGTAATATAACAATTCATAATAGGATAAATAAACGTAAGTTTTCATAGGATTATACCCAACATGGGATAAGTTGGGTAAACAATCGGCTCATTTAGTATACACTGTTGAATACTATGTACTTATGTTCTTGAAAAATGGTATACAGTCTACGGAAATTAAATTTTTAAATATGTAAAATTTATTTGATTTTCAACTTCCCTCGCCATTACCCTCCTTCCTTTTCCTACCAAGCTTCTAAGGTAATTAGTGTGAGTTTTAGGCATGGTAACTCAACAGGAAAAGAACTTAAGAAAAGAATAATTTAGGATAAACTTGTATATTCCCGTTGATTTATTATAGACTGAATCTGGTCAGTCATTGTTGCTATATGTGCATCCTGATCGGATTACCTCGATATAGCGAATTTTTCACAAGTATTATATAAGTTGAATTGTGACTGGCAAGTGGAATCCAGGACGCGCGTTTCGTCCTATTTCGGACTCATCGTCTGGATGTACCTGCATTTCAATGTTGATGTTCACAGTGGGATTCGAACTCAGTCCGTTTCGTGTAGAACGCTACCGCGTTCACCACTAGGCTACTAAGTCTAGACAGTCACACTTGTGCAACGGGCATATTGGTATTAGGATAAACTTGTATATTCCCGTTGATTTGTTATAGATTGAAGCTGGTCAGTTCGAATTCCAGTGTGCACATCAACATTGGGATGCAGGTACATCCAGCCGATGAGTCCTAAATAGGACGAAACGCGCGTCCTGGATTCCACTTGCCAGTCACAATCCAATTTATGTAAAGATTAGTTTAGTTGTTAATTGTTTCCTTTTCTGCATAGATCACTCATGAGATAATTAAGTCACTATTCATTGTAATGGACTTCTTAGACATAAAGAAGTATTGGAAAATCGTATTCTGTTTTTTCGTTTAATGTTTATTAATAACTATTAGTACTGCTCATTTCTAAGTTGTTTACATACATTAAGATGAATAGATTATCTAATAAATACATGACAATCATAGTACTGTTCATAATCTATTTGTTCATAAACGGTAATTCGTGCAAGCTAACCTCTGCTATAAGTGTTCTCAGGTACCTAAACTACCTGGGAAGAATTCATTTCAATATTGTCAATGAGCTCTTTAATATTAATTGACACCCACTGACTACACAGCTACTACAATGTAGTAGTATCTAATTGAATTGTATTCTTTTTTATGCCTTTTCTTATGACATAGATGCTTATCAAACCGATGGAGTACCGATTAAATCAACAAAATGTGATCAAATATTTTTAAGTTTATCAAATGAACCAATTCAAAATTATCATAATGAAAAAATGTTGTACAGTAGTAATAGTTTACATCAACATCATAATAATGAAGAAAAGTTATCGGTTTTATATTCAAAGAAGAAAACTGGTAAATTTTTCAGTCCTGATTATCCACAATTTTATAATGCTTCAATATCATGTAGATATTATTTCATAGCTCGTCCAAATGAACGTATTGTCATTAAATTGAAGCATGTTCAGTTATGGAGTTATAAAAGGTAAGCATGACCTGTTACATGCACTTACATTAATGTATATTTTATAATTTCAACCCTAACATAATTGGTGATAAATTTCTGATAAATTTCATCCTAGTTGATTTGGGGTGGATTTTTTCTGCTGAAGATGATCTTTAATTTAACTTTGATAAGTTTGACTCATCATAGATTAATCTAACTTGTGTACAGGTAAAAAACAGGATGCACTAGACTGATATTTTATTCGAGTTTGTTATTCTTTGGAAATGTACGTGAACTGTGGAGTTCATGCTTATTGGCAGTGAGATATTTATAACGAGTGGCAATGGATTATGGTTACCCGTAATTAGAAAATGATAGAAGTGGCCAGTCTACCGATTTGATATCTTCTGAGTGATGCAAATAATTTGGCTTTCACCACTTAACCTGAAGACCTGTGTTGCATTTCCTGCCGGAATCGAGGGTATGTACTCCTAAAGATCCTCACACTAGAACAAAGCAGCACTCCAGTTCTCTATATTTTTTGTATCGGTACCTAACTGAGATCAACCAGTAACAACCAATAACAAAAAAATTAAAAAATATCGTTAGTAAATTTACCTATCAACTAAGTGATGTGAAAATTTATTCAAACAATCAAAGAACTGGGAACCGAAAGGATCGATTAAGTATTATCAGTCCATAATTGATGTAAACCGTACAACTGTTAAGTAGTTGACATCAAACAATAAAATCCTTAACTGACCTCGTTTGCCTATTCGTAGGCATTAATCAGAAAGAATCTTGACGAAAATGATCTTATCCAAAGGATTTACAAATGGGTTGTACGATGGTATGGTCAGCGAAGTTAACGTTGAACTTTCTAGTCCGCAACTGATCGCCAGTTAAAAAAACCTATTAAAACAACTTAGTTGCTTAAGTATAAATAGTTCGATAATTATTCTTATTTCAATAAAGATCTAATGCCATCAATGTATACAGACTACCTGGTTGGGGTCCGCGTGACGCTCGTAATAAATGGTTAGAGACTTTGGGTGATATGGATAAAAATCTTTGGCAATGGCGAAGGTGCATCCATTCCTTGTCTTCCTTCAAATCCTAAGTTTCTGACCTTATCATAATTTTCTCTTTACTGGATCATATTTTCTTAAATCTTCTCGGTCTCTATTCCCTTCCATGAATACTAACTCTGTTACTACCTTCCCCACTCTGGGATTTGATTCGACAATTTAATCTCTATCTGCTAATTGAGGCATAGCAACTTGAACTGACGTACGCATGTACCAAGTTCTACGTTGCAACTGTCTGTCTGTCTGATTACTTCCCGAAGACCATACCATATAAATTACACTTATTAATAGTATGGTTGTCTGCAATATTGTTTACAAAAATCACTTTCATTTGAGCATATACTAAGGCATAACTTTATCTTCCTTATTAATCTGTGAATATAAATCTGACATTTAAGAAAAATCTATGTCAGTCTATAATATATGATTTGGTGCTGGATGCTGAGAATATTCAGAATTTGTTGCCTATAACTTTAACAGTCATACATCTACCATATACCTTATGATTACATCATACAAATAACTAGTACCACCATTTATATAGTCATAAAAAGTATGATGTTAATTATAGACATTGTTTCTTTTTTCTATGTAGTATGATTCTACTCAAAAGTCTATTTTTACTGGTAATGCAACAATGCATGAAGCAAATTCTTTGAACTGTCTAATGTAGTGCTTTGCAACGTTTTCTGTATATAAATTTACTAGAAAGTGTACAGGTCGTAATGTATCATATTACTTAATGAGTAGTATTTAATGGGATGCTTCTATGTCTTATCACTACCTTTCCCTCGTTAACAAAAGTTATGTACGACAACAGTATTAACTGTCAATTTTATTTAGAACACTAAGACAAAGTAAACAGCAAGGTTTTATTTCAGTTGGATTGTGGCTGGCAAACGGAATAAAGAATGTACATTTCGTCTTATATGAAGTTTGAAAATTCGGGATATAGGGGACATTAATATGAACCTGGCCTTGAACTCATCAATAGCAAATGCCCATTGTAGATATTCAGGTTACTATAAAAGACTTAGAAACGAAATCAACACACTACCCAAATCAGTTCCAACAATAATGGATTATAACAAGATCATTAATCATTATCATGTAATCAACTATATAAACCGTAATAATTGATCAGTCTCTAAGAAACGTAGATGAAATCTCGATAGAATTACAAATAATGTCTTATTCTATTCATGAACATGTTGTATATTCATTATTTTCTCCCTGTATTTCTCATCTTCCTTTCCTTCAAATATACTTATAGTTGTCATTCTACTACAAAACGTGATACAATTCATTTTCATGAAATTACAATCTCATTACTTCATTCAAACTCATTTATTCAACTAGAAGAAATTATTGAAAAACCGTTAATGTATGAATTAGGCAAAACTTTACTATTTTTATGCGGTTATCACAGAGATGCTGTAATTGTCTCTGATAATCAATTTGTTATGCTTACATTACAAAGTTATGAAAAAAGTAATGGAGCACGTGGTTTTGAAGGAATCTATCAATTTTTTAGTAAAGAAACGATAGATCATCATCATAAAAGTCATGATGAAGAGAATGAAAATAGTCGATTCGATGAACAATTATTTAGAGATCCAGCTGTTAAGGAATTCACAAATACTGAAAGTAAGTACTTATACTGATTAAATTCTTGTTGAGAAAAAGGGTGCTTCGTGATTTTTTAATTCTGAAATGTTAGTTTACATTATAAGTCTAAGTATGGGATGATGCTTCCCAGATATGTGAAAGTATCCACTTCTTCCAGAGTCTCTCCATCAAGTTGAATTGGGTTGGTGCTACCTGTGTTGTATTTAAGAATCTTGCTCTTTGCCTTGTGTATGTTCAAGCCTATTGATGCTGAAGTTGCTGCTACACTGGTTGTCTTTGTTTGCATCTGTTGGTATGTATGTGCTAAGAGAGCTAGATCATCCGCAAAGTCTAAATCATCGAGTTGCATCCTACTTGTCCATTCAACTCCGTGCATCCCCTCAGATCTGGAGGTCATCATGATCCAGTCAACAACTAGGAGGAAGAGAAAAAACGAGAGCAAGCAACCTAGTCTGACTCCGGTCTTCATTGGGAATGCATTTGTCAGTTGTCCTCCATGCACAATTTTGCACTATGTTACGTCGTATGTATGTATTGAAACAAATATACAATCTCCTTGATAATTGCCAATCAGTATACAAACACGTCTGCTCAGCGACTACCAATCCCTCCCAAGGCTGGAATAGAGAAAACAACGATTTATGAGCCAATCAGACGCAATCCAATCTAGTCCAGTTCAGTCCTATTGCATTTCAGCCACACAAAATCAGATCACACTGTAAGTCAATAAGGGATTTTACACTAAAACAAAACAGACGAGATTGAGGCAGTGATTGGGAGGGAACTTGTTTACAACTAATTAACTGTAGTCTGTGGTAAGAGACAATATAATAGTGGCAAATACACTTAACGGGAGTATATGGTAAGAGGAACGTAACAATAATAGAAATGTAATGTTTACTTTACTCACGACCAGAATAAATGAATCAGCCCTCTAAAACACAATTCTGGAAGTTTTACACCTTTCTTTAGTGGTCCGACCTAACACATCACTTAATGAATTGTTGGAAATGACTAATATAAAGTGAATTAGTTGGTTAGCATTGATCAGTCTCTGATATATCATCAAAATCACATACAGATTGTTAGTTACCATCTCATATTTATGCAACTGACAATGTACTATCGTCATTTCGCAAACATCAGTTGATGTAATCAACATAAATGATACTACATAATAAAATCAACTAATGGTCGTAAGTAACTGTTATAATTCAAGTGGAAGAAAGTACGTGTATGAATAAAATGACACTAAATAAATGTATCATTTCCCTGTTTTATTGTAATTAACTTAAACAAAAGCACTAAAACGTGTTAACATACTAACTAATGTAAAATGTATTTCAAGTTATGTACATAAGAATCACTGATTTATTAAATTTCAACTGTAAAACCGTATAAAGTTTTATAAATTAGGAGAACAAGTTCAATTGACATTTCATATGTAAAGTCCAAATCGTCTAGTTACATCCATGTTGTAGAGTATATCCTGAACTAAATTCTTGACTGCTTTGTAAATTGAAAGAGGAAAATCGTAAAACATGGAAAGAATGTAATGTCAATAACATACAGACACAATACATTTGATTCTAGTTAGTTTAAAGATATTCAATTGAATATCAGAAATCTCTGGATTCAAACACTTTTTGATGATAATAAGATGAAAATAATAATAACAATCAATCTGTATTGTAAAATTGGGAGTAGGTAAGTGAGATGATGATACAGAAAAGTATCAATAAATTGGTAGACCACCAATTATTGATTTAGGAAGCATACCCAGCTTGATAATGAATTCGTTGAAATATGAACTGTTGACTGAATGGATTTGTTTAAGTAATTCAATGAGTGTAATCAAATTTTAAAATATCAATTTACACTTTGAAAACATTTTCATTATTTCACTCTTTAAATCGGTCTGCAGTCATAAAGTGTAAATGCAGTTCAAACAGACGCATAGTAAAGTCATAAACTTTTAGACTGATTGTCAATAATCCAATCCTCAAGAGTAGCGTTATTTTCACTAAAGCTTTTTTATAAGCCTTGTTGACTTCAAGTATCTACCATAAAGCCTTATTAAAATATTCTATATTTACCACCTCCAATCATCTAACATCAAATTATAGCACCTACAATTTTAATTCACGCAGACAAATGACATCATTTTAACTTGATCATCAGTAAAGTAATTTTGAGGGCATGATTATTAGATTTACAATTTTAATTTACACTTTATGACTGCAGACCGATTTAAAGAGTGAAATGTTGAAAATTTTTTCAAAGTGTAAATTGATGTTTTAATATTTTATTACACTCATTGAATTACTTAAACAAATCCATTCAGTCAACAGTTCATATTTCAACGAATTCATTATCAAGCTGGGTATGCTTCCTAAATCAATAATTGGTGGTCTACCAATTTATTGATACTTTTCTGTATCATCATCTCACTTACTTACTCCCAATTTTACAATACAGATTGATTGTTATTATTATTTTCATCTTATTATCATCAAAAAGTGTTTGAATCCAGATATTACTGATATTCAATTAAATATCTTTACACTAACTAGAATCAAATGTATTGTGTCTGTAAGTTATTGACATCATATTCTTTCTATGTTTTACGATTTTCCTCTTCCATTTACAAAGCAGTCAAGAATTTAACATATATATATATATATACATATACATATATATGTATATATATATGTATAAATATCCTCGGCTAAGGGAAAGCATTCGACAGAGTTAATAGTAGATCATTATGGAGCCTTTTCGTACCCACGAAAACAATTAATATCATACGAAATTCGTGTGATAGACTATACAGTAAAATCATGCATGGAGGTAGCTCACAGATTCATTCGAAGTGAAAACCGATATTAGACAAGGCTGTTTACTTTCGCCTTACCGCTTTATGCTGGCGGTTGACTGGATTATAAGAACTACAATATCTCAAGGTAAGCTCGGGATGCACTGTACAACATGGATGCAACTAGATGATTTGGAATTTATATATGACCTAGCTCTTTTATCCCACACACACAGTAACAAATGCTGGTAAAGACGGAGTGTGTAGCAGCAGCCTCGGCAGTCAGCAACACGCCTGAATATACACACTTAGGGAAAATAAAAATTTTTGAATACAAAACAAAAATCGAGAAGCTGTGGAAGATGTTGAGACTTTTACATACTCGGGAAGGAAAAAATTTAAAGGCCATTTAGGGAAAACTGGAAATGAAAGCACAATGCGGGGCTGGTTCACTGGCGATTGCTGGTTGACGGCCTACTTTCCACGTGAGGTAATAGGCATTGATATATATATATATATGTACGAAACTACTAAGTTTGATAACAAATCTGTTGTAAAGATACCTTTTAGCCTGATAAACTGCTTTTTAACATCAGAATCATTTTCTTTATGTCTATATCTTTTATACTACTATCAAAATAACTTTTGCCTGATTGATGCTTATCATGCCTTGCCAATGTAGTTATGGAGCTTGGCCAATGTAAATTTCTCTAAGGTTATAGATTAGTTATTACTTAATGTCTAATTTACAAGAAATCTAAAATTAAATTCTACATAAACAGTCATTTCTTTCTAGCTACCAATGTAGAACACATTGAATTCAATTTGCGCTTACTACTTTTTTTAATGTGATGATTTACACGTATTTTCCCTGGGATAACAAGCGTGTACAGAGAATGTCATCATAAAATATGATTGCGTTTATCAATGAAAAAATAATTCATAATTACCATTTATCTTATAATAATGTCTAACTGAGACATCATGTAAATCATGAAAGATACAGTAAGAAGGTAAATCTTGTTACACTACTTACTGTAGTTTAACTATTGATATTTTTAGTAACATTTTGTTTGTTAACAGAAACCAACGCACCTACGTAACCTTACAACATATTAAACTAAACGAATATCCCAATTCGTGTATCCGAAATGTGATTGTTGCAATACTTTGTTTATATTGACTAAGTTAACTGATTTCATAACATCTATAATATATGTAATTAAAAGTTTTCTTATTCAACTTTTTTGTGTCATTACATCAATGAGTCATTGAAATTTACTTAATTTACTGTCAAATTTTGTATCATGAATTGATCTGAATAAGACAACCATTGATCACCTGGAAGAACTAAACAGCTGTTTTGTCCTAGTTCGGGACTTCTCAGCAGTGCGCATCCATGACCCTCTGGCTCCGCGGCAAACGCTTTACAATTGAACCACTGAGTTGGCTCTTTGCGGTTAATATTTCCAATTCAGTCAATTTGCGATAATTAAAGAAGTGACGGATGGAGTTTAAACGTGTCGGGTATGAGGCAGTTACCCACCGATTGCATGGATGAGGTCGCGCAACGTATCGCGAATTGACTAAATTGGAAACATCAACCGTTAAGAGCCGACTCATTGGTCCGATGTTAAAGCGTTCTCAGCGGAGACAAAGGTCTTGGGTTCGATCCCCAAAGAGGTCATCGATGCGTACTGCTGAAGAGTCCCATACTAGGGCGAAACAACTGTCTAGTTCTTCCAAGTGATCAATGGTTGTCTAATTCAGAACAATTCGTGATATCAAAAATGACAGTTAATTATCTCCACAACTCGCCCAATTGTCCATTAATTTAATATTTTCTCATTATTAACAAATGTTCATCATATACTGGTTTACTTCTGATGTTAACAGAACATTCTATGACATATGGATACATAATTGAAATATTTCATTCTGTAATATAACTTTATTCACTTGTATGTTACATTCTGTCAATGTCAAATGTCAACTTAACTTTCTCTTTTAAGTATATTCAAACTTGTGTAAAAATTTTTTTTATTGAAAAATATTACAAGTTGTATTGAACTAAATGTAATCAAGTGAATTCATCTTACACTGTTGAAATGTTTAATGTTGATATTTTCAGAATTCAAATATTCATAATGAAAGAATTGATTAACTTATTCAGAAATGTTAACAGTTAGCTTATGCTTTTGTAGAATAAGTTGACACAAGTATTCATTCTTGAAATGAGAAAATACAAAAAAAAAAGCATTTTTTTTTATCATTTTCAATTTTACTTTTAAGAAAAGTAGTTTACACTTGATAACACTTTTATGAGAACGCGAACAGAGCAGAGTTTTATACCTGTGTATTTCAGTTTTTTACATAATGAACTAACATAAGTTAGATAGTCATCACATAAGGAAATGGTAGTTCATTAGTTATTGAGTCGTTGAATATCAGACAGGATAACGTGAGATTAACTATTGACTTTAATAGTTGTCGGTTATTGTGATAATTGTTTTAGTTTTTGATATATAGTCGGATTTAAGTGATGATGTCTATTGCAATTTTAGAGTATCATAAAGATCATTATATTGGAAGTTTATGCCAAAAACAGACTTGAGTTGGACATAAAATAGTCACTGTCATGTGATATAAGTTGACAATCTTCGAGTATCGTAAAATAATTCATCATATGTTCATTAGTGAGTAACGTGTTATAGTGAGATAAAAATACTTAGTTTCCAATGAATTTTATCTACACTTAATCATGAATGTAAACTATAAATCTAAACACATGCACGTATCTTCACTGTATTCTAAATCTGTATTTATGGTGTCTCCTGTCAATTTTACAACAACCTATTCCAAACCCCCCTTGTTAAATAAAACCCTTGGTGATTACAATTATTATTCTTAATTTACTCTTTCTGCAATTATTCCCTTAACCATTTTTGTATAAAGTCATGAATTTTGATAGAGATTATCCTCAGGAAAGAATTTTCACTGGAAAAGTCACTGAAAGGCTAGAAGCACTAGATAATGTAATCTTGCTATAGTACTTCTCTTCAACAGCATACTATATAAAATCTACTGAATAGTGAAAAGTACATTCACTGTCACCATGATCAGATACATCTATATTCATGTTAGTTGACAGATTTCTCAAAAAGCTTCAATAATTCACTTGAACTCATAGGTTGTGACAACAAAAATCTATCAGTAATTTGACAAACAAATGTCAACCACCTCAGTATGTATCTGTTGGTCTAATGCCTCATGTAATGCAGTCACATGGCGCCTACGACTACCAAGTTTATTATAGAATTTATGAGCATCATCCCTCTCGGTTTATCACAGAATAAACAAAGACAAAGTAAATGTAAATACACACGTTTAGTCGTCATTAATATAGCATCTTACAAAATATACAGAAACTCAACTAATTAGTCCTCCAAAAATAGTGGAAACCTTAAGGACTGATATAAATAAGCCGAAACTTTATAGTTAAAATGTATTCGGATTGAAGTTGATCAGTCTATGTTATCATATGTGCATTTTGAACGGATTGCTTTGATATAGTAATATTTCACAAAATTTGTCTGATTAGGATTGAGGCTGGTATGTGGAATCTAAGATGCGCGTTTCGTCCTATTTTGGAAAATTTGGCTGGATGTAGCTACATCCAGGTGTTGATGTTCAAACTACTCCTTGAACTCAGAGGCTTATCAACTTTAGTCCATATCATATCAGCGAGAAGATCCAAATACATTCTAACTATATATAAATGTCGGTTGTACAAATGTAGCCGTCTGGACTCAGTAACTTAGTGGTCAACGTAATGGCGTTTGGCTCAAAATGGACTGAATTCGAATCCCGGCGTAAACAACACTGAGATGCCGATATATCCAACTGACGAAACATGAGCCTTGGATTTCACTTCATAGTCACATACAAACTGAAGAAGTGAAATTTTCATTTGTTAACATTCCTCTTTTCTACTTTGCCTTTAAAATAACTTCGCGTTTAGTTGATTTGAGGTACTTTTATGGAGACTGGCATTTAATTATATTGTTTGCCTTTGTTGCAGATTAATGAAAGTTATATTAAGTAGATATGATTGGTAGTGTTTGAATATATTGGTTTCCAGTGAGCTATCTCTAGAAGAATCGACAGTTCATTGAGCTACAGAAAGTCATAGATTACACATACCTTATCTTCATTTGTATATTTGCTCATTGTTATCTTTTCCACTACCAGATTGGAGCCATTCTAGCATCTTTTGCTAATCTTCTAATTTCTGATTCATTACGCGTACACCTTCTTTTGCCAACTTACCTTTATTACAACTTTAAACGATGTTTTGTTACAGACTGATTCTATGAAGTAGTGTTCTTCACACTGCTAAATATTCGATGTGGACGTTTAACTGATTCTTAATATGAAAATATACCTACATTTTTTGTACTTTGTTGTTACGTACCTTTGATATTCTGTTTAACTACTGTCACTTTTATTGATTCCATTACCAACTGCCTACAATCATTTACTGGTACTGGTTTTATGCACAAATATAAAACTATGTGTATCAGCGTTGTGACATGATTAATGGCTAATTGAAACGAAAACCATCGTTCCAATTAATTCGTTGTTCGTTGATGAATTCGTTGGAGTATTTAATGTGATTAAATACAAATGACACATTCGAAACAACGTGAAGTGCATAATTTGAATGTGACTACTCTAGATACAATTATAAAATATCCTTTGCAAAAATATTAAATGTTGAATGCCTTAATTGAACATTCCATCTCATGTTGTTCATCATGGATTATTTTCATGATTCAGTTTTAACAAATTCATTTTTATCATCTGAAAAAACTATCAGTGTCTAGCTATAAATTAAAGTCAAATAGAAAAACCAAACACTTATTCGTTACCTAAGATTATTACATCATAGGTGATTACTAATAAGTTTGTATTGTCATTTCATCTTTTACAAAATGAAATTCTTTCTCAATCACCATACTATTTGTTCCATTCAAAAATGTGAATAATGCATGCATGACATCATCTATAGAATATTTTGAATTCAACATATTTCACTGCATTCTCATCAGCTACCCACACGTTATTGATTTTTAGATAACTTAAATTGTGAATACACGCTGATTATGTTAATTGAATCGTTAATCAGATCATGTTAGATAGTCTAGGTAGGGGAACCGTTTAGAGGTTGAATTTAGAGTATTTATAAATAAATTAACTGAATATTCTAGAGTTTAATTACGTAACATGATATAAATATTCAATTAATAATTCAATAAATGACGTAAGAACTAGAGTTCTATTGAATAGTTGAAAGGATTTAATTATTTAATAATGAATACGCTATTGTTGTGAATATGTAAAGAAAAAGAATAAGATAGTAAAGTAAGAGTATAACTTACTAACTTCCTATTACCTACAGTTGAAGGAGGAAACTGGGACACATGACGTTTTGTATTTTCTTCAACTATCCTAAAGAAATCACAATCTAGTGATAAATTATAACTCTTGTTATAGTGGTATAAATTAAATCTCATAAACTTAGTGCTTTGTATTTTAAACAAAGTAAATACACTGTATTATTTAATATTGTGAACAGTAGTAAACACTAGTGATCAAATCATTTTCACAACATAATCAACATGTATGTCAATAGCATCAGTTATCTAAAAATCAATAACATGTATGTAGCTGATGAGAATGTAATGAAATATGTTGAATTCAAACTATTCTGTAAATGTTGTCGTTCTTGAATTATTCAAAATTTTAAACGGAACAAAATGTATCTTCCATGCATTTTGATTCTTAATGAATGTGTCAATTAGGTAACTTGATCAAAGGACATCAACGCCGATAAAAGTATACTTCATTAGAGTATTGAATATTCATTTCATACATGTTTTTGATGACATTGGAAAATGGAGTAGTTTACCAACTAATAGATTATATCGATTAGAATTGAATTTTAAACAGTATCTGTCACAATAAACTTTAAATGAAGGCAAAGGAGGTACCCAATTGGACAAATATAAGTTACTTCATCCATCTCTGTGATAAGGATTCTGTTGAAATTTCTCACCACTCTGAAAAAAGTTTGTACAAAATTCTTCTTGTTATCCGTTGTTGTGTATTTACATTAACCTGATATTCAATGTTTCCATATGTTCGGAACATCTACTATTGTACTTTACTATAATAGTTGTTACTATATTCAAAAACCTGTGCCAGCATTCATTTAATTTCATTTTTAAACGTTATTTTGATAATGGTTATGAAGTAGAGTTTATTCTTAGTTATCACATCAACTAGGCGTAATGGTGTTAAACAAACTACAAACAAAACCACATGAAAATGAATTTAGTTAACAATGCACCCTGCTGACCACAACACGATTTCTTTGTTTTTGTTGTTTTTCATGTTTCAAATTCAACTACAGCGTATTCACTGTTGTTTGTTGCTTGTCAAATGCCTAATATAAACTACTTTCGACCAAATGTGCTGGACTATATCTAAACTCTGTATGAAGGTTTGTAATGGAAGAAAGAAATACATATATACCTGGTGTTAACGTGTAGTTACGTAAAAGTTAACGTGAATTACTTCGACTGAATTTTTACCTACAGTCAGTTTAAATAGAGAATGATGAAATATTCCGAAATAGATTTTTTTTCCTTGAAGCTATTTATAGCGTATATTTTGTAAGAACCAGTATGTTTTTTGTATATTGAGGACAGGTCTGCTTCTTCACCTAGATTAGCTATAGGGAGTGAAGTAATTGAATGCGGTGACCACTTCACATGTCTCGTAAGTTTCATCGTCCCTGTTGGGTCGGTGTCTAACGAAATCTCAGCACGGATTAAGAAAGCCCGACTGGCATTCGCCAATTTACGCATATTGTGGCGAAGGTGAGATATCCATCTTTCAACGGGAGGCCAGGTGTACGACGCAGCAGTCCACGCCGTTTTAAAATATGGCTGAGAAACGTGGGTTATTAAAACCCAATATATCAGTCGACTTTAGGTATTTGACCATAGAAATCTTCGTACCATCGCCCCTATATTACGGAACAGTTGGATAAGTAATAATAAGGGTAGACAAAAGGTTCTTGCGAAATATGATAAATCAGTCGAAGAGGTCATTAACCTTCACCGACTGAGATGGTTGCGACATGTAGTTCGCATGCTCGTCGCTCGATGTAGGCTAGGGTTTAAATAGGATGAAAGAATGGTAGGAGTGCACAAACCAAAACATGGCATCAGTCCACGAAGTCCTTGACTGTTACTCTAATCCATGTTGGTAGATACAGATTATCTGGTTACGGTCCGCGTGATAGTCACAATAAATGGCTGGAGACACTAGGTGACAAGGCTCAGAATTGGTTACAATGGCACAAATATATTCACTTTTCACCTTCATCTGGATCTCAAATCCTATTATTCTTCTCACCACACTTTTACTTCACTCTCCCATCTTATATCCTGTTATTGTGTTACCTCTGTAATCTCGTACTATTAATGTGGTATGGCAACTTGAACTTATCAGCGTATATGTCCGGTTGTACGTTGTTAATGAATGAATGAATATTGAAGAAATATACTTTATCAACCATTTTTCCTAAAGATTGTTGAATTAAACTAAACCTCAAACTTTAGCCATAAGTAAATATTCCGATAAATTGATCTAACTTAATGTACTTTGTAATTACTGAAGAATTATTCAGAACAATATGTTGTATCATTTATATTCCTATATGTTTACTCATTTCCAGTATTCGTTTAGTGCAGAGTAATATTTCACAGGTATACTACTTGAGTGTTATAGAAACTGTGAAATTTGAACTCGATATCAAAAATTTACCTAAATTAAGATATTATTGAAAATTACGAATGAACTAGATAGCTGTTTCAGCTTAATGTAGGACTCATGAAAACTAGACACGCTTTCCCACTAGCGACAATGTTCATGACATTAAAGGTTGGCTTTGAAGGCTTAATCTTTAAACAACTGGGTGAGCATTCAGTGATTACTATCAGTAACTTTAGTCAGTTCACTACATATTGTCAGCCAGAATGCCAAACCCATGTTAGTTCATGATGTCAACTTTTAGTCTACTTACTAAAATCTAAATTATAAACGAATTGAACTTACTAGTAATTAATCATCTGGTGTATGCTGAAATTGAATAATGTGCTTTAAGAAATTTACTTTAGTGCCAACGAAACGGAAGCTTTAAATTCATAATATAGTAAAGACTTATAATGAATCCCGTTTATTTATTCAATTCAATTTATAATGCCAACCAGAGTTCAAAATAACGTTTCCAGATATTATATTAACATAAATAATTAATTGTACGGTTATGAAGTCTATCGAAAAATATAATCAGTACACTGCTGAAAACATCTTATGTAATAGATTGACAAGATCACTTTATGAAGATTTGTTGTTGGTTTTTTAACATTTGCTACTCATAAAACTAATAATCTAGACTAACAAGTTCGATAAATTACATAAATATCTACATAATCGTTTGGAGTGAAGTATGCAATTCCTTCATTGAGAAACTTTTCTAAAGAGTAGAAAAACAGATTAATACGGCACAGAAAATAAAACAACTTACACTATTACAGTCACCTATTTTCATTGATTTTAACCATTCAGTATAGAATCGAATTACTTATTCGTCTCAAACTGATAATATAAAACCAAATTCCATGGGTGAATTGTTGAAAAACCTGTAAATGTCAACTGTTGAAACTACTTCCAATCATTATGTCATATAACATAGCTTGTTTAGATTTTACCTATATTCTTATAGTTTAATAAATTATAACCTAAATATTCAATAGAATAATATCACAATATAACTGAATGTCTATTTATCTTTGCTACTTTTTCTTGACAAGATGATGCAACAATTAAAAATCAATCTATTCAACATATAAAACACATCTGGATGAATCCACTAGAACCACATGGAACAATTAAATCCCCGAATTATCCATTAATTTATCCAAAAAACAGTAAACTTTTATACATTATAAATATACCTAATGGAAAATTGCTTCGATTGAAATTTTTAGATATACAATTAGGAAAGAATATACCAAGTACTAAGTGAGTTATTTCACCTTTATCATATATCTTGTTATCCAATATTATTGTGGATTAACCACCGCCTAGAAGTAATAATAAATTCACTAATAGTAGCAATGAAAATTCCAAGAACCAGTGTATGATAGTTATCAATAAATTCTGACCAGAATGAATACTTACACCATTTTGTTTTTTCTATGTAATCTATACTCCAAAGTTGAAAAACATAACATAATTAGACATTTAAATCATTATAAACAACTTATATTAAAAACATGAATATTTTGTCTACAATCCAAGTTATATAATGAGTATGTATTACAGAGAGGATGTTTTACAGAACGGAAAGCATGTTTAGTTTTCTAAGGTATTTGAGAATGCTTCAGTTACCTTAACAATTAAAAACAAAAAAATCATGAATTACATAAATATGGAATACCAATTATATTACATTGACAGAAATAAGATTCACTACTGATGAATCATATTTGCCATACGGTCATAGTATTCATTGTTCTACAGCCTACAAATCAAGTCGAATCAGTATGAATGAGTAAGAGTAATAGACGAAAGATGGAAATCTCCCCTAAATTTTGATTTCGTGATAGAGGTTAAACACAGCAACCCAGTACACTGATGAGGACTTTACAAACATGAACAACCAAACAATTTCATTTTCTGAAAATTTCGGAAGTAAGAAACTGAAAAAAGGAATCAGTGTTTTTACAGTGATTATTCACTAAGAAGTAAAACACTTTTATTTCATTCTTAGGACTGATGAAATTTTATAGAATGGGCTTTCCTGGCCACAAGTTTGCATGGCATAATGTCCCGTATTAAAATGACTAAATATTAAGTGCTGAAAGGCAGGATGGTTTGTTTAATCTACGTTTGATGATAGTTGATAGCAAGGTATATTTCACAGGTGAGTGATCTAATGTACTCTAAACATCGTCGATTATTATTCACTGGTTAGAGTATGTATTTGTCGACACCTAAAAGAGAGATAGTTGGCAACCAGAATACTTCATATTTAGTAACTGTAAAATTTAGTTAAGGAGATTTAACAAGCCAGGGAACTTTGTCTGCCATAGATTACTATAATTTTTCTTTACCGGTTTAATTTAACATTAGTTGATATTAAGTAAACCTAACACAGAGTTCTAATGCGAAAAACTTTTATTGTAGCTGCGAAATATTCAAAATATTAGCCTATATAGAAGCTGTGTTTAATTAAAAATGGGTTTACACAGCATACGAAGTCATTACAAGTATAAGAGTGCAAGTATCTTGAAATTTTAGGTTAGTTTTATTTGGATCCTTAATGAGTATTTTTCTTACCAATCTACTTGTATATTCGGTAATATTATGTAACTAATTATTACTATTCATAGAGGTTATAGTTTGTTAATTCCAATGAACTACCTTTGATTAGACTATTCTCAAAGCAGACAACAATAACAAAGTAGATTGCCTCTTCATTTTGTGAAAATGTTTACAATGGATTCTATACTCAGTTGTATTTGTCACATGATTTAGTGTCTCAGTATCACTAAACTTATCAGAAGTATCAGTATACCCGATAACTGAGACTAGGAAAATGGAACTTCGTTGACTGTAACAATTTAGATGTATTATATAAGTTGTATTGTGACTGGCAAGTGGAATCGAGGACGCGCGTTTCGTCCTATTTCGGAATCATCGGCTAGATGTACGTGAATCCCAATTTTGATGTTCACAGTGGGATTCGAACTCAGTCCGTTTCGTGTAGAACGCCACCGCGTTCACCACTAGACTACTGAGTCCAGAGAGTCACGCTTATGCAACGGGCACATTCGTATTAGGATAAACTTGTATATTCCCGTTGATTTGTTATATCGCTATATCGAGGCAATCCGCTCAGGATGCACATATAGCAACAATGACTGACCAGCTTCAGTCTATAACAAATCAACGGGAATATAGAAGTTTATCCTAATTGAGATGTATATTATTCACACGTAATCACTGTTAAACTGATTTCCAATAAAACCGTGAAAATGAATAAATTTACAAAATCCTAGTAACATTGAGATTAATTAATAATACTGGTAGACAAAGTCACTGATTACTAGTTTGAACTATGTCAAAATAGTGCTTACAGGTCTAAATGATTCTCAGTGGTTCACATTTATTTAACCTTTAATTAAGTCCTAAATATTGTCACGTTATTTATCATTTTTTGATTTCATTTCTTCTTTATCAGTTAGATTTATCATTATTACTTTGTATTTTTTAAATTCAATTTAGATGTACACAACATATTGGAGATAGAATAGAAATTTATGAACAGAATTATTTAAATACCGCGCCAAAATTAATTTTGTGCGGAACATCTATATTGAAAGATCAATTAATATTCAATAGTCAATTTGAAGTGAATCATGTGTTTATTTATTTTATTACTGATCATATAACAGTTAAAAATGAACATGGTTTCATTATGTCATATGAATATTCCAATGTAAATAGTGTCATATCAAACAAAAACAATCTAATTGATAATAATAAATTTACTCATGTTCATAAAGATTTATCCGATGAATTAATTAATGTTAAGTATGTTGATAAAGGTAAGTAATTGGTTCATTTAAGAGAGCTATTAAATTTAAGTTAACTTGTTTATTTTTTCAATGTTACAAAGTAATCATAGATTAGTAAGTATATTTTCATGTAGTTTTGATGAAAATAATTAAAGTTGTCACAATTGATACTATCCTATAGAGAACTAGTCAAATAGCAGTATTGTTAATTAATAGATATTGTTTAAAGTTAAGGATTGAAATGTAGATTAATACGATTCGATATGATATAAAATCCATGTGATTTCATGTTGATGATGAAGTAATTTGATGTAAGCCGAGTAAATATCTACATGCTGTGATACTCATAGTGTAAATCACCTTCTCTGTGTATATTTACACAGACTGATTACTAACTAGTAATAAATGCTACACTAATTTAGCTTTCAGTAGTGAAACTCCAGTGTAGCCACTAATCTAAGTAAATTGATACCCAACTATGTATATGTATTAGGCAGGAGGTGGCAATCAATTAATCAAAATATTTTCTTCAAGCATTTCTCTACTCTCCTTCTAAACATTAAGTCAGGTTTCAGTCTGGTTATGAGCACCTAGTTATCTCATAACAGTTGTCATCACGTAAATTTCTTATTGGTCAAATATGGTACTAAATGTTGCAGTATAAATTTACAATCTTTAATCCTTCTCAGTAGTCTACTTGCGATTTATTACTTCTCTACATTTCACAATCAGGTTAACTTGGCTCTTTTATGAAGTAAATTAAACTAAACCCTAAAACATAGAAAGTGTAATTTTCCACTAATTATAATCCACCCACGCCTCAATAAATGCATTATATTCTGTCAATTGGTACTGATGATTGATTATCTTTAATTTAAGAAAAACAATTTAAGAAAACAATTCGCTGTAAAGTTGACAATTATTGCAACTATTCAGAGAACTCGTACTTACGACAAAGCTTAGTTTAACCATAACTATCAAGTAATATGAAGACTGTTGAGTGTTCATTATGTATTTACTGTATAACTTGTTTATAGTACACATTCATGCCTTTAAACACTATCGAAACAGAAGTTTCAAGTTATATAACGACTATGATTTATTCAGACTACTTGTATACCTATTTTACTACCACATACATTTTACCCTTCTTTATTGCATAGCTACTAGAAATTACTTATGATTTCATTTCTTCAATAAGTACTTTGTAAAACTCCTCAAAAACGATTCAATAGAAACTAAGTCTAAACCATTAAATAGATTACATTCGAAAATATTTTTTAAACTCTTTTTTTTTTACTTTTAACATCAATAAACATTGTCATTAGATACGGTTGTATAACTTTTAATCTCCTCTTACCGATCAGTACTCTGATCACATAGTTTACCTTCTCAGAATTCATGTTTAATTTTCAGCTATAATTGTGTACTAGAAAATAATACGATATAAAGAAGTCATGCAAAAGATGTTTGTTTATTGATTAGTCTTATCAACAATGAGAATCAGCGTTTATATTTAAGAATGAAAAACCCTACCTACTTCATTTGACATCTGATGTTTATCAGATAAGCGGAAGTAAATATTTGGTTTTCGTGCCGATATAACAACGTATCTAAAATAGACTCACTTCTGAGTTTTCCCTCCCTAAAAATCGAATACTCTGAGTAGTTATTGTATTCTTTTTATTAGATTTTTATTAATTAGAATAAAACATACTAAGCAACAAAATGTCGCAATATGGGTAAAGAAGCTTCTGTTTAAATTTTTAGAGTATTTCAATAAAATAACTGTAACCGATATTGTTGTATTCAGTAATATTGTTTATTTGATATGTTAAAGCTCTAAATAAAATAGCTTTTATATGAATATGCGAGAGTATATTTGTGATGGGTCGGATTATATCCTCGTTGATATGAAGAATTGTGTTATATCTCGTACTTGATAACTTGACTAACCGCAAAGCAATCTTAGCACTTGAACGCCTTGAACCCTCTCATTCGTAAAATCAGAAGACAGAAGACAAAAAAAACAGGAAACTTTATTCCAGTAAAATAGGAAGTGAGTCATGTACAAAATATTCGTATATTTATAGATTTCTGAAACAAATAAATCAGTATTATGATCCATCCAATCCGAATTAAGAAGTCTCGAATGCTATTCAACCGGAACGCTCCACATCGCGATTCTAGAAGGTTCTATCGAACAGTGATTGGACGAAATGTCTTCGGCTCCTTCAAGGGTTCTGGAGGATTCGTTGAAGTTTCTGGGAGCCATCCCAACTCCTCCCCTCTTCAAGGTTCTGTATGTATGATTTTCTATTTGGTTCAACTTGCGACTTTGTTACCGTGTTCCGCTTTCGGTCCATTACATTGTAGTTGTTTAGTGTTTTAGTGAATAATACTTTAGCGTTTGAAGCTACAGGTACCTAGTTTGATTCTGGGTGCTAACATTAAGTTTATAACATAGTTACACTTAGCCGATGAAACTAAAACCAGGACGTAATAAATGTGTTTAGATACGCTTATGTGTACACCAACCAGCACAACATTAAAATGTAATTTTAACAGTCAGTAGTGTAGATAGGTTCTTAGTAAAATGGTACTGTTTTACAATTGAATATATTCTCAGTGTTCTTTATTAAAAGTAACGGGAAGTAAAACAATACGATTTGCCTCTGTTTTACTTAAATGAGTTAAAAATTTTTGATATTGGAATCCGTACGACTATATATTAATCTGGCTGGCTGATAGTCATGAGACCTGGTGTTCGTCGCCTAGATCAATGACTGAGTAATACGGGTACTCTGCTAAGGAGTCCTATAGCAATATGAAACAAGCGCCCAGTGCATAAGTATTTCCAGTGGTCGTAAGCTTAACGTAAATCAGCGATGTGAATTTAGATATTCAACATTACTGACAGTTCTGCTAGCTGTGACCATCTGCATACCATAAGAACTAATTAACTGCAAGTTAATATTATGATAAGTAATACACTAATAACTCTACATATTGCGGAATATAGAAAGTGAGTGAAGATGTAGAAGGAGTTCCTGCTTATGTGACTTAGTGATGAATGGATGCTGTTGAAAAGACTTCGATAAACATGTAATATTACATCCACATATGAATATTTGTTATGTTAATAAAACATGAATAGTGAAAAAGACAGTTTCACATATTGTCATAATAAGCAAAGATAGTTATACACACGATTCGCAGAACTATGATCTTTTTAGGAGATCAGGAGTAAAGACTAAAAATGTCAAGTCGGTTCGCTGTTTATTGATCGTAGGATACATGCAAAAAGTATCAAGCTATGTATTTATCATAATAATTGTTTCCAAGTTCTTACCGTATTCAATCGATCAAACTCTTGTTATTAATAATGTCAAATGTTGGAAATATGAGTCAAAATTCTCTGAAGCTGTAGTTTATATTTTTTTCTATCGTCTAATTTGAGTGCATAAAACAATATCCAACTACTTGGAATTTGATCTAAACAATTGAAACAACTAAATTGTTGAATGTATTAGTTCAGGATCATGATATCTGTCAGCACAGAATGTGAATTATTTTGGAAGATATCAACGTAAATCTAGAAATGTTCTACTCATGTTAAGCTGATCCATTTTAATGAATCAACCACAAACCAAACAGTCTGTTAGTTTATAACCAGTTAATCAATCAGAAGCATATAGAATAAGGTGAAAACCTGTGAAATCTTAGGAAAAATATAATTACTGTAACCAGTTATCAAATACTTTGCCAGTATAAATGAATTACTGAATGAATATGCTATTCTGTTTAGAAATTGAATAAGTCCTTTTAGTTCGTATTTTTTGAAGCAAAATTAATAAGTCTGTCTATTCACTAAACCATAATTATTTTTTAATCTACAAAATGTACAGTACACCACTAAAAGTTACGCATCCCTTATTAAAATGTTTAATCTACTTTAAAGCTCCTGTTTTTCTTCAGTAAATTATTCTCATAAATTGTAACCAAGTAGTTATTTTTTTGTTTCTTAAATTCCACCAAAACCTTGAATAGTTTCATGTTTACATGTATATAGCAAACTGAATGAAATGAATTATCACTGAAGACAATAAGTCATCATCATCATCATCATCATCAGCAGCAGCAGCAATGTAGACCAGGTCACAAACGCCTGTAGGTTCAAGTTGCCATACCACACTAGCACTACGAGATTATTGAGATAACGTATAGACAGAATACAAGAGAGAAAAGTAAGTAAAGATGTCCAGAAAATAACAATAGGATTCAAGATTTAGATGAGGTTAAAGAGTGAATACACTTGCGCCACTGTGACCGATTCTGAGCCATATCGCCTAGTGTCTCCAGCCATTTGCTGCGATCATCACGCTGACCCCAACCAGGTAGTCTACATCTACCTACATGGCTTAGACCAGTAGTCAAGGATTTCATGGACTGATGCCATGTTTTGGTTTGGCCGCCCCTAACCCTCTTCCATCCTACTTCAGCCCTAGCTAACATGGCGCGACGGGGTAGACGGTGGTCGGGCATGCTCAATACATGTCCCAGCTATCTCAGTCGATGAAGGTTAATGACCTCTTCGACTGACTTACCGTGTTTCCCAAGAACCTTTTGTCTAACCTCACTATTACTAATCCGGTTATTCCATGGTATACGAGCGATGTTCCGAAGATTCCTATGGTCAAATATCTGGAGTCGACGCATATCTTGAGTTTTCATGGCCCACGTTTCGCAGTCATATGTTAAAATGGCGCGGATTGCTGCGCAGTACACCCGGCCTTTCGTTGAGACAATAAGTAGCCATAATCCTAATCAAACACCATAAATAACTCATTTAAATTTCTTACTACTAACTAAAGTGAATCGGAAGACAGTTAAAGACGATGAAGGGGGGGAGGTGGTTTTCATGTGTGTGTTGTAATATTAAGTCACTTTTATTCATAATTCGATTGGCTTACCTCAATAATTTCATCGTTTATGTGAAGTAGAATTGGTAAAGTCAATCAGACATTATCTGAGCAGATAAAGCATAAATGATAACGCTGAACTACAATAGTCTTTAATTCAATTTGAAATTTGGTTTGTTAAAATTATTGTTAAGTGATAAGAAGTATTTAACTATGAAAAAAACAGTACATAATTTGTATCACTTAGTTTTCTTCTTTCATTACCATAAAACTGTGTGTAATAAACAAGGTGATCTTGAGTTATGTTAAAGGTAGTTGATCATTTGTTAATTACTCGCTGGTTATTCACACCATGAAAGCATACTTCTCGAGAAGTGAAAATGACACCAAGGTTAAAATGTTTCAGATGAAGATAAAGCATGATAATAGGGTGTAAGTGTATGAGGGAATGTGTAGTTAGCTACTTTTTAACAGATAGGTTGTACCTCCTTATTTTGCTATGGGAAGGAAAAGCTGAATAACATGGCAAATAGGTGAAGGAAATGTTTCACTAATATCACACACATCAGTATGACTTCAGATTTGGACCTTACGTACACCGGTTTTAGTTGAACTACTATCCATTTGACCTTCATGATATGGTATGACCTAAAAAAAGGGGTGCTTTAGCCGATATAGTCGATTGGCTGATTGCAGTGGAATTCATTTATAGTAACTTCACCATCAATTAACTCTGAAAGTCCTGTTAAAATCTTTAAGCCACTTATGTTGTAACTATGTGAATATTGTAATAAATGATCTTACTTTAAATTCATTTTAACAGAGTAATCCTTGTTATTGTCAAAATCCTTTAATACACTTTAGCAAAAGTTCTACAACCTATGGTGGTAATAAATACCATGCGATTCAAACAGTGGTGTAACAATAGTTAGCATAGTTTTCCTTTAATACTCTATACATAATTTTAATAGTTTAATTGAGATGATTATTTTTGTTGAGATTGGTTATTTATTTGATTGAATATGTCACAGATTGATGTTGGCAGGGTACCATTAAACACCATGGAGCACTGGCAGCTGTTTCGTCCAAGTGTGGAACTCCTCAGCAGTAAGCACCCTATATTCTGCACTATGGCCTTCAGGTTGATGCCGAACGTCTAACCATCTGCACCACCGGGTCGGCATCCAGTGGTAGAATCCCCTCTCCCAATTGAACTGCAATAATAAGCTCACTAGTGGCAAACTCCAGAATGTTCCTGAAGCTCTAGTGAGAAGTCGTGAATGGTGGAGTTCAGACTTGTCGCGAGTGAGACAGCTATCACGAATGACAATGGATAATCGTAGCGCTATATATCACAAATTGATGGAAGTGGGAATTCTACGATTGGATACTAGCCCAGTGGTGTAGAGTGTTAGACGTTCACCGTCAATTTGAAGCCCCTGGTGAGGAATCTGGGTTGCTCACTGCTGAGGAGTTCCACACTAGAACGAAACAGCTGTCCAATGCTCCCTAGTTTTCAATAATACCCTGCCAACATATTTTTTACATCTGAAATTAGTCAAAAATATCTACTATTTAAAGAAGTATTAATTAAGATAAACAATATACAGTTGATGTATATAAACAAATAAAGCAAATGTTAATTAGTGAAGTTACTGAAATTATTTCAGACATCATTAATTACAATTTAAGTAGTTTTATGTTTCTATTTAATTCTTAAATATAAAAAATTAAATCATAATTAATTGAATCAATTTGTATGGGTTTTTTTCCATACAAATGAAATGATATGAATATAAGTTGGATTGTGACTGGAAAGTGGAATCCAAAACGTGCGTTTCGTATGAATTTCACTGTGAAGTTAAAACAATTGAAATTTATTCAGTTATTAAACGAAAGGCATAAATTGAATGTTTAATAGGACTTTATTTGATAAGTATAAGTGTAGGTAAGTAAAATGTCTATACAATCTGATGTATGAAGAGAGACTAAAGTAAATCAAGACATATTCATTAATTCAACTACAAGTTAATGAAATACGTTGAAGCGTTATTTTTCTTTATGTCTAGTGGTAATTTCCGCCCCCCCCTCACCCCACCTCCACTCTTTTTTTGTTACTATCTAAAAGTCTATTCTATTTCATTGACTTATATATACAGGAATAAACTTTAATTTTATGTAGAATAACGGTAGAAATCAATGTTCTAGTTAAATTTTGTTTGTTTGTTGACTAAGATACAAATTATCTTGAGCAAGTTTTGCTTAGATGTTAATACTTCTTTCTTACAATGAACATATTCCATTCGTATACAAAGGACCATCTGCTTAGAAAATATAAAGTTAGGGTTAGCAAAGAGTAGAAAGATAAATATAAATTTCAACTTTCTGGCGGAAAAAACACCTTAAAAGCATTCTAGTAAATTACTCAGCTGTAATGATGTTCACCTGGATTATGCTTCACTTAACCACTCTACAAAAAATCACATTAATGAGGCCGAGATATCAGTTTCTTTGTGTACGAGAAAAACTCTCCAGTAATGCCTCCTATGTGACAATATTCTTTCCCTTCAATATACATATACCCTTATTGGATAACAAACTTGTGTAACCTACTTATTTTAGATTCAGATGATACTACTATCACTTCTATGATATTCTATCAGAAAACCTATTTAAATATCACTGTCACAATATTATCAATTAATTGTACTATATTAACTTTTCAGTAGAATTACAAATAACTGTTGTCATCAACAATGCCATAGAGAGGGAGTAACGTCATGTAGTTAATTTATTTTGCCACTGAAGTCGTCATGCTTAGACGTAACTTTTAGGAATCTTAATCACTTTGAAGACGATAAAATAAAACATTACTTCACTGAGCTTTTTATATCGGATGAACCTTCTAGTTTTTGGTTTGTGTTCATATTATGACCGACATAGCAGACTGACGACCGCTGATGACATACTAACTATGTATATGTGTCCTCACCCATAATGAACTGATATTAAAATGTAAAATAACTGCTCAGAAAGATGAGCGGTTATATGCAATAAAGTTACGTATACACATTTGTTTACATTTTCAACTAGTAACAATCTTATGTTAAATATCATTCTCTAACTAATGATGTTGAAACCGAAATGGTGGAGTAACTTAGGTTCTGTCATACCGGAATTGTCTCGAATTCGCTTAAATCAGTGTGATACATTAGTTATAAGTATAGTTAAGTATCTAGTGTATTTAAAACATTATTCGTTACCATAGCCCAGATCTATAAATGAATTATATTTTCTTCTATATTTGATTTACCTATGCATAAAAGCAACTCTTCATATGTACCATCTTAACATAAATACCTAATCGCTTGGCCTATAGCTAAATCATAAACAAATGATGCATACTCCATAATCAATATGGTGCATATAAATGCACTTATTGATGACTGAAAAAAAGTAGAATAAAATAATGTCAGCTAACCATCTAGTCTTGGTCGATTCGGTCACATGGATGAAGTTGTCATTGTTTAATTTTAATATATTTTTTGTCACTTGGTAAAGCCTTTTGATATTTACATGCAGCAAACTAATAAAGTAATATGGTACATGATTTACATTTGATATTCGATTTTGCAGTGTATTAACATTAACTTGTGTATTCATATACATGAATCCACTTTGTTGTTCTCTTACTGATGATTCAACATGTCCTTATAAGTGGTCAATAATCCATATGAACATTTCTAATATTTCAGAATAATAAAACATTGCTTCATGTAGTGTTTTAGATTTAACATTCTTGATATTGTTGGTTAAAATAACTGATGAATTACAAAGAATTCTAAAACAACACGGAATTCAAACTTTATACAAAAATACCAACACCATTCGAAGTGCATTGGTTAAAATAAAGGACAAGATCCCTTTCACCTCAACACAGAATTGTGTTTATAGGCTAGGTTGTGTTGATTGTGATGTTTTCTATATTAGAGAATCTTCATGAGAAATCAAAACTCATGCCAAAGAACATGAAAGCTACACTAAACGACCTCCTAATAATCCTGTTGAACTTGAAAAATTACAAATTAAATCAGCAATAGTAGTACATGCTATCTATCACAACCATAAGATCGATATTAAAAATATCCGAATCATTCAAAATGTTTTTCCAATTATAAGGAAAGACGAAAAGATGAGGCGCTTCATATTTTGTTAAATCCAACTGCACTCAACAAAAGGGAAGGCCTTTCTATTCACTCAACATGGACTTTCTATCCAACTAGCCACAATTAAAGTACATCGAATTTCATACACATGAACATACATACAATTTATTTTCACATATTTTCCTTTCACATCACATTAACATGTACATACATGTCTCATCTCAAACCACCTTGACCTATATGACTTGACATCATAACACGATCAAACTCGCATTTTGACTGTACCGGTTTATTTTGTTTTTGATTTGTTCCATTGTATTATTTATTCTTGTGTTAATTAAATTCGGCTATTCATTTCTCTGAAGAAGCAACTTGCAGTAAGCCGCGAAACGTCAGAAATTTTAATTTCTACTCATTGGAATTTTACAAATATATGCATCACTTATTATAAACAATCTATCCAATGCTCAATTTATTTGAAATTATCAAAGTTAACCTTGGTAATGATATGGTTAAAATAAGGTTAGTGAAGCAATGTAATTAGACTACGAGTGATGGTTTAAGTTTGATTGAAATTAATGAAGTAATTATGGCTAATAAATAGATCGAAGGTACCTTGGTACAATATGAACATAGTTTTATTATAATGTGGAAACCAGATTGCGTAGCAGCTGAATATAAAGCAAAATAGTCATTTATTCTCTTTAAGGTAACTGTAATGCATGTGTTTGTTACCTAAAGAAAATTTCAAATATAAGCTGATAATATCTTGATTGTTTGCAATGCTAATAGGATAAATTACTTTAGTGGAGAGTTCCCTCTGATAAATTCCTGACATTCAGGAAGAGCTCCCACAGCTCTTAGGATTAATTCTCTGAAGCAGTCTTCTTGTTTCATTTCACCTTGCGAGTTTTTCAATTTTTACCGAGTATAGATATTTGAAAAATATAATCCATTTAAGCTATGATATACATTTATGATACATTGGTTTATTAACGTTACATTCTTGATTATGACAGCTTATCTACTGAGTAACTAGTAAAGGTAATAAAACTGTTAGCTCATTCTTGGTGTTTCTTATAATCATGAGTTTAAGCCTAGTTTCATCACGTATAGCTTAATTTTCTTAACTACTACTCTTATCATTCTTAGATTCATGTGAATTCACAATTAAAAGTCATGGAAAAGAATCACAGGGCATTTTACAAATACCAAATTATTTACTTAGGACACAGAAACCAACACTGTTAAACAATTGTAAATGGAAACTTGAAGGTGATTATGGACAACGTATACAAATACGTTTTGTACAGAGTCTTGGTGCTAAAATAAAGGGCCATCAACTTCAAAGATCTAAAACTTCATCAGTTAAACTGGCTAATCATGGTTCAAATTCTATTGGTGGTTTCATTCAACACGATCAAGAATTCAATGATTTAAATTATGATAAAAATCATAAAGAAAAAGACTTAAATGATATTCACCGAATTGGACCATCTTTTTTAAACAGTCTAAGGTAAGTGATGACAGTTTCTGTATTATGCGACCTGATTCAACTACGCAGACACTTAGTGATGGTTAGCTTAAAAGAATGCTGATTTAAAACAATGAGCAGATAAATAATTTACTTAATTACTCCCGTTACTCCTCACTGAGGAGCATAGGCCGCTCACCAAGATTCTCCATTGAACTCTGTCCTGAGCAATCCTTTCCAATTGTTTCCAGTTGCTGTTCATCCTTTTAATATCTGCTTCCAATTCTCGACGAAGTGTGTTCTTTGGCCTTCCTCTTCTCCGTTTCTCAACGGAATTCTATGTTAATGCTTGTCTGGTGATGCAGTCTGATGGTTTGCGTAGTGTATGTCCTATCCATTTCCAACGTCTTTGCCTTATTTCCTCTTTGGCTGGAAGTTGGTTTGTCCTCTCCCATAGTAAGCTGTTGCTGATGGTTTCCGGCCAACGGACATTCAGTATCTTTCGTAGGCAGTTGTTTATAAATACTTGTACCCTTCTGATGATGTTTAGAGTAATTCTCCAAGTTTCAGCTCCATACAGCAGGACTGTTTTCACGTTCGAATTGAAGAGTCTTATAAATAAGCAAGATAAATAACCAAGTAACAAAATAGTCTATTGAATTGATTCATGTTTGAAACTGTAAACTGATTGATTAAAATCTTTATGAGAACTGTGATAAATTAATACAAAGTTTACATGATATAGTTCAAAGTTGATAGTGGTCGAACAAATACATTCGTCTTTCAACTTCAACAACATTTTATGAGTCCCAAATAGGACGAAACGCTCGTCCTGGATTTCACTTGCCAGTCACAATCTAATTTATATAATATTTAATGATTTAATTCACTATAACTTTATTAATTAATTCAAATCAAGTTCTCTATATAATTACACACTAATATTACTAGTCATCTTCCTACTACTGAACGACTAGTGTACATATTTTGCTAAGTTTAATGGTGATTATAATCAATGTAATTAGAAAACTTTCAGTATCTAAGTGTGGGAAAAAGTGACTTAATCAATGATTATTTTAGGCTGTAACCATACATTTCTTTTTGATTTACTTATTCAGATGCCCTACATCTATGACTTTAGAACTGATCAGTTATCATGCTAACCTTCTAACTACTAACAATGATATTAAAAGATTGTTAAACAACAAATTAAATTCAACTCATATTTTGCAACAAATTGATTCTCCATTACAATTAAATGCCCCTCTAATTGCTCAGTCGTTGCCGTCATCATCATCATCATCACCAATGTTATCCAACTCAGATTACATGCAGTCTAATCCTCGATATCCTACACCACTAGATCCTGTTCTTTTATGTGCTGGTGAGTTCATGACATATTCACCTGCTAGTAAAGGATTCATGTCAGGAAATGTTCCACGTTTAGATATAATCCTTCGAATTAATCAGTCTACAAACTACAACGATGTAGATGAGGAACAAAACTTGAAAGGTATGCAGTATTCAAATTTAGGTTATGATGTCCAGTACAGGTTTGTTACAGGTAAGAGAATTAGTTTCTTTTTAATAAAAATTAAACAATCGAATTTCAGTTAATGATTTGCTTGTTTTTTATTAACTTAATGTTATTTAACGTAACTGTTCAAATGTCTTATTTGTGTCGGATTTTATGTTCTATGCACACCACAGTTATGACCGTTTGATTATTACATGTGACAAAGTCAAAAGTAATTACACTTGCAATTACAAAAGTTGATTACGTAACTTAAATATGAAAATTCTCAAATAAGGGCGAAAATATATCAAGGATGACATTATTTTAAAATAAATAGTTTTACTGATGCAAAGAAATTTATCACTTTTTTCTTCTATAATCTAGTTGGAAGTGTTGTTTGTAAATTATTTACTTCTTTTTCACTTTCTAACAAAAACCCTAAAAATGCTCCCAAATAAAATGATTTCCCATTTAGGAAAGTTTTCTACGAAACATTCAAAATTTCTGTAAACACTTCATCTTTATACGAACAGAAACTAATAGTTATTTCATTAGGATGAACTTGTATATTCCCGCTGATTTGTTATAGACTGAATCTGGTCAGTCATTGTTGCTATATGTGCATCCTGAGCGGATTACCTTGATATGGCAAATTTTTCATAAGTATTATATAAGTTGGATTGTGACTGGCAAGTGGAATCCAGGACGGGAGTTTCGTCCTATTTGGGACTCATCAGCTGCATGTACCTGCATCCCAATGTTGATATTCACACTGGGATTCGAACTCAGTCCGTTTCGTGTAGAACGCCACCGCGTTCACCATCGCTCAGGACGCACATATAGCAACAATGACTGACCAGATTCAGTCTATAACAAATCAACGGGAATATACAAGTTCTTCCTAATACCAATGTGCCCGTTGCACAAGCGTAACTGTCTGGACTCAGTAGTCTAGTGGTGAACGCGGTGGTGTTCGACACGAAACGGACTGAGTTCGAATCTCACTGTGAACATCAACATTGAGATGCAGGTACATGCAGCCGATGAGTCCGAAATAGGATGAAACGCGCGTCCTGGATTTCACTTACCAGTCACAATCCAACTTATATAATAGTTATTTCATTCACATTGTTCTGTATATTATTTTCAAAACAGCAGGAACCTTTATTTGTGTAGATTAAAATGAGTTCATTTTATTTTAGTGGTTTATCATAATCTGTATACCAACCTGGAATAATTTTAATGATTAATATGCGTAACAAAGTTAGCATACCTATGAAGTTGGTTGAGATTTCGATTACATAGTGTGTGAAGTGTATAATCAACATAGATCCTAGCAAATGTGTACATCGGTTGCCACATCTCAAAAGCACAGAAAGATTGACACCATATTACCAGAAGTAGAAGTTACTTAAATAATAATAATAACGAAAAAAGAAGAGTAAACGCATGAAATACGGCTCAATGAGAAAGAATTAGTGGATGGAAAGAAAGCTAAGAAGTAATTTTAAACCCACAAATTTTAGAGGAGAACAAATAGTAGATGCACCTGCTCCACTGTGACAGATTCTGAGCCATGTCACCCGACGTTTCCAACCACTGCTTATAGCATTAGCGACGACCCCAGACAGGTAGTTTGCTTCTACTGACACGACTCAAGCCAGCAATCAGTAACTTTATGAACTGATACCACGTTATGGTATGACCGCCCCGAACTCTCTTTCATCCTGATACTATATCAGGCAACATCACGCATTTACGCAGATAGTGTTTGGGCATACGTAACACATGTCCCAACCACCTCAGCCGATGGAGATTCACAACCTCACCGACTAATTTACCACCTCTCACTACTATCCAGTATCTAACCTAGTTACTGCTTACTCGGTGATCCCAGCAATATTTCGTAGACGTTGATGGTGAAATATTAATAACCTATGAGTTTTGTCTGCTTCTAATGGCCACGTTTCACATCCATACAGGAATACCGGGTGGACTACTGCGCAATATACTCGGTCTTTCATTGAGAGATGGATATTTCGCCTACGCCATAGGTGACGTAAGTTGGCAAAAGCTAAGCGGGCTTTTTGAATTTGTGTCGAGATTTCATCAAACACTAACCCAACAGGGCCGATCAGACCTTTAAGATAAGTGAAACGGTCAACATGTCCAACTACTTCACTCCCTATGTTTACCTCAAGTGTTGACGTAAACCAGTTCTAAGGTAACAGTTCGCATTTAGGGAGGGGGATAAAAAAAACCTTTCGGACATGCTTGCATTGTTCCTTATTACTATCAAAAGACTGAATTTCACCTACGTCTCCACCAAACAACACTATATTATCTGCTTATCATAAGTCAATAAGTGGATCACCTGATAGATCAATTACTGAAAAGTTAGGTAATGAGTGCTATTTTCGACAATATCTATAATGAAACTAAACAAAAAAAGGAAGTAGTGGGCAATCTTGACGGATACCACTTGAAGTTACTAGTTCGGATGACAGTTATCCTTACACCCTAACACGACGAATGGTGTTCAAGTAAAGAGCCTTCATAAGGTTTATGTACCTCTGTAGTACGCCTTTCAATGATGAACACTGCAACAGAACTTCTCAGTCTACAGACGTAAATACTGATTTAAAATCAAGAAAAACCACCATTGTCAGGAGCCGAAAAGTATGTCTGATTTCTAAAACCTGACAAATAGTGAATATCTGATCTATACAACCGCGACCAATTTTGAAATCAGCTTAGTTTTCTCGTATTCGCAGACCACGATTTGTAGTTTTGCGTTTGATAATGATAAAGGTTAGTATTTTATACATTAGACTAGTCAAGTTAATCTCTCTATGGTTATCGGAGTATGATTATAACCCTTTCTCATATACTGGGACGATTACCGATCGACACCAGTTAGATGGGATTATGTCCAGTTCCTAAACCCTAGCCAAAATACCATACAGCCTAATAGTCAAAGTGGGACCACCATCCTTAAAGATTTCTGGAGTTAACCCATCTAGACTCATTACTCTACCTCATCTCAGATTAGCTATAGCTTCTTTGACTTCGACAAGAACCGGGAAACTTAAGTCAACTTTCCATGCAGGCTGCCTGGAAAAACCAGCTAGTTCTGGAGCAGTTAAGGGTCAACTAAATTGATCTTTGAAGTGCTCAACCCATCGTACTAAACGTCGTTGCACCTTTTCTGAGACTATCTATCTAACACTTAACTTTTTAACTCTACCTTCTTTAAACAGTCTGAAAGTTGCCTAGTGATAACTAACACCTCTGTCTTTCCCATCACTTTTACTTTCGTTACTAACTACTTCTCGAAATCGTTTCGCAGACTTTTTGCCAGGTTATATCCGATTTTTGTTCGCTCCCTATCGTGTGCAAAGCCTTATGGGACAAGTTTTCGGGAGTCCATCAACTCAATCGACATTGTTGAGATCCACTGATTTTTCTTGACCTGTTGATTAAAATCTTTGATAGATGTCACCGTAGATTCTATAGCTGTTTAGACATCTTGCCAAGTAGCATCAAGGTGTGTCTTTATATTTTCCTGAGTGATTCTTTATTTGTTACTGGAACTTAGTCATGGTTGTCTAGTTGCTGAACTAAATTCTAAAGCGTTTTTGTAGAATTTTTCTTTACCTAGTAAGATGCAAGCCAATTTTACCCCTGTACTACGGCATGATCAGAATCTAAACATAAATTCCATCAAGATCGGCAATCTTCTATCGAGCCCTTCTGATGGTGACTTCTAGTGATATGGTCTATTCGAATCCACTATTGAGTAGGTGCAGGAGGTCACCATATTAGACGGTGTCGCTCCTTATTCTTGAGGTTCACGTTTGCTAAAAATAATTGATTGTCCGAGTATACTTGCAGCAGACGGTCGACGTTTTGCGTTCCCTGAGCTGGAACACTGACGCATTAACCTAGATGTATTTCAGATTGGTTGAAGCTACTTATTTGGGCGTAAAATTCCGAGTCTTTACTTGACCATTTAGTCGAACTGCACGTATGCAACTGTCGACAGGAGTCCATTTGAAAAAGGTACCTCTTCTGCCTTCATACTTAGCGCAATACACACGTTGGCTAGTCCATGAGAAGTTTCTTTAGAGTCACCAGATAAACGAGAGGTGTATCACGTAGGCTCCTCCTTATGACTAGGTAAGGTCAAGTGAATGAGCACGCTAAAATCATGTATGCGTGCTTCACAGACAAAACATACATTAATGGTGCGGGATTCTAGTGTTTTAGCTAGGGAGGCTTTCTGCAGACTGAATGCTCAAGTGTGAAGTTTGGAGAGTGGCCTTCTCAAACCCGGGGCACTATTTCGTAAGTAATAGTTGTTAGCACTGATGGGATATTAGGATTTTAAAGATAGCGGTTCAGGTTTGAAAAAAGGGGTAGGTAAAATATCAGGAATAGATAAAAGAATTTAATTAAATAGATAATAATATTGTGTACTGTTCATGTTCATGAAAACCTAGGTAGACCCTTCTTACGTGTAGTCAATGTAGCTGCCTTTACAGGTACACGAAAATTTATTTAAACAGTTGGCGGTAACCTAGGAACGGTACTTATCGATTTTCGATTGTTCAAGAAACATGTTTTATACGACATAATTAAATTTGCAGTGTAATAAGCTCTCGCTAGCACTGTGATAAGTATTCTTCTGATTTTTCCACTAATGTCATCAAGTTTAAAGTTGAGTTGGATAGTGAAAGGTTTTACTTCGACAATGATCTCGGTAAATTTATCAGTTTTAGGTGTACTGTATTCATCAATCAATTTCCCTGGTTAGCCATTTCTTCACAGGAACTTCCTGATATTCATAAGTTCCGCCTTTAATTTATCTGGAGTGAAATTTTTTTCTGTCTAGGGAATTACATTTTACTAGTGCTTTATTGTAATGGACTGAACAAAAGCTATTAACGTTTAGAAGCAATCTATCCAATGTAAATTAATCACTGTAGAGAACTACATTCTGTCCGTTACACTGTAACATCTAGGGAATGGAATTTATTTCCTTTTTCAAACTTGTTTCGGACATTAATTCTCAAAAATTACTCCACGTTGTATGCAGCTGGTGAGAAACCGCTAACATGAAGTTAATTCATTTTATTCAACATAGATATTTGTTGATTACAGTGACTTTCGTGTAAGAGCTTAAATGAAACAGGTTTTCAGTACTCAATCGTTTTCAACGATACATAATTTGAAGACTGAACATGATGAATATCTCATGTAAATCTGATGAATTTACACAAGCATTACATAGTGAAACTTTTGTAAATCTTAGTGAGTAATCAAAATTGACAAGTTTTAATAATCAGTTGAGTACGTTGTGATTAATAAATATATTATGGTTATTTCTATCTATCAGCCAAATACATTCGTAGTAACTTTGGAAGCACCTTAAAGCATCTAGTTGTAATAACTATTTAGATGACTAGTTTTGTAAACTGAGTGAACGCCTTAAGACTCTTTAATTCCATTTTATAGTTGTAGTAATAAATTCAGTTATATTAAGTGAATTGCCGTCATTTAATCGGATACACGTGTAAATATTATCGTCATTTGATGATACCAGCTTAAAATCAATGAATATCATTGTTTATTTAAAAATCACATAATTAACCAAAGCTATCTTATGCATATATGTGGTAGTTCCTTTAGCAAGCCATTTCACAATACAAACCACCTTATTTCTAAAAAGTAATTTTAGATGTTCTGATAAAGAAATGAATACTAAAGTCCAAACTTTGAGTGAGAGACAAGTATCAGAATAAATGAATGATCACTAACTGACAAATAATAATAGTTCGGTTTACTGAAGTTAATGCTCTTGACTTTATACTTCAGAATATTGATTTGTTATTCTACTTGTAAAATGGATTCATACTACAGGATTACTCTTCTTAGGTATAACTAACTGTACTGTACATGAACTTAGTCTACAGTTTGAATTACACTTAAAATAAATAACACTTTTATGAACTAAAATATTCACATTTCATTCTACAGATTATGGTGTTACAGCAACTTTTGGGAATCAAAGAAAACCAGGTAAGTTAAATGTTTTAGCAGAATAATAATTTAGATCTATAAAAAATAAATTATTATTAAGAAATCTAGTACCTTAGAGTAATCTACTTAAAATTAATTGAACTATCTCATGTAAATTACGTAACATTTCTAAAAAAAAACTGAATGATCAAGTCAATAGTTACTTATAATCAAATTATGGCATTTTCACCAAATGGCTCCAAACACTTAACATCAAAATATAATGTACAGTATATTGATTCACCTAGATAAATATGACATTGATAACTACAACTTAGTGACTAGTCGGTTTAGATTCTATGAATCACTTAACATCATCTTAGTAGTTTGATAGTACTCAGATCTGATTAGCTTACAGTATCGATTTTGAAGATCCTTATTTAGTCGTGCATTTGAAGCGGTTTTACCAAGAATTTATTTTCTCTACGGTATTAGTAGATTTAGAATTTATTGTTTTGTTCAGGTAGATCAGCGTAGTTACCTAACAAATATCAATTTAGAGTGAAACAGTTTAGCCACCTGTCAGCACTGAAATCAGTAGGTTGAAGTCATAATGAATGAAAAATAAACGAAGACGTTATAATTACATTCAAAAGAAGAATGCTTAATAGATATGACGTGAATTAGCACTTGGAATAATTTATATAATAACAAGCCTAAGCGTAAGTGTATATTGCTATTTTTAAGTACATCTTTCTTATTATAGTAGCCTAGTTATTAGTTGGTTGTAAACAATCTGTAGGATACCTCAGCAAGCCATACATATCGTGTTAGTTGCTAGTCGTTAGTATGATGTACCTTGGTTTGCATTGTAAATAATGCTCTTCATGATATTCGGACAAAGTTTTAGTTGTAACTCGTGACACTCTTCATAATGTGAATCATTGTACTATGAACTTTCTGTCAGAATAAGTTACAAACAGACGTTTGCTAATGTTTGGCCAAGCAGCAATACAAGAGTAAATGGATCGAGTATATAGGAAGCCAGAATACCAAAATCCAATAGAATTGTATATAATTGATGAGTACATAATACGTCTTGGGAGGAATATTTCAGTTGTGATCATAGCTGAATTAATAAATTACTTACTTAAGACTATTAACTCACACCTGTAACCATCATCTACCACATAGCCGTTAGATTCCATGTGTATGGCTTTGCATCAACAGTGACTTTATAAGGATTCGTCTGACCTATCTAAATTTTTTGTCTCGTCGGTAGAGCTATCTGTTTTAATTATCTAACATTAAACCATGGTGAACCTTGATACTAGTTGACCGTGTTCAATCATGGCTAACAGAAGTATAGATGAAACAAGCAAAACACTGGGTACTATTCAGAACTCTGTTAGTGTAGGTAGTAAATCATTTTCACCATTGTCTAACTCTTACCATCGTTTTCTTAACATCTAGCATTTAATACTATCTAATTATTTAGAAAACAGTTTGTTGTAATTTGTAAATGGTAATCGTTCTATGTTGTCCAAATTATAGCTTTATATGACACTACTAAACCTTTCAAGAAGATGTGCATGAAAGTACCCAAACTGAATCTTTCCACTAAAATTAGATAACAGAATCTCTATTCGTCAATAAGACACGTCTCCTGTTCAGCTTGAGACTGTATTAGGACGATTTCATCTGATAAAGTATAACTTCGTTCAGGTTTAATACGTACTAATAAATACCAATATTTAATTAATCTAAACGTTCGATTGAATGTAAACACCTCACTTTATATTACATGCTAGTCTCCGATTGATATGTTTTAATAAAAGTATATTGTCTGTTACCAAAATAAACAATTTCGAAATACGTGTGAATTGTTTCATTAGGAAACTTACACAGCTACAGTACATTAATGAGATGAGTAAACGCGACATTTTAGTGACCGAGAACGATTTCATATTTAACCAATGTAAGACGAGCTACTGGAGTCAAAGTTGCCGCGAATTTCATTTAAAAGTCTTTACCGTAGACAATATATCATAGCTATGTTTAATATTTAGGTTAAAGATTAAGAATTTTAGTTAAAACCAGGATTTTACTGTTAGAAATATGACTTTTTGTCAGGCTTCATGGTAATAATTAGGTTTTTTAATAAGAACAGTAGACGAGTGAAATACCTTCATCTAAACACATAGTTGCAGTTCTGTTATGTCGATATATTCAGAAAGAAGTCGAATCAATTAAGAGACTCCTATAACTGACACAGGTAATCCACTCTTCTGCACTAACCGTATCGAAACTGAAATTGACCTGGTGAGCCAAAACGTTGTCTCTAAATCACATAAAGTTAGAGAAAATGGTATGTAAATTACTGGGAAAAGTGTATGAAAAACGTTGAACCTTGCAACATTTTTCCAATGATTTTCGTGTTACAGAATTTTACTTAACGCTTTACGTAACCTTATCATATCTTCTCCCTAGGTTATCTCACATTTTGCTCTACTATGTATTACGTAATGAAATCCAATAAATAATTCTCATGACTATCAATATATTATAAACTGGAGATTTGAAGTTACGATTAAGGTTATAACCCGACGGACACAGTAAATAGTATTTGCGAATAGTTATACTGTTCTTTAGTAGTAGGGGTTTTGTATGGTTAATGAAATAAGCTTCATTAAATCATGCTTTCCACAAGGGAACCAGGAGTAAATAGAGATTCTTAGAGAAAACTATATGTTTATGATTTGTGAACGAAACTACTGTGCACATTCATCGGTGGATAAGTCCCTATCTTCTATTAACGATTATTGTGAGAGAGGTATATTTTGATGAAACGTTATTGTAAATACTTTGAAAAATGATCTGACAGCATTCATCACAGAAATTAATTTGTTTGTGGAGGTGTTTGCGGCTTAACATTGGAAATGCCGCTACACAACTATGATTTATTTGCTTACCTTGAAAATATTGATACCCCTTGTGAAAAAACTTTCCTCCCCAGTCTAGTAATTGGGTTGATACTGCTGATAAATCGGGCTGATAGTTGGCTCATTCGTAAAATGAGTATGGACATTTTAACTATTATGTTTTACTCGTAAATGTTTGTCACTCTATCAACGATCACTACTAATTGTTGAGTGAATAACTGTAGGAACTAGGTTAATCGACTAATCATTATGCTTTAAATTAATCTGGCGGAGTCTTTTATGCTATCATGGATTACCCATAGTATATGAGCTCGTTTGTATTTTAGTTGTGTTTAGGGGATAAGATGGCATGGTTTAAGATTTGTTAATGATCTGTTTAAAGTTAGCTTCTAAAACATTATATAATATTGCCAAAAATAGATCTGCATTCCTAACAATGATTTTCTGGATTTGATGCACACGGATTTGAAGAACTGAATATATATTATCAAGCCACATCGAAAACGGTGATTAACCATTGTTTAGTAATGAGTTCCTAGTGCATACTAAGTGCTTTCTTACCGGTCGTAAAGGTTTTCAAGATCAGTTCAAAATTAGCTTTAGGTCATCAGTATAATAGTTTCTGTTATAACAATATTCTAAGTTTTGTGTTTCACACTCTTAACAGGTTGTTTCTTCGAATTTAGTCGTTCTCAATCAATAACAGGAAATTTCTCATCTCCAAATTATCCTGGGTTATATCCAATCGATATAGTTTGTGAATATCGTTTCTCTGGGATAAATGTACAAAGAATTGATATAATATTTTTAGAATTTGATGTAGAAAGTGCTTCCAAAACGTAAGTAATTCTTGCATAAAGTATATCTTACTGTTAGATGTAATTTGCTTGGATATTTGTTAAATTGTCTTAACTAATTAAGGGAAATAAGCCTCATCCTACGTGACATTTCTTGTATTGAACTAGTTTATAATCTCTCAGTTAAAATCAACTTCTTTTTAGATTTCAGACATACACAGAACGGTAAGAAGCGAAGTGACCTAATGAAAAGTAACATGATTATCTGACACAATTGAATTGTCACTTATTTATCAAAGTATACACTTTATAAGTTGACAAATGAGACTTTACTTTTATCAACTAAATAAGGTGTATTTTCAATATAAGTAACATATTTTACTTATCAAACCAATGCCATTCTCGAAATGTTAGTTAAAATTTCACTTAATATAATGCTTGTCTGAGATGACAACAGAAATGTTTAAGTTCCAAGAAACGATTAGATGAACTTTCTGTGACTTTTGCTTCAGCAACTTATTGTTCAAAACATTGATTTTTCAAAAAGTGGGTCGCTTGTTCGAACTAAAATACACCTTAAAGAAGAGTTCATAAACCCCTTATATAGTCAATAGGCATTCACTATTAACTTTAATAAATCTGTAAAGATGTTTTTCGGATTAATTAACAAGTTTATTTGATTGTTGCGAATCTGAATGTTAGTATATTCTAGTTAATTAATGCTAAGTGGCTGAAGGAGTTATTTGTATATTTCAAATAAGACATTTCAGCTTCATCGTATTTCATTCACGAGGTCTATCGTCTATTTTCATGTAATAAAACATGGTATCAAATGATGTTATGTTTATGAATCCATGTAGGATAGTCAGTCTATTCGCTATTACAAATTCATTTTTGAAATAATGACAGATGTGCTAAATGCAAGGAGTGGAGACTCTATTTGATAGAACAAAAATACACTACAGCACACTTACCACACGATGAAATGGGGAAAATTCCTAGTTACCACTTTCCAAAAGAACGATTATCTACGCAACTTCATCAAGAAATATCTCTCAAGGACATTAATGAACTGAAAATGAAACATTGAAATCAACAAACTGATCATTGTATGATATATGAAAGACATATCTATAATTACAACCGGACTATTGGGTTCTTTAGGAATAAATGTAGCACATAAGCTAACAAATTAATTGCTGTCAGTTCCGTGCATAAACCGAAGAACAAGATAATAAAAGCGAAGAACCAAATGCTACCAACAAGATAAACTGCTATGTCGTAAACATCACATTAAACAAAGTGGCAGAACTCTTCATCTCTGCCTACATAAACATGCGCTACGACATATAATCTATTATATCAATACATACGGACAACTATAAGCACAAGTTTGATTAGGAAAACGTGGTTATTTTAAACGGAAGAAACACAAAGAAAACAGAGAAATTTTTAGAAGTTTGGCATTTAGGTCAGTCGGTAATCAATTAAAATATTGAGATACATGCAATTTATTAACCGATGGGAAAATTAATAAACAACTACAAGACTATGGGAACAGGTTACAAGGAAATGGAATTAAAATAACTGTGTACAAAAAGACAGAACAAATACCAAGGTGACCAGTCAAATTCGAGGTCGACAGAACAAACTATTAGTCAATTGAAAACAAAAATACATAACTCACTTCTGTCAGAAGTTTACGTTGATGGAATTCTTTAGAATGACGACAAAAGCTTCGCACTTAAGCCATTCAGCTCAGAGAACGGAATAAAACCGAAATAATGACAGACTACTATATTCTCTCCCCCCCCCACTAATCACTAAAAACTGCATATTTTATTCCTATTTTTTAACAGTGACATTTAATTCTATCTATTTAAGCTTATCAAAACCAAACCATTTTGAATTACGTATGATGATTGGGGCAAATTAATTTATTATCTACCAATCGTCACATCTTTTTTTTGTTTTTTTTATGAAAAGAGCAATATACTACTCACAGTTAGTATTAGTACGATTATCATACACCTCCATCATCCATTGTTTTATATACTTTATTTTTTAATTTACAATAGTTGCAGCGATAATACAATCGGTGACAGTGTTGAAATAAGTAGTTGTTATTCAATTGAATTATTAAGTTCACCAAAACGACGATTATGTCATAAACAAAACCGAATGAATCCATTCAAAATTCAATGGTATGAACCATGTTTAAATTTGAAATTCACTTCAAATGAAATGTATGTGAGAACTGGCTTTTTTGGTATCTATGAATTTCATGATACTGGTAAGTTAAGTAGTATTTTATTGACATTTCAAATGAGAGCATAAATTACAATAAATTGGTTGAAATCAAATAAGTAAATCAGAAGATATTAAATCAGTTAGTTCAATGTATTAGTTTAGGCTTGTCAGTGAGTTTATTGTTGAGGGGTCTTATACTCGGTTGAAAGAATTATCTACTTCGTCTTAGTTTCAAATAACTCATCGGCTAATATGAACTGGTCTACAAATTAGATTAATGTCTTATGTTCTCCTTAATAGTAAATTAATGTTGACGTTGATATTTTTAATGCAATCAGCTTTTAAGATTAATAGTACCTGTTACATTTAGTTGATAAGGGATGAATATTATAACCCACTAATCTCAAGCACAAAATCTAACGTTTTGAAAGTGTTGTGCACTTGGTTGAAGTTTGAGAAAAAAACACCATTACAACACAGATGAATTCAAATGCTGACTTTAATAAAGAATGGAGCATTCGTCATGGAATTCGCCAATAGCAACTATTCAAAATATAATCTGTTTGTAGATGTAGACAATAAATTATCACTTATAAAAAAGGCGCTACTTAATTGATACACCCCTAACTAGGTACAACTACGATTATTTTAGAGGCTGCGACTGATTTATTTTGATATAAACAATGTAAGTCAAAAGAGTTGAAAAAGTGATTAGTCTAAAAGCAGATAGTTAAATAGATATAGATGACACTTAGCTGATAAATACGATAGAAAGTAATGACATAAAGTATGGCTGATCACTTATTGCGCTAATGTTCTGACCTGTGAAAATAGCAGATGATAACATGCAGTATATATCTGAAAGAAATACAACCAAGTAAAAAATACTTATATGTACCTACGTCTGTAAACCTACTGAAAACTTTAGCGGAACAAAGGCCGAACGTCTAACTATACATAAGTAAATTGCAGAATAATACTTCTAACAGTATTATTCCAATTATATAGTTAGATGGCTAAAGATCTAAAATAAAATAACATTCTTATCTCACTAAACATCAACTTAAAACTTTTATTACTAATTAAGTATATGAATAGCACGTTAAAATTCTTGACAGACTAACAATTACCTTAAGTCACATACATATGTATCCATCGCTAATTGATTGTAGTTAGACAACCAACAAAAGCCAAAGAGAACTGGATAACCGTTTCGTCACAGTATCGGATTCAACAACATATATTTATAGACACGTTGAGAATCGAAACCAAGACCTTCAAAGCTCATTCATGGATAGATTCTACCAACTGGTTGTTCCTATAAAATGAAGCTTAGAACAGCGTCATTTACTGTTCTAATCAGGAACGTTACAAGTAAACTATTCATGCAGCCACCTATATCAACTAAGACTGAGATGTTATCACATTGACACTTACTTTTAACTGTTGTCGTATCGATTCAAATACCTTTATATAAGTTGGATAGAGTATTGAATATTCTTGTTTTCTTTCTTAGGTCAATTGGACAAGAAAATCAGTAATCTCTTAGTCCTATTCTTATGTTGCACTGTAAACTATTTACTGTTTATTTAATCCTAACCAATCCACATTATATAAGTGTGTACTTATACACTCATGAAGAAGTCGTTACGATTCATGAACTAATACACTGAACAATGTTTTGTCAAGCTTCATCAGATCTTCAGTTACTAACAATTAATAACAATCATAATATAACAATAGAATCAATCTATTCTTTTGGCTATTGATACTCAGAGACAATTATTATAATGAAAATATGATATATTTTTTATTGTTTATCTATATTGTATTCTAATAATAAATACAAATTGATTATTGGGATATCTTGTTAAGTAGATATATCAGTATGTTTATGTATGTGTAATTTTGTATGTACCATGTGTATGCATGTTTGCTTCTTTACGACAAATTTTCAAAAAGCTGAACCTAGACAACCAATATGGTCGTCTTGTATTATGAACATTCTGTCATGACTTCATGTAGTCAGTTATATAACTACAATATTGATGACTATCTATAGTAAATGATTATGAAGTTGTAAAAACAAAGAAACTACTTAATTTCATACAACAGTTACTGAAAGTAATTGATAAAGGGTTAAGTGGGACAAAAATGCGTGACACATGTTTTATGCTCATTAATTGAATACATCTGACTAAATCTAACTTTCCGAATCAACTATGAAAGCAAAATACAGGTTCTATATTTATGAATTCAAATTATTTGATTAATTACGTCACAGCTTAGTGTTGTCAGGATACAGTTGAAAACCAGGGAGCACTAGTACCCTGCTAACATAAATCTGTCACGTGCTCAAACAAATAAAAATACCCATCTCCACAAAAATTATTTGAAAAGTAAAATAGTTGGTGTCCAAACCACTATCTTGTGATGTTCCCATTAATACATTTATGTGTGAGTTGAATTTGTTGGTGTAATCATCATTCGAATAAATGTAACTAGGTGAATTGGTTGTTTATCATAACAGTAGTCGTTAAGACTGAAAGTTTCTCAAAAAGGACTACAACAAAAACTGGTTGGGTTATAAAGAATCACAGCAGTCGCTTCTGTTTCTATGACCAACATCAAGCGCAATAACTCAATGATTATCATAATGACGAGATGATTTTATTTATTTAACTTACGTATCGAACTTTCCAGGTTGTATCTTCATAATTATAAAAAAAATGTTTCTTCTTCAAATATATTTTTTGTTACTACCCCTATCATTATACTATTATTCGTTCCTTAACCACATGAACAATTATGATGAACACTCACTTAATTTTCCTATCTCCTACCAAGTTAAAACATTTTATTTGATTGGATATGTGCACAGGTTGATGTTGGCAGGGTGTCATTGTAAACCAGGGAGCACTGAACAGCTGTTTCGTTCTAGTATGGAACTTCTCAGCAGTGCACACCCCTGATTCCGCACCAAGAGCTTCAGGTTGACGGTGAACGCACTACTGAGGAGTTCCAAACTAGAACAAAACAGCTGTCCAGTGCTCCCTGGTTTTCAATGGTATCCTGGCAACATCAATCTGTGACATATTTAATCAAATAATTAACCAATCTTCACAAAAATAACCAGTCCAATTCAACTAAAACATTTTATTTTGTCTTCACCAAGAATACTAAACCCTTTGGTCGTCGAAAAACTTATATTTTGAGTCGTTGTGTACACCTCATAGTTGCCTTAGTATTAATTAATAAAAGTGTATTGTGCGTAATCTTATTCTACTAGCGTTCGTGTACTATGATTTGTGAGAGGTTGGCTAAATTTGGGAAACAATATAACTATAACTGTAAAATAGAAAACATATCCAATGAAAATATGTATGGTGACTTGAAATACTAATAATCACTGATAGTAGTTAATACAGGCGGTACATATCATATCAATGTACTAAATGGTATTTATATAATCTATTCATGATATTTATACGTTATTCACTTATTGTTCCCAATGATTAGGTATGGTAATAACGTTTAAATGTAATTTTATCGTTATCATTACTGGTATAACTTTGAATGACAAAAATACTTTCTATGTTAAAGATAGATTTGAATAACATGTAAAGTAACTTAACAATTTGAATAGTCACTTAGTATAGATTAAGAAAAATTCTATTTGAAAATAATAGTTGCATTGTACTTAGATTAGAAGCGATTAAAAGGCTTAGGTACAGAACAGGCAAATAACAAATAACCCTCTATCATCCAACGTTTTACATTTTTTAATGCTTTATTTTAACTTTAAAGTCTATATACATCACAACCCAACAGAACACTAAGCATATTCATTCAAAATACAGCCTATCTATACTGATTTCTATGATGGCTGACCAGCTGGCTAACAACTTTTAAGTGCTTCTAAGTGAATATTATTTGTTTATATTAGCATTAATATGCAAAATAGGAATTTTCGGATTTAAAACTACATGGATATATCGAGGCCACATTGTTTATTATACGCTTATATCAGCCAAATTAATCTGTTGTAGTCTGTAATATGAACAACGCAAATAAACGAATCCTGCCACAACATTCTTGTCGTATTACTTCATCGTTAAAAAACAATTATGTATTATGCGTATACTGACATTAGAATAATATTCATTAGACTATTTAACGGTAGGTGGATATTTATTACAAAACAAGTGAAGACAAAAGAGTAAAGTTAACATGAATTGTAATTCATTGGTTTAGTGTGATTACAATATCAGGCAAACTTAGAGGGCCTGTTTTAAACCTCTTTTGTTATTGTCACAAAACATCCTTAAAGAGTTTTTATATGGAAAGATTCATGTGTTCATCACCGTTTCTCATCTCTCTGCTTTTAACTATTCTTCAATCAATATCATTGATGAATATGTTCGACTGTAGGAAAAACCAATTGAAGTGCTACATTGATATGAAGAAAGCAGATGCAGAAAAATCAGTATTTACTCTAAGTAAAGAAGGCTTGAAATACTACAACTCGTAGTAGGTATCACAAAAGACAGACAGACAGTTACAACGTAGGACTTGGTACATGAGTATATCAGTTTAATTTGCCATGCCCCAATTTACCAGATAGAGATTAAATTATCGGATCAAATCCCAGAGTAGGGGAGGTAGTGACAGAGTTAGTATTAATGGAAGGGAATAGAGATTGGAGATAAGATTTAAGAAAATATGATTCAGTAAAGAGAAAATTATGATAAGTTCAGAAACCTAACATTTGGAGGAAGACAAGGAGTGGGTGCACCTGTGCCATTGGCAACGATTTTGAGCCATATCACCCAAGGTCTCTAACCATTTATTACGTGAGTCACGCGGACCCCAACCAGGTAGTCTGAACCTATTAACATGGCTCAGCCCATTGTCAATGACTTCATGGACTGGTGACATGTTTTGGTTTGGACGCCCCTAGCTTTCTTCCAGCCTACTCCTACACCAGACAACATTGCTCGTCGAGGTAGGCGGTGGTCAGGCATACGTAACACATGTCCTAACCACCTACGAATATCCTGTATCCTTAATGGCCATGTTTCACATCCATAAAGTAAGACAGATCGAACTACTGTGCAGTAAACGCGTCCTTTGGTCAGTAGTCGGATGTCTCGCCTACGCCACAGGCTTGTTGTCCTATTTGGTTTAAAGTTCGAACGTTAAACGCTCCGATATGTAGTTTAGTGCGAGGTTTCAGGATACCAGGAATAACGTTTCGTAAACTCAAACCACTAGCATTAGAGGCGTGAGGTGATAAAGTTAGGCTACGCTGGTAAATCGTGGGAATAAGAGTTATTGAGAGTTGAGGATGGGATTTGACCTCGAACAACATGATCTCTCGTGCTGTTAGAGGTATGAAGGCGGTTTTCACTTCCTGGCTGCCCACACCATGGAAGGATATTACTTCTTGAGGTACCGGAAAAGGAAACTGGATTAGTATTGGTCATAGTGACCTCAAAGCGCGATCGCAGAGCCCAAGCCCCAACTGCTTGAGGCCGATCACACACGACCTTGTTATGGGATGTTTTCGGAGTGTTACCTCCGTTCTTTAGAAGGCCTCACTGCTGGAGACGGAAATCCGTGGAGTAAGGTGAGGTGTGACATTTTAGGGTCGACCTTTTCTAACCCCTTCCTTCCTTTGTGAGAAGGCAGCATCGCTGCAGATGCTGGTTATCCGGGAAAAACACCTTACTGCTGTCACACCTCGCTGCAGCCAGCAGTACGACTTCGCCCTCAGATCTTAGGTTGCTGCCTTTAGTCTTATCGCTCTCCAACAGACATGCTTGGCATGGTAGGACCTACAGGAACAAGCGTTCCAGCCAATATATCTCGGTTGGGTCATCACGATAAACAAGCCCGACCACCACGTCAAGGTGGCAGCTACGGTCGGGCTATCACAAAAGGGACTACTATAAAAATAAATACAATATAAACACCTAGAATTGAAGCTCCATGTAATCAAACTTAACTTCATGTAGAGTAAAAAGTCAGGCACAAGTTAGAACAAACATACATACGGGATAATGTCCATGACTCAAGGTGATATCGAGAAATATTGCAAGCAATTAGATAGTGAATAAAAAGTAAGATATGTTTACTAAAAATACAACTTAGGTAGAAATATCAGTTGGAAAATTTCCCAATCGATAATTCAGACCTAATAATAGTGACAAAATTTGTCTTGATTAATAATTTTACATTTCTCTAACATTTTGAAAATGATTAGCAACTTCTTGACTATATGATTGGCTGATCTTGATCAACTTGTCATTTGTATTGACAAAATTTCAGATAAATCAACTTTTGCACGCTCTTATCACACTGATCTTGTAATCTGTTAATTCGTACTTTATAAAGTTTGCATTTGGATTCTCATCGAAGCAAAAGTTATTGATTGATTCAATGATTTATGAAATTATATAAAACCGTATTTAATTGGTGTAAAACCCTAGTTAGATATTGATGCTATTAAAGTTGTTAAATAATTTAGTGATGATTATCACTAACGTCAATGTAACTAAGGTTTATTAGTTTTTGTGAGAATAAGGGTTTAAGTGATTTATGTGGAAGAAAAGTATTGCAATCATGTATTATCTAAATTGGCATTTAACTGTTTGTGGTATTTGTAAAGAATAGTAAACATTCTGTACACAAATCAGTTACAGTAACCTAGTATTTACGTGCTTAAACACATCGATACTTATATTGAGTAATCAAGGTAGACAAATAAACAAATACTCTCATATCATTTAAGATTAAACCTGTCAACTGAAAGTGCCTAACCAGTTCACTAATCACAACAATTTGGTTAGTAGAGAGGGAATACAGTTCGGGCGAATGACGATATTTCACATTTTCCTAAGTCAAATATATATATATATATACCCTGTTTCTTTAATATTAGCTTTGAATCAGTTTCAGAGTGACTTATCAAACTCAATAGTAGGTCTGTTGACACTCAGTTTGGCATATCGTCAGCATCTGCGATTATATATGAACTGTGAGTAAAACAATACGGATTACTGCAAATACCTTTATATTTTTTAAATAAGTTACTGGTTACATAAAATCAAAAGCTGTTAGCAAAATTGGTGTTTGATTCTAAAGAGACTAGCTTAAGTTGCAATGTAAATGTAACAATAGTGTAGTAAGTACATCCGATTGCCCTATAAGGATGAGAAAAGCGTTGTAAATTTTCTTTCCAGTAGTAGCGAAAAGATGTTTCCTAGTTCAAAAGACTCCTAAGAAGACAGAAAATGCTTAGAATCAATCACTTAATCATGGGTTTTGAAATATATTTGTCGTATTTTTCTTTTACATAACAATATTTTTTTTAAAAAAGAACCCAAAGCCAGTTACCCTTAACTTTATAAATACCTCTTGTAATCTGAGATTAAACAAATCTTGTAACTGCGTTTCTGGTTAATGTCAAATATATCTGATGCTTAGAAGAAGTGACGTTGAGAAGCCAACATCTCGAGGATTCAGTATATTGAAATGAATCAATGACGGTAGTAGTGGCACAAAGAATTATTACTCGCTGGTCTGAAAAACAAAAAATAAATTAAAAAATATCTAAAAAACGGACGCAATGAATGAGTGTTTATAGGCACTTAATTTAGTCATATATTCATCAGTCATTTCAGTAATGTGCAAACATCTATGCTAATAATTCACACTTTCAGTATTCAAATAACTTTGTTATATACTCATAAACAAATAAACAGCAGTTACTTACTAATTTGATATGACTAATCGGTATGAATTTAAGAACTGCGAGTCACCAGGAAGCGCAGAAGATCTGACCCATTCCAGTGTGAGACTGCATAGCAGCACACACCCACGAAGCCTTGAGTGATTGAACTCAGGACCTTCTGACTCCTCGGTAGACGCTTTACCACTAGACCACTAGATTGGCTCACATCAGTTGACATTTCTAATTTAGCTAATTTGTGTAATGTTTGCGAGACCTCATGCACTGCTATCGGTTAGTAACTTCATTGCACCCAACACAGTTGAATCCCACTGGTCTTATCTAATCACCAGAACTCCAAGAATTACCTTGAGAAGTTAGTCATTTATAAGCTGATATTAACTGCAATTGTATGTTGAATGTTACTTAATTTAGAAATATGCTCATTTTGTTCCCAGTATTAATAATAATAATAATAATAATAATAGCTTTATTCAATAGTATTTTTAGTACAATGTGAATTTTCAGCATACAATGTCTCGACAAGTTAATTTTTTACTGTGTCAACATCTGATAAAAAAAGATACACATTTTATGTTGTTAACAACAACAACAGCAACAACAAAAACAATTACAGTAACATAAGGAACAGGAGTCTTTGCATTTTTATAATAATCTGTATTTTTTAAGAGCACAGATTTATGATTAGATCGGTTCTTACAAACTTTTCATCACATAGAACATGTGCTAAATATGGAATACTTGAGCATTTATACTTCTCTTTACGTGCTTGAATCTTGATATAGCAGCGACGCGTTCTGCCAGAAGATAAACATTTGATGAATATTGATTCTTTTTTAACGCGTGCTGCCAGCCACCATGATGTTTGCGTTTAGATCTAACTGAATTGCACATGATAGGTCGTAAACTTTTTATAGATGCACGTGAGTACACAATGCAATTTTGGGACATGATTGGGCAATTAAAACAAAACAGAAAACGGAAAGATAACTTGTTGAGATATTGGTAAAAAAAAAAGGTAGCCCAGGACTTCAAGCAGGCCGCCTAAAGTGAATTAATTTTATCAGTACATAAATCTTTACTAATGCAGTGAATAATTGTGTTTCTCACTTTTCTGTTTTCCTTTTTGGAATACACACTTCATATGAAATCACATTAAATCATGAAAAAAAAAATACCAACATATTTAGATGGTGAACAACAGATTACAGAAATTTTTTTACCTATTTAAATTTACTGTTTATTCGTTTAGTTATTTTCTTTTTCTTGAATGGTTAAGTAATCAACAACAACAAATTAATTTCATTTGTTAATTAACCAGTAACCAAATGTAAACTGATGTTTGTTACTAACTTTATTTATTTTTGATTTACTTAGCAACAAGTAAACTTCATTTTTATTAATAATCTTCAATAAGAATAACAACAAGTTATTGATGTTATCAATATTAAGTAATAATTAAATCAATTTTTATATCAGTTTATACAAGCTATAAATAGATATACAAATGTTTATGATATAACTAACATTATTACTGATATTATCCTTGTGGTGGGGAAGCGACTCGCACAATAAAGTCAATCTGAGTGTGAGATTGCCAACATTAAATTACCAGTCACTGATAATGTTACGTTCAATATTATTCATAATATATTTTCATAGGAATAGAATGAGTATGAAGGAGAATTGAGTTCATTAATTTGTTAACATTACAGTGTATTACTTAATGTTTGTATAATGTTATCTTACTCTGTCTTTTTTAGTGCAATCACTTAATATTTCAGCTGGTGAATTTTAAACTACTACTGAATTGCAAATTTAAACGCATACTTTGTACCCCTTAATTTTGCTACAGGAAACCGATTAGATATTGTGAAAACACTCATCGGAAAATCAAATTATGTAGTTGGTTAAAACAGAGAATCTCATAAACTACTATATTATACATTACTTCTAATAATCAATTTGCACATCCTTCGCGTTCTCTAGTCTGTGTCGTTGTCTTGCTTCCGAGTGCTGTCCTTGATTCTCTTATATATCTTAATCATGCTTTGCTGCTTGCAACCTCGCAACTCTCCTCATATTCTGTTTACTGATTCTTCCCAATTCTCTGCTACCTACTACTTATGCGGGACCTTATGAGTAGCATCCACCACAATATGACGAGCCTTTATAAATAAAACATGGAACTTATAACTAAATAAATAAATGTGAATTTGATTATTTAAGCACTGTTCAACACTGATAGAAAACTAAGTATTTCAAGACGAGATATACAGCAACATCTATCTACTTTAAATTAGTGTGATATTCTTTGCTGTTCTGATTGAGCTATAACCCGTTTATACTATCAGAGACTTTTGGTAGTTATAAATAAGTTGATTCATATTATACATTATCAGCCATGCACTTTCAGTCTGCGACTTGTTACTTGGATGCGTATCTTATTTTAGTGATGACTTATGCACAACGATTCCATCCCAATGTTTATGTGTTTTCTTATAAAATTCTGTGTTCCGATGGAAAGAAATGTGTTCAACATGTATGAAAGTATTTGAATGAGTTTGTATCACGTCTCTGTTTATATGTTGAATTGCATTTAATTAGAATACTCGATGAATTCATTGGTTGTTTTATTACATACTCTGTTAGTGGGAGTTTTCAGTAATTCCACAAACTGGCTTCTAGAAACTTGAAAGAATGCCGTTGATTTAATTTTTTAAACGAAAATCAAATTTTATCTTTCTAATAGTAACTGCCATTATAAATCATGTTAGATTTGAATCGTACAATTAATTGGCTTCTGCCACTAAACTTACTATGCTCGACTTCAGTCCCGTAATCTATAGATGGTGCACAATTTAACAATAATAGATTATATAAATTCTGGATGATAGATTCCTTAGGCTATTTTGATTCCTAAATTTTACTATTGTCATATCTATTCTTTCAATGTTCTTACTTATTTTGTGCATGAATACTATTAAATAATGTTATAAGTAGCATTTATGAATGCAGTTTTTCTGTGATTTCGTGTTGGATAAAGTTGTATAGAATGGAACTTGTTTAGCAACCAGTAGCTTACAATTCAAGATTTCAGTTAGTATTTGAATATCGTTGTTTATAGGCATGCCATTTATGAAGACAACTACGAAACTCAGTAAACATAAATAATTTATGGTTAATCCCAACTTTATGAATGATTTTGTATAAACTGAATAGCTGTTTCCTGCAGGTAAGGAACACTTCAGCAGCTCGCACCTTAGATTTCGCCCCAGGGGTTGGTTGGCTAACGATTAACCCTCTGGACAACTGGAGTAGTAGAATTCCCACTTCCAAATAAAATATTGGCCACAAAGATTTTATTAATGATTTTAGCAGTGAGGAATTGAGGTGAATGGTAAAAAATATAATAATAATAATAAATTTATTCTCAAGTAACTTTTGTACATGAGTACATACCAATTTACAGGCAAGATCAGAATGATATAATTTTATTAACATACATACAAGGATTTTGATAGTCATTGATAGGAGGTTCACACTATATGAAGGCATTAATTAATTGTAAGGTCAATGACATCAAAGTTCACAGTACTAGGGTACCAGATTTACGCATTGTGGTACAGTGCATTCTTGATAAACAATCGCGCGCATTTCGTCTCTGGAGCTGCGATTCGAAAAGCAGAATCGGACATATCCAGATACGGAGTAAGGCGAATAATATTTAGAACTTGGATAAGGACTACAACTGAGCACAAATATACAGGGTATTCTTCCGTAGCGATGGAATCTCTGCGGGTTGATCTGAACAGTGAGTTATGGATGCATCAAGTACATCGTTAACTGGCATTAGGAGTAATTTGCTGTAACGGAGACCTATTTTTTATGAGAGCAGTCCATAAGCTGGGGGAGAAACATAGAGAAACATACAAAATGGAAGAAGTAAAAATAAATGATGTTAGCTAATAGTTGGAAAACAAATAGTTTTAAACCAAAATATTCTTTATTTTTGTTATTTTTCCTACCTTAATGTTCATGCTTAAAGTGTTTAGTGGTTTAGAACCTTATGAGCTATCTCTGATTAAGTTGAGGTTGTGGTAAGTCGCGAAGTATGTGGTAAAGAACATTAGACATGTTGTTCAAGTAATGCTCGTGTTATCTAACCTGAATTCTTGTGTCACACATTAAGCGAACCGAGTACTTTGCATGTTATGCTAAAATTTGGACAAATCGGTAGTTTACTCGGTGTTTTAGAGTCACTAAATAGTTGGTTTATCGCTCGTATAAAGTGATCTGTGCTATCTAGCGTACGGATTTCTGCCGGTAAACTATTCCAAATGGCAGTGAATTTATGCACGAAAAAGTTAGAACGTATTTTAGTCTTACAGTGTCCCACCCACACTGTACCTGTATGGTTTCTAATGCTATAATTAGGTGCATCGATAAATCTTAATATAGGGTCGGGGGAGTATGTTAAACGGTGTAAAACTTTGAAAAAGAATGTCAGATTGAGCTTAGCTCGTTTTTTCCAAAGTGGTTCTAAGCCCAATGTATCGCACCGTGTAGTATAATTTAGTACACAATCCATTCCCAGTGTTTTTTTGTGAAGTAGCTCTGTACCCCTTCTATTCTTATTCGGAGGCTGCTGAGTGTGAGTGGGCAGCATTCAAGTAGCGGGCGTACACAGACTTTGTATAATACGAATCTAGACTCACGTTGGTAGAAATTGTGGATAATACAACCCATAAGCCTGCGTGACTGATATTGTTTGTTTCTTGAATGTAAGATCCATAGTGTATCTTAAACCTAGGTCCAGAATCGTCTTACATTCGGTTATTTACTCCCCATCTACTACAAAGTGTAGGTTGAGGTTGCGACACCTAACGCTGATCCAGTGTTAAAGTGAAGTCGGTGTTCTTTACACCAGGCAGTGACTTCGTCTAACTCTTGCTGTATGATCTTAACGTGTTGTGTGGCTCATTTATGTCGCATGAGTAGACAACTTTCAAGTCACAGGTAAAGATATAAAAAAACGTGTAGAGTTCATACATGTATGCATGCATTTTGTAGCATGTCATTATGTTATCCAAAGACTCAGTTTAACGCAATCTGTCATTGTATATTGGTAATAATGATTATGTATGATTCTAGTTAACAGCTTATCTGAAAATTCCTTTCAAGAGAAAAGATACATGTTGACACAAGAAATTAGTGTCTTTAATATTGTATAATTGAAGATAGTAATAAAGTTATTTTCTTATTCTTGATTAGATGATCACGTCGTCATAATCATACTAACATGTCAGAAATTGTGATAATACAACCCATAAGCCTGCGTGACTGATATTGTTTGTTTCTTGAATGTAAGATCCATAGTGTATCTTAAACCTAGGTCCAGAATCGTCTTACATTCGGTTAATCAATATATAGACGAGGCGCAGGGAAGGGGAGGATATTGTAAAATAATCCTATTGCATAAAGCTGACATGAATTCACTACATAACAGTTGTTCTATAACATAGTGAAGACGTCCTATACGTTCTGTTTGATCTTCAAAACGATAAGTGATTTTTTCACGTACTCATACTTAATGTATTTTCTCTTTGTAAATATGGTGTGAATATTATATCCGGCTAAGATCAAAGTGATGCATATTTTTAAAGCTGAACTAAATGTTGACCTTAGTCAAATAACTAATTTCGATTATATACAATAGACTATCTACGTTTACATGGTTCTAGTAAATTTGACATTAATCAGGTTACAAAATAAGAACAAATGAGTAACGTTGTAAATTGTTCGCGTAAGATTTTTAAAGAATGATATAGTCAAAGTCATTTGAACAGTTTTAAAAAGTAAACAGGCATATCATATAAAAGAACTAAATATCAATGTAATACTTCAAGAATGTTAAATTATCGATAGGATTCAACATTTCTTGCAATATTTCTTCCATCTTGTCAAAATATGTATTACATTCGGTTAATCAATATATAGACGAGGCGCAGGGAAGGGGAGGATATTGTAAAATAATCCTATTGCATAAAGCTGACATGAATTCACTACATAACAGTTGTTCTATTTTGTCAATTATAATTCTACAGGTAAAGATATAAAAAAACGTGTAGAGTTCATACATGTATGCATGCATTTTGTAGCATGTCATTATGTTATCCAAAGACTCAGTTTAACGCAATCTGTCATTGTATATTGGTAATAATGATTATGTATGATTCTAGTTAACAGCTTATCTGAAAATTCCTTTCAAGAGAAAAGATACATGTTGACACAAGAAATTAGTGTCTTTAATATTGTATAATTGAAGATAGTAATAAAGTTATTTTCTTATTCTTGATTAGATGATCACGTCGTCATAATCATACTAACATGTCCAGAAATTGTTGACCTTACATTTTCACAAGCTGGACGTACATGCAGTAGTTAGCTTAATTTTATGAATGATCATCAAAACCATGCATCAAAGGCTACTCTAACTTGATGGAACACACTCTTTAATCTTCCTATACTTGCAGAGATCCTTTGAAATGGAAAACAGCCGCTACTAAAAGGAGCCGTTGGCAAATTACAACCGTCACACCTCACCGGCCACAGTTGAATGGTGGACTGGTTCTTATTATCTGTTTGTTTAAGTTACCACATTACCTGTATAAAGACGTCCCTACCGACCACGCACGCCGGAAACACAGTCTCCAATGAATTTAATTAAACTAGATCATCTAAAATAGGGTCTACACCACTCAGAATTCCAGGACTAACGCTAAATATGATAGTCGTATCGTTGCATGATCCTTTTTTCATGACTTTAAGAAATTGTTAGAAGCTGGACAGGATACTAATTTATCATATTTACACTACTAAGAAGTTGCTAACTCTCCCGGTTCCTACTTTATTCTCTGTCCTGATCAGGACAGATGGCCCTTGATCCTCGTATAGACCTACCTGGTTGTACAAATGTTTTCTTTCCAAAAGATCTAGTCTCGATTGGGGGGTACACAAAACCATACCGCCTATGGATGTTGGATGACTATAACACTTAATAATGAAACAGCAATGTGTTAGTGATGAGAATCAGGGAGACATACTGTTGTGCAATTACAACTTTAGTAGAACTGTCACTCGCCTAATGAGTTGAGTACTTATTCAGATTAATTGCATGTAAAGTGTGTAGTGAGTTGATAGAATCTACTAGGACATCACTGGTATACATCAAACATACTAACGTAAGCTTTTATCCATATCATAGAATGAATACAGTTAACATTCAATAGAAAAATGCATACAGAGATGTTATGTAACTTGATGATATAAAACTAGATTGTGATTAGTTAAACATGATTGTCAATACAAACAATACTATTAACATTAATTTTATTAAAGTATATTGAAAGACTTACTTAGAATATTGTTATTTTAATAATAAAGGTCTTATGTTCAATGAAAGTTGAGTTATACGAGTTTCGTTAGTGTATCTAATATTCAATAGTAGATGGATATAAGTGTAACCATAAGTCTAATGTTTCCTATTCTGTAGTGTTTTACATTTTATTAGCAATAATTAATCCACAATCAATTTTCCATATATCATGAAGCGATGATATAAATAAACAACTGTATTCGGTTTTCACAGATTAAATAGATTTTATTCAGTAACGAAATAAGAAAAAGAAAAATGGTTGGTCACTGTTTGGAGACCAGATTGATGTTTGTCATGCCCTTTATATAGCTGATCGAATTCTATCGGTCTAGTCGTAATGTGGTCATTAATCTAAGTGACTCAACACTACAATCACTATATGATGATGAAATGTTTTTGTAATCGAATCTACTGGAAAAACATAAGTTTCTGCAAAGATTCTAGTTATGCCTAGCCGACAAATGCCATGCAACATAACATTTAGTTCCAAAGTTTCCTGTCAACTACCTCCGCACTCCCAAAACCCGTCCAATAATTGGTAAAAATTAATACATCGTCGACGCCGTCACTTATTACTTCTCCACTTCCTGAATCCCCACCACCGTCACAATGCTAATCATCTAATCCATTTCAAACAATCAGCAAATGAACACAGTATTCATGCATGCTTCTTCGACAAGACTTAACCAACAAGAAACACTAAGTTAGATTATATGCATTGGAGAAAATTACCAACACACTGACTAATGACATACTTCGAAAATTTCCACAGGAAATAACTGACATCATTACAAATATTTCTACTTAACTTATATAATTGTAAATGCCTACAAGATTCTATTTCTGTACTTACAGTAGATTTGTTTGCAAATGGACGAATAACTTGTAAGCGATCAACATGAGTTCTTCAGAAATTCACAAACACCACCCACTAATACATCACAGTGTTATAGCTATGCATTACATAGAACTATATAACACTTTTAGTTATTGATGTTTACGGAGAACTTAAAGTATGTTTGAATTGTTCCCACTGCATTTATCTATCCATCTACTTATCTATTCCATATAAAACGCTGAATGAGCCAGGACACTGTGATGAGTGTATCATTTCGAAAGTGAATGTGGAGAAAATACATTCGTACTTAACCAAATAAAGTGCATTAGAAGCATGAAACTATTCTCAATCAAACAGTGCATGTCTATATATATTGTATACATTGTATGTGAAGATGAGAAGTATAATGGTTACTTACAAATTTCCGCTCGAAATTAATTGTGATTTGCTGTCCTGAAATAATAAATTTGACTAATGTAGAGGATGACTTGCAGATGTCACCACTATAATAAGTTTTAGGGTTATTGTTGTAATATATTGATGTACGTTACTACTAGTTATCTGTATGTACGTTCTGTACGTTTCTCGACTAATGTTGGTTAATGGCTTAATTTCCTTTATTGTCTTCATTTCTCTTACGTATGGTGACCACGCTTTATTCCATGCTGCCTCATAGCTCACCTCGTATGCTCCTTACTGTTCTCACTTTCATGTGACTTGTCGCTGTCTACTACTTATGGACAACCTTGTGAATAGTATTCAAAATGGTACTCATATAAACTGCTGCACATTAATGTTCACTCTGAATGGCATCTCCATCGATAATGTTTTTGAATTAGTAATTAATCACTGATAGAATATCATTATCAGAATATTTAGACGTTATATTTGTTGTTATCTGCTTCTTTTCCTACTTCATAATGTACAGTTTTTTATCATGTTGCGATGGTATTTTGAGTACCAATCTAAGTGCAATCCCAAGTAAATTAAGTTCACAACTAACCATTTGTTAATTACACTTACATATTAACTGTCAATATAATGTTTATACATTTTTTTGTCGGTTTATTTCTGTGAAATAATTTAGTTTTTCTTGCTATCACTCTAGTAGGCAAGAGAAATACTTTTATATAGTACAAGAGTAAATGTGATATTTCCAATGAATCCTTTCTTTCTTATATTTGGAAGTAGTATAATTTGTATAAACTCCGCCTGTAGCCCCTAGGGTTGCTGCCGGTCCCAAGCCCGGATAAAGGAGGAGGGTTGGGCATGGGGCTAGCAACCCCATCCCGTAAAACAACAAACGTGCTAAAAAAACGCTAACCAGTAAAAACCTTTATAACCATTTTTACTCTGCCCTGGGAGTTGGAAGGTATGTTATGACGCCTCATGGTGAAAGCCGAGTATCTTCGGAAGCCACGAGGCCGATGTCTCTTCTGACAACCAGAGCAACAATTAATATAGGTACGTGGAATGTCCGAACGCTGTGGGAAACAGGGAGGACCATGCAAATAGCTGAAGAAATGAAAAGATACAACCTGAAGATACTTGGAATAAGCGAAACGCATTGGGTGCAAGCTGGACAGCAACGGTTATCCTCGGGAAATGTGCTTTTATACTCCGGCCACGAAGAAGAAAACGCCCCACACACACAAGGAGTAGCATTCGTGTTATCCCAAGATGCCTGGAAGGCTCTTATAGGATGGGAGCCTCATGGACCTAGGATCATCACAGCATCCTTCAAGACGAAGAAGGAAGGGATTACAATGAATGTCATCCAGTGCTACGCACCCACCAATGACAGCCACGAAGACGACAAAGACCAGTTCTATGCGAGGCTGCAGTCAGTCGTCGAGAAATGTTTAGCCAAGGACCTGACCATTCTAATGGGGGACTTCAACGCCTAGGTCGGAGTGGATAACACTGGGTATGAAGACATCATGGGACAACATGGACTGGGAGGAAGGAATGATAACGGTGAGAGGTTTGTGAACTTATGTACCTTCAACAAAAGGATTATAGGTGGCACCATATTCTCCCACAAACGTATACACAAAACTACATGGGTTTCACCGGACCACATTACGGAGAACCAAATCGACCACATCTGCATCAATAAGAAGTTTAGAAGGACCATGGAAGACGTAAGAGCAAGGAGAGGAGCCGACATAACTTCACCATTTAGTGGTAACTAAAATGAAAGTGAAGCTGAGGAAGCACTGGACAACTGGAGCAGCAGTACTACACAAGTTTAATGCAGCCCTTCTCCGGGATACTAACAAACGCAACAAATTCAAATCAATTCTCAGCAACAGGTTCCAGGCATTTCATGATCTACTAGAAAAAGGTGGAAATAATATGCAAGACAACTGGAAAGAGATTAAAGGAATAATAACCTCAACATGTCAGGAGGTTTTGGGTCTCAAGAAACAACACCAAAAAGAGTGGATTTCTGTTCGTACTCTGGACAAGATCCAAGAAAGGAGGAACAGAAAGACAGCGATCAATAACAGTCGGACAAGAGCAGAGAAAGCCAAGGCACAGGCCGAATACACCGAAGTCAACAAGCAAGTGAAGAGGAGCATCAGGTTGGATAAACGAAAATTTGTTGAGGACCTAGCAATGACAGCGGAAAAAGCTGCAAGAGAAGGAAATATGAGGCTCCTATACGATACAACGAAGAAGTTAGTTGGGAAATTCAACAAGCCAGAACGGCCAATCAAGAACAAGGCTGGCAAACCAATCACTGAAGTGCATGAACAACGGAATAGGTGGGTAGAGCACTTCCAAGAACTCTTGAATAGACCAGCCCCACTGAACCCACCAGTTATCGAAGCAGCAGCCACGGATCTCCCTATAAGCACAGACCCACCAACAGTCGAAGAAATCAAAATGGCCATTCGACAAATTAAGAGTGGTAAGTCATCAGGACCAGACAACATATCAGCGAAGGCACTGAAGACAGATATAGAAACAACTTCAAAGATACTCCACATTCTCTTCAGGAAGATTTGGGAGGAAGAACAAGTTCCAGGAGACTGGAAAGAAGGGTACCTCATCAAGATACCAAAGAAAGGCTATCTCAGCAATTGTGAGAACTACAGAGGCATTACTCTACTTTCAGTACCAGGAAAGGTCTTCAACTGAGTGTTATTGAACAGATTAAAGGACCCAATCGACGGCCAACTCCGAGATCAACAGGCCGGATTCCATAAAGATCGATCATGTACCGACCAAATCGCTACTCCACGGTTCATTGTTGAACAATCAATTGAATGGAATTCACCACTTTACATCAACTTCATCGACTATGTAAAAGCATTCGACAGCGTGGATAGGAGAATATTATGGAACCTTCTACGACATTACGGCGTACCCGAGAAGATAGTCAACGTCGTACGGAATTCTTACGACGGACTACATTGTAAGATCGTGCATGGAGGTCAGCTCACAGATTCATTCGAAGTGAAGACCGGTGTCAGACAAGGCTGCTTACTCTCGTCCTTCCTCTTCCTACTTGTCATCGACTGGATCATGAAGACTGCAAAATCTGAAGGCACTCTCGGAATACAATGGACAACATCGACGAAACTAGATGACTTGGAATTTGCAGATGACCTAGCTCTTCTTTCTCACGCACATCATTAAATGCAGAAGAAGACCAACAATATAGCAGCAGCCTCAGCAGCAGTAGGCCTCGACATACACAAAGGGAAAAGCAAGATCCCCCGATACAAATCAACAAACACTAACCCAATTACACTTGATGGAGAAATTCTGGAAGACGTTGAAACCTTTACATATTTAGGCAGCATAATTGACAAACAAGGAGGGTCTGATGCGGATGTGAAGGCGCGGATTGGTAAGGCAAGGGCAGCATTTCTACAACTGAAAAACATCTGGAACTCAAACCAACTGTCAGTCAATATAAAAGTTAAAATTTTCAACACAAATGTGAAGACAGTCCTGTTGTATGGAGCTGAAACTTGGAGAATTACGAAAAGTATCCTTCAGAAGATACAAGTATTTATAAACAACTATCTGCGTAGGATTCTTCGGATTCGTTGGCCAGATACCATCAACAACAACCTGTTGTGGCAGAGAACTAATCAACTTCCAGTTGAAGAAGAAATTAGGAAAAGACGCTGGAGATGGATTGGACACACACTGAGGAAACCGTCAAACTGTGTCACAAGACAAGCACTGACTTGGAATCCTAAAGGCCACAGAAACAGGGGAAGACCCAAGAACACATTGAGTCGGGAATTGGAAACAGACAAGAAGAGAATGAACAGCACTTGGGAAGAGCTAGAACGGAAAGCCCAGGACAGAGTTGGTTGGAGAATGCTGGTGGGCGGTCTATGCTCCACTTGGAGTAACAGGCATTGATTGATTGATTGATAATTTGTATAAGAGTTGAATACAAGAAGAAATAATAGATTATCAGTAGTTACACGATGAAGCAGTGAACAGTTTTCTTTGGAAATCGAAATCCACTGTAGTTTTATTAACTATTCACCGGCTCATGTAGACAAGTGTCCATTACTAATATTCTATATTTCTTTTCTTTTTTCATCATATAATAACAAAAATAAGACATGATTAAAAATTCATCAACAAAAATACAGTAATTGTTTTCCTGGTAGCTTACAAACATAATTCTCATAGGTAATTATTTCTAAGAAAGAATTAATAATGACCGTGAAACACTGATTACATTCAATCATTAATAAAGTTTTCTATACTACTTATTACATACACTTGAGTTGATATAGGTCAATTAATGTTGTTTTACATACATAATAGATCATACTCATTAAAATATGATTTTATGAATTGATGTAATGAGTTTGTTTTGTTGATTATTTACTTCAGGTTAAACTACAGTTCATTTGTGTTGTTTTTATTTAATTAAATAAAAATTTGGTTTCTATAATCAAGATAATTAACAGAACTTAAATGATTATTCAATGGTGTTAATTTTTTTTTCTTGGTAAAATTAAATCCTATTTTTCTATTATAAAGTGTTTCTCAATTACAACTTTCTTTCCTCATCTTTCTTTTATACAGCTTCATGTGAATAAAACTACTTTTTGTTGAATAGTATACTTTATCCATAAAATTCTTATTATGTATTGCGAAAAAATACACGTTGGCCTTGATAGTATACGGACACGTCTGCTCCGTGACTACCAGTCCCCAAAGGCGGAATAAACAAAATGACGATTTATAAGCAAAACAGACACAATCCAATCCAATTCAATCGTAATGTATTTCAATCATGCCTCTATATATGCACAAATTCAGACCATACAGCAAACAAATTAGGGATTTTACACTAATTCGAAACAGAAAGAGATTGTGGTAGTGAATGGGTGGTGGGGAAGAGGTAACTTGTACACAACTATTTTACTGTAGTTCATAGTAAGATACAATATAATAACAGGAAATTTTCTTAACGGGAGGAAAGGATAAGAGGAACGCAACAATAATAGAAATGTAATGTTTACATTACTGATGTATGGAATAAATGAATTATTTCTTTAAAAAACAATTCTGGAAGTTTTTCAGTCTTCTTTAGTGGTCCGACACAACAGTTCCATTTGTATGTTATTGAACTGAATAAAACTCATGAACATAAAGATCTATAAAGATAATCAAAAGTACATTTAATATGATACCTAATATGTTATAAATAGTATAATGCAAATGTACAGAGTAGGCAAAGAATCAGTTTGACTAATGCTCAATAGTAAATGTTATAAAATGATAAGGTCTGAAAATGTAACAGTCATGACAATTGTTTTTCTAACTAGATTGACTAAATTGTTGTTTATTCTAAATGAGTAGTAGGTGAGTTACAACACTTTTAATTTATGCAGAAGTGTCTATCAGTTACCTTTTTGCATGCCTTAATTAATGCCTATTCAGAGACTAATCTGAATACTTGTTCTATATAACAATTGTTAATTCTAGATCATAGTCGGATTCGTTTTAATTAAGTGTATATTCTTGGTGAATATAATTCTCATATGTCAGTCGCGAACATATACGGTTGATGGAATTAGAAACTCGATACGATGAATAAGCACAAGCATAATTAGGACCAAATATATCTAATAAGTTACATCCAGCCGATGAGTCCCAAATAAGACGAAACGCGCGTCCTGGATTCCACTTGCCAGTCACAATTCAAATTATATAATACTTGTGAAAAAATCGCTATATCGAGGCAATCCGCTCAGGATGCACATATAGCAACAATGGCTGACCAGCTTCAGTCTATAACAAATCAACGGGAATATACAAGCTCTTCCTAATATCTAATAAGTTACTAAAGTTTAAACAACCCGAAAGTAGGTTAATCACACGTTGAACGAGCAAACTACAAAGAAATGTGCAGTGTAAAGGTTGCTATGCTCAGATTGAGTGAGGGGGAGGTGAGTAAGATGCTAACAACTGTAGTTGAACACTTATCTCCAATCATTTGGCTGAAGTCAGATATTTTTTGTTTGATAATTCGGCTAAGTTTATTTACTTGTGAATTAAATGTAAATTACTGTCCTGAAAGTCTTCAGCGTATAACGCGTAGATGTGATGAATAGTTTATATGCAGTTTACTGTTTACATTTGCGACTTATTGAGTACCTCAACTGTTAATACGTTATGATTTAAATACATAAATCACGAACACAACCAATCGTAATAAAACAGCCTCTTTTAACCCTATGAAATATAAATAGCTTAATTAAAGAAAACATGATGAAATGATTCAACTGTGCACTAATTAAGCAGATTTTAAAGGAACTAACAAAGTGATTATATATTGTTAAATTCATGCGGTTTTGGCTATGCAAACTATACAGCTAAGGCACTATATATCCAAGCTAATTATCACATATGTGAGATTAACAATGAACATTAGCAACTAATGATGATTCACATTTTTCCTATCGTAATTAATATACAATCATTTAATCATTTGAAACGGTATTTTTGTCTTCACCATTCACAGGTTTACTTGGATCAGTATCAAACAGACTTTGTGACAGGAAATTATTTTAAGCTTATCAATTGCTTAAATAGTTTCCTATTAGTAAACATAAAAGCCTCATTCAACACTAATAAAAAAAAGTTTTGAAATAAGGAATTTTAAGGTTGAGTTGACCGGTATAACAACAAGTTTCAGTAATAATAGGCAGTCAAATTACAGTTGTTTAGAACATATTGTATGAATATTTCCTTAACAGTCAGTTTATCAGTATACTACACTGATTTTCAATCTCTTTACGTTTTCTACCAGTTTACCTCTTGAATTCATTTCTCCCATCCATTATCAATAAAATATACTTATCTTAATTTTGTTTTCTTACTACCACATTAAATAGATTATTACAAAGTTATCAGCATTGACTAACTAGTATTTTGCCTTCTGACAATTTGTAATTCTTTTACAATAACATGTAGGTACATTTAGGTAGAATTAGTAATGAATCTGTTCAAACCAAATCTTAGATGACAGAGACATGATTCAGTAATATAAAAGTTCGATTTTGATGGTTATTTTTGTGGAGATTGGTTATTTGATTTGATTGGTGCGGATGGTTAGGCGTTCGCCCTCAACCTGAAACCCCTGGTGCGTAATCGTGGGTGCGCACTGCTGAAGAGTTCCACACTAGAACGAAACAGCTGTCCAGTGCCCCCTTGTTGTCAATGGTACCCTACCAACATCAATCTGTGATATATCCAATCAAATATAAAAGTTGTAAAATCAATCAAATTTGCCTTAAAACGAAGTAACTTCTATCAGTGATTAATTAGTAATTATTGACATTAACACTAAAACGTTCTATTACACAATATGGAAGGAAGATTCAGGAGATATTTACTTAGAGTAACGTTGAAAACTCAAAAGTACACAACGGTGCCGTTTTGAATCTATAAACCATCTTTTATTTATTACTTTTAAATTTCACAATTCTTTTATTACATACAATTTATCTGATCGAAAAACATTTACAAATCAAGGATAATCGGAATGTGTGTAGGATCAAGTGAATTCATCTCAACATTTCTACGTGTTCTTCAGCGTACACACAAAGTCGTGTAACTAAGCGAATTGTTTTAAAAGTTAAATATTAAAAGTGGTATGAATATAGAAATTTGAACTCATCAGTTTCAATTTATAGATCATTGAAATTAGTGAGAGAGGGAGGGAATGATACATAGTGATGAAAGCTGATATCAATTACTATAATTGTAAGTGAAGTAATCATGATTAAAGTAATTATGCGAAGTAAATCATATGCTCAATAGCTCCAGATTACCCATCTTGTCATATGACGGCAGATAGCGGTCACGTATCATTCAGTGAATCACATTTTCTTTTTTGAAATAGGCAGAATAACATTAAACTTCTACGGCATGCAGAAGCAACGGTTATTCGCAATATAAATCCGAACTCATATTTGTAGTGTACATTTTTAATTCACCTGGCACTACCATGATAGATGGACTTAAGTTATCTCTTTCCCTCCTATTTGTTCACTTTTTTTTTAAAACAATGCGTCAGAACATCTTATATTTCATTTTGTTTTGTTCTACCTATTATTTTTGTAAACATTCTTCATCTCTTACTACAACATTCATATACCCATAACAGCACCTTGAATGCTCAGCTAAGTCATATTGTTTCTTGCGCCATTTACTAAAACTCTTGACTTTCTATCAAGTTAGCATTCCATGTAATTATGTTTTGACATATCACTATTATAATCATTACTATGATCATGATTACTTCATCTCTAACTGATATCAATCTTCAGCATTGTATGTATTGTGGACATAACAATTAGAACATTTCTCACATAGTCATTGACGACGTTATCTTCATACCTTGCTTATTGCATGTCTATGATAATTTGAGAAATGAATTTATTAAAAGTTTTACTTTGTTGTATGATTTTGTATGTAGAAGTTGGACTCTTTAAATGAAGAAATGGATTCATTTAATCTCACAGAATGTTTACCGTTCTTCATTCGCAGAAGATTTGTATTACTCCCCATTACTATTCTTGATAACCGACTATATCATTCACTTATTTGAAAACGATACATAAGTAAGGATAGAGTATTTACAGTAACATTTTGTATCTGTAGAAATGAATGATTTATAAAGATTTTGTGTATATCACTAAGGCATTTTCCCCGAAAATCATTTTCATCATATCGAGTATTTCATTCTTCTACTGAAAACATTTTACCATGGAGGTCTGGTGAAAACCATTCGATTCAATATGATTAACAAAATAGTTTCATCCCTTTTATTATAATTATGAATATTTCCCAAACTATACTAAAAGCAGTAAGATGACCAATAGAAATTACTTAGTATCGTACATTCCAATCATTCTCGTTTAACTAATAAATTCCAAAATAAACTCATCTCTATGACAAAAGAAGAATCAACTTGATTTGACTAACCTGTATAAGAACAAACATATCGTCAAGAACATCATAACATTTAACTGATTCTTCTGAAGTGCACCCGATATATGACCAAGTTACGTCTACGGTATTACCAGGGAAACTTCTAACGTTCGAACCCACTCTTACGAATGAGAGTAAGTCAGAAGGCAATAAAGGATGGAAAGGAAGTTATATTTGATCGTGAATAGAGCGGCAATGGGATAGCTACGTCTAGGCTGGCAAACTAGAGAGAGAGCTGCTTTCCACGATGCCGCGTGACGTGATCTGGTGGTGATACGTGACCGAGCGCCTTCAACTAGTAGTGTCCGCTAAAACAAATATGATCAGCATCAATGTCGAGGACCTATGTAACTACTTATTTTGGGAATTATTTGTAGCTACATTTCTATTGACTTCATTTCCTTTAGAAAATGATCAAAAAATGGAAGAAAAAATAAAGTTAAATATAAATTTGGTCTGAATATTGTGATTCTTTTTAAATGTTACTAAAAGAAGTTAATGAAGATGAATTTATGTTAAATAATGAACATTGAACAATTGATTAAAACATTCACTTTTCTTAACTAATTAAATTCTTATATTAATTAATACAAAGAATGTGAAACACACAAATAAATTGAATAACAACAATGAACTGTGAAAAACAAAACAAAGTAAACACCCCCCCCCCGATTAATCCTTTTTCATTTCGAATTCAATTTTCAATTCATTTTATTAACAATCTATTGTAACAATTAAACATTAAATAAAAAAAATTGAAATAATCATTGTTATCCTGTGTTACCTTTTTTTCTTGTGAAAATAAAAAGGAAAACAATACTTTTTTTTCTTTTACTTCATACTGATTAATTTACACAAATCGTGTTGTTTAACTTTTTATATGAACCGCGTCAATAAGATGACATAATGAAATTATTTGTTAATTAAAACAAAACTATTAAGATAAAAACAAATGAATGTTTAATTAAATAAATTTTGGAATATTTTTTTTTTATCCTACTCAAATTTGTGATGACATTCTTTGCTTGATAAGAAATGTTCACTTTAATTAACCATAAATGTTTTCAATTAATAGTTAGTAGAAACTATTGAAAATATAATTAACTTGATTGTTTTACTGATTAGTTTCAGTGAAATTTCAAAATACTTCTAAACATTAAACAAGATTGATGACTACTTTTAAAGTGTTTTATCTGTTGTTAGTGGAAGATGTACTTATTGTGATGACATTTCATGACATTAAGTACTGATTCTAGATTCAAAGCTATGACGAATAGTCTACCATGAAAACAACCTTGAAATTGCTTATTTTAAAATTATGCCTAACGTTGTGCTGTATTCTATCTCTGCCACATTGTACGCATTCTATAATCAAACATGTTTTCGTATAGTTTCCAAACATTTAAGATTACAATAAGAAACTATAGTATGATTTTTACTCAGTCGTTGGTAATATTAAAAAACGAGGAGGATGATTTATTAAAACATTTAATGTCTTAGTGGATCTATCATTCCGAATGCCATATTTCTTAATTTTTCTTAGATAAATATAATCTAGTTTGATTGCTTAGATGTCAGGTGTGATTGTTTCATGGCAGATAGGTAAACAATGAATGAAAGGAGCAAACATACATATCATCGGTTTCCATTTAAATGCTCACAAACATTTAACACCAACTGAAATGGATAAATTATACAACTTAATGTTATGGAGACTGTTGAATCTTAATTTGACATCACAAATTGGTTCTATTTAGGTAACCATTAAAATCGCAGAACCAGTGGTCTAACGGTTAATCGTTCGATTTGATGACTGACAGTCCTGGGTTAGGTCCCCTGATTAGTAATGGATGCTCATCGCTGTGGAGTCCCGTACTGGGATGAAATAACTGTCTAGTGTCTCCAGAATTTCAATGGTTGTCTAAATTGGACCAATTTGTGACGTCAAATTAGGATGAATTGTGGTTTGCGATTTCAGCTAAACTTTTCAAAATCATTTGGATATATGGCTATTTGTTACTCAGAATATGTGGATTAGTGAACCTAAAACTAGTAATTTAATCGTAGAAACTATATGTCATGATACTGCTTGCATGTGAGTGATTAATCAGTGTAAATATTTCACTACTGAAGAATAGCTGTCATGATACGAGTAGCATAATAGCAATTATTGTAGATTTTAGAGCTGATGAGGGTTCTAATGAATATTCAAAGTACACCTTGCTAACGTAAATATACAAGCACGTAACTTAGTCTATGAATTGTTTACAAACAAACTTCAATCACCTAGCACCATAACATACTTTAAGTCTGGTTAATTAGTTTAGACTAATAACAACATTGCATAATGATTAATTGTTTATATCAAATAACTAGACAAACATGACAGTGATCCCTACTTATTTACCAAGTAATTGAGAATGTATTAAGTATGATGTAAGTGACGACAAATCTTGTTGCGTATGCCTAGGTTTCAAAGGTTATGGATTCATTCAATTAATTAGTCATAGAATCTACGTTACACTTTGAACTTTTTATCTACAAATAAAGTTAAATAACTTACACTAAGCAAACTACTTACTTAAACACCTAAATACAGACAGATTTCCTTTCTTCCTTACTTCAGTTGTATAGATCATTTCACATGCATATGTCGTAGAACATGCATTGAAAGAAGAATACATATTAGTATTTCTAAGTACGTTACAATAAGCTTGAGGCTAATAAATGCTACAATCTAAATCAACTCGTTGACATTTAATAGATAGCAGATACTATATCAGTGCTTTAAAATCTTTCCATATAACAAAATAACACCAACTGATTAATAAAATATGATCATGCCTGAGGATACGATCAAAACTTTATTGCCTCAGAGAACATATCTGTAGTTTGGAAGCTAGTTTCAAGTGTTTCATGAGAAACTATCTCCAATCATCCTTCACTTTGATATTCACTTCAAAAAATCACATACATAGTTCAGTGAAATAAACGAGAATCTAAGTCTCATATATTTTTTTTTAAATATTCACATAACGTAGATTAACCATGAAGCTCATTTCATACACTGACAGTACTTCATCTAATATCTTGTGATTAGTAAAACTTTACTACTGGTTCTATTAATCATTATTTTAAAGATACAGTTGAGTTCATCTATTAGGTAATTATGGGTGAATATCTATGAAAGTGTATTTCTTGTTAATTAGTTAACAGTGTAGATGTTAGTCAACGTTTTCAGTGCGTTTTTGTGCCTATTCAGTATCACATTCCTAGTGCAAAGTTATAAATTTACTTGTTGTTAACTGTTTATAACCCAAATATTCATATAGTCCTGTCAACAAAAGTAGAGTTTGTATTAAAGAGATTGACAAGAAAAAAGTAAACTTTACTTGATTAGTGTGTTGTTATAAATGAGAAGTAAAATAGCACCATTTTGATTTGATACAATCAAACCACATTTATACACCAATTCTGTCATATACAAACAACTGTAGTCGCTGTATAACAATGCTGTACTCATCATTTTATTTGTATCTTCTCAATGCAAATGCCATGAAATTTAATTACATTCATACTATTTAATGCATTTCTAGAGGATGCATCAGCAAACAACTTAATGCTTCATCGCGAAACTGATGCTCATTTATTATTAATATCATGGAATCAACTCTAATGCAAATCACGGTCATTCTAAATGTAAGTGTAAAGAAATGAAGAAAGGTATCGACGAAAACAATTGTTTAGTTGTAGAATCTGTGAATGACACAAATTTCCAGTTATGATGATTATTGGTTGTAATTGATCTCACTCACTTGTACAAATTATGTGTTTTGTCTATTAGTAAGAGCTTTCTTAGCTTAAATACTCATTAGTTACCTCATTTATTGCCGGTTTTTAATATCCAAAGCTTTTATAAAACTAGACGGATACTTATATTTAAGTTGAATTATGACTGGCAAGCGAAATCCAGAACGCGCGTTTCGTTCTATTTGGGACTCATCGTCTGGATGTATCTGCAAAATACTAACTTATCCGAATTACATATATATATATACCCCTTGCACAAGTACGACTGTCTGGACACAGTAGCTTAGTGGTGAACGCGGCGGTGTTTGGCACGAAACGGATTGAGTTCGAATCCCAGTGTGAACATCAGCATTGGGATGTCGGTATATCCAGCCGATGAGTCATAAATAGGACGAAACGCGCATCCTCGATTCCTCTTGCCAGTCACAATTCAACTTAAATATAACTTGTGTACTACCGCTTTATCGAGGCAGTCTGCTCAGGATGCACATATGACAACAGAAACTGACCAGTTTCAGTCCATTAGAAATTAGCGGAAAAATGTAAGCTTATCCTAATTACATAGATAGATACTTGTTGTTGTGTGGATAAATGAACTCCATTTAGATGTCACACCCTGTAATGTCGAAAAATGATAACATACGACACTATTCCATTGAGATTATTTTCTATCATATACAAAAGCAGCCTCATAAATAACTGGCGTTCTCTACATTTCCAATATATTTTCCTAGGTTGTCTATCTTCCAATGCATGCATAGTTAGTTATTCTTTTATGCATCAAGATGAGACAGGTAGTTAGGGGAACTAATGAAATAACAGTATTGCCAAAAATGACAACCAAATCCAACCAAATCACAATTGAATTTATTGACAAATAATCAAATTTAGGCCGAATGACTGAATTCATGTTTGGGAATACAAGCTGTTATTTGCAGAATACTCAACACATAAGTATTATTTGACAGACTGTTCTAGGTTAAATCACTACTGTAAGACAAGAACGACTGATACATTTGCTAAACCCTACTCTTATCTAGGACAAATAGTAATCACCAAGCATTGACACTAGTAAGTTTAAATATGCATTGATATGCATTTCTTACTTTTGCCATTTCTCAAGTTTCGTGGTTATTATCATCACTTGCTGTTAGTGATATTGTTTTACCCAAGGCAAACCAAAGAAACAAGTAATTTTTCTCAGTTTAAAACAATAGTTTTACCCTTTTTCCCTTAATAATTCAGCTTGGAAATTACAATTATTTCATATCCATGAGGTTGTAATGGTTAGTTTCTCTGCATTGTAGGTTTTTCAATGAAAACATTAACTGACTTGTACAATAATCTAGTTAAACAAATAATCTACTTGTTTGAGCAATTGATGCCATGAATTGGTATAAACTTAAACACTCATAAGATCATAACCACAGTTGCTTTAAAACTATCTTTAGAAAACAAAGTGAAGCTCGAACTTGTCTAGTTTCCTAGTGTAGTGCTCTTAGAATAGCGTGTTTTCGTTAGCTATATTTAGTTAGAATTGACCAAAGGCCACATATATGAAAGATCGGTTGCAGAAAGTTTATCTTTAGCAGCATATTAACAACATACGTGCTTTTTACAATTATCATAAATGCAAAAATAATCTATATGACCGAACTAAAATAGAAGTGAAACCGTCAAAATTCAAGGAACGTTAAACATTTTATTAATTTATATTTGTTCAATAACCAAGTCTAAAATGAATTTGAAAAGCTCGAAAGAAAGATCATAACCAATTGACTTCAACGATATCTGGAAAAAGAGGCGAACCGGTTAAAACATTGGAACATTGTCTGTCAGATTCGTCATTGGATTTCAATTCACTAGTAATAATGATAACGTTAATAAAACATGATATGAGTAATTAGGGTGAAGTTTTATATTCCCGTTGATTTGTTGTAGACTGAAGCTAACAAGTCACTGTTGCTATATGCGCGTCTTGGATTCTACTTGCTAGTCACAATTCAACTTAAATAATACTTGTGAATAATTCGTTATATCGAAACAGTCCGCTCAAGATGCACACAGCCACAGTGACTGACCAGCTTCAGTCTATAATAAATCAACGAAAATAAAAAAAGTTCATCCTAGTATCAATGTGCCCGTTGCACAAGTGTGACTGTCTGGACTCAGTGATCTAGTGGTGAACGCAGTGGCGTTCGATAGGAAACGAACTGAGTTCGAATCCCAGTGTGAACATCAACATTGGGATGCAGGTACATCCAGCCGATGAGTCCCAAATAGGACAAAACGGACTTCCTGGATTTCACTTGCCAGTCACAATTCAACTTAAATAGCGATATGAGTGAGCAACATCAACTTATAGCCCTTCGTTTCTAGAACAATGAGTTTAGACACGAACATTCATAGGCTTACACACATATATACACCAAAAATAATAAAATCAGTTAATAATTTTGATGAACTACTCTGCCAAAATATAGTTGATTAGCATAAGATAAAGCAAAAGATACACAAATAAAATGAAGTAAAGGAACAAAACAACCTATCTGCATCATCTAATGCAGTACACAAGTGAAATGCAATATACATACTGATTTACTTGTTGTTAGCCATATATACACACATGAAACTCACAACAATTCACTGTCAAAATATATGATAAATGCGAAATCAAACATTTAATAAGCATTTTATTTTGAAGTAGTTGAAGAACACTTGATGTTAAAATAATCTTTTCAATGACAATCTACTGAATAAGATGGATAAGTTTTGACAGGAGAGAAATCAACATGAAGAACACAAAGAATTGAAAAATGTCATCTGCTTTTTTTATGATAAAAGTCAGTAGATGATGACTACGCGTGATTAGTTGCGTGTTTATGTTTACTTGTATGTGGACATCTTTGCGTCAAACAGATATTCCAGGATTATTTATCAAGTATTCCGTTGGTTTATTCAAACATCAGTATTTATTAACCTAAGAATCAGTTCATTAAATTGATCGAATTCAATTTACTATGACTTAGTAGAAGTTTTGTGTAAATATTTTCTTCCTGTGACTTAAACACACAAATATGACAAAAGTAACGCCTACAACTTAATGAAATAATAGAGGATAGATTATGTTAGATTGATTTTCTACAAAACAACAGAACCAAGGGCTCCCTCAAGAAACCATACTCAGCAACTCATTTGAATCCTATGCAAATAAATAAACGTCTAGAACCATTCTCATAGTTGAAAACAAACAGGAAACACCGACTGCGACAGTAAGAACGGCAAATTAGAAGCGCAGTTGAAAAATCAAAGCATTAGAATAGGTTTTGCATTATGTATTTAAAACTTTATGTTTGATTGACAGGCGTAGAAAGATCATAAGCACAGAAACGTGAGTAGATTGATGAAAATTTTCTTATCCACCAAAATATGTACCCATGTCAACAAAATATACCTCAACACTTACCATTCAAAACAGGTACTACCCATAGTCCTTAAATTGTGCTAAAGTAAACAAATTTCTTAGAGGCATAGTATAAGCAGTTATTTTGAATGAGTAGTTTAATTAAATAAGTAACTAAATGTACGATGCATGTTTCCCCAGACATCATGTTATATGGCGAGAGTAGAAATGAGACATATAACAATAGTACTCGTTTAGAATTCTAGTGAACATTCTATACTATTGACAATAAGTAAGTTATGTTTTAGATTTTACCTAACTTACTGTGAATTTCCAATCTTTTTGAACAATAGGGTTTACAAAAAATTGCTCTTGTATAAGCGGAACAACCAAATTGATAAATATGAGATTAGGTGTACGAGATTATGTAGAAATAATAAGCTAATCAAAATTACTGTAGACATTTGTTAACTAAAGTGGTTGGGATATTCATACCGAATGGAAAAGATGTGTTGGAAGAAAGAGAGACGGTTACCATAACTCGTCCATAAGAATGAAAAATCTAACTTTTAAAACTTATTTTCTGAATATCGTTTTGTCTATATTAAATGCTCAGACATTAAACATTGTGTTCCTATTATTATCCCAATGTTTTATTGAACACATTGACTGTTACGATGGCATTTTCAGACCATAAACTATAGCTACTTAATTGTGTACCTATTATTCTGTTTTACTGTTTTACACGCCTTTGCTTTATGTTGCCTCGATTATTTTAATTGGCCTGCTATGTAATGTGATATGCCGTGTATACAAATAAATAATTATACGTAATATAGACTTCAAATAATCTTTATTATGAAACCATTCATTCATTAAATTGTTCTTCCTTCTTTGGATCTGGACTAAATCTATCAGGAAAGACTGGCATTAAACTGAAAAGATTTCCGGCTATTGTTAGGTCGAATATAACTTGGTCATCTGGATTTGCCTACAAGGCGTCGATGAAACCATCTACACAATAGGTGGGGTGTGTAACCAAATGAAGGTATAATGTCATCATCGTTCCGTGAATTCATTCCTTGAAATTCTGAAACTGACTCGATGTAAACCTTTTCTTTAAGATAGGAACGTTCAAACATTATGTGACCAAGAAACTTAATAGAATTATAGTTACACATTCACAACAAAACAACTGACTAGTAAAGTAAATTCTATTTATCTCCACATGAATGAACAATTCACTCTTTAATAACCTCATTTTCAACTCAACTAGTTTATTTGATTGAATATAGCACACATTGATTTTGGCAGGGTACCATTGAAAACCAGAGAGCATTGAACAGCTGTTTTGTTTTAGTGTGGAACTCCTCAGCAGTGCGTACCCCAGATTCCGCACCAGGAGCTTCAGGTTGAGGGCAAACGCCTAATCATTTACACCACTGGATCGGCAACCAATGGTAGAATTCTCACTTCCATCAATTTGTGATATATTTGGCTCGACGATCATCCATTGTCATTGGTGATAACTGTCTCACTCCCGACAAGTCACAAATTGATGGAAGTGGGAATTCTACGATTGAATGCCAACCCAGTGGTGCAGATGGTTAGGAGTTCGCCGTCAACTTGGATCTCTTGGTGCGGAATGTCAAATGCGCAGTGCTGAGGAGTTACACACAAGAACGAAACAGCTGTCTAGTGCTTCCTGGCTTTCAATGGTACCCTGCCAACATCAATTTGTGACATATTCAGTCAAATAAATAACCGATCTTCACAACTAGCTTACTTGAAATAATGAAGATAGAGATACCTACAAAATGTTTCATCGTAAACGCATAAAATGAAAAATAACTACATTCTGTTAAATTATAAGTATGTATTGCGGTAATACACAGCGGCCTTGATAATTTCCAATCAGCATACGGACTCGTCTGCCCTGCGACTATCAGTCCCCAAAGCCAGAATAAAGAAAATAACGATTTATGAGCAAAACAGACACAATCCAATCCAATTCAATCATAATGTATTTCAATCATGCCTCTATATATGCACAAATTCAGACCATACAACAAACCAATTAGAATTTTCCACTAACACGTAACAGAAGAGACTGTGGTAAGGAATGGGTGGTGGGTGGTGTAACTTGTACACAGTTAATTAACTGTAGTCCATAGTAAGAGACAATATAATAACAGGAAGTATACTAAACGGGAGGAAAGGATAAGAGGAACGTAACAATAATAGAAATGTAATGCTTACATTGCTGATGAATAGAATAACTGAATTAGTCCTCTAAAACACAGTTCTGGAAGTTTTCACCCTACTTTAGTGGTCCGACATAACAAATTCATAATCAGAAACTGAAATTATTTGACTTATAAATATCAATACTGAGTGAAATAATAATTTGCTAGTCTAATTATATTCAACTGATTGATTAAGTGGGTAACAATTTCATGCACTTTTTTTAATGAACAGTCAAACAGATCAAAATGGCTATCCGACAAATCAAGGGTAGCAAGTCATCAGGACCAGATAACATACCAGCTGAGGCACTGAAGTCAGATATAGAACCAACTTCAAACATACTTCACATTCCCTTCAAGAAAATTTGAGAGGAATAACAAGTGCCAGCAGACTGCAGAGAAGGATACCTCATTAAGATACCAACGGAAGCAGATCTTAGCAATTGCGAGAACTACAGAGGCATCACTTTTCTTTCAATACCAGGAAAAGTCTTCTACAGAGTGTTATTGAACGGAAAGGAAGATTACGTCGACTCCCGATTTCGAGATCAACAGGCCGGATTACGTAAAGACCGATCATGTACCAACTAAATCGCCGCTTTAGGTTCATTTTTAAACAATCAATTGAATGGAATTCACCACTATACATCAACTTTCTCAACGACGAGAAAGCATTCGATTGCATGTATAGAAGAATATTATGGAGCCTTTTACGACATAATGGTGTACCCGAAAATATAGTCAACATCATACAGAATTCTTACGACGGATCACATTGTAAAATCGTGCATGGAGGTCACCTCACAGATTCATTCAAAGTAAAGATGGGTGTCAGACAAAGCTGCCTGCCCTCGCCATTCCTCTTTCCACTGGTGGTTGACTGGATCATGGAGATTGCAACATCACAAGGCAATCTCGGAATTCAGTGGACAACATGGATGCAACTAGATGACTTGAACTTTTTAGATGACTTAGCCCTTCTATCCCACATACAACATCGAATGCAAGTGAAGACGGACAGTGTAGCAGCAGCCTCGGTAGCAGTAGGCCTCAACATATACTAAGGGAAAAGCAAGATCCTTCGATACAAAACAAGAAACACTTGCCCAATTATACTTGACGGGGAAATCCTGGAAGATGTTAAAACCTATACATATTTGGGCAGTATCATCGACAAACAAAGAGGGTCCGATGAGAATGTGAAGGAGCGGATCGGTAAGGCAAGGGCAGAATTTCACGTATTTCACATATTCAGCCTACAACTGACATACAGCCCTTATTTTGTTTCTGCAGCTCTTAGTGAGTTTGTTCACCAATTTTTAACTATTTTTGAGTATTTTCTATTGTATGTCATATGTCATAGCACTTTTATTTTGGTGTGTTATAATGTCCACTAATGCTTATGTTTCCTTATACACAGTGTATGTAGACGCCACTGGCCTTAATTTACCTTTTAATCAACTTGATTCTGTCCTGCAGCTATTAAAGCCACATCCTTGTTGGATCATCAAGTTATCATTCAGTTTCTAAGTACTGAGCAGTTGAGTGACACAACCGAAAAATCACACGAAAACCTTGCTGGGAGATAGAAAGATCAATAACAAGTTATTTTAGCAACTGTGGTTAAAGAGTTTGCACTAGAATATTCAATAAATACTAGTCTATGGTGAAGGTGATGTTAATCATGACAAATAAGCTGATATTACCGACTGGAGTGATGAAGGAACACATCGTCAAACTGTTGCACAACTCATTCAACTTCAGTTAATCAAGAAAAATGATGCCCAGAATGACTACGTGTGAATTTTATGGGATGAGATCTTAGCACTATGGTTGCGTAGCGTACCGCACACACGATTTAGATGGCGACCCTAAAGCAGACTGAGGTATTTACCAATAAGAGCAAACGCACTTTTGGTAACCAGGCTAGGCAATGTTCCTTACCGTGCAACTCTAAAAATCATTTAGCAGAAAACCTTACATGTGGTATGTCTACAGGAAAGCCAAGGCCTGTAATGCCGTCATCCATGTGACATGCAATTCTTAAAAGGTTCGATAACCTCTCGTTTCTAGGTGTTAAAGCAACTGTCAAGATGATATGGAACAAATTTTTTTGGGCAAATGTGAAACGTGATATACGTTAGTGGGCGAAAAATTGCCTAATCTTGTCAAGGATCGAAGGTAAATGGGTATATAGGTATTTCACCCCCCAGGGGTCTTTTCAGTGACAGATATAAGATTTGATCACATTCATGTGGATTTAGTGGAACTGCTACCCACTCCCCATCAAAAGGCTACATATACGTTTCGATGTGTATGGACCGGTTAATGCGTTGGTCAATAGCTGTACCTCTGAAAGATAAAGTAGCTTCAATGAATGCTAAAACGCTTGTTGGGCGTTGGATTTCCAACTGCAGAGTTTCTTCTGTAATAACGACAGATAGAGGAACTCAATTCAACAGTAAGTTGTTTCAGCAACTTGTAGCATCACAACAACAATTTCCAGTCGCAACTTTTTCACCTGTTATTTCAACATCTATAAACCCCAATTTTAGCCAATCTCATAATATCATTAAAAACATTGCTTCAATAGATTACATAATTGGAACAGGGAGATCTGATTTTGAATATTGCACGAACACTAAGCATTCTAGTGACAACCACATATCGCATACCTCAGATGATCAAAAAATATAATCACGTCTACTTGTGCTTCTCAATGTTTGTCGCCATCTAATGCATCAAGTGCACTACTTTCTATATCAGCTACCCCCGAAAGTTGTCAGGAAAATGTGCTTTCGATTATAATTGATCTGCATATGGATGATAATGATAAGTGTATGACAGTTTCATCTAGTGCTGATACAATAGATAAACAATTCTCTTGTTACGATTCACGCAGATCAAATTCATCAATGGAACTATACTTCCATAATTTTACTAAATCTTATTCATCATTCGGACCATTTTCATAATCAAAACGTTATCAATTTTCACGGGTATGGATTATACCTATCCCTTATTTGACCACTACACATGTCAAGGAGATATTCATTTTTAACATTACGACCATACTGTCAATCCATCATCATATTAAACCTGACAGACTACAATTTATTTTTGTTGTTGTTGTTGTTATTTTAATTCCATGTCATCAATTTGTTAATAAACTGTTAGTTAAACTATGTAACTGTAAATTTATTGTCCAGTATCATAATATTTGTGTACCTTTTTCACAACGATTTATCACATGTTTCTGCTTGTAATCACTTTCTAGAACACAAGTCAGTAATTTGTTACCATCATATTCCATATTAGTTCGTGCTCTTTTAAAATGATGGTATTTTTGTTATTCACAAACTTCGTATTTATTGGGTTTTGTTAACATTGTTATTTTATTATTACATTTTGGTTGCATTAAAATTGCATTGATATTTTAGTGTTATTATTTACTTGCGTTTCGAACGCAAACATTTTTTTAAAATATAAATATCTATGTTACGGGGTGGGAGGCTGATGGAGAGGCCACTGTTACCGCCTAAAATAATGATTTTTGTACTGTATATTTCTTTATTGATAATTGTACTGAATGTTAGACCATACTGTACTGCGTTGTGTAATTTGCTTATTGGCTTTATACTGTATTCCAATATGATTCTCATAAACTCATCGCTACCGATTTCTGTTATATACACTTACCCGATTGCTATTATGTATTAGTCATTTGGATTTACGGTGATTCATAGATAATTTGAAATTACATTACTACATAACATAGTACCTTCATAATCAAGTATTAACGAGCATAATCGATTCATGACTTATTAAAAGCTAACCACATTGTTAACCATCAAACTACTTAGTACTACAACTTGCCATCCACAGGCCGATCACCTAATTGAATTATTTCACATGCAATTGAAGGCAGTCGTAATTGCTGTGTACAACGACTATGAATTGAAAAAAATCTACGATTAATTCTCCCGGGAACACGCTCGACGACTAAGCAGAATTTAGGTCATTGTTCTGTTGAATTAGTTTATGTGACCTGCTCAACGTTACCGAGGGAGAATCTCAGTAGAGCAATACAGGTTTCTAATGATGTGTCTCACTGCATGCAACTGTTGAAAAGCCGTCTACAAGAGATAAGATTACAAGCTTCTCGTTTTACATTGCATCCTTTTCACGTACCTCAAAGCCTCAAAAATTGTTCTCTCGTTTTTGTCAGAATTGATCACGTACATAAGCCTTTACAGCACCCATATGAGGGCCCATCTAAAATTTTGTGTAGAATGGACAAAACAGTCATAATCAAGTCCGCTGTAAAAGGGCAACGCTGTGAATTTAGGTGGACCAAAGCCATCACTCATCGGTAGTGGTAACTATCGACCAGTGGCCCAAAAACGACCAAAATCATAACAAAAGTACAGTATCAGCAGGAATCATCTATCAACCGTAAGACACGATCCTGAAAGACAGTGAACTGTCCACGAAGATATATTAAAACGACTTTCATATCTCAGCATATTTCTCATTATTTATCTTCAGCAAGTCGTCGGTTGCAATGCAATATTATTCTGTTTTTTATGTATTGCTTGAAGAATAAGTTATTTGACAATTCGTATCTCAAATTCTTTGTTACTTCTTTAGCGTTAAAAAGTCAAAGAGTATGCAATAGTTAAAGTTTTCTAATGGTGACGTATAAGAACATCAGTACTCGTAATTTGTTTTTGTGATTGTTGTTTTGTCTACATATCATCAATTTATCCATTAATTGTTGGTTAAACTACGAAACTATAAATCTAGTAAGCACTATCATTATACTATTGTACTTTTTCGTAACGGTTTGTCATATGTTTCTGCTTGTAATTAATTTTCAGAACACAAGTCCGTAATTTGTTACCCTCACATTCCATACTCGTTCATGCCTTCATCACAGGGCAGTATATTTCATATTCGTAAAGATTACATTTATTCGGTCTAATTAACATAATCATTTTGTTATCGCATTTCGGTTCCATTATAATCGGTGATACCGGAGACGTAAAATATCTCGTCAGCAGGGTACACCACCGATCTCTAAGTCCCCACTCACTTCGGTAGGAGTGACCACACTACAATAGCCCTCAACATCATCAACAACGAAATTTTATCATTTGCTGGTTACATCCCATACATTCGCTATACTCGAATCGACTAGACAGCCACCGATGAATACCTTCGGTGACACCGCGATTAAAAAAATAGAAGGAATCATCTCTGGGCAAACATCGGGTCGTCGTGAAAAGTACAATTCATGTAACCTTTCTATTAAGTATACTGTAGTGGGCCGGAAAACGAGCCCAATCTAGTGTAATGGTTAACCATAAAGTCTATAATTATTACGATAACACAAAATAAGCTCGAAGTTCATGAGTCACTTTGTGCTTACTAAACGGACTTCGACGTGTCCTGAATGTTCTGGAATTTCTACTATATTCATTAACCAAATGGAACTAGGGGATTATAAGAGACAAAACTAGTGTTAGGACGGTGGCAACAAGTTAAAATGAAAATACAAAAGAGAAACAATTTATAACGATTCGCATTAATGAGCGGTTAGTCTACGAATAATCGGCATATATATACAAAGAAAGTGAACTAGTGGTAGAACTGTTCGGAGAGATAATTCATTATTGGCGTGTTAAAACAATTATTATAATACGCATATCGATATAGAGTGCCTGAAAGGCGTGTTAATTACATAAAGCTAGCAAGCCATTTACAAGGATTTCTGTAAATCGCTTTGTAACAACAGCACTAGTAAGCTACTGCGGAAAAATGAGAGGATCCTGAACAAAAAGATGTTTTAAACTTTTCTACAGGCTGCGAGGAAAGCCTGCTGAAGATTGGGTAATTTCGACCAAAGTCTCTAATTTCAGTACCTAATTAAATTCACAGAATGGGTGGAATCTTGGGATTCACTGCGACTGGCAGTGTTCTCAGATTAACATCATATAGAACTTTTAACCAGGCTACATGAATCAGTATTTGTTCGTGTCCAGGAAAAGTTGCAGAAACCAGGAAACAGTGACTAGTATACGATCGAATAAAGTGTTCTTCACTAACATGGAGACCGCTAGGTTTTTTTATTATATTTTTGTCAGGCAACTAGACGAATTCCAAAAACATATTTGTCAAATTGTTCCCTATGCATGGCCTAACAGTAAGAACTCAATTTCTGATTCAGGACGCTTAAGTAAACAATGAAGCTGTGGTAGCATTCCATATTTTCAGTGACTTGTTTAGCGACTGTGAGGCTAACCCACTGATAACTTTTTTAAGTATGATAATTGTAAGCAGAACATCTGTCGATGTCCCTAATAGCAATGAAAGTATATCAGAAGTCAACAGAGGCCATAGATCTACAAAACGTACAGTAAGTGACACCCCGCCACTTAGCACTGGATATTAAGTAGTGCCCAAGTATCTGGATGGCTAGCAACATCACCCACAACAAAACACCTGTGATAGAACCTATTCAAGTGGTTGTCGGGCTATAAATATCACTCCTGTTCTGTGATAAGCTGTGTCACTACCCTTCGGAGTTAGCAAACTTGCTGAAAAGTACTAGATACTCCAAATAAAAAAGATTTATTTACCTTCGTTTTTCCCATAAACAGTTATACTACATTGATCATTTACAACCCTTTGTTCTAATAATCGTTTCCGGGATGTGACGATATGAACTCCGAAATTTCTAGAAACTGAGCCTCATTCCTCTCCTACCCTGTCATTGACCTTCTACACTTGTGATATCTCAGGCACCTCCAAAAGCAATAGAAAATGGTAATTCTTACTCTCCTCCTGCAACTTCAGGGGTCGTAACCATGAGGACTTAAGTTGCTATGGGTTTGTTACACTACTCCTAGCTCTATTAAAAAACATTCAAAAGTCCGGTGGATGACCACATGAAGTAACACACCGACCAAGACAACTTTTTTCACAAAGTCCACCACAGCTTTTGAGTGGACGGATTCCTTCTGGTTCAGCTGAACGGTAGGTTTCAACGAGAAAACACCGGTCCACGCTCTGTTCTTCGACTTCGATGGGGCCTTTATGCACTGTTGCATGAAATGCTCTTTGGAAATTTTCCCTCATAAAGTGTCATGGAACTTTACTTTTACGCATGCAACATCATACCTCGAAAAGTCTTCCGCACCAGCGTAAGGCGTCCTCGCCAGTTAAAAGACTTCATTGATTGAGATGTCGTAATAATCGATGCTTGGATTTTTGTTGTTTCTCACGTTTATCAATGATCTTTTAGAGAAAATAAGCCTTTCTACACCAATCTATGTAGGTGGCGCAAAACTACGAATGGCCATAATATATGACGAAGACACATAGGAGCTACAGAATTTAGTGGGCTCAAAATATTCATTTGGAGTTCAATGCAAAGAAATGTCATCTCAGACACTTCTACGCCCACAAAGATCATTCTCCTTTAGGGAGAATATCATCAGTAAGTCCGTTATGTGAGATCTAGGCTTTTTTACAATTAGCAGCCCGATTGCTTGTGCAATTTAGTTGTTTAGAACGTCTACTCCACTTTCCAAATACCTAGCCACGCTCACACTAGAAGTGTTTATGGTCACATTCGAAACATACATCAGATATCATCTAGAAACTTTTGACACGATTTAACTCTCCTACATTTAAGAGACATGGACCTCTTAGAACGAGTGCAGCGGCAGCCAACAAAGCGAGTAATGGGAATACCACTCATATAAAGATAGACTGCAAAAGTCAGAAACTTTTTGACTAACATATAGTAGATACCAAATTGAAGTAATAAACGCTTGTGGCATACTTAGTACCCCAGGACACCTTAACAATTTTATCATACTTCCTGCTAATTGTCCTAATCCGAAGAGCAACAACACAAAAATCTATCCATCAAGGATCAAGGGGTATGCTCGGTCTGGTGTGAACTAACGACAAACGTGTCTCAGTTTCTCACGACCAAATCCCTTAGAAGGTGGTTGAATAACTAAATCCTTCTCCACAATAAGGATCTGCTCTCGCAGAACGTCAACTGACCACAACTAGCGGGCTTTACTGTATCTCTTGCAAGTTAGTCCTGTCACTCACTTCCATCTTATGCGGCTATCAGTTGTCGTTTGTGGCCTTAAATAATCTGCGAAATAAATAGTTGAATGGGTTATCCACATAGATTCTGGCCTTGTTTGCTTTAGCGGACACGACTAGCTGAGGGCGCTTGGTCACGCATCACCACCAGATCACGACACGACACAACGTGAGAAGCATCTCTCTCTATTTTGCCTGCCTAGACGTTGCTATTCCATTGACGCCCCACTTACGATTAAATATAACTTTTTCTCTATCCTTCATTGCTTTCTGACGTATACTCATTCGTACTAGTAGGTTCAATCGTTAAAATTTGCTCTGGTTATATGACAAACGTAACTTGGTCATATACCAAGTGCACTTCACGTTTATCCACCTGCTCATTACAATTGTTCACTTATTCTCACTTTATAGATACAAATAATAGTCACTACCTATTCCATAAAACATCTTATCACGGGTAATCTTCGTACCCCTATTTACTGTCAGCCTTCTTAACATCAATCTATGCAGCGTAAACTCTTCTTTCCTCTTCTATTTAATCTCCCACCTTCCGAATCCCTTTTCTTCATCCTTCCTACCATGTCTGTTCTCTTTCTTCCCCACTTTTTTACCATCTTTGAAATTTTCTAACTGACTAGAATTTCTACATAGAGTATAATTGCAATTGTATACACTCTAAATGAAAAATAATAAACGACAATTATTAAAAATGACAAAGGATATTATTATAAACATCATAATAATACGAAACTCTTCTACCATCTGGATGCAGACCTAAAGTAATTATAGTTTGCTAATTCTGCATAGCAAAGGTTATGTTGAAGGTCATATCTCACACAGTGATGATATTGGCCACTAGATATGTACCGCGAGGTGTAAACTACTGTAGTACGGTGATTTGCTGTCACTTTGTTTGCATTCTAGTATAGAAAATTCGACCTATTTCAAAAAGTTATGTGAGCCAGAGAAAAGAACGTTTTGCATTGTATGTGACCATTTCTTTTCCTTCCAGGTATTCGGTTTATTAAACCCTCCTGAAGATAATATTGACTTCAAAGAAATTGTTTCCCGAAATTTTTGTGTCATGCAGCACTTTTCCGCTTGACTTGTCACCCATAATTAGTTGAAACTAAAAGATTTATGTCTTGAGTTAAGCTCATGACTACTCAAATGGTCTGTTTGTGTATAGGCATGTTCCTTGTGAAGGAACTTTATTAATTAATAACAAATACAAATTTACTATGAATAGTTGCAAGAGCCGTAGATTGTAAGAGCTAACGTTACGAACTGACTTCGTGAACTAATATTAGACTTCGAGCTTTTGTAGTTCTTAATTAAATAACAATTTTGAGGTGGAATATATTTTCGCATAACAAAACGCATTTTTCTAATGGGTGATATTGAATAGCGTAATCTATCATAATTATTTTTCCTAACTCTAAATTCATCCTTCAGATTATACCTGAAACGTAGAGCTGGAAACAATGTCGGATGATAGCGACGCTTATGCCAGTGCTGATGAAAGTTTACATGCCAGTGCAAAAGCGGACGGGTCGACAGTTGAATACCCAAAATCTAATATTGGGGGAAACCTCGATAGTAATAACTGTAGCACTCCAAATGTCTCGTCAAAGTCGCAAGTAGATGGAACGCCATTATGCACAAAGAAATCACATGTTGAGACGGCAAGGAAAAAGGTTAGACAAAAGAAACCGAAATCTACTCCTAAAAAGTGTGGGAAAGTAAGCCAGGGTTTTGTTTTCTGACAATTACAACTTGATGCTTTTACAAATTGCATATCTAGATAGTAACCTCTCGGAAACAGAATTTTTCGTAGACTTTGTCTATCCTTGTCTCAAGCAAACGAACCTATCTCCATAGCAAATTTCATTCGGTTGAGCTTTTAAGTTCATGGTATATAGATATAGAACTAATCAGTCTGGTGACAACTATTCTGTGATTACTATCTTCGTAGAAATCTAATCCTATACAGCGATTGACCAACAACTTTTCACAACAGTAAAGTCTTATTCACAACACCGTGTATGATACAGCATAATGCTTCATCATTATTCCCCTATTTTTGTCACTGGTTTAAGACAGTACGTAACAACGACTTTATTTCTAAAATTATTCATTGCCTGGTCTACAGTTAGAATAGTGCTTCCGCAGAGCATAATGCTATTCGCGTATTTCAATTCGCATTTCGCACAGTCAATAGCAGTTATCATGGCCTCGTACTAGAACTCTGCTGTAGAATCTCAAGTTCCAACTCTGCACACACGCCATATATTAATGGTAGACAGTTTGATATTATATCCTTTTACCTTTAAACTTATTCCCTCTATCATTATATGCTTTGTAATACGTAGTTATATTCCCACCATTTAAACACTGGTTGATGCTGTTTTTCTTCCAAGTAGTTCATTAAGAACATAAGGATTAATTTAAAAGTTTTGAACTTTTCTAAAAGTGACTTTTAACGTGAAATCAAAAGTGTCTTATTCATGTCAAGCGTTTTTTTAGTAATTAATATCACACTGAATACAAAATATACTCGCTAACCAAAGGGTTAGCAAACTTACGCAACAGTTCAGTCGGTGTTATTATTTGAATGTTAGACATCATTTTTAAAGCATAGGATATTCGTAAGTTTCCGTCTGCCTATGTTTTTTTACTGATAGAAAATATAAAAGTCTTGCAAATGTAGGGAAGTCTGTATGATTACTAGTTTACCCAATTATATAAATGCTTATTGTGGCATAATTAATGCACCGAGCATCATCTGATTGAGAGCCAGATTCCTTCAACTCTCTTCTATCTCATGAAGTTTGCTTGAATTGCATAACGGTTGTCGAGAGATCTAAATACAATTGCGATTCATTCCGCTTTGGATCTATCGTCCATGCTTGACAACCTACTCAATTGCCAATCTGTCAGCATTCCTTATGGTTTACAGCATAGTTCTAATGCAATTATTCATATTCGTTTACTTAAAATGTGATTAAATCATTATTTTTAGTTTGTCGATAATCATCGGTTTTAATATGTTTTTTTATTCTATGGGAGTTAAGGTCAAAGAAGCACCAATGAATCACAACTCCGAGACAGGTTTGAAGGAAGAAACTACTTCTGTTATTGAAGATGAAGATAAAAGTGAAAAGTTTGACCAAAAGCTTCCTATGTGTTACTCTTACAAAAAAGTTGAGGCGTCATTTGAAAGTATACAATCTAAAGCGGAAATATTAAATTTAGATGAAGTCGAGGATTCAGCAAATTACCAAAAGGACGTCCCGACCAATATCAAAGAGGATCAAGACACTGGCAAACCTAGTCAGCATATATATGGCCCTGATGGGCACTCGCAAACAGATAAACTTACGATTGAACAAACCATGCCTGCTACATCAAGTGCATCAGGAGATATTAATCTCACGAACGCTGTCCAATTTCATACCACAATGGTTAAACCTCCAAAAATTGAGCATTTAACAGAATTGGAATTTATCACTTCAGCTGCTTCAAATATTGCCCGTGGTCTAGGCGATGGGATAACGTCACTTGTGGGAGCACTTAGTGATGTAATACAAGGGAACCTTTCAGAAGACGAAACGCCTAAACGAAGAGCTGAAAGACAATCTGAAGAGGAATGTGAACGGAAAGCAATATCTGATGCATGGAATAGTGTGTGGAATACATCTTGGACTAATGATGATAATGTTAGTCAGAATGATGGTTGGGAAGTAAACAGTATAGATGAGTCAGTAGATGCATTTGAATCACAGCCAGAAAATATTAATTCTTCTGTGTCTAAAGAATCAAAGCACAATTCATCATGTGGTGAACAGATTCCGTCAAGTACAGAAAAACGTGATGTTGAACAAGAAACAAGTAGCAATAATTTCTCATGGGGTTGGAGTGGTTTATCTTCATTCAGTCAACAGTTGACATCTTCATTGCAAGCAACAGTAAGCAGTTGATTTTTGTATGATGGTCTCACCCTTTGGTAACACCATAAGTATGTGTAGCATTTATGCTTTAACGTAATATATATCTTCAGTAATTGTTTTTTGGGATGCTAAGGTCACATTACTGATCGTGGTTTGAAACAATTTCAGTGATGTGTATATATGTACAACTGAAGATAAAATAAAATAATTTAGTCACTGGCATTTACATGCAAATAACGTAGTCTATGTAGTGAGTCAGATCAAAGGATTGAACTAGTCGTAGTTGGTTTGAATCTTGTCAGTCAGTGGTATGACGAAGAATACCACTACTATGGTCTTTAATTTTTAGACGTAGTCACGTAAATCGGTTACTATGAAAACATGTACTCATCCTTTATATTTCGGAATATCTTGGCTACTCTGTCACTGCTCATTTTTCGCTCTGGGCTGTTCGTTTTTTGTGTACAATGATATCCTCATTTCTACTGATTTTCTGTTTCAGTGCTGTTAAAAATTGCAGCAATTTGAACCGAAGCAAATGTACACACAATTCTACGTTTATTTGTTCGTCACTGAGTTTAATAAGAATTAATGGGAGTAACTGAATAATAAGCACTTTACTAATAATGCTTTGTATGTAATATTCACCACTGATCAATCTCAGTAATAGTACCTTTAGAAGTCAGGTAACACCGGGCAACAGTTTCATCTTAATATGGGACCCCAGGAGGACCCGCTCTAGGCATTAACTTTTCATAATCATGAGACTACTATGTTTGGGGCTTGACTGTCTACATCTTCAATGAAAAAGCCTTGTTGTGCTCGTTGGTTCTGAATAGTACCTTAATTGAAGTCAGTCTTCACAAAATCCTTCTATTAATTATGTTATTTTATCATGGTAGTCTTCTTGTCCTACCAAACCCACTTGTAGTGAAAAGTTGTAAAAGAGTAGGCATTGGAGCATGAATGTTCCCTTTATTTCTTTTGGCTGGTTAATAGTACTAGTAGACATTCCTTACTGTCGTCATATTCTATTAAGATCAGTAGTGGGATAACCTCATCACATAAATTATCTGCAGTGTGATAATAGCTTCTCTTTCCTTTTCTTAAATGAGTTGTAGTATCGATTAATCCGTTACCCCTCCTGGAACATAGGCCGTCGACCAGCATTCTCCTATCACCTCTGTCTTGGGCTCTGCTTTACACTTGTTCTCAGTCACTATTCGTTTCATATCTACCTCTAATTCCCTCCGGAATGTGTTCCTTGGTTTTCCTCTTTTCCTTAGTTAGGGCTTGTCTCGTGACATAGTTTGATGATCTACTTAGTATGTGTCCTATCCACCTTCAACGTCTTTTCTTAATTTTTTCCTCATCTGGAAGTTAGTTTGCTCTCTGCCACAGAAGGTTGTTGCTGAGGGTATCTTGCTAACGAATCCGAAGTACCTTGCTCAAGCAGCTGTTTATAAGTATTTGTATCTTCTGGAGAATGCTTTTCGTAGTTCTGCAAGTTCCAGCTCCGTACAATAAAGTTGTTTCCACATTTGTATTGAAAATTCTATTTTGATGTTGGTTAGCAGCTGTTTTGAGTTCCAGATGTTTTTCGGTTGTGGAAATGCTCCCTTTGCCTTACTAATCCACGCCCTCACATCTGCATCTGATCTTCCTTATTCATCGTTGATGCTCCCCGAGTGTGTAAAAGTTTCCACGTCTTCCACTGCTGCAAAAGCTGCTGCTACACTGTCCATCTTCACCTGCATTTGTTACTATGTGTGAGATAGAAGAGCTATGTCATTTGAAAAGTCCAAGTCATCTAGTTGCATCCATGTTGTAGATTGTATTCCGAGATTGCCTTAAGAAGTTGTAGTTTTCATAATCCTGTCAACCACCAACAGAACGAGGAAGAGCGAGTGCAAACAGCCTTGCTTAACATCGGTCTTTACTTAGGATGAATCCGTGAGCTGACCTCTATGCACGGTTTTACAATGTAGTCCATCTTGGGAATTCTGTATGATATTGACTATCTAGGTTACATCATAATGTCGAAGAAGGTTCCATAATGTTCTTATATTCACGCTGTCGAATGCTTTCTCATAGTTGAGGGAATTGACGCAAATTTATGAACTCCATTCAACTGATTGTTAAACAATAATCCGTAGAGTCTCGATTTGGTCGGTACACAATCAATCCTTAAGGAATCCGGCCTGTTGATCTCGAAGTTGGGCGTTGACTGGATCTTTCATTCGGTTCAACAAGAAGACCTACCCTAGTGCTGAAAGTGGAGTGATGCCTTTGTAGTTCCCACACTTGCTAAAATCTCTTTCCGTTGGTATATTGATAAGGTATCCTTCTTTCCAGTTTGTTAGCACTTGTTCTTCCTCTCAAATTTTCTTGAAGAGAATGTGGAGTATCTTTGCAGTTGCTTCGATATTTGACTTCAGTGCTTCAGCTGGTATGTTATCTGGCCCTACTGATTTGTCACTCTTGATTTGTCGGATGTCCATGCAGATTTCTCCAATTGTTGATGGGTCAACATTTATTGGAAGGTTTATAGGCACTACTTCGATGACTGGTTGGTTCGTTGTAGTTAGTCTAATTAAGAGTTGTTCAAGGAGCTTTTTCCATCTGCTTCTCTGTTCTTGAGTCTCAGCGATTGGTTTACCTTCCTTGTTCTCATCGAGTCCTTCTGGTTTCCTATATTTTACAGTAAGCTTCTTCGTTGTGTCATACTAGTGTCTCATATTTTCTCTTCCAGCTTTTTCTGATGGGATTGTTAGATTTTTCACAACATTACCGTTTACCAGCTCTAATACTCCCCCTCACTTGCTCGTTTGCTCGTATTTCTTGACTTTCTCTATTCTTGTTTAGCTGCCATTGATTGCTCTTTTTGCACTCCCCTTCTTGGGTCTTATTCACAGCGCGAACAGAGGGAGCTATTTTTTTATGATAGTGCCTCTTGAGAACCAAAACCTGACATGTTGAAGTTACTACTTCTTTAGTCCCTTTGCAGTTGTTCTCCATTTTAGTTTCTCTTCTAGTAGATCGTGTAAGGCTTGAGAGCTATCTTGAATTCTCTGAGTCTATCAGTATCCCAAAGAAGAGCTATATTATGCTTTTGTAAAGCTGTTGCTCCAGCTTTCCAGTGCTTATTTGGCTTCAGTTTCATTCCGGTCACTGTCAGGTGGCTGTCTGAAGTTATATCAGCTCCTTTCATGGTCCTTCATATTAATGCAGATATGGTCGATTTGGTTCTTCATAGTGTGGTCCGGTGAAACCCATGTAGCTTTGTGTATGCACTTGTGTTGGGTGGGGGGGAAATATGGTTAAAGACACGGGTTTCAGAATCTCTCACAGTTTTCATTACTTTTCTTCAGTTTATGTCGTCCGATGATATCTTCATATTTGGTGGTGTCCATTCCAACCTTGACATCAAGGTCTATCAAAATGGTGAGGTCTTTGGTTGGGCATGATTGACTGCAGCCTTAAATAGTACAGGTCTTTATTGTCTTCGTGGCTGTCGTTGGTGAGCTTATATCACTGGATGAAATTCACTGTTACCCCCGCTTCTTCATCTTGAAGGATGTTCTGATGACCCTAGGTCCATGCGATTTCCACTCCATAAGTGTTTTCCGTGCTTCTTTAGACAACATCAGTGCAACTCCTTGTTGGTTTGAGGTAGTTTCTTCATGACCCAAGTGCAACAACACACCTCTCGAGGCTAATCTTTGCTGTCCAGCTTGTAATCAATCGATTCAACCTATTCCAAGTATCTCCAAGTTGCATATTTTCATTTTCTCAGCTATTTGGATGTTTCCCCCTGCCTCCCATATCGTGTGAACATTTCACGTACCTATAGTAGTTGTTTCTCTGATTATCAAAAGGGGCATCGATCTCGTAACTTCCAAAGAAACTTGTCTTTCACTATGAGCCGTCATTGCCTCTCCAACTCCCAGGGCTGAATTTAAATAGTTTAAAAGACTTTTAACAAGGTTATTTCCTTCGGGATTAGGTTTCCAACTCTATATCCAACCCCCCTTCTTTATCCATACTTGGGACCTGCAGTAGTCTCCCAAGGGTTCCAGGTAAAGTTATAGTGTAATAGGGTCTAAAGATGTCCGTTATTCAACAGTGGACTGGTGGTTAAAGTTCAATGGATAAGTTTACTGATTCGAACCTCACTCTGCTTATTACGGTTTGAGCAACTTAATGGTGCCATCAGCTCTTACGTGAAATTGTTGCACTGAGCGAAGCCGTACTTAGAAACCAGGTTATAAGTATGTTAGTGTTCTAACCAGACCCTCACAACTGACTCATTCTATCGTGACACGTCAACAGTCACGCTAATAAGGCCGTTTTCAGTTTTAAATACTACTAAAACATTCATATAAAGCCTATGATTTTACACAGGATATACGTATGTTTAGGTTCGAATCCCATCTTCTGTTGGCGTTTTTCTGTACACATCCTGTAATCTAAATAATATTCAGTTTCTTCCATTTTCTTAGAATTACTAATGCATAATACCCAGCATCCATTTTATTATTATTATTATTATTATTATTATAGAGTTTAAATTTAGTTCAAGGGGGCGTTGATGTACTAGAACTAATTGGACGTAAAACAATGTCCGTATTAGCTGAAAACGATCCTGGTTTTAAATATACCAAAAAGTTTTTACGTCCTCCAAATGCCATGGATAATCGCCCAAACCTCTCTAAGGTATGTTTTCATTTGACTTTATATTCTGTATTTTATTTAATTTCTTTGGTTCCCACTCTTAATACCGAAACAAAATTATGGGCTAAGTTTATACTGAAAGTCATGGAATATGACTGAATTAGAAATCAACAATTTAGGTCATTTATTGGCTAAGTAGACTTTTTTACCATCTCAGGTTTTGATTTATCCTGCTACGTGGGCGTAGTAATCTTAATGAACAATATATTCTGTTGACTGACCAGTCAGTACTAGTCACTTGGTTACGTTTTCGTTTTAGCTTTGTATTATTTAACTTGTATCTAAAATATGGTATATCAATCTTTAGCAACCTCAGGCTAAATGTTGTCATCCGACATTCCACAGTTCAGTGATGCGTAGTTTCCTATGATCGCGCGTTATATTTGTAGTTGATTCGTGTTTAGTTAGCGCAGATGTATGCAAATTACCGTAGATTTGACCGTAGTTGATTTCAAAATACTAAATACATTTATTTCGACTATCTAGAATATTTGTCATAAATATCTCTTAGTGGAGTAATTTTAGAATTGTATGTATCAGTTATACGATACGTTAGGTTGTATTCTTTGAGTTGCCCTCTAACAACATGAATAAATGGTACGACGAAGGATAAAAAGTATTTCATATTTTACAGAAGCACCAACCCGTTTTTCTGTATCTTTTCTTGCTTATTTTGGATCTGCCGAATGTCGTGGAAACCGATCTCGTTCTAATAATTTTCTCTGTTGGACGAAAAATAAGAAACTCACTGAGAGTTTTTATTCTATACATAAGTATAACGTCGGCTCGATGGTTAACCTATTTGTCTTCTAATCACTAGGTTATATGTTCGAACTCTATCCCATAGTCCAGGTTATAAACTGACTTTTAAGATAACGTATTCAACGTACGGAACGTGTACATACGCATAAAGGCAACTGGTTCAACATAGTTGATCACTGATTGACTGCATCATTTATCTAATAGTGATCTAGCTCTTATGTGACTAACAGAATACAAGGGATGACGTTTTTAAAGTTTGCTAAGTGTATTTCATATGGCATTTTAGGCCGCTCTTCAGTTCATTTAGTTAGTGTCTTAATTAAGGAGTAATTTTTACTAAAGATTTTATTTCAAACATTTGGATTTTTTACGACCTTCTATAAACATATCATTGCAGTACACTCTGACATGCCAGATGAAAAACGTAAATCTAGTGAATGTTGGAATGGAATCTTCAGTTAAAGTTACACTGTCATATGTATCACTTACCCATTATGTCGACTAGGAAATCACAGATATTGTTGCATACACCATATTTACAAAACATTGAAAAGATTGTGGATAATCTCGATCAATACACGTCAAGAAAATTCTGCTGTAAGTTTATTGTCACCTATAATTAATATAATTAGATTATATTACATAAATTTTACAGTAATGTTGTTATTGTTATTATTACTCGTTTTACTTCGAAATAGATGTTACGTGAAGCATACGAATTGCATACATCTGAATCAAATAATCAGAAATCCGTCCGAGAAAAACGTGGTGATTTTACTTACCAATTGGAATATTATCGTGCATTGCTTCATTTAGAATCATTGGAATTAGTTAGTGAACAGGCCAGTGATCAGTTGCATACTCGTTTAGATTATTTGACAACGCATAATATAAATATTTCAGAACATAATAATAATATTAACCATGATAATTTACTGGAAGCAATATGGACTAATTTGAATTCAGATGAAATTGAAAACGATGATAAATATAACATAGATGACCACCGTGATAATGATAATGATGATGATATCAGTGATACCAAGATTTATCCAACAGGCGATTCTCATTCATCCATAATAAACAAATTCAGTGCTAAGCATTCTTGTGATCATAATCACGCAAAAAGAGACAAATCTGATCATCAACGATTGCCAGAAAATTTGAATCATCGCACTGTTCAGTTATGGAGTAAAATTATTGAGGTATCCGATTGTTTAAATTTAGTGTATTCAAATGAACGTTTTTTAAAGGTAAGTTGAATTTGTAGTAGGGTATTTATTTATACTGCACAAATAGGTCTGTAATAATACTAATAACGTTATTCACTACTATAAATTTGGCTACAGTAAGGAATTTCCTGCACCATCTGAGCATTATTGTAGCAAGTTTCTATTCAATATGTCACCACCTGTCGTCAGTCTTGATACTTTTGCTACCAGTTCAGCTGGTACAACTTTTTCCTATCTATCATATGGAAGATGTGTGCAGTCCGATTTGTTCTCCTGAATCTTTTTCATGGTATAAACTAGGAGGAAAATATGCTATTAGAATCCTCCAGTACTGAGGATTGTGGCAATTCCTACGTCCTTTGGGATGGCGCCTGAGCATATACAGGTGTTATGATGCCAAAAAAATTTAGTTGGTTTAGCGAAACGCCTATTGGGTGTGCCTAGTCGATAACTACACGTCTGCCATATGCCCACTCGGTCCCAAGCCGAAAACAGAAGAACAAGACGATAGACCAACCAGATAGAATCATATTATACTTTACACATCCCTTTATGTATACATAAAATCAGACCGCACAGCAAACCAATCAGAAACCTAACATTAATACGAAATAGGAGCAATAGTGAGTGTGCACTGGTGTATGTATACACAATTGATTAACCATAGTTCATCGATGAGAAATGATATAATAATAGTTAATGTGTCAAATGGGAGGATAGGGCAGGGGGGGGGAACTGAATGATAATAGAAATAAAATGTTCACCTTAAATACAACCAAAAATAATTAAATAGCCAGCATAAAAACATTTCTCGAAGATGTTAGACATATCAACCGAGTTTTACGATCTTCATGATTTCAATCGAGGAGTTATACTTTCGCTCGGACGACAGTTCTGTACGGCCATTTTTCATGTTATTAACCACCCACTTTTTCCATCCAATTCTAGCTTCCCTAGTAATACGCGATGTGGAAGCCGCTGTGATGACATTTGGGAGACACGATCTACCCATCGAAGTTGGTAGTGTCACCAATCGTCTGTTTGCCCGAATGCACATTGCCGGACATCGGCATGACTATCATGGTATTGTGTTCTGTAAATACTTAGGAAGTTCATAGTTTTCATAAATATGGTTTTCAGACTGTTATGATGTCACTTACCCATCCTCCAATAATTTTCTTCTCGACTCACTAACTAATTTATTCAGTACTGATTGTTGTACTTAACTTTGTGTCATGCTGTTTCAGAGTTAGTAATACTAGCTGCTTGAACCGAAACAGATGGACCAAGGCACAAACTCGTTACATAGCAACTGAAAGTCGAATGCTTTTACCACTAAATCACCGCTCTACTCAACTAGTTTCCACACAAATATTGTGCTAACTATAAGAAATTACAAATCAACTTTAGTTAGTCAATCACTGACAACCAGGAAACATCGCATAGCAGTTTCGTCATAGTGTGAAGCTTCCCAGTAGTGTTCATCAATGATCCCTTCGGAGATTGGACCGAGGACCTTCATCCTTTGTTTTGATCATTTGATTTTTGAATGACAATCAAAAGCTTAAAATGTAACAATCTCTATGATATTCAATAATAATAACCATGCGCTAACTATTGACAGTTGTCCAGTCTCGAAGCTTCGTGAAGCAGCGTAAGTTAGAAGTGTAAACTTCTGAATGCCTGCTCAGTGGTTTAAATAATGGACATTCGTTGCAGGCCCTGACGGTCCTTGACTCCACACCTAATAGAGGATTGGTTGCACACTGCTGGAAAGTTCCCCTCTAAGACAAAACTGCTTTTTAGTACTTCATGGTTTTCTATAGTTGTTAACAATAAATCATTTACCAAATTGTTTGTTACCTAATGACTGACTCAGACAAACTGATCTGGTCGTGAATGAATTTTTTGGCGAAAATGCTAAAGAACGTCAGTATAAAAATTCCAAAGAAGTACAATGAGCTTTGATCCTTCCTTTAGATAGTTTTTATACTCAGTTGTTAATAGTAGGCTTCGATTTCGATTAACCTAAGTTTATTCTAGACTAACCATTGTTGCTATTTTATGAAAAGAACTTATCTTAGAAAGTTGATTGCTACACATACGCAGGAATTCATTTAATTTATTTTACATATCTACGTTCGTTTAATACCAAGGGTAGAATTTGAAGTCATTTATTCGTAATTGATTGTGGCAATCTGCTCAGAGAAATGTATATTAATCTTAATTTTTGGTTGCTTACATCGGCTAAAAGTGTCAAAACACAAGGAGCACTGGACATCTGTTTCTTTCTCGTCTTAAGCAGTGCATTCTCTTTAACCCTCATACTAACACTAAAATACGGTGAAGAGATTTCGCTTTCGCTGCGCATTATTGGCTTCCGTCACATATATCCTACCTATTCCCTTCATGTAACCGTGGGTGTTTCTACGAAGTGAGGTGGTGTTTAAATCTGGTTAACGGTTAAGGGCGGCTTACTTAGGAAATTAAAAATCCTTGTTTCCAAACCACTGATGTACATAGGTATTAGGGCCCTGTTAGCAACACTAGTGTGCGGTTGGACCGCTTTTTCTGAAATTGTTCTGTATTGAACCTATAAATCAAAGGCTTGTGAAGCTATGGCTATCTTATCAGCCTCCTTCGGTCTGGACGTTCGAACAGTATCCCAGCCCACAAACAAGTATGATAATTATTAGGAAAAAAAGCTTCCTGATACTGTTATCCCTTCATTTGTGAGATAAGTATTTAGTATCCTACTGTACCAGAATTTATTTACATTAAATAAGTAATAAATAGTGCAAAGTCGAAAATTTCGAGCACAACACTTTTACATTACGATAAAATCTCAATAGTGTTTACTTTCCACGTTAGTTAATCGGTGATGTAATTGGATGACTGTCCAATATTATCAGTGTCGACTGCTTTATTTCTGCATGATTGAACTCCTCCTGCCACAAAGGTTCACTAGAAATTCGATAATTTTAGCCTTAATTGCTTGTCTTTTAATTAAATCCAGTCCATTTTTATAGTCTGTTAGCATCGTCCTAATAATTCCGAGTAAAACTGCATATATGTAATATGCATATACTTATTGTTAGTAATATATCTTAAGAGTTTATTTTAACCCTGTTATGGTTGGAGCATTTGACTTTCTGTCAGTAGGTTGGATGCTTGAAATCTCTATGTACTTTAATTTGTAAAGCTAAACCTTATAATTACACCTCACAGAAATAGTTACATTCAAATCAGAGTACACCAGTTTATAGTTGACTGCTAAGTTGCATTTGTGCTGAAAATAATTCTTCTATGTTATGAATTTTTAGGAATTGATTTCTAAGCAGATGATCCACTCACTTATAATACCCAGATAACATAGCCCTATTTAGTGAAGACGCTGATAAAATGCAGTTATTTGTTCGCTACAATCCATACATGTTTGGGGTGCGTTTTCTCCCTTGTAAGTGCAAATTGTTGCTTTAGGATTAGTATACATCAACGCCTGAACCAAAGACAGAGATTGAAATTGGCTGAGCACATCGACCACTTCATTTATCTTAGAAGTCTGATCAGTCCTAATTGGTTGGAGCCTGACGAGATCTCGATACGAATTCGTATGGTTCGTTTGGCTTGTGTCAACTTACGTCACCCATGGAGTGCGCGATATATCTGTTGTCAACGGAGGGACGAGTATACTGAGCAGCACTTCGTTCTGTCTTACTATATGGATATGAAACGCGGCTTCTGAGACTAGATGACACTCACGGATTATGTGTATTTATGAAAAAATTACCCATTGTATCTCAATGGCATATAAACCAATTGGCTTTTTGCCATGGGTTCAAGCTGAAATCTTACTGTGCTTTGTAATAAGTTAGTCCCCTATCTATTAGCGTGATCTGATAACTATAGTTTAAAACTAAGTTGGACGTTTATCTAACTAGTGCAATTATATTACACGGCCAATTTAACCAAGGTCAAGAAAACAATTGTTTTTGCACGTAATTCGAGGATGAACTACCTATCTTATGCTAGATGGAAACCTCAGTACATGTACATAAAACGTGTAAATTTGATAAGGAAAACCAATTTTCGCCGTCATACATCGAGTATGATAGTGTGTAACACTAGGAATGTTTACTTCTTGATATGAAAAAAACTAGCACGTTAATCAATGGGCTTTTTTTCTACTGTTGTTTGTTCATACTAAAACCTTGTTAGTTTGTTGAATAATATGCGGGTTAGTGTCGTAACTGTTGTGGGATAAATCACGATTCCTAAATATGACTTTTCTACGTCGTTGTTTTAAAACTCCATCCAAATTGTTTACAAAAACTCTTATAGACGCTTGATGACACTCTATAAAACTACTTACAGCCACTAAAAAATAGTCAGAAGTAAACTAATGTGAGAGTTTCTGTAATTTTCAAGTTCTGAAGCTGATACTAAGACTTGGAGTGCTGATAAAGCTAGTCATATCGTACATGGTTTTTTGAGGGTAAATGTACTTGATTAGTGCAGCCTTTCTCTTAACTAGCTGGAAAATGGTCGTTTAGTTACAAGGTCATTTGTATCATCACTCGTAAGTCATCTAACATTACAGTTAAACCATCTAACTCCTTGCTAAATGCTTAAATAAAATTCCATGAGTTTGCTTACAGTGTGCTATTCTTGAAAGATTGCGGAAGATTGAACTAATTTATTTTGTATTTTTATCCAGTCATAAGCAACTCAGAGGTTAAAATAATTCTACTTTAGTCCAATTTATCAATTCTTTAGAACAAAATGAATATTGTAGAAGTTGAAGTAATTAGTTGATAATGCGAAAGACATCCTAAATATGATTCTTTAGTGGTAGTGAAAAGGACTTTTTGAAGGAATATCAGAACTTATGATCTGGGAGCAGACAAAGAATAAATCTGTTCTACTGTTACCAATTCTGATATTTATCGCATCTTTAACTACTGATCGCTTGCATTTCAATCAGGCAGTCTGTATCTATTAACATTGCTTCTTAAAGCAGCCAAGTCGTATGCCAATCAAATTTTTTAAATCTACTTAGCGATGACATCAACTTAGCAAAACAATAGGGCTGTAGTTAGTTCAGTTTAATATTTCATTTTTCAATCATTAAATCAATGATCAGAACTTACTGTTTTTGTCGTCAATCAGTCAGCTTATCCCTACTTAACTCTTATTATTAATTGAATTGTGATGATTTGTGGATTGTTAACTCATTTTCCTGGTACATATTCGTATATTTGACGAGATTTGAACCTACGACGTAGTGTCTAAAAGTCAAATGCTGTAGCCACTGTTCTTCTGCACACCATATATTCATTACTTACAAATATTGTTGTTCCACTGTTTTATATGCACAAACCCCATATTCCACCGAGTTACGTTATATGAAGTTGTAGAACGTAGGTGCGATTTGTCCTAGGGTTTATTTACTTGATTTATTCGAAATTCAATCTTCGCCTAACTGAAACGTTTCTTTACTTTCATAGGCTACAACCGACATCTGGAAATCTTGCTGCATTGATGTATCTGAACAATTATCAACGGAAGGTAAAGCATGTATATGATATACTTATTGTTAGTAATATATCTTAAGAGTTTTAGACATCCTAATATGATTCTTCTGTGTAGTGAAAAGACCTTTTTGAAGGAATATCAGACTTATGATCTGGGAGCAGACAAAGAATAAATCTGTTCTACTGTTACCAATTCTGATATTTATCGCATCTTTAACTACTGATCGCTTGCATTTCAATCAGGCAGTCTGTATCTATTAACATTGCTTCTTAAAGCAGCCAAGTCGTATGCCAATCAAATTTTTTAAATCTACTTAGCGATGACATCAACTTAGCAAAACAATAGGGCTGTAGTTAGTTCAGTTTAATATTTCATTTTTCAATCATTAAATCAATGATCAGAACTTACTGTTTTTGTCGTCAATCAGTCAGCTTATCCCTACTTAACTCTTATTATTAATTGAATTGTGATGATTTGTGGATTGTTAACTCATTTTCCTGGTACATATTCGTATATTTGACGAGATTTGAACCTACGACGTAGTGTCTAAAAGTCAAATGCTGTAGCCACTGTTCTTCTGCACACCATATATTCATTACTTACAAATATTGTTGTTCCACTGTTTTATATGCACAAACCCCATATTCCACCGAGTTACGTTATATGAAGTTGTAGAACGTAGGTGCGATTTGTCCTAGGGTTTATTTACTTGATTTATTCGAAATTCAATCTTCGCCTAACTGAAACGTTTCTTTATCTTTCATAGGCTACAACCGACATCTGGAAATCTTGCTGCATTGATGTATCTGAACAATTATCAACTGAAGTAAGAGCATGTATATGGATATATTCAGTCGCTTTATGTTTTTTGTGCTAGATTTTTTTTTCATGAATTTGTGTTGTCATTCTCAGCAGTATCGCACATACTTGATATAAAAGTGAACCTTCCAATCACTCGACAAGCATTAAGTCATTTCATCCTGATAGCTTTCTTTGTGATCGTTTATTTTCGCAGGTATTGTTTCCTTCGTTTGTACTTGGGCTTCTGTTGACTCATGTCCATAGTTGTCGAATTGTATTAATATCATTCATAACACATGTAGTTGCAATGCTATTCAGATGAAAGGAACATACACTTTTCCTGCTGCGGCATTTTTCTCGGTCAGTGTGAAGTATTTAGTGGATGGTATTCCATTTGTTTTCTTTTTGAATTGTATTCTTTGACCTGAATAAAATCGAATGAAGTGAATGCGTTTGTCTGTAAACGACACTTATTCTAAAATATTTCGGAATCGTTATAGTGATTTCCATGATATTTTCTATTTATGGTAAGATGATCTGTTTCCTATTTAATTCGTTGCATGTATTTTAGTCATATCTATTCGCAACCTTATGCCGTCCATGTTTCCCTCTAAATACTTTTGATTTATACTTTATGTGCAGTGTACTGCATGATCAGTCATTTGTGATCCAGTTCATAAGACAAACATTTATTGACTCAAATCTTAAAAGAATGTTCACTATCTGTTTACAAAAGATAAAAAATCATAGTAGTCGAAGTGATATTGTCGATGACTGTGTTATGAAGGCAAAAAGGCTGTTACGATGATGGGTCAGTATGACCAATGGGTATGCGCCTACACGCCTGCCTGAAATTCTTCCTTCTCCCCCAAAGCTAGAATGAAGAAAACAAAGCTAAGCTAACTATCAGGCAGAATCCCATTTTGTTCCAGGTATTTCTTCATATATACACAAAACCAGACCACGCAGTCAGCCAATTAGGAATTTAACACTAATACGAAATACAGGAGATAGTGAACAGAGATAACATGTACTCAGCTAATTAACGGTACTTCATAAATAAGAGATAATATACTAACAGTAAATATTCTAAACGGAAAGGACAGGGCACGAGGAACATATGGATGATAGGAATAAAATGCCTACATTACACAACTAAAATAATTGAAATAGTCTTCCAAGACATAGTTCTGGAACTTAGTCATTCTTCTTTTTCAATCGTCCAACATAACACCTCCCCTTCATAAAAAAAATAATGACAGGGTCCCATGCGCTCACTTGAATTTGAATGTGGCCGTGCACAACTACAAAATTATTCAAAAAAAGAAAGAAAACATGATTAGTTACAAATTATGTAAGCAACCACAATCGACCACTGATCTTTTACCCCACGAAAAGTTGTGTGATCCTTGCGTGGTGACCTGGGCGATACCTGGTTACTTTGGACATCTGTGTTCTTTAAGCTGGTACTGTCACGTCTTCTTGAACGGCTGTATCTATAGCTTAAGGAGTCAATGACATGATCACGTCTCGAGCGTACTTTGATGATTGTAACAACTTTCCTCGGCTTAATGCTTTTTTTGCTGAATGCTTCAGCTTCTTCTTGTGCACAGCAGATAATTTATTCAAGTTAATCAAACAGCTTTCTGACTCGGAGTAGCGGCTTTACTGCACGTACGTCTATTGGAATAAGCACTTCGAAGTTTTGTGAGTAGCTGAGGGACCACGATTGGCTTGTCACACAGCAGTTGTTTCTCATTTGAAATGACTGGGGCTGACGTCTTCAGTGTATCTCTTTGCTCCTCTGGAGCAGCGTTACCAGGCACGAGAAACAGAGATGCTTCTGTTAGGCAAGCTGATTGAATCTGGGGTCCTATTTCATGCGTGGGTTCAGACACTGCTTTGTCGACTTCCTGCAGTCCAATGTTCCTGACTTGGATACCACATCGTTCTGACTACCTCAATCAACCGCTAGTTAGCAATAGTAGGTTCATACATAATCAAGTTCGCACGTTCACTAAGTGCAGACATGCTAACTTACTACAAATAATACCAGCTAATGGCCAGTGAAAGGTAATGTCAGTAATGAGAACTCGAGATTCTAATAAGACGTGACTTCTGGACCAATAACCTTGATTTCCCTGTGAAAGCTGAATTTGTTGTGGTTCGTTGATTTTCACTTCCGTCGCCAACTGTTATACTGATGAAAAAGCTGTTAAGATGATGGGTCAATATGACAAATCAGTATGTGCCCACACTGTGATAACCGAACGTCTGAAAGTACGTTCGAGAAGAACAAACTATTTTTGGGAATTTGAGAACTACATAACAACATTGCAATTTATGGTGTAGACGAAGTAGGTGTAAAATCACTATACTTGCCTCTTCGAAGTAGATTTAGAGTCATATCACCAAAGATCTCTAGGTATTGATTACAACTGCTCCTATCACGAAGTTCACACCTCTCTTGATTCATTTCAACGTACAATGATGCAATAAGCTGTTCGGTATGAAGTACAATTCTTTGTTAAAATTTTCTTGACACAAATAGGTTATTATTATCATTAGTGTATGAACTTTTGTATAACTTCTCTAATATTTTCACTTATGATCTGTTGACTGATAAAATTTACTAGTTAATAGTGAAATTCTGAAAGATACATTTTATTCGTGCTTATAATTCAAACCCAGCATGCATTATTCCTAAGCTGTATCTGATAAGTATGATTTAGCGTTTAGTATGCTAATTTAAACCCGACCTTGACGATCAGTGAGTAAGCTTTCTTCTTATCTGTTATGATTCTCAATAGTTAATGTGCTTCAGCAAATTTGTAGTTTCACTACGTTACATATCAATCCTACTAAAGAAATATCAATTGCAACATATCAGAGTATATCTTCCTCATAAATTGCAATTAATTTACTAAATACATTGCTAATATGGTATTATTCAAGGTTGGTGTCAATGAAACAGTGTTTGATCTTAGAACTCTTTTAATAGAACGTGAATTGTTCTACAACTCACTGGTCAGTAATGTCACATATTAGTGCATCTGTCAAGGACCAGCTTGATAACAAGCAGACTATTGCTTTCCATAAATGTCTTAACGTAAATTTATGTTGGTTTTTGTTTTCTATTCATTTATAGGAAATTTACTTTCAGTCAATTTCTTCACTAGCACAATTCACTTCAGCTTATTTAGAATATTTACATAAATTCTCTGAGTGCATTATAGTTCGTATACATAAAAGTGATATAGATTTCGTAGAATTGTCAAAGATTTTATCTTAGTAAGTTTATTTATTTATTTTTAAAATCTATTAGCCATTCTTGCCAGTGTGAAGATATTTTGTGTGACTCCAATTGACTGAAATTGAAGATGAGAAATCATTTGATTAAAGATTTGTAGTGGATAGTTATCATCTTCTCTGTCGTAGTCTGACTCCCTACGGAGTCTCATTTGTACACACTGCTACATAGTCTTGAAATAAAACAACTATCCGATGCTACTTATCTTCGCAATGATTCTTAGACTAATATCACTTGATGATTAGGACTAATAATAACATTTAACAATTCATAACTTATATCTACATACTTTTTTGGTTCAAATAACCTGAATGATTATTAATTCTTGTTGTATACAACCATCTCTTTGTCATGGTTTTATTTTTAAGACTGACATTCGATTCGATCATCATTCTCAAGTCTTTTCTTAGTGAATAGTGTTTTATATGCGTAGATGGATGACCAGATCATTTTGACTGCTAACTATAGATGATACTATAGCTTATAACTAGTCCCAGCCAGACACAAATCTGATTGATTGATCAAGAATCAAATGAACCTGGCCCGACACACTTTATAAGCGATACCGAATGCAAAATCTAACTAAAAAGTGAAAAGCCAAGTGTAGAAGTTACAATTATCTATTCACTCGACTGTTATTTGCTACCTGTCTGCTTACTCTCTTATTGATCAATCACAACTCTTGTAGACCAGATTGTATAATATATGCAACACTTCCTCATACATCCATTCATGTTATTCAATCCTGTTTTTTAATTCTTGACCTTTCTCATTACCAATGTCGCTATAATTATTTTTAATCCCGTTTCATTCATCTTGTCGGTTTCATCGTTTTGTATTCTTCAGCTATCCATGTTTAATCATCTAATAACTACTCTGCCTACATTTTTTCGTTAGTTCAAACTTCTACAACATAGATCACTCTTTTATTAATATCACTGATTAGTACTAATTTATTACTTAAAACCCTTATAGGTTAGTTAAAAACGCTAATCATACCTTGGCTGCCGATCAGTAGGTCATACTTTCGAACTATTTTTGTGCTTGACAATCAAACTAACTTGCTTGTACATGAATGCTTTATATTCTTTCATGGTTTTTGATATATTGAGGAATGCATTCATTTGTTATGTAATGTCAACTGATAAGTTGTAAACTGTTATCTGTGTCGGCCACCTTTGTCTAGAACCGTGCATATATATATATATATATATATATATATATAATGATACTATCGGCCTCGGGTTTCATAGTCATCATGTAGTAATTCGCGCGTATTTGGATTCTATCATTTCTCAACCAATCAGGCATACCATCTAAATTGAATGACATCTATGTAGTTAAATTCCTCGAATTCCAGCCAATCGGAGTTCCAATATCACTTAGTCTACAGTTTATGTAACCGACTAATATTATTGTCCTTTATAAAAATGCATAGTCAGTCAGATGCTACGCAGAACTTGGTACATGCGTACATCAGTTCAATTTGCCATGTCCCAATTTAGCAGATAGAGATTAAGTTGTTGGACCAAATCCTAGAGTAGGAGAGGTAGTAACAAAGTTAATATTAATGGAAGGAAATAGAGATTGGAGATAAGATTTGAGGAAATGTTAATCAGTAAAAAGAAAATTATGATAAGTTCAGAAACCTAGAATTTGGAAGAAGGCAAGGAGTAAATGCACCTGCGCCATCGCCAACGATTTTAAGCCATATCACCCAAAGTCTCTAACCATTGCTTACGATCATCACATGGGCCCTAATCAGGTAGTCTGCACCTATTAACATGGCTCAGCTCAATTGTCAATGACTTCATGGACTGGTACCATGTTTTGATTTGGCCGCCTCTAGTTTTCTTCCAGCCTACTCCCACACCAGACTGCATTGCTTATCGAGGTAGGCGGTGGTCATGCATACGCACGTAACACATGTCCTAAACATCTCAGCTGATGAAGATTTCCTAATTGATCAATAGGCTTACCGTATTTACCTAGTACTCTATTCCTAACCCACGTATTGTTTACCCGGTGGTCCTAGCAAACACGAGTAGTGCATCGAAGACATCTTTAATCAAATACAAAAGGCGTACGAATATCCTCCATCCCTAATGGCTATATTTCACATCCACAAAGTAGAACGGATAGAACTGCTGCTCAGTAGACGCGTCCTTCGGTCTGTAGTCTGATGTCTCGCCTACGCCACAAGTGACCCAAATTCCCAAAAGCTAATCGGGCCTTATGTATACGAGCAGAGATTTCAGTAGACGCCAGACCATCAGGACTGATGAGGCCCCCAAGATAAGTGAAACGGTTAACATATTCAACTGCTTCACTCCCTATCACTAACTTCGGTGCCGAATTAAGCCAATCCCGAAGTAACATTTTGCATTTGGGTGGAGAGAATCACATCCCAAACATGCTTACATTCATGTTTAAGGTAGTCAAAAGATTCTGCATTTTATCAGCATCTTCATCTAAGAGAACTATATCATCTGCATATTCTAAGTCAGTAAGTTTATCTCCTGGAAGGAGGTCAACCCCGGAGAAACCAGACGATTACAATGTTAGCTCTAAAAGTTTGCCAATGATAAAATTAAATAAAAATTGGGAAAGCGGACAACCTTGACGAACACCATTTGAGGTAGTCAGTTCCGACGACAATCTGCCATAAGCTCTCACTCGACATGTGGTGTTCAAGTAGAGAGCTTGTATAAGGTTAATGTACTTTTCTGGTACGCCTTTCAATGACAGACACTGACACATAACCTTTCGGTCGATAGAGTCAAATGCCGCCTTAAGGTCAAGGAATACAACTATTGTTGGGCGTCTAGAAGTGTGTCTATTTTCCAGAACCTGCCGAAGTGTGAATATTTGGTCTATACAACCACGTCCAGGTCTGAAACCACCTTGGTTTTCTAGAGTTTGCTCTTCACGAGCTTTAGTTAGGCGTCGAAGTATGATTGAAGCCAATATTTTGGACACTATATTCGTTAAGCTGATTCCTCAGTAATTTTCACAGGAGGACTTCTGTCCTTTCTTATAGATTGAAACGATTAGTGTTTGAGACCAGCCAGATGGGATTACGCCCAATTCCCAGATTCTAGACAGGATCCCGGTTAATCTCGCTGCTAAAACTGGACGACCATCCCTAAATATCTCAGGGGTTAACCCATCGGGTCCTGCTGCTCTCCCTCGCTTTAGGTTCCCTATAGCCTTCTCAACCGCACTAAGACTTGGGGGACCAATATTAAATTGCTATTCAGATTGCTTGGGAACGGTAGGCAACTGCGATGACGCCGAGGTCCACTTGAACTGTTCCCTAAAGTGTTCTGCCCATCAGTCCAGCCTTATGGATTGACAGTGAATAATGGTCCCATCTTTTTTTGAGATAGTTTCACTTACAGTTGGATTTCTGATACCCATTTCCTTGATAAGTCTCAACAGTTGCTACTGTTACCTATTCTATCTCTTTAGTTTTCACCACCCACCACTGCTCACGATCATTTCGTAAGCTTTTAACCAGTTTGTGTTTAAGTTGCCTTCGCTCCCCATCGTGTTCAGAACCAAACGGGATATGTTGCTGAGCGTCTATCAGTTCAGTAGATGCAGCTGAAATTCATTAAGTTTTCCTGACTTTTTGGTTTAGATTGCTAGTAGATATTACTGCTGTTTGAACAGCTTTTTGGATATCACTCCAAGCTGACTCAGGATGGGTACGTCGTTTACTGATTGGTTTTCTAGTTGTTCCTGAGATGTATTCTTGACTTTTCCATCATTAAGTTGAACTCTGAGGGGAATCCTTATCGTGGAATTTTTATGTTCAGTGAGACGCAGACTAAAACGTGCTTGCAAGAAATAAACGGTTATCTAAACTTAGTTGTAACATCATGCAATCTGTTCCCTTCAGAAATTTGAATATTACAAGAATGACAACATTTACAGAATACTTTAAATTCAATGTATTTCGTTGCATTCTCATCAGCTACATACATGCTATTGATTTTAGTTAATTTAGATTATTAATACACATATTGATTTTGTCAACTGAATTGTTTATCTGATAACATCGATCTATTGCTATCAGGGCAACTAAAGATTAATTACTGATTCTTTTTAAATACAAAGGTCAGGTTTCAATTGTCTAATTGCGATGCCCTCAGCAAATTCTAATAGAATCATTTTATGTTGTTTTTTGATGATTTCAAAAGCATTTGTTACATCGACCTCATGTACCATGTCTACTAAACGACGCATAATTGAACTAGTAGAAGTGGTTACTTCTTTCAAGCACAGGTTCTTTGAGATGTGTTCAATAAATTGTAAATTAGCCCGTCTTCCTGTCCTTCCAGTGTACCTGCTTCTGCAAGTACATGTGAACTGGTAAATACAATTGGAAGCTAATTCATTTGGTAGACACGGGACATGAAGTCGATGCAACAAATGCTTTTAAAATCATCAATAAACAACATAAAACGCTTCTATTAAAATTCGCTGAGGCTGTTGCAATTAGACGATTGAAACCTGACCTTTGTGTTCAAAAGGAATCAATAATAAATCTTCAATTGCCCTGGTAGCAATAGATCGATGTTATCAGATAAACAATTCAGTTGACAAAATCAATATGTGTATTAATAATCTAAATTAACTAAAATCAATAGCATGTATGTAGCTGATGAGAATGCAACGAAATACATTGAATTTAAAGTATTCTGCAATTGTTGTCGTTCTTGCATTATTCAAATAGTTGTAATAGACGGTCGCCATTATCTGTTCGTTGAGCTTCGACACTGTAGAATCCACCTAGTTGCCTTTCGGTTTCGCTTAGTCTACCACCAGCCACTATCACTACGTTAGTGCGCTTAGCTTCACGTAGTAGGTTGGAAAGCTTTCTGTAAAATTCATCTGAGCTGCAATCAGTGGGAGCGTAGGCAGAGGCAGTGGCGTGCCCCTATCTTTCTTAGTTCCTACTGTTCCGTTTAGATGGACAGTGCACGAACGACTGCCTATTGAAATCCAGTCAAGGAGAGCCTGTTCAGCTTTTGAACTTAGTGCTATATCTATACTAGTAAGGCCTCGAGTAGTGGCGGTGGGGTCTAGGGAAACATGAAGGATGAACCGGACCGGTTTCTTATTTTAACAAGGCGAGGTCAAACGAATGACTGTACTTGGATCCTGTAAACGCGTCTTAGAGACGCAGCAGACATCGATAGAGCGAGAATCTAGGGTCATAGCTAAAGAGGCTTGTTATCCTATTTGACATAAAGTTCGAACGTTAAATGCTCCGGTACATAGTTTATTGCGACGCTTCAGGAGACCACGAATAACATTTTGTAAACTTAAACCATTCTCATTAGAGGCTTGAAGAAATAAAGTTAGGGTAGACGGGTTAATCTTGGAGATAAGAGAGTAATTAAGAGTTGATGGTGGGATTTGACCTCGAACAAGATGATCTCGTGTGCTGTTAGAGGTATGAGGGTGGTTGTCACATTTTGGCTGCTCATATCGTGGATGGATATTACTTCTTGAGGTACCTGAAAAGGAAAACTGGATTAGTATTGGTCATAGTGACCTGAGAGTGTGATCTCAGAGCCCAAGGGACAACTGCTTGAAGCCGATCAAGCACGATCTTGTTATGGGAAGTTTTTGAAGTGTTAGCTCCGTTTTTTAGAGGGCCTTACTGCCGGAGACGGAAATCCGTGGAGTAAAGTGAGGTATGACATTTTAGGGTCGACCTTTTTAACCCCTTCCTTACTTTGTGAGAAGGCAGCATCGCTTCAGATGCTTGTTATCCAAGGGAAACACCTTACTGCTGTCACAGCCCGCTGCAATCAGCAGTACGACTTCGGCCTCAGATCTTAGGTTACTACCTTTAGTCTTATCGCTCTCCAACAGACCTGCTTGGCATTGTAAGACCTAGAGGAACATGCGTTCTAGCCAATATAGCTCGGTTGGGTCATCACAATAGGCAAGGTTGACCACCAGCTACTGTCGGGTATAAAAATGTATAACCTGGTGTTGAGTACATAAACTTATGCTAAACTATCATATCTAAGCATAAACTTGGATTTCTTACCACTAACTGACTACTAGAAACTAGAAGGCACTTAACAGCTATTTCGTCTTGGTACGAGACTCTTTAACATCACACATTCATGTCTCCATCAAAGGTAAAGCTGCAGGTCTTCTAGCTTCACGGAGAACGCCCAACCCTTAGAATCAGCATCTAATGTCTGACATTTTTAACTTCAACCAATTCGCAATGTATTATATAATCTAACCAGTTACCATTTGTAGGTAATTGCTACATGTTAACGAGGTTTTATGTCTACTGATTTAACAGTATTTCTCTCAATTTTACTAAAACAACCCACTACCACTGAGTTTTTATAAGGATTTGATTCATTTACCCATATATGTATATGAAGTGTTGTTTTGTAGTTCGTTTCGGATTTGAATCTGTTACTTATACATGTGATCTGTATATTCGAAATATAATTTTTAAGAATAGATATTCAATAATGATCACTTTCTTGTATTTTGTATCCTTTTTTGTTTTCATCTACATTCTTAATAGCTTCTTCCGACTTTCTGTTGAAGCACAAGTTTGTCTGTGTCAAGAATTTATTAAAAATATAAAAAGTGTAAGTTAAAACGTTCTCCTCTGCTGTATGTACATTACTTTATTGAAGTGAGTTAAGAAAGAAGTTATATTCATTGTCCTATTTATTATTACTACAATCATATTCTAAAAGGATATCAAATTTTCCTTTGATAGTTCAATAGTAACGTCTGTAGCAACAGAGAGTTCACAGGAAGCATCAGTTTCTGAATACTGCAAGTATGACTTACGACGAGTATTATGCAGCACGAAATCTTGGTCAAGTGTAGGCATCATGTCGACTTTCCTCAGCCCCCGAAATTCGAAGCAAGATTGAGTTACTGTGATTAATGGTTGTATTTAGTGGATTTTAAGTGTACAATGATGTAAACGGTCTAGGGAGTATGTCTATCGAAATTTAAAGCCGTTCTAATGTCTAAGCTCTTGTCGGTTGTCAGTTATTTTCAATATTGTATTCAACAAATACATTGCATGGTTTACGAAAGACGTTTTTATTTTCTTTAATGAATTAACATTTTTTGTTCGATGGACATATTGCGACCAGCTAAATAATCTAATAATGCTACTCGCTCTCCAATCTGACTTTTATAGGAGAGGAGACCAAGCCCCTAATTGGTTGCTGTGACGTGAGGACCTTGCAACTTAATTGTTGTGTGTCACCTACTTTATATCCTATCTTACCACTCCAATTACTTAGTCGTCATTTCAAAATACACATGATGAACTGTTTAGTCAAAAATGCACCTTGTGACATACTAAATTCTTGAATGCGATTCGATGACTTAGGGAAGATTTGTAGATTCCAGCTACCTTTAATTTTTACGTTCATCGGAGTCAAGGGATACTTATCGTCTATCTAAGCTTAAGTAAATGAAGCAGGGTTTAAGCTTAAAACTCTGTGGTCATTGCAAACTCTTCACATCTGTGTATTTACTTTGCTGTATTCAAAAGGTTATTTTTGAATTGCAAAATAACCTATCCTCGTCTCAGTTATAAAGTGTGAATTTAACGTGCGATTGTACTTGCTTAGTTGTACCAACATTATGGTAGTAAATGTTAACCTCCGTGTAGGCCTACTTGACAGTTTGCACTTTTATTATTCAGGGTATTTCGTAGACTTGAAGTGCACCCGATATATGACCAAGTTACGTCTACGGTATTACCAGGGAAACTTCTAACGTTTGAACCCACTCTTACGAATGAGAATATATCAGAAGGCAATTAAGGATGGAAAGGAAGTTATATTTGATCGTGAATATGGTGGCAGTGGAATAGCAACGTCTAAGCTGGCAAAACTAGAGAGAGGGTTGCTTTCCACGATGCGGCGTGACGTGATCTGGTGGTGATGCGTGACCGAGCGCCTTCAACTTAGTAGTGTTCGCTAAAACAAATATGGTCAGCATCAATGTCGAAACCTATGTAACTATTTATTTTTGGGGATTATTTACCGCTACAGACTCTTCACCACTGAAAATCTCGTCAGTATATATCAGTGGTCGCCTCATTAGTTCAGTGGTATCATCTCGGACCGGAAATCTGATTGAGTCTAATTTCAATCCTACAGTGAGCATCAATTCCTTCGATACAACACACGTCTCTTGCCAATGACTATCAACTAGCATAATACGTAGGACACATGTTCTCGTGACGACTACTTAAAACTGTCTATTGTATCGGTTATATTCTGAAATTTCATCTTCAAAGCACTTTATATTTTCCTTATCTCTCTGTTTTTATTTCTCTGTAGTTACGTGAACAAAAGTCAATGAATTTAGTAGTAGAACAAGCAGAAGATTCACCTGTCATCACAAACCAGTTGTCAACAAGCCAATATGTTTCTAATTTATTATTAGAATGCAGTAATGCTGGAAATTATCTAAAGAATGCTGCAAATCTTCTAATACCTGTCATCCAGTTAGCTTGTTTAAATCATATATACCCGTCAACGCTGCTTACTACAAATCGATGAAGATAGAATATAATTGTGTTTCATTTAATTGCTTTTGGTCTGTCTTGTTTTCACCTACAGTGATTCACTTTTTATCATCTCTTTTGTATGTCTACAACTAGGTGAAGTGTTCTATTCTTTTTTCTACTGTAAAGGTACAGTTAAATCAAAAAACTACACAGGAAAAAGTACTCAACCAGTCTTCCATGATGAACTAGACATCAGAGAATGTTAATAAGTAATTTATTTACTGGTGTATATTATGTCTGTGTATTGAATCAGTTCGCTTTTTTTTTCTCATTCCATTATTTTTCATTTTGTTTGTTGCTATCGTTTCATGATTTTGATAAGCTAATTGTTTGTTCATAAATTGTTTTAACTTATTTCTACTTTACAACTGTAATAATCACGTCTTTTCATAAAATATGGTTGTTGTTGTTGTCGTTCTTGTTGATTAGAATTATAAGAATAGTCTGAAAGAACCCGAAAATTTTGAACTTTATAGGCAATGTTTGCAGCAAATTGATCTTTGAAAACTAGGCAACACCAGGCAGTTCAACGTTACAGGCTAACTTTAACTACGTAACTTTTAAAGATTAAAAATCTTTTTGGTTTAAATATGTAACAAATCATAAAGTTATTTTCTGTCATAATCTTATACATAGTTAGGCTAATTAGTGATAATCGGAAATCTATTTTTGGTAAATGTTATGTTGGTTTTCACTGGAAATTACGTTTTCTCTACCATCATGATTTCAGAAAGCCTACTCTTATTTAGAAGCCGAAAAATTGTATTATGTTGCTAACCTTAAGAATTACATATAGATACAGATGAAATATTTCAAATTAGAACGAAGTGGTTATGCTTACTACTGTCTAGTTTTTACAATAATTCAACTTATAGTGATGTATGTTATAAAGTGATTAAAACCTAATACACAGCCCAGCTATGTAGTAAACTCATCTAGTGCTTTAGAGACCGCTAAATAAGTGATTACCTCGTAATTACTGCATAGAATACATTATTACAGAACGTTGCCTCTTTTCAGTGTAGTCGAATAATTAGTTAGTAATTGTTTGTGTGCCTAATGTATCTAAGTTTTAGTAAAGTATTCTACTCAATATTGATTCGTATACTTAGGCCATAGTGTTTGCAAATATTTATGTTACTACCCGTATGTCGTAATCAAAATACACGAATAGATGTTTTCATCCGCGGCGTGATTGTTGAGTGTGAAGTGCTTAGTCCAGTACGTCAGTTTCACATGAAAGACATCGAAACTGATATATATGACACTATTCAGAATCGAACTGTTGAAATATTTGATGTACGACGCAGGCATTAAATAGTTGAAAAATAATCGAAATCAAGCTCGTAGTAGTGTCATTCGCTACGTGCAACGTCAGTCAGTCATTAACAAAATAGAAAGTGGTACATATGCGCATAGGTTCAAGTTACCATAACACTATATCATACCATTAGTATAACGAGAACAAATTCTCAAGAATAACACGATAATAGCTTACAAAAAAAGAAGAATGTGTATGAATAAAGATATTTATGAAGGAGTAAACTAGCTTTTGAATTTGTGCCGAGATTCTGTCAAATACTAACCCAACAGGGCCGACCAAACTTTTAAGATAAGTCAACATGTCCAACTACTACACCTCAAGTGATGACGAAGACCAGTCCTAAAGTAAGTTTTCGCATTTAGGGAGGGGGATAAAAATAACCTTTCGAACATGCTTGCATTGTTCCTTATTGCTATTAAAAGACTGAATTTCACCTGCGTTTTCACCAAGCAAGACTATATTATCTGCTTATTATAAGTCAATAAGTGGATCACCTGATAGATCAATTACTGAAAAGTTAGACAATGAATGCCATTTTCGACAATATATCTATAATGAAACTAAACAAAAAAAGGAAATAGTGGGCAACCTTGGCAGATACCACTTGAAGTTACTAGTTCGGATGACAGTTACCCATACGCACTAACACGACTAATAGTGTTCGAGTAAAGAGCCTTCATAAGATTTATGTAATTCTGTAGTACACCTTTCAATGATAAACACTGCAATAGAACTTCTCGGTCTACAGATTTAAATGCCGATTTCACATAAAGAAAAACCACCATTGTCGGACACTGAGGAGTATGTCTATGTTCTAAAACCTGACAAATGGTGAATATTTAGTCGATACAACCGCGGCCAGTTCTGAGATCAGACTGGTCTTTTCACATTTGCAGTTCACGCGTTGTAAAACTCAGTAATCCTGCATATTTAATACGTTCTACTACTAATCTTGAAATTTTTATTTCTCTATATTGATGTAGTATGGCAATTTGGATTGATCCACGTTTGTACCAGGTTCTGCGTCTCTTATTCCCAAGTAACTGACAACAATCCTTCTGTAATATAAACTAGATATGAAATTGCACACACTTATTACGTTCAGTTAAGATTCGATTAATAAGTATACGACTTTTCGACAAATAATCCGCAAAATTAATTATTGTAATGCTAATTGTAATGATAGTTTTGTCTTTTTTCCCAAGTTCAATTAGAATCATGAATCAAAAGTCAATTAAGTTCAAATAGAAATATATATACAGAAAAGGATGTACAAGTTTGCTAAAACAACGGAGAAAGAAAATTAAATAAAACATTTTGGAAAAGCCTCCCATCTTTAAGTCACAAGTAGACAATAACAAAATAATGTTGTTAAATTACATATCTATATAGCTATGTTTTAATCAGAAATGAATGAATACATTGACGGACAAATGACAAAGAGAAATCAAAATATAATACTCTCAAGTAATAAGCATTACTTTACCAATCTGATGGTTTCTTCAGTTTAAATGACAGAAAATAAAAAGTTCTAACGTCTACGTCGTCTTCGATTAGACTTTTGTGAATTATTTGGTTGTAAAGAGATTTCACAGCTCTCAAGTTCATCTTTAGTTAGCTATACAAAATATACATACAGGAAGAGTATTTAGTTACATAATACCTTATTGATAAAAAACTAATCGGGTTGTTTGATACTTACCATAGAAGATTTACCCACATTTTATGGAAACTAAGCCTATCCATCAAACAGACAAGGTATTCCTTTCTGTTATGCTGTTAAGAATGTTTGAGCTTAAACAAATAAACTATTCTACCATGTTCTACTCAGTTATAGCTGCTTTTATGGTGAATATAACAGAGAACATCGAAATCAGAATAAGCATATGAAAAGTCATGATTAGTTTAATGAAAAAGAAAATAAATGAGCAACTGCTACACTTGAGTGAACAGCACATTGTGACTTTTTTTTCATTTTTTATGAGTAGTTCTCTACTTGTAACTGGTTATGATTGTGTTACTATAATCATATACGTGTCGTGCCAAACTTTACTGCCTATTAATAGTTCAGTCGGATTACTGCACGTCAGAGTGGGATTATGAAGGCAAGAACGAGATTAACCGTTTGCATACTGAATCATAGAATAATTAGTCTTCTAAAGCACAATCGTAACGGCATACTGCTTGCATTTAAATATTTTATGAAGTATTAAGTGGATTGTCTACACTACTCGGTTACTGAGTAGTGGTAAACAATGTTACTCTAATGTAATCCTTGTGGTGATCAGAATGTTATGCCTTGACATCATGACAATCTATGTTTTAGTTCAAGAGGATTCGAAAAACAAGTCAAGAACCAAATTTTCGTGCTAGTTCGTACTCTCCAGCAAGGCGAACGTATTAAGGAGATTAGTATTTCCCATGTACTTCACACTTATCTTGAAAGTACAGATAAATCTCCCTGACAAATCTTCAACCAGCACAAAAACTGTGGTACAGTTTTTGGGGTTTTTGTCGACTGAATTTAATCGATATATAATAGTAAAAGGAATGAATATATAAATTCACTGGAAAAATGTTTTACATTAAGAGATTGGGCCCTATATGTTTAACTTTAAAAAGGAATTTTACCTGCAACATAATGTCACTAATAAAAACTTCAACCAGTAAGATATGTTAAGGACTATTTATTTGGACGCGAATTGGTCATGTGAATTTGATACGAGAGATAAATGAGAAAATTCCTTCCGTTAAAACGAAGTAGTTTGTTTAGTTGTGTCAATCGACAATCACCAAAACTGAAGAGTATCACTTGTGACGGAAAAAAGTAGGATTTAAATGACAAAATCTTAAACTCAGGAAATATACAACTCGCACATTATGACTAAATCAAAAAATAAATGTAATTCTAGTAACATTAATGCATGTTGAAGTTAGATTAGTTAGAAAGTTCCCAGGTAGAACGGGAGCCAATTATATGAAATATACTATTAAACGTTCTCAAAGAGTATTTTTACTGTCAAGATCGTTATATAACGAACGCTGCCTTAGTGGTAAGAGCACTAGGCATCCAGCTATTAAATAGCTGTTTAGGACTCTCTTACACCCACCCCTACTTAGGTTTCATAATCTACATGATGTGGCTCAAAGCGAAGTACATGAATGAGCACTTGGTACATGACCAAATCGTGAATCTTCATAATATAATCATGCTTAATTTAAATACTCACGTAGTGTCGGTTAAAGCGATTAGTCTGTGTATGAGTATATTTTACAAGGAGCTTTTCATTTAAGTCATTAACTTTCGGCCAACAGAGTGAACAGAGTTCTTGTTTTAATAATCAGTCCAACTTCAGCAATTTTTAACATAGCTCACTAGTCAAGTACAGGCGCATATACTCCGTCATGGGTCACAACTTTTGCATAAAAGAAAATTGGATGCTATACTCGAAGGTAAAGCTAGGTCCGTTTCTGCAACACTACGGTTACAATTTACATGGAGTTAGACAATGGACGAACGTTACAGAACAATGTTATCTGAATACAGAAAAATTACCTCTTCATTTGTGCCTATTTCATTCAACTTATCTCGTAATTCTAAATTTAATAATAATTCCCGACATTCTTCACGAGCTGTTTTCGCCTCAGATTCTGCTTGTTCTGTTCTTTCACGCCAAGTTTTTTCATTAATAAGTAGACTTTTATTTAAGGCTCGTTCTTCTTCCAAATCTTTCTGTAAACGTTGAGCTAATGATGTAGCCTTTAAATAGACAATTTTGAGAAAGGGAATCATGAGACACAAAACACGTTTTGTGCAATATAATACTGTTATGAAGAGGATTTCACTAAATATCATATGCACTGATTAATATAATTTCGTAATGCCCTACAATAATTCTCTCCATTATATTAGATAATAACTTGTATGTGATTGAGACAAGAAGAAAAGACAAAGTCAAGAGATAAAAGTTCATTATACACTAAAAACAAAACAAAAGAGATAAACTGATAATTGCATCGACTCATATTCAATAAGATATCATAAATAATCGAACTAAGAAAGATATAAGACGTCTCAATGAAGAAAATTTCCTTTTCGATGAATTCATTTAAAGTTGTTGTGTATTCGGATTTATAGTAATTTCCCAGATAGATTAGTTTATTGAAAAATAGAGAAAGTCATTTACATCATTAAGGGTTTAGAAAGTGTGTCGAAAAAGAAGGGTTGTGAAATAAACTAGCAGTTAGATAATAACATGAAATTAATTGTTCACTTAACAAAAGTAAAGAGAATGAGAAACAGAGGAAATCAATATCTTGGGGTAATTAAAAAGGTGACAAGTAATTAGGGATTTCAGTTTACTTGCTTTTGTGAAGCAGAGTACATTACCGCACGAACTGTTCACTTTCCAAACTCATCTCTGAAAATTTCCCGGTACGGTTATCTAAAGGACATCACTTAAGCTTAAATAGCTTGATTTTAGAACATCTAGTGCTCACTGGTTATTCTGCACCACCTGAGGTTTCATACACAATCGTCTACAAGATCAAACGGAGAGAGTGAATCCACTTCCTCAGTCGGACGGGGGCATTTCGGTAGCATGACGTCACTGACTGTTAGTCTGAGACGTGCTGGTAGATAAAGACTTCTTGTTTTGGGTCTGAGCGAGTCGTTATCAAAGGTCGTATTCGTTCCTTAATATTAACATCAGTGATTTATGTGTATAAATGACAAACCCAATGAGACAATATGCTAACAATACTCTTGAGTTTACAAACCCCAGTAACTATCTCTGACTGTCATGAGGACCTAAATCCACAGATGATGTGAATATACCATCCAAAACTAGTAAGTCAATATCCTAGAAATACTAAGTGTCATGTAGTATATCATATATGGTTATCACTTCCTAATTGAGCACTTATTTTCGTATTTTGCATAAAGCTAATTCTGCCATTAACGTATTATATAGTCATTTCAGTTTGATAGGATATCTAAATCTAATTTTGAATGTTTCAAATACTTGATAGGCAGCTTGTGAAAATTACCTACCCTAACTATTTAGCGTGAAAACAAAACATCGAAACTTATGTGACGCACCTGCTGCAACTTACGACTGATGACACCATTTTCTTTTATTATTTCGGAAAGCTTATCTTCTGCTGCACGTGCGGTGGACAGAGCAGACTCGACTCTGGACTCCATTTCTTCTAGACGCTCATTCGACTGAGTAGTTACCAAATCCAATTGAGATTCAAAATATGCACGTTGTGATTCTAGTTGGCTTGTTAAGATAGCACTAAATTCCATACTAATTAAGTCTAGTTTTTTGTTACCACTTTCACTGTTGGGTCCCAGCTATAACGAATAAGCAGCAAATAGATAGAAGAATAGATATCGATATACAACATGAGTTGTACGGAGTAGTGGCAAAGAAGTATATAAAAACCGAAACATTAAGATTATTCAATGGTAATGATTTCCCTAATTAAGTCAACAGAACCGAAAGAGTTAGGAAATACTTTAGATGCTATGTCGTCTATTAAAATTATCAAATAAAAGCTATATTTGTTAGGTGATACCAAGTGCACAAAAGCAGTGGTGAGAGTATCATCGTGCAGCGCTATGCGTTTTATTCATTCCTTCATTTATCAGCAAAGTAGAAACGAGTACACATCCCTATAGGTTCAACTTACCCTACCACAGTAGCCCTACGAGATTACAGAGGTAACATGATAATAGAATACAAGAGGGGAAAGTAAAGATGTGCAGAAAATAATAACAGAATTTAAGATTTAGATCAAGGTAAAGAGTGAATACACTTGCAACACTGTGACCAATTCTGAGTCATGTCGCCTAGTGTAACCAGACATTCATTTTTGTGACAAAATCAGTGAACATAGTAATACGTAATCAGTTTTCATCATCAATCCTGATTTTTTCGGAAGGATCAAAATACTATTAGAATAAGATTAACTAAATGACTTATCTGGGTGATTGAAACGGATTAGAAAATAATAGGACTTAATTTCCTTCAATGATAAAAGAAACCGGGGTTAAAAAGTCCAGCGTTAGTGAGACGATTTCCGAAAAAGATGGAACGCTTATTAGCTCTCAGTCTAAACGTTTAGAACGATGGGCTGAACACTTCAAGGAACAGTTTAGTTGGCCTTTAGCTACTCTAAAGTTTCCCACTATTTCGAGACAGCCAGAATAGAAAGTCGACTTAGGTCCCCCGACTCTTATCGAAGTCGAAAAAGCTATAGCCAATCTAAGGCAAGGCAAAGCAGCGGGTCCAGAAGGATTATCCGCAGAGGTGTTTAAGGATGGTGGTCCCACATTGACAACCAGATTGACTGATATTTTGACTAAGGTTTGGGAACTTGACATAATTCCGTCTGACTGGTGTCGATCGTTAATCGTCCCAGTATATAAGAAAGGGTCAAAATCGTCTTGTAATAACCATAGAGGAATTAGTTTGACTAATATAGTGTCTAAATTACTAGCTTCTATAATTATTAGACGCTTAACTGCAACTCGTGATCTACAAGTACGAGGAAATCAGGCTAGTTTCAGACCTGGTCACGGTTGTATAGACCAAATATTCACTGTTCGTCAGATCTTAGAACACAGACATACTTTTCGGCGGCCGACAATAGTGGTTTTCCTTGACTCGAAAGCGGCATTTGACTCCGTAGACCGTGAAGTTCTATGGCAGTGTCTTTCATTGAAAGGCATGCCCCAAAAGTACATAAAACTTGTTAAGACTCTTTACTCAAACACTATTAGTCTTGTCAGAGCATATGGCGAACTGTCACCTGAACTTGTAACCTCAAGTGGTGTCCGTCAAGGCTGCCCACTTTCTTCATTTTTGTTTAATTTCATAGTTGACATACTGCCATCGTCTGACTTTTCAGGAATCGATCTACCAGGAGATCCACTTATTGACTTAGAATATGCTGACGATATAGTCCTGTTTGGCGATGACGCTGATACGACGCAGAAACTTTTAACAGCAATATGCTCGAATGCAAGCATGTTCTGAATGCGTTTCTCCCCCTCTAAATACAAACTATTGCTCCAGGACTGGTTTTCGTCAACACCTGAACTAAAGATAGGGAGTGAAGTAGTTGAGCACGTCGACCACTTCACTTATCTTGGAAGTCTGATTAGCCCTAATGGGTTAGTCTCTGACGAAATCTCAGTACGAATTCAAAAAGCTCGTTTGGCTTTTGCCAACTTACGTCACCTATGGCGTAGACGAGATATTCGTCTCTCAACGAAAGGAAGAGTGTACTGCGCAACAGTTCGCTCTGTCTTACTGTATGGGTGTGAGACGTGGCCATTAAAGGTAGATGACACTCGAAGGTTATTAGTTTTTGACCATCGATGTCTACGAAACATTGCTCGCATTAGCTGGGATCACCGAGTAAGTAATAACGAGATTAGACGACGGGTGTCAGGCAAATGTGGTAAATCAGTCGATGAGGTTGTGAATCTTCATCGACTGAGGTGGCTGGGACATGTGTTGCGTATGCCCAACCACCGTCTTCCTCGACGCGCAGTGTTGGCTGATGTAGGAATAGGATGGAAGAGAGTTAGAGGTGGCCAAACTAAAACATGGCACCAGTCCATGAAGTCACTGACTGCCGGTTTGAGTCGTGTCGGTAGCTGCAAACTTCCTGGATGGGGTTCTCGCGATTACCGTAAGCAGTGGCTAAAAACACAGTGACATGGCTCAGAATCAGTCACAATGGCGCAGATGTATTCACTCATTGTCCTCCCTTAAATCATGAGCTTTAAATTATTCCATTACTTTCTTTCAACGCCTTCTGAACCATATTCTATATGTTCACACTCCTTGTTACTATTATTATTTTATTTTATTGAAGTGATTTCTACTAGTGGTGGTGGTGTTAATCTTGCGGTGCCATGGTGGTATGGCAACTTGAACTGATGCACACATGTGCTAGGTTCTATGTTGATTGTACATACATACATACATTCAATGAAACTGATGATGTCACAAAACGGCAGATATAATCTATTGGCATACAAAATCGAGGGTTAAGCAAAAACAAAAATTCCTAAAGCGAACTTTCTTTAGTAAATCAGAAGATACGATCAGTACATTAAGAAACTAACGCTTTACACCGCACAAAAGATAACAACAGAACAGAAATGAAATATTATAAATTTACCGACCTGAACTAATTTTCCGTCCTCATGATTCACAGCCAGACGATGAACATATGCATCATCAGCATAATCCCAGACCAATGTTTTCCCAAGCTCTAAAGCAAATGTATGTCCTGTTTCTTCGAAATGCAGCTGCGCATGTTTCTGACCATAACGACCACAACCAACATGGCCACAAATGAGACAGATCCACAAATTTTCCCTTATATCACAATCTGCACACTGGCTATCAGCAAGTATTTCAGGTGACTGAACATAACGACAAACGGGGCAACTATTTCAGAAAATCAGCTTGTGAATTTCTTATCTTACATGGTATCTTCTACCTGTGAAATGCATCCATCATGAAACGTATGGTTGCACAAGATTGTAGTCAAGATCCCTTGCACAGGTTCATCCTGAGGTTAAGAAAAAAGTAAGGAAAATGATCATCTTTTCAGAAACTAACCAAGCGCTCCAAGCAAACAGGACAGGAAGGCAATTCTCTTAAATCTTTTGTAGGAAACGCAACACCCTAAAAAATGTGAAAAAAATTTGACTAAAATAAGCATACTATAGAAGGATGTGTAATCTCCACATGTGAAACGTACATCAGCTGACACACTTCTTGTTCTAACGTACTATAACAGGTGCTATTATATGCATCGTAAAAGTGATAAGTGTCTTCCTACAGTAGTCAAATGATAACGATATATACGTACAGGTGTTCGAAACTTTAGCAGTGCCATATACCGATTAGGCGTACCATCCTTCACAATTTTCAACTCTTCGATTACATTACTAAAAACTTTAAATATATTTAATAGACATACCGCATAGGTGAAATAAACCTAAGCAAGTCTTTTACTGTAATATGAGACGGCACGGAAAAGAAGCACAACATAGTGCTCGTAACCATACCATCGCATCGTGGTACTTCTCGCCTAGGAAACACTACAATGTATTGCCACGACATACTGGTTTTTGTATATGTGTATGATACCTTCGGTGGTTTCAACCGTGGGATTCCCAGAGTAGAAACTTATCTCCTCACACTTTTCTATATCGTACAACTCAGAGATATCTGTAACAAAAGCACTTAATGAAATAGCTACCTACTCATCGTTTCCACAGTAATTTGATTAAATTGTCTGCTACCTTGTATATCTGAAGTATTTGAGTTGCAGTGTTTAGTCTTCTTGAGCGGTTTGCGGATGATGAAAGGATATGGTAGTGATGGAGCTAGACAAGAAAAGTGAGGTTGATGACAAATTACATCTGTAAGAAATAGATTTTGATAATCTCGGCTTGGTTTCTTCAAATAAAACTACCAAGTGATAAAGTGATTGAGTGTTCATCCCAAAGAAAAATGAAATCAACGGGACATCGTAAATACGTATGATGGTATCCACTCTTATCTTTGGTAGGTAGCAAGATAGATGACAAGCGAATATGACCAAAACACAGTGACGCAAACACTATATCGACCGCGTCGGTTCCACTATCTAATATCTCTCTATCCAATTGGTTTGAACCAATCGACTTCTTTGTGTTCAGGCCTTATTACTAAGGTTAGTTTCCAGGTATCTGGTGATATTTAATGTGAGAGTTCTACCTACCCTCCAGCTGTGGCAGTTGGGTTGCGGTCTGATGTCATTTGAATGAATGCATGTTTCAAAACAGTGAGTTTGCGAGAACTAGTTGTTTTCACATTACTTGACAGTTGATTAGTCGATTGTGATGCAGAGGCAGAAGGACTATAATCCAAAGACGTAGATATATGAAAACAGTTAATCGAGCTTGTACTAAAGTTATGGAAAGATTTAAGGGAAATATAAATAATTAGGTTGGTAGGTGAGTTAGGTTGTATATAGAACAGGAACAAGTTCTATTAACTCATTTTAAAAAGCTCGCAAAAACGTGATTAGCCTCCGCTCCAGAAGCGATAAAGCTAGGATATTCTTTATACATTTGTCCAACCACTTCTTAAAGGTGTTTAGTGAGTCGGCTGAGGTCACGGCGGTGGGAAGAGTATTCTTGATAGATCAGACCCACACCAAAAAAAAGTGTGACTTTATTTGAGTGTTTGATTTTGTTGTGTTATCCTCTGGGAGATGGTTGGTTGTAGACTACGAGTAATCTGGGGTAGCTGTTCATTATACTGGAGATCTGGGAAAGGCGTTCAGTGGCGAGCATTCTTGTCTGTCTTCGAGCAAATTAAAGCGTAGTGGAGGTTTCGGTTGCAACCTTTTGGTACCTGGTACTAAGTGTAACAGTTGGGGTAAGATCCAGATCGTGTCATGTTATCCTGACTACAAAGCAGTTTTCTCAGAGTTAGTAAAGAAGCGTTGTCTTTGCCCTGGAATGAAGTAGCACGTCATACAGAATTTCTTCGTCTCTAGTTGCAGGCCAGTGAATAAAGATTAGTGTTTGAGCTGAGGCAGGTCTTACTGTAGTCCTTTCACGCCACAGTTGTAGCGTATGACTCCATATATTCATGCTGTCTGTGTAGGTCAGTACTGACGATGTGAGTCTGTTGGGGAGATCACTGATAGAGAGAAACAAGAGCAGATTATTTACAATAGCTCCTTGACGATTATGTTTTCACTCATTCTGACGTTACTCCATTCATTTCTTAGAAGAATCCTTGGTCTTGCTTATAGTCCTGCAGCTGTGTGTAATTAGTGAGAGAAGCCTGTACTTGAAATTTTCCTTAACAGGGGTTTGTGCAGCACTGTGCCTAATGCCTTAGCGAAGTCGAGGAATATTATGTGAGCTGGGATTTTATGGGCTTAGTAGCCCCTATGCCTACCCTATGCTAGGAAAGAACTTGTGGCACAACTGCTTCTTCCGAAGCAGTGTTGCGCCTTATGTAATACGCATGATTCGTCAATAAGCTTTCACATTTTATCCTCCACTTTCGATACCGTTAGATAGTGTTCGATAGTGTTAGAGGTAAGGTAAATGGTTTATAACATGCTGCCTTTAGCCCATCCCCCTCCCTTGAGTGCTGGGGAGGGAATAGATTTTCCATTCGTTTGAAATTTGTTTACCAATGAAAATGCACTGGAATAGGTTGCAGACAGATGTATATGCTGCCTCCGAGCATTGCCGTAATACAACAAGGAGGATGTTGTCTTGACCTATGGACCTGCCCGGACGAAATGTCTTTAGTTTCTGGATAACCAACCCAGGTGTAAGGTGATTATGGCCTAGACTTGAGAAGGTGCTATGAGTGAAGTTAGCGAGACCTTAGTTCAACAGACTTGTGAGATTTGTCACAAATATCTACCCTTTATTTCGTTGTGTGATTTTCTTCTCTAGGTCACTCGATAGCGAAAGTTTTCTGACTCGTCGGTCTGCGTTTACGGAGCATGTTGTGGTTGTTCACTCCTGGTTGTTTAGTTAGCTATGCTGTAACATGGACTAGAAAAACTTTCGTCCCTCGACAGCGGCTTGTCAATGACGACATCGGAATTGAATGTTCCATGGTCACTGGTTTTTATTAGAGCTTGTACCATTAGTGAGTAGTTCAACCTTGACAGTGTCTTGTTACGACTTTAGCTCGTGTTCGAATAAGTCTCTAGTGTTTGTGGTACTGTCCTCAATGATAGTGCGTTGAAATCGCCTGCGATGAAGTCCTAGTCATACTTAAGGTGTAAGAGTATCAACAACACCTGGATGATTTGCTCCTTGCTTTTAGGTCGCGCGTAGGAGGCTGAAATATATTCGTGATTAGGTATTCTTTGGCGTTCACCCCAAAACTTTACTAGATGAACTCTAGAAGGTCAACAAAGATAGGGTGTAAGGGAACGGTGGCGTTAGATTGGTCTTAAATATGTATACCCACCCCACACCTCTTGGCATACTCCCTGTCCCATCTGAACAACGACATGCTCTCCGCGTAAATTCCCTTGTTCACAACATCTGGCTGCAACGATGTTTCTGCTATGATCAGGATTTGGAGCCCTCAGTAAGGGCACATGTGACGGAATTCGTTTATGTCACCTGTCGCTCGCCATGATGTCATTTACATTTATTTCTTTCTACGTTTGGTTGCAGCGGGGTAATCTCGGATATCATAACTGGAATTTGTTTGAAGATATGGTGGTTAGTTAAGTGGGAACTGGCTCGAATAGGTATTTTTCCTCGAGTATGCGGTTCCTAATTCCTAGTGATCTAGGTACACCAGGCTCTTGGCAGGTGGTCGACAGTTGAGAACAACGGGTACCAACGTAAGAACCACCATTCTTGCTTGCATCTGGTGCGTCTGTCTCGGTCCGCTCGTGCAACATAGGTGCGGCCGCGTAAATCGTGCCTACCTGATATCATTCTTAAAAGAATCTGTTCAGGTCTTCTTCACGGCCGCTGATCAAGGTGATGTGATATTTGTGAGGTGTGAAGAACGACGTCGTCATATTACATCTGTAGCAGTTACATTGTTGTCCGCTGACTGGCAAGATGACCACTGCCATTGTTATTTCTTAACTGTGGCGCCAATTTGGTGTACTGTGTTTGAAGTCCATAATCCTGTTAACGATCATGACAGTGATCTCGATCATGCAGTCTGGTTGTGTTTCTAAATCTCTCCACGCTGGCCAGTGTTAGCCGAGCTTCACCTCGACATCTGACCGTGAGCCGTTGTGACCTGGAGATCACACTCTCTGTCACGCCTAGCAAGTCTAGGAAAACTCTGAGCGAAGGAAGGAAGTTACGGGATTTCTTTCCTAGTACGAACGATGTAACTTTACTGGCATGACACTTCCTTCAAAGAAAGTTCATAAAGCATCCCACTGTAATTTACCACATAAGTTTCTACATCCGAGTATGCTTTAATTTGAGACTGGTACATTGAAAATAATCAGAAAGTCCTAATCGCTATTTGGAGGTGTTTCTCCACAGGTTTCTGGTAGGTGTTGCTTGTGTTTACTAGGCTCATTATTACGAGTCTTTGCTAGCGTGAAGCTATCTTCACTAAACGGTCGCGCCTCCTCAACGTTAGGTGGTTTTAACCGGGAAGGTACAACTATTGGTTCTCTGGGATGCATTACTGACGGACTGCCGGAGCTATTTGATGTGTTGGCCACTAAATTCGTCACGTTTTCTGCCACTGATAAGCATTTGGGCTTTGTGCCAACTACCAAACATTGGTTTTTCCAACATTGCAGGTAGAATTAGGGCTTTGGTACCCTCCCCGATTCTACAGAAGCTTAAGTAATAAATTCTGGGCATATGTAAGAAAACCATGGATATAAATGTTTTAATATCAAATCGTAATTCTACATCGGCACTTTAGCATCATAACCACAGTATGCCTATCTGTAACAGAAATTACACTTGAATACAAAGCCAGTCTTTCTTGTCAGTAAGTTACAAATGTTACAACCATCCTTGTCGTTCTTAGTTCTGTTATAGTTCTTTGGTGAGGCTACTCTTCGTGTTTCCTTTGTGGTCATTTACGTTTCTCCCAGACAGATGGGGTAGGATGGTGCCCTCATTATTCGGAGACAAGCCTACCATCGCATCAAGCTAACATACACCGGTTGAATCGTCTTCACCGTGCTTTGAAATGAAAATATATTTCCGAGTTACTGGCGGTGTTCAGTGAGGATAGCTATCCTCCAAACTTTGCATTAACCAGAGAAAGCGTCGGTTATTTTTGAGTTAGTAAGATTTCGATGTAAGTGAATAAGTCTGTCTCATGTCAATGGGATTATCTGATCCAACAGCCGTGACGTTATTGGACGGTCGAATAGATTTGGAACTGACCGATTTATAAATGTTTTTGTTTCACGAAGGCTTATAAACGTTATTAATGTAACACGTTTTCACTAATGTGCATGCAATTTACAACGCCAATAGTGTTTTAGTGTAGTGTTGATTTCGTAGTACCTAGTGCTGCGGCACGTGCTAGATATGTTGTCGTGAGTTTCTCATCAGCTTAATCCGTGCGTTTAACACACAATGACAATTAGACGACCTCACAGAAAAATTACGGAGTGATATCGGAAATATATATTTGGGAATGTTTAAGGAGTTAAACATCAATACCACTAAACGTCATCTGGCTTCATCTAAGGTTATGATTAGCAGCCATTGACTCTGGGACAATTGAGCGAACATTTGAGCTACTGATCGAGTCAATACTATCTAGAAGTATATCCTTAGTTGTTTTGTATGTTTACTGTAGTATTCCAGACAATTTGTGTATTCCTACGACGAGAAGTTGAAATAATTAATAACCTTCCGACGACGTATTACTATTATATTTTAGTTGTTGGGATAATAATCAAAGCCGATACTTGACTAAACAGAGACGCTTAGTCTGTAGGAGAATAGCAATAGTATTTTGAACTCCAGTAACTGCTTAGCCTTAGTAAGTCAGCTTGGCTGGTTCTATATGAATTTTGGATGACGTGGGCACGAAAGGACAGACTGTAGGGGAAGATTGGGAGTTATGGTCATGTGTATACAGCTCGTGCAGGGCACACTTCTTTTGGCACTCTGATACTTCTTCAACCAGTAATAAAAAGTTCATATTGATTAACAACATCACTGTTGTACACAGTTTCGCCGGCGCTACAGTACCTAAGTTTGAGTGGTTCGCTGTATTTTACCCTTCTATGGCACTAAAATAAGCTCACCTTCGTTCACCTCTGTTTTATGTTTAGTCTTGTTTTATTTTAATTACATACAATACGCGCTGTAAAGAAACCGTCTTAGATTTCTTCAACGAAATATACATATACGACAGTTAAAATTAGTTTACAAGGTGAAAGAGTATTTAGAAGTGAGGTTACGTGTTTCTGAAAGTTTTTAATTTTTCAATATTAACTAATCAACCTAGCAAATCCTCCCCTCTTCAACTGAGTGAGTTAGTTTCTGGACTGATGCAAACTCGAAGGAAGCAGGTGCGCCTCCCAGATTGTCAAGCTTCGGAAGTCTAACAGATTTAGAACTACTGGACAGTCGGTTAGTTGGTTGTAAAGAAAAAGATGTAGCACGTTAATGAGAAGACACGGAGATAATAAAGTAAACATTTGAACAAAGATTGTTATAAAAGTTAAAAATTAAGGACAATAAAATAAATAGCAAAAGACGAAAATAATAACATAATTAGTTAACTAAGATGAACTGTTACCAGTATATCATCGGGTGATGGTATCAGTCTGTGTTCACAAGACATGTTGTAGATGACCCCCGTTTCGTAGTTTTTATTGGTATAACGAACAAGAGGATGTTTCTTGATATTGTAGTAACTCGTTAATGACTTTGTTAAATTGCTTACTACGTGGCTACCGTCTATTAATTGGTCTTTCACTGGAACGTCCTAAACCTTGAGCCCGTCGTATCTGCTTATGGTGGTATTCTTTCGGTCCTTCGTAATGTAACTCTTTACACATACTTTAGTAGCCCCGCACCAGTTAAAGCGGCCGAGGACTGTCCATCAAATCACCCTCTAATGATTCACTTAGATGAGTGTTGTAATCGGTTGCAGTAATCTCTGAGCAGTGTAGGATTTTACGTGCCCGGTGATAATCATGTTTCCATCAAATTTAGGGTTTTAGGCCTTAAGTAAGCACACATTTCGCAGGGTTCTACGATCTTAAACCTCAATCCCACCGCAAGTTTTCTCAAGGAGGTCCAGATATGGATTTTATCATTCGTGGCTAGTGTGGGATGGTCTCCGTTTGTGTAATTAGGAGTGATGTGGGGAATTTGTTTACTACTCATATAGGAAATGCTCTGGTCAGGGTTTTTGTCTTGATCTTGCTTGATGAGTACTCATTAAAGGGTTGTTGATGGGGAGTAGCAATACAAGCTCCATAATCAAAGTTTCTAAGTGCGTAACTGTCGCGGTTTGCAACACCTAGTGTGGTTTTCTAAGCTGTACTTTATTCCATGTTAACGCCAAAGAACTATGATCAAGCCTTTACGGCTTGTGAAAGTTACAATCTTCGGAGTGATTAATCTGATTTAAGTAGACGTTTATCCTCAGAAAATGCACCAAAACGCCAGCCAAGAGTGTCGTTTAATCGTCGTATTGTTTTGGCAATGACGTACTGTATCTACAGTGGGTTCATCTGTTGCAGAAATCGCATTCAGATGCCTAGTCACACTCCCTTACTTCAGAGTAGCAGATGCTGGTTTTGTAGTCTTAGTGATATAAATACGGCAATGTCAAAACACCAATAAGGACTCACCTTCATTGCTTGCGCATGATATTTTGTTAAGTAACTACAGCGAGCTAGTTTAAAAACTTAAACAAATTTGCTGATTATACAAAGATCTAGAAGTTATGGGTGTCATCAAGATAACCCTTATCGTCCACTACATTTAATAAAATCTGTCATAAAAGGTCATTGAACATCGCTGGTTCAGTTGTAGTAGACATAATATAGTTGCTATAATTACGATCTTGATCACAACGCAACACCCACAGGCAGTCACCTTTATTTCTGACTTTTCTGCCATTTACCCCCTTTCCACTTATATCTTGAGTGCATATTTCGTTTCCCCCCCCCCTGAATTTACGTATGTATGATCTGTCCGTATTATTTCTTCCTAACCACTGTAGCGGTAAATAGTCCCCAAAATAAACAGCTGCATAGGCTCTCGACATTGTTGCTGGTTATGTTTGTTTTAGCTGACACCACAATCTGAAGGCGCTCGGTGACACATTACCACCAGATCACGTCACGACCCACCGTGAGAAGCTTCTAGCTCTAGTTTGCCAGCCTAGACGTTGCTATTCCGTTGGCGTGCCACTTACGACCAAATATAACCTTTCTTCCAAATCTTATTGCCTACTGATTTATTCGTATCCGTAAAAGTGGGTTTAATCGTTAGAAGTTGCTCTGATAATACAACAAACGTAACTTGTTCATATACCGGGTGCACTTCATTGGTGAGCTTAACGTGATATAGACACGATCATAACTGTGAGTTCGCTTCTGTTTAAAGTTGTTAACAAAGTATTTTTGGCGCCATTATTTTTTATGCTCATTTCCACAGCAATTTGTTTTTCATTTACCTATATTGGTACTTTAATGTGAACTGATCAAACTTCTAAGCTCATTAAGATTAAAACTCTCACACCTGCAAACTTTTAGCTCATTACTTTTTGAACAGAAAACACAGAAGCTTGGTTCTGCTACGCAGAAGCCAAGTTTCGAAACTACGGCGGGATAGACCCACGAGTTCAATACATTGCCGTCGTAAGATCACTTCCTCGTAAATTTAACAGGTACGTTACCTCATTCGTTTTTGGACCCGACTGCCTAAAACCTTATGAGCAGCTCAAACGCTGAGACTTGTTCAACAGATGACGTCCTAATGGATCGTTTTACACTATCGAGTTCGGTGGCGGTTAAGCGACGAAAATGTTGTCGCAATGAAAGAATTGATTGGTCAACGCACTTTCGACGAACGTCTCTCCCATCAACTCTTCTTATCAAAACAGCCACAACAAGTGTTAGTAGTTCTGGTAACGTTTAATAACAAACCAGTAAATAAACTAGTTTCATCTGCTGGTCGAATTCTGGAGATCACCATGAGTCTCCACAATGATGTTTATTTCGTAACAGAAGAACCTCATTGTAAGATCCTTTTTGATGATTCTGTGTGAAAATCCCTCCAAGTAGCATTTTCCCCATTGTATTTCGTTGTTTTGTGTTTAAAAGTACATTTATTCCTCTTCTTCCACTTGGCTATGCATTTTAATGACTTTTTCGAGTTAGTTGCTATTTATTTTCATTGTAATGGTTGTTTTTCCCTTGAGTTTCTACCGGATTTCTATTATTCTCATTGATTCTATATATTTTGTTTTACTGGACTTCGGATTGGCGGCTGCCATATTGGTTCGTTCTTCCTCTGGACCGTATTGCTTGAATTGACTGGGTTTGTGCATCTTTTGATTGTGGATTGACGCACACTTCCAGAACTTGTATTATTTTGTTGTAACAAGTAACCTTTGATACTTTGTTATTGATATTTCTGTAGATTTAGACCTTACTCTCTGGACAAGCAATACTTGATCTATCCCGTAAGGATAGAATAACCTTCTTGTTTATTTCATAAAAACTGAATTGATTATTCCAATCTTTGGGATAAATTTGGGTTGAATAACTGGTGGTGACATTTGTTTAGGTAATAATGTACCTTGTATAAATAATTTTACATAGAACCGTTTCTCACCCAACCATTTGTTCTGAATTTCTACTGGGCAAGAGTACGCGTATCTAAACCAACCTCGACAATTATTCTTCAATCCAAACTGACTTAGTTTGGATTCTACACGCATTCTACCGATAAAGAGGTGATGGAATTGTGCAATACTCATTGTCGTCTTCTAGGCCTACAAAAAGGACTCTGACCAAATGATCCTCGACTATTCGCTCATCAGAAGGAAGATTGTCATCTAGACGAAGGGAAACCCACTTAGTGTTGGTACCACAACATCTTGGCAAAGACCAGTTAGCTCGAACACGTAAGGTAGAGTTAGGCGATTCAAATGTTTCTTACCGGAATTATGTATTACCTGCTATGGTAGGCTTAGAGCTACCCAAGGTCGAGCTTAATTACTTCGATGGGCAGCCAACGGCGTACTGGATGTTTATACGGCAATTCGAGACTTACGTCGCGTCAAGAGTTATTGATGGCAGTCAACGCCTGTTATATTTGATACACTATTGTAAAGGCAAGGCAAAGGCCGCGATTAAGGGATGTGTCATAATGGATCCTACTGCTGGCTACAACAAAGCCAAGGAGATTTTGAAGCGGTTATTTGGTCAGCCGCATATTATTGCTCGAGAAACGTTGGAGGGCTTATTCAGTGATGTGAACGATTATAGCGATGCTGAAAGGTTAGCAAACCTTGCTATAAAAATGGAAAATTGTGAGATGGTTTTGAAACAGATGAATTATGATGCCGATTTGAGTTCCTTAGCGACTTTGGAACGTATCGTTAAATTGTTGCCCCGTTCGCTACAAGTACAGTGGGCGGACCTAGTCGACACATTAACAGAGAACGATAGGGAACCCACGTTTTCTGAGCTTACTAAATTTATAGCATCTCGTGCCAGAGTCGCTGGTAGTAGATTTGGACAGTTGGCAGCACATGTAAAGAAAAGATACGATGCAAAGATGAATTGTTATTTGCAGTCGGAACAATACAATAGTTTAGCTGTTAAACGCAAATGCAGTGTTTGCTCTAAGGATCATGATCTCTATCGGTGCCCAAGTTTTTTTTTTTTTTTTTTTTTTTTTTTTTTTTTTTTTTTTTTTTTTTTTTTTTTTTTTTTTTTTTTTTTTTTTTTTTTTTTTTTTTTTTTTTTTTTTTTTTTTTTTTTTTTTTTTTTTTTTTTTTTTTTTTTTTTTTTTTTTTTTTTTTTTTTTTTTTTTTTTTTTTTTTTTTTTTTTTTTTTTTTTTTTTTTTTTTTTTTTTTTTTTTTTTTTTTTTTTTTTTTTTTTTTTTTTTTTAATACCTATCATAGTCATAGATTTACTTAGCCATCACAACTTGCTTGTGGACCCTAGTAAAAAGAGACTAGTAGATAGCAACACGAAGCCATACGTTCGTGGAACCACTATTACAGGTTGTAACTTATGTCCTCCTTGTTTTGAACATTTGGTTAGCCCTTTTTTCGGCCGATACTTGACAAGTATCTAGATCTGAATAAGGCAATAGCAAAATTATCATGTGTAACCAGCAATGTTACACATCACATCACGACTACAGATCAACCTGTATTCTCCAAAGCACGCCAATTTGCACCCGAAAAACTATGGATTGTAAAAAACGAATTCGGTCATATGATTGACCTGGGTATAATCTACCCATCCACTAGCCGAGGGTTATCTCCATTGACTGGGTTTGTGCATTTTTTGATTGTGAAGTAACCTTTGATACTTTGTTATTGATATTTCTGTAGATTTAGACCTTACTCTCTGGACAAGCAATACTTGATCTATCCCGTAAGGATAGAATAACCTTCTTGTTTATTTCATAAAAACTGAATTGATTATTCCAATCTTTGGGATAAATTTGGGTTGAATAACTGGTGGTGACATTTGTTTAGGTAATAATGTACCTTGTATAAATAATTTTACATAGAACCGTTTCTCACCCAACCATTTGTTCTGAATTTCTACTGGGCAAGAGTACGCGTATCTAAACCAACCTCGACAATTATTCTTCAATCCAAACTGACTTAGTTTGGATTCTACAGTTCTAAACAAATCTCAGAATATTGGAAGTACTTTCCCTGCAGTGAATTGGTGTCGCTCTCGGAATACAAAGAATATTTGGCTCGTAATGACAACGAAGCGTCAAAGGAAGTCAAATTTGAAGTCGGTGGATAGCAGTGAAACCAAACTGTACGATGAACCCTCCTGTATAAAGCAAGTGCCTTTGCATACCTCTATGTGTCATGGTTTAGACTTTAATAAGGGTAATACTGATGATAGAGCGACTGTTTCTGATTCTATAGTAGATGAAATGAAAGATCTTAACTTAGAGGGAAGGTTTAAACCTGAAACACTAGAGAGGAATGAGACTCGAACACGTAAGGTAGAGTTAGGCGATTCAAATGTTTCTTACCGGAATTATGTATTACCTGCTATGGTAGGCTTAGAGCTACCCAAGGTCGAGCTTAATTACTTCGATGGGCAGCCAACGGCGTACTGGATGTTTATACGGCAATTCGAGACTTACGTCGCGTCAAGAGTTATTGATGGCAGTCAACGCCTGTTATATTTGATACACTATTGTAAAGGCAAGGCAAAGGCCGCGATTAAGGGATGTGTCATAATGGATCCTACTGCTGGCTACAACAAAGCCAAGGAGATTTTGAAGCGGTTATTTGGTCAGCCGCATATTATTGCTCGAGAAACGTTGGAGGGCTTATTCAGTGATGTGAACGATTATAGCGATGCTGAAAGGTTAGCAAACCTTGCTATAAAAATGGAAAATTGTGAGATGGTTTTGAAACAGATGAATTATGATGCCGATTTGAGTTCCTTAGCGACTTTGGAACGTATCGTTAAATTGTTGCCCCGTTCGCTACAAGTACAGTGGGCGGACCTAGTCGACACATTAACAGAGAACGATAGGGAACCCACGTTTTCTGAGCTTACTAAATTTATAGCATCTCGTGCCAGAGTCGCTGGTAGTAGATTTGGACAGTTGGCAGCACATGTAAAGAAAAGATACGATGCAAAGATGAATTGTTATTTGCAGTCGGAACAATACAATAGTTTAGCTGTTAAACGCAAATGCAGTGTTTGCTCTAAGGATCATGATCTCTATCGGTGCCCAAGTTTTCTGTCGATGACGATTGAAGATCGATGGTCTCATGCTAGGGCCAAGGGTGTTTGTTTTGTCTGTCTAAAGCAGGGTCATCGTGCTAGTGAATGCAAGTCGAATAAACGTAATGTTGAAGAGTGTTCGAAACGACATCATTATTTACTACATAGTAATCAACATCTCGACCGTCCGGAAAGCAGTTCCAGCATAGCTAGTCATTGTAGATACACTAAGTCTCTAGATAATCATGTGTGCCTAGGAATGATACCCATACGGTTGAGGTCAGAACATGCGGAAGTAGTAGGCTATGCCCTGTTAGATAATGGCTCTGATGCGACATTAATACGTTCAGACTGCTTGGATTCACTTGGACTAAAGAAGGAGAAAGCGTCAATAGTGCTCCAAACGGTGGGTGGTAACAAGATAGCTAAGGTCACGAACGCTTCGTTCAAAGTGTACTCATTGGACCAAGCAGAGCACGTTGATATAGAAGGAGCTTTGGTTGTGGAAAAGATTCCAGGACGCAAACCTGCCAGGTACGTGATGGATGATGTGCAGAAGTGGCCCCACTTAGTTGACGTACCATTAGGTAGTGTTGACTCTGATGAAGTTTTGTTATTAATTGGTTGTGATGTACCTGAAGCCCACTGGGTTTTGGATCAACGGTTGGGCGGTAAGAAGCGACCATATGCTATAAAAACATTACTGGGGTGGGTCGTTTTCGGTCCCACGTCGTATCGTGAATTGGGAAAACGAGTCGTAAACCATGTTTGTATGGGGCAATCGTCGGAAGACCATCTTCGTAGGATCTATGACATGGAGTTTTCCGATGTATATTCAGGTGATAAGACTGTTTCAATAGATGACCTGAAAGCCATGAAGATAGTGGAAGATGGGACGTATTTTTCAGATGGTCATTTTTTTGTTCCCATTCCATGGAAAAATAAAATAGATAGATATAGAACAGATAACTATGAGATGGTCAAACGCAGATTACAGAGTTTGAGACGCAGATTAGTTGGAGATTGTTGTTTTCATGATAAGTATACTAGGAGTGTCGAAAATAATTTTACCAAAGGTTATGCGGAAAAGGTCTCAGAAATACAACGTAAAGTCGGATATTGTCCTCGATGGTATTTACCTCATCATGCAGTCATAAACCCACGAAAACCGGAAAAACTAGGAGTGGTTTTTGATTGTGCTGCTAAGTTTGCAGGAGTATCCTTAAACGACATGATTTACCAAGGGCCGGACACTACTGCGGAGTTAGTGTGCATATTGTTACGGTTTCGCAAGGAAGCTATAGCTATTTCTGCAGATGTGGAAGAAATGTTCATGCAAGTGAAGGTACCGGAGTCTGACCGAGGAGCCTTGAGATTTCTATGGTGGCCGAACGGTGACACGTCAAGAGAACCTGTGGAGTTTCAGATGACCTCACATCCATTCGGAGCAACGTCATCGCCGTTTTGTGCGAACTTTGCTATGAATAAGACCGCACAAAGATTCTCGGCTGGTTATGATGATTTCGTCGTGGACGCCGTGAAGAATAATTTCTACGTAGATGACTGTTTAGTATCTTTTCCCACCTGTGAACAAGCGAAAAAATTTGTTGTGCAAATGAATGAATTACTATGTAAAGGAGGTTTCAAGTTAAAGAAATGGATAACTAACTCCGAGGTAGTGAAGTTGGTTTTTCCTTTTGTATGTGATGAAGAACCCTTAGTTGACCTACCTATACTTCAGAATGTCACCCATCGAACTCTAGGTTTAGAATGGGATCCAAGACAAGACGTATTTAAATTTTGTTTTGACGCACCAAAGAAGCCTATAACTAGACGAGGGGTATTGTCAGTCGTTTCCTCACTGTTCGACCCTTTGGGTCTAATCGCTCCTACATGTCTCACCGCTAAACTTCTACTGCAAAGACTGTGCAAGGCTCAGATAGGTTGGGATCGACCGCCCAGTGAGCCGGACGTTTCTGCCTGGCTAAAGTGGGTAAATTTCATGCTGCAGGTAGGCCACGTCACTGTGCCACGGGGAATCAAAAGAATAATTGACGAGCCAGATGCGAAGGTAGAGTTGCATTTATTCAGTGATGCATCGGAGTTAGGATATGGAGCAGTTGCGTACGCCCGGGTCAAGTATTCACAGCAATCACCATACTGTGTTTTATTATATAGCAAATCTAGAGTTGCACCGATTAAACGAATCACCATACCGAGATTAGAGATGGCAGCAGCTGTGTTAAGCGTGAGAATGAGTGAAGTCTTGAAGAAAAGTTTCCCCAGATTTTTCAGTGAAGTGAATTTTTATACAGATTCAATGGTAGTATTGTATTACATTAAGAATACAGAGAGTCGGTACAGTACCTTTATAGCGAATCGTCTCGCCGTCATACATCAATTTACGAGTGTCGAACAATGGCGTTATATAAGATCGTCACAGAACCCGGGTGACTGGACGTCGAGAGGTATTCAGAAGGTTAGCGATCTTAAGTCTTGGTTTGATTGTCCTGTATTGTTGGACACTAATGTTTCCAGAATGGCAACGATATGTCCAGAACCTACCCTTGAAAATATTGAGTTTAGAAAACCGTTGGTTAATGTTGGCCTAAGTAGTGTGGAACGACGCAGTTCTCCAATTCTGTTCTATTTTTCTGAGTGGATGAAATTTGTAAGAGCTGTAGCATGGCTTAGAAGATTCATCGAATTTGTTGAGGTTCTAAGTTCATCGAACGTCGGAAGATCCGTTCATCTAGGTCATCTTAAAGTTAATGAACTTGAAATGGCTAAGCGTAAAGTGTTGATGATGGTTCAGGAAGAAGTATATGGAGAGTTGATAAGTGAAATTAAAAGTAGCGGTAAGTTAATGAAACATAACGACCTGAAAAAATTGTCCCCGATAATGTTGGATGGACTGCTCTGTGTTGGAGGTCGCTTAAATTACTCAGATTTCCCAAGTACCTTTTCATCCGTGGGAGTTTTATTACTTTGGACCGTTCATAGTGAAGAGAGGAAGATCATTCGAGAAAAGATATGGATGTATGTTTACTTGTTTACAGACAAGAGCTGTGCACATTGAAATGGCACATAGTCTGAATACTGATTCATTTGTAATGTCTTTACTGCGTTTCATGGGGAGGAGAGGGAGGCCCACAGAAATATACAGCGACAATGGGTCGAATTTTATAGGTACGGTTTCTGAACTAAAAGGGTTCATACAACAGTGGGATCAGAGAAGGATAAGTAATGAACTAGCAACGAAGCAGATCCAGTGGCACTTCAATCCACCATTGTCCAGCCACAGAGGGGGAGTATGGGAAAGAATGATTCGATCAGTACGGCGGTTGTTGTTGTTGATCACAAAGGAGCAGACCTTGACTGATGAATCCCTAGCCACTTACTTAGTTGAAGCTGAGAAGATATTAAATAATCGACCCTTAACACCAGTGACCCAAGACGCAGAGGATAAACTAGCTTTGTCCCCAAATGATTTGTTGTTACTGAGAGAGTGCGATGGAGTGGTTGAGGAGGGTACCATTACTGATAAGTACAGCAAACGTTGGAGACAGGTTAATTACCTTGCCAATGTGTTTTGGAAAAGGTGGCTAAAAGAGTACTTACCGTCTCTACAGTCACGTCAGAAATGGTTGGTTGAACATCGCAATTTCAAGGAAGGCGATGTAGTAATCGTGACTTCGGATATTTCAGCTCGCGGAAAATGGCCGCTAGGAGTTGTAGAAAGTTGTGAAATAGATAACGACGGAAAGGTTAGGACAGTAACGATTCGCACTGGAAATGGAATAGTTAGGCGGGACATACGCAAGGTGTGTCTCCTTGAGGGGTCTGAATAGCCTTGTGGTGTATTAGAAAAGCTAGGACAGGTAGGCGTACTGCTGTAAGTCCTACCCGTTCTTTTTACTTTGATGATATAGTGGACAGAACCATGACAGAAGGTATCAAGTGGCCTTGCAGTACATGGAGGGATTTTGTGGGCCGGTGTAAGATCCTTTTTGATGATTCTGTGTGAAAATCCCTCCAAGTAGCATTTTCCCCATTGTATTTCGTTGTTTTGTGTTTAAAAGTACATTTATTCCTCTTCTTCCACTTGGCTATGCATTTTAATGACTTTTTCGAGTTAGTTGCTATTTATTTTCATTGTAATGGTTGTTTTTCCCTTGAGTTTCTACCGGATTTCTATTATTCTCATTGATTCTATATATTTTGTTTTACTGGACTTCGGATTGGCGGCTGCCATATTGGTTCGTTCTTCCTCTGGACCGTATTGCTTGAATTGACTGGGTTTGTGCATCTTTTGATTGTGGATTGACGCACACTTCCAGAACTTGTATTATTTTGTTGTAACAAGTAACCTTTGATACTTTGTTATTGATATTTCTGTAGATTTAGACCTTACTCTCTGGACAAGCAATACTTGATCTATCCCGTAAGGATAGAATAACCTTCTTGTTTATTTCATAAAAACTGAATTGATTATTCCAATCTTTGGGATAAATTTGGGTTGAATAACTGGTGGTGACATTTGTTTAGGTAATAATGTACCTTGTATAAATAATTTTACATAGAACCGTTTCTCACCCAACCATTTGTTCTGAATTTCTACTGGGCAAGAGTACGCGTATCTAAACCAACCTCGACAATTATTCTTCAATCCAAACTGACTTAGTTTGGATTCTACACGCATTCTACCGATAAAGAGGTGATGGAATTATGCAATACTCATTGTCGTCTTCTAGGCCTACAAAAAGGACTCTGACCAAATGATCCTCGACTATTCAGCTCATCAGAAGGAAGATTGTCATCTAGACGAAGGGAAAACCCACATTAGTGTTGGTACCACAACATCTATGGCAAAGACTCCAAGAAGTGTAGAGATCCCTGCTGTTTCCATGGTCACAAACCTACTGCTGACGCGCCAGAAAACCAGCCCTCCGGAACGCGCTAGCTGCAACCTTAGCTGGTGGAAACAACCGCCTGTTATTCATCACTAAGGTGATAACGAAATTGGTTACCTCATCGACACTGAAGCAGAAGTCAGCGTCCTTCCTGTAGCTTCATATGATCACCAACATGAAGCTGCATTCGATCTACAGGCAGCCGATGGGAAACACAGCTACGTATAGTAAACGATATGTCTATTTAAACGTGGGTTTATGAGAAACCCATACACTGAATTTTCGCCATCGCTGATGTGAAAATACCTATCATAGTCATAGATTTACTTAGCCATCACAACTTGCTTGTGGACCCTAGTAAAAAGAGACTAGTAGATAGCAACACGAAGCCATACGTTCGTGGAACCACTATTACAGGTTGTAACTTATGTCCTCCTTGTTTTGAACATTTGGTTAGCCCTTTTTTCGGCCGATACTTGACAAGTATCTAGATCTGAATAAGGCAATAGCAAAATTATCATGTGTAACCAGCAATGTTACACATCACATCACGACTACAGATCAACCTGTATTCTCCAAAGCACGCCAATTTGCACCCGAAAAACTATGGATTGTAAAAAACGAATTCGGTCATATGATTGACCTGGGTATAATCTACCCATCCACTAGCCGAGGGTTATCTCCATTACACATGGTCCCGGAAAAGATAGCAATGGCTGGCGTCTCACCGGTGATTACCGACATCTCAACGCCCAAACTTCGCCAGATCATAACCCGTTACTACACATCCACGATTAAACAGCCACCCTAAAGGAAATGACAATATTTTCAAAAATCGATTTGGTAAAGGCATAAAACTAAATACCCATGTCTAAAAATGATATCTCGAAAACCGCTATTGTAACTCCATTTGGCCTTTACGAATTCCTCCGAATGCCTTTCGGGTTGAGAAATTCAGCACAAACATTTAAACGTTTCATCGATGACGTGTTCCGCGGGCTTGACTATGTCCATGCATACGTCGACGACTGCCTGATATCAACCCCAGACGAGATAACATATGAAACATTTGGACACAGTCTTTAGTAGACTGCAACAATATGGAGTAACCATAAACATACAGAAGTGCCAAATCGGAACAACCTCGTTGGACTTCCTGGGGCATACTATTAATGCGAATGGTATACAACCCCAAAAACACAAGGTGGCGGTTATTCTGGAGTACCCGGAACCAGCCACCATTAAGCAGTTGCGAGCTTTCAACGGATTGGTAAGTTTTTACAGACGTTTTATACCGAACTGTGCATCTATCATGAAATCACTAACGGATCAGCTTCGCGGGAATGAAAAGGTGGTCACAATTGATGCAGAGTCAAAGAAAGCCTTTGCTGCAACTAAAGAAGCAACAGCCAATGTGACTATGCTGGCACATCACAATGCTGAAGCTCCTGTCAGCGTCGCGGTTGAACCATCTGACTCAGCGATTGGCGCAGTTCCGCAACAATGGACTGGCCAAGCTTGGCAACCTTTGGCATTCTTCTCAAGATGACCTAACGATACAGAATCGGGATACAGAACTTTTGGACGTAAACCATTAGCTATGTACTGTGATGTACGGCATTTTCATTATTCCATCTAAGGTCGAGAATTTACAATATTAACCGATCACAAGCAACTGACGTTTTCCATGAAGTTTTCTTCGGACAAGTACTACCCAAGAGAGTCGCGTCATCTAGACAATATTCCCCAGTTCTCTACTGGTTTGCAACATATAAGTGGAGTCAACAATGCGGTTGCCGACAACTTATCGAGAATACATTCTCTGAGTTGGATCTGAGGGATCGACCTCGTTGAACTAGCTCGACTTCACAAAGAAAACAATGATCTTCATCACGAGTTATCCACAACAACGCCAAAACTCCAAACGATGACGATTAGAAAAGGTAGGAACACAATAATCTGTGATTCCTTTACAGGTACAGCCTGACCAATCATCGCATTAGTTATCGTCGTATCAACTTCATCACATTGCACAACCTGACTCATCCTGGAGTTTATGCTACGTCTAATCTGATTGCCCAGAGATTTTGCTTGTCGAAAATCAATAAGGAAATCAAAGGATGGGCATGCTCCTGTGTTGCCTGCCAAAAGCTAAAATCCTCCTTCTTTGTTGCACGTTATGCTAACCTTTGGAACCGGTTACCAGAAAGCATACGACAACCTAACTCATTGTCACAGTTTAGATTGGCAATAAACCTACACTTGGACAATGCCGGCATCTGTAACTTAACACAACTTATATAGACAATGGTACATTTATCAATGGACCTCTTGGCATTTAATTCTACTTATAACTCGACTAAACAATAAAAAGCACTTGTAGACTTTAAAAACTTTTTAATTATTCACCTACAGGCAATAGAACGTTTTTCTATCTAGAAGAGAGTGCTTAGGAAACTCGTAATGTCTATGCACTTCTTAGAGGTAATGTAGTATGTCTTTATTCCCACATACTTTATCTTATAGGATAAAGTAGATCTGAAATTTACCATAGTTATCTCTAGTATCAGTTGACGTTTCCCAGAATAAAATAGTCGAATAACAAATGAGATTTAGTTAATCCAATATGTACACTTTAGGTCTCACTATAATCAGATGTACTTAACTGATTCTGTGCCCTCTCGCGTTTTCGCTTGTTCCTTTTCTTTATCTTTTCAGTTCCCAACTATCGTGGCACGCTGAAAATATAACCCAAAGTCCACGCTGGAAAGGAAATTGCATCTTTGTGATCTACTCATGATGCTTTAATGTGTTACCTCCAATCTCCCTCGTCCACCTACAAGGTGCCGTCCCACACAAGGACATGTTCGTACTTGACGCCACAATAGACTATTTCAAACAACTGTGTGGTATCTAAATCTTCCTTGTGTCGCGTCTTTGACACTCCTTTTTTGAATTGATTACATATATTAATAAGTGTTCTCTACTAATACATTCCTGAAAACTCAAGAATGAAATGTATCTTCCAGCTTGTCTTGTAAATGGTATTATTAGTCAAGCATTCATTTCGCAAAAACTTTGTGTTCCATTGTAAAAGAGTTAAACTTTCTGTATCATAATGACCATGCCTGTAAACTGGCGTGATTTCTGTAATAAATAATAAATAAATAAACAAAGTAAATCAGAATAAAAAATGCCCTCTTGGCACTTCCCCAACTCCTGACTCTTGATTCTACCACGTCCACTTTGGTTTGGTAGAACGTTTGCTAGAATCAAGCGGATGGAACTTACAAGGAGCTACACAAGGTCTACAATCGAGAAACAGTGTATTATACGATCAACGAGAATGGCCGAGGGGAGAACGACAGCATTTACGCCTCAGAGCAGCCTTCCTAGACGGCAAACATTTTAATGTCAAGCTCGCCACAACACCCTCCGAAAATTGACATGAACGCAGTCGCCACGCCTTAAGCAATGACCAAAAAGCAAGTGGAAATTTGGAGAGCTCCATAACGTCGAGAGCTACACGTTCCAGTATAAGTATATAATTTACAGTACACTTGAACTAATATTATGTCTATTTATTTTCTCCTAATTTCCCACAACGTACTGCAAAAACAAAATAAAATAAAAGTTGAATAAAATTATATTTTTACTTCATGCAATTTACACATTTACATATGTTATTAAAACACCTACTTTTAATGTCAGTGTTGTCGATATTTTGCAAGTTTTGTAGCCGCAGTGAGCTGCAAAATTGTTTTCTTTTGTATGCAAAATGCACAGGTTTTAAAATTTTCTTGCTTATGAATTTTCAGGCTGTCTGGGAACAAACAGAATAACACGGAAGAAAAAGAATACATTTTGTACAATGTTTTATGCACCGACACACTCGCGTAGTCACTGACGCCCATAAGCTGCGCAACATCGCAAGCTATCAGAAAAACGTTTGCCAATGTCTAATGCACTGGCTTTTACCCTTTAGCTGGTACGCAGCAGGGTCTTCATGACCCCATTAGGGGGGGGTAGTGAGCTGTAGCGGTAAATAATCCCCAAAATAAACAGCTGCATAGGCTCTCGACATTGTTGCTGGTTATGTTTGTTTTAGCTGACACCACAATCTGAAGGCGCTCGGTGACACATTACCACCAGATCACGTCACGACCCACCGTGAGAAGCTTCTAGCTCTAGTTTGCCAGCCTAGACGTTGCTATTCCGTTGGCGTGCCACTTACGACCAAATATAACCTTTCTTCCAAATCTTATTGCCTACTGATTTATTCGTATCCGTAAAAGTGGGTTTAATCGTTAGAAGTTGCTCTGATAATACAACAAACGTAACTTGTTCATATACAGAGTGCACTTCACTTGGTTTTTACGTAGCCCCTTAATATCCAAATTGCTTTCTACCTTATTTCCCCTTTATTTTCTTATGTCGTGCTAATTCCGCTTCATTTATCCTTTCTTATCAGCTTGGGAGGGGTTGAAACGGCGCATAAGTAATTAGTTATAGCTCATGAATGAGGGGCAACGCAAGAAAGGTTAATGGGTCAGATTGTAGGTTAAGGTTAATGATAATAATAGCTTTAATCAGTAACATGGTTAGTGCAATATTAATTTTCAGTATACAGTATCTCAGCAAATTACTCTTTTCCCTGTACACATCTGTAAAGTGATATTTATGTGTACATACATATATACGTATACATACATATAGCGTCAACAAAAATATAATAAAAGCATTATGTGTTTGTGTAAAAATTTACATTACGGTAACATAAGAAACAGGGGTCTCTGTGTTACATGATAATCCGTATTTTGATTAAATTGGCTCTTACAAAATTTTCATCACATAGAACATGTGACAAACATGGAATAGCGGTGAATTTATACCTTACCTTACGTGCTTGAATTCTGATGTAGCAGCGTCGTGTTCTACCAGAAGACATTCAAGGTAAAAGTTGTAAATGAAGTGGGTGGTTTATATCAAATAGAATAGCATTAGATAACTGTCTGCAGGATTCTAAGTGTCTGTCTACAACCATGTTTATTATGGCGTCGTAGTTCTCATTACATACCAGTTATACCTTTTAATACTCTATTCAACGCCCGTGATCTTTTCTGAAAAGTATGAAAAAATAATGGGGGGACAGTATGAAATGGTCGGCAGTATACATGAAGAGACAAATTTTAACAATAAGTATTTGGCAATACCAAAATTATGCTGTTGCTTCACATAATATGTTAAACGATAAGGTTTCTTTAATTTTGTCACTATATGAGAAGACCAGGGCAGATCAGAAGTAATAGTTGCATCAAGGTACGTGACATTCGAGGTAGTCTTAATTATAGGATCTTCAATTTTACAAACACCGTTCGAGTTCACAAGAGTACTTAGGTCTTTTTCATATCTTAAACTGAAATTGCCAGTTTGACATTTAGAGGGACTAAGTTGAAAATCATCTAAACTAGACCATCGTTGGATATTCGCTAATAAACAATTCATTTTACAACAATTTCGAGGAAAAAATCAGGCATACAAGTAATACAAATAATACTTAAGAGAGTTATTTTTCACAAAAGATTGCGAATCAATTAAGAAAAATGCAAAATGAAATGGGAATGAACGTCTTCTTTGGCTATTCCTACTTCTGCTATTAGATTAGAAAGGACTTCCTTATATACATAGTACGTTGTTCTCTTACGGTAAAATACGAATACGGCCGGATGATAATCTGGCTCTCTTGTTCTTGTTCTCAGGATTATTTAGTAATATTGGTCTAAGAAAGAAATCGTGGGGCCAGCATATAACCCGGAAACATACCTCGGATATACTTACACTCATATCCAAGTTAAACACTGTATTATGATGTATGACAACTGCAACATTTAGTGTCCTTTTATTGCATCTGTATTGAAACAGATATGTGAAGTGCACCGGATATATGACGAAGTTACGTTTGCGGTATTACCAGAGCAACTTCTAACGATTGAACCCACTCTTACGAATGAGAATAAATCAGAAGGCAATGAAGGATGGAAGAGAAGTTATATTTGATCGTGAATAGAGCGGCAATGGAATAGCAACGTCTAGGCTGGCAAACTAGAGGGAGAGTTGCTTTCCACGATGCGGCGTGACGTGATCTGGTGGTTATGCGTGACTGAGCGCCTTCAACTAGTAGTGTCCGCTAAAACAAACGTGGTCAGCATCAATGTCGAGGACCTATGTAACTATTTATTTTGGTGATTATTTACCGCTGCATATGTATCTATATGCATCGTCGCTGTAGACTGAGCTTACGTAGTTGGTTGTTTTTATAGTTTTGAGAAAAGGCGAGGTTATAGTTGCAGGTCTAAACTTTACACCACCACCAGTGGACACAGCTTTCAGCATAGGTGTTATGTTTATCTCCTTCCAAGCTTTTGGTATAATGTTTATAAAGGAAGACTCGATCAAGGTACCGGTCAGTAGTTGGGACAAAATATTAGCACACTTCTTAAGGCAGAGGTTTGAAGTATCATCAGGTCCAAGATATTATGGCAGTTTGAGGTTCTTTAGATACAAAAACGAAAAAGTAGTTAGTTGAGATGTTTGAAAAAATAGCAGCCTGAGATTTTGAACAGACCGCCGTATATAGTAAAGCCTATTCGATCATTTTACATCTATATAGTTTGGTTGTAAAGAGGGGGTTTCGCCAAAGAAGCGTATTTAGACAATATCTGAAATGGTTAAATACTTGAAATAAAATGCCATTATGCACTGTTATATGTGTGATACTAAAGAAAAAAGGTGATGTTGGATGACAGAAAATTTTGGACAAAAAGTAAGTAAGCAAAATTAAATATATAAAATAAAGAGTCGATAGGTCTACACGTCGTAAGTACAATGTGATTAGGATTATTGAACAATTAATGTTCCCAGAGTATCTGTAAGGTCAAACTGTGCAAATGTCAACGGAATTGTTAATGGTTGTACAAGTGATCATAGCGGATAAGAAAAACCGCGATTAATTGGATATATGTATGATTAAATGTGTATAGTTTATCAGTGAAGAATAATTAGTCAACGTTTTCGTTGTGCTATTGTCAGACATAAAATATTATTACTATTGGTAAACTTGATACATTTCATTGTTGGATTAAACGTGTCCGAAATACTCTTTGCAGCTGCAAGCATCTTCAAGATGAAAATTTCGCCCTTATGTGGGGTCTCCAATTGCAGACAGCATTTGGAAAGGTGCGACTGATCTGCCACACCTATGTTCTCCCCTGTATCCCTCCCATCCAAACGTTCGTAATTACCCTGTAATTGTGTCCGGTTAGGCAAGGGTTGAAAGGGCTATCGATTAGAGAGATAATGACCTTCAGTGAATTGCTTTAGCACGGTGAGGCGCATACTGCAGCAGCAGCCAACATGTAGAACGTTTATACGATGGGGGGGGGGTGAGAATATAGTTAGTACTTACTGAATGTAGATGTAGTACTGATGTCAGACCAAAATTACCAATACCATGTACAGTTGGTTTAATATAGGTGAGAGTAAGTAGACTTAAATTTTGTCGAGTAAGACTAGGTACGAATATGTTTAAAATGTGAGGATGGACATATATGAAGTTAGGGCAGTATCAGTGGAAACACGAGTCGCTAAACTCGAACCTAACTACATGTAAGGAAGGCTTTTTGGTAGGTCCATTTTGGGTTTGCGATGGTTCTCGTGGTGACACCTATTAGGTGTTATATTATGTTCGGGTTTGTATGCTGTGCTTTCCTTTTGTGTTAGTTTGGATATATAACATTTAGTGTTTAATGAAACCAATAATCATAATTAAGGCAAACTGATGGAAGGCTGACAGTCTTATTAATTTTTTTCTTTAATACTATTTATCAGCATCACCCTCTTCCAATAGCCGATCAAAGTTAATACAAGACGGAACCATCGCCACAACATAATATACTTCCATACATCTTTAAGCGGATATTAAATCCGAAAATTAAGAACATTTAGTTTTATTATGTAGTTAACCACAAGTTATCCTCATTGTTCCGACTTAGATCATTGAATCGTAACGTAAGAAATGACAAGTGTAAGGCAGTAAAGTAAAATCCCATTGTAGTGCTGCAATATTTCAGAAAACTGCACAACCTAATGTGCTTTGATGTATCCTTCACACATATTTAAAAACCTACTGTATGTAATTAGAATAAGCTTGTATTTTCTCGATGATTTGTAATGGACTAAAACAAGTCAATCTCTGTTACCATATGTGCATCCTGAGCGAAGTGCTACGATATGGCAATGGTACACAAGTAATATTTAAGTTAGATTGTGGCTGGCAAGCGGAATCCAGAATGTGTGTTTCGTTGTATTTGGGATTTATTGACTGGATGTGCCTACATTCCGAAGATGATGTTCACACTAGGATTCAAACTCAGTGAGCTTTGTGCTCATATCAATATAACTCTGTCTGTAAATTATCACTTCATCATGCAACTAATAAGCCACAAATAATTAGACAAATATCTCCAAAGAGGTTTTATATAATTCAGCCAAAAGACGCTTGGGAAACGAGTAAGCCTTATTGATCTATTTTGACTCAGTTACAACCAGACGGCAGGATAAATTTTACAAAATGCAGTTCGATTAAGATAATATAATCTGAAGTCTGCTTCTTTTCACTGTGAAGCAATCTACACAGAAGAGACCAAAAAAATATGACATTTGAATATGGTCATAAATTTTTTCATGGAGGCTCTACCGGATTTGTAATTGTGTACTCGCTGTCGTGACATTTTAGGGGAGCCGACTGACTACCGTTAATCTTATGATTACAGATAATAAATATACGGCTTATTTTAGACTGAGTGTTTGATTAACTGTTCGAAATACTAACAGTTGTTGCCTGTTTCTGCTGGGTCAGGTCTAACTCTGTCCCGTAATTGAAAACTGTTCATAAATAACCGTATATTATATTGACTCGTACACATCCGCAATTTAGAGACTGAATGTGCATATTAAAGGTCAGTAACGACGAATATAGGAGAATCGTGCTTGGAACTAGTGTAAATCCGACAAGCACGAAGTCAAAACAAACCGGGAGTTTTGTGTTCATTTTTGTGTTCATTTATACTACAACATCTAAATAAAGGATGCATGACCAATACAACTTATTAGCATGCTCGAAAATATTAGCAATTATCATAACCTCAGACATTTCATTAAGAACTTTCATGAAGGGGTTTAACGACTCTGTAAACATCTGTCGAGTCAATTTCTAGAAGTGAGCCGAAGAGAACACGATTAATTAATAATCTTTACACCATGCACTTATTATAGTCATTGACACCAGTCTTCGCCAACGAACTTAGGTCTGACCGTTTTTATCTACTTACTTGTCTTGTTATTGTGTATTTCTCTTGAAAAGTGACTAATCGATTTCTCTTAATTCACCGTTTCTCTGAATTATTGTAATTTTTAAGCCAGTACCTTACAACTAACTAACTAACAGAATGTTCAAATATAACGGCAAGTACCACCAGAAATTTGAAGCTTCACATTGGCAATATAGTTTAAGCACAAAGAAATGAGTTGCTTTAAACCAGTTGGCCAATAAGATATTGGATATTGAAACCTGCAAATTATGTGCTCCAGCTAGAAGGTATTGTGCATCGAGGCGCTAGCCTTCCCATATCAAATTTTATCAAAGTTCTAGAAGCACATATTAACATCAAGTAGTAGGCAGAGGAACAAAGGAGTTTAAACTATTATATCACAGATAAATTGGATATTGGATTGGAAGAGGGAACTATTACTTTGTCGCTACTGCATGGGCACGTTTTTATGCTAGTATGCAAAAGAAGAATTACAGGAGAAGCACATTAAACCGTGTTCTGGATATCGCTCACGGTGGTATAGTCGTTACGTGTTTGGCTTTTGGTGTTGCTCTCACTGGGTTCACAGTTATTTCCTTGGCCAATTACTATTTATTCAAAAGACCTATTATCAAAAAACAACAACGGGATTACGCAAAAGCACTTGTTTTTAAGGAAAAAAGAGAAAAAGAGCTCGGCCTAAGAGATTAGTACCTTGAAGAAGCAATTTTATGAAAACATTTTTGTCTCGTATCAATAATCTTTTTCTTTCCGTAATGTCTGTTTTGAAGTCTCCCGAACTTTTTGCTGTAAAACAATCACAATTAGAAGTTAGTCCCAGTGGATCAGCTGCTAAACCTAAACGTAAAAATAATGCCATTTTAATGATGTATTCAGGTTGGGGTTATTACGGCATGCAAAGGTTAGTTGGCAACCATGCACTATATGTTTTTCTGTTATTATAACATAATCCTTGGTCACTAGGAGACCCACTATGTGACCGGTAGAATACCTTGCTCTGTGTATTCCTCACTTGCCATAAAACATGGAACATTTTCTACTGACCGATATAGGAATTTTCAAACTTAATAGATATTAAGGGGAAACTTTCAATGTGCTGATGTACGTACAGTGTATATTAGTCCATCTATTTGCACCGGTTAATATACGTAACTAAAGCCGTGTTTGTCACGAATAATTGCTTTCAAACAGGTGTGATCTCAAACGGACTTTTAAATTCCTCGGTTTTCAAGTTTTCTGTATCGATGACACGCTACTTGAAAATCTCTCAGCATTTTCTAAGTACATTATAATTTGCTCAGTGAAAGTAGGATTCTTATATAAATTTATAAGTCTCCAGAGTTTTGACACGATTATCTGGACACATGGGAGTATAAGTTAAGTTCATGCATTCAACTGCACCACACTGAATCCATATCAGAAAAAGAGTGGTAGTGCACACCACATTACGAGTATTGCATTTTGAGATGTGCTCATTATTTAGAACAAGCTTACCACGGCTAGTGTATAAAGCTGTCATCTTTTTAAGCCAGTTTTCAGGGATCAGGCATCTGAATTATGCCGTGTGAAGTCGAGATCCTTAGGCATTAATTGGTGATAGGTTAAGCGAAAATAAATAATCGCTACTCTCCAAAGTGAATGGTATGGCTCAAGATTACATGTAGTGCATTTCGACATTTCTCGATGTACAACAGAGTTACCATATATGTATTATTCTCTTATATCTTATTTGTAAATTAGAGCTTATCTTATTTTTTATTCGCTATACCTTGTTTCTTGCTAAGTCCTTTAATACCTGTTTCATTTTTATATGCTTCATGTTATTATTGTCTTATTCCAATGTTTTTCATGTGCTCAAGAGTTTGATTAGACGATGTACGTCCTAGCGTTTTTTTCACATACGTGTATATTCTTTAACCGTTTGGTAGTTAGTTCTTGTGGGATTATTTTGTGCTTGGAATCTCAGTAGTTTTCCTGTTTTTTGTATGTTCATAATATTGGAATATTAGAGGCTCTATCTTCCCAACTATTGAAGGTGAACTAGCTAAAGCTCTGTTTAATTGTGGTCAACTCAGCAATGTGACTTCGGAAGAGCATAGAAAAGTAAGTTAAAAATTATTCTGGTAATAGCTCATATAACAAGTAATTTTATTGCTACCCCACTATGTATGACTATGTTGAGTAATAATGTACATATAACAATAGCAAAAATAATACTGGAGCAGCTATCAGTTTCCAGCCGCAAGGTTTATTTCGATTTAGTTGCTGTCCTACATAATTACGTATCTTAATGATTTACATTTCTAATACTATACTACCTTAACTCCCCACCGTACTGCTATCTTGACGTGGTGGTCAGGCTTGCCTATCGTGATGACTCAATCGGGCTATACTGGCTAGAATAATCGTTCCTCTAGGTCCTGCCATGCCAGGCAGGTCGGTTGAAGGGCGGTGAGACCAAAAGCAGCAAATATAAGGTCCGAGGACGAAGTCGTACTGCCGGCTGTGCAGAGGTGTGACGGCAGTAAGGTGTTTTCTTCGGACAACCAGCATAGCAGCGATGCTGCCTTCCCACAAAGGAAGGGCGGGGTTAGTAAAGTAAACCCTAAAAATGCACACATCACCTAACCCCATGGATTTCCGTCTCCGGTAGTAAGGCTCCATTAAGTATGGAGAGCTACAACAACGAAAACCTCTCTCAAAAGGGCTATGTGTGACCGGCCTCAAGCAGTTGTTCCTTGGGCACTGCAGTCACGCTCCCACGTTTTTCAGACTAACCCTAACCCATTTTGCTTTTCAGGTACATCAAGAAGAACCCTTCCACAGCATGGGAAATTGGGAAGAGATAACCGCCCTCATGCCTCTAACAAAACGCAAGATCATCACAATTTTAATCAAACTTCTATTACTAATGTTTATCCTGCCCCCACCTTCAAGCCTAAATCCTTATCTTCAACTTCCTCCTGTGTCATTAGTGCCAATGATTTCGCCCCACGGAATAACGTCCCGAGCATACTAAGACCACACTCCAAACTTCACATTGGTGCATTGAATGTACGAATCCTGTGTCAAATAGGTCAACAAGCTTCCCTAGCTAAGACATTAGAATCCCACTCCATTGATGTATGTTGTGTCTCCGAAACACGCATACAGGATCCTAGCGTGGTCATTCACTTGACCTCACCTAGTCGGAGTGAACAACCTTCGCGATACACTCTTCGTTTATCTGGCGATTCGACAGCAACTTCTCGTGGGCTCGCCGGTGTAGGTATTGCGTTAAGTATGAAAGCAGAACAGGCTCTTCTTGAATGGATTCCTGTCGACAGTCGCCTATGTGCCGTCCGACTAAATGGTTCAGTAAGAACTCGGAAAGATAGGGACACACGCCGTTGTCTTCGTCGTTTCTGCCTACGCTCCCACCGACTGCAGCCTGGATGAAGTGAAAGATGAATTTTACAGAAAACTTCCTGAACTTCTTCATAGGGCTAAACACTCAGATTTGGTAATCTTGGCTGGTGATTTTAAAGCCCAAATAGGTATCTTGAACCAATCTGAAAGACATTTAGGTGGATCCTTCAGTGTTCCAGCTCAAAGAACGGATAACGGCGACCGTTTGCTGCAGCTTTGCTCAGATAATCGGTTATTTCTAGCCAACACGAACTTTAAGCATAAGGAGCGACATCGTGTAACATGGCGACCTCCTGGCCTCAACGGTGGACTCAAATAAACCATATCGCGATTAGTCACCGTTGGAGAGGCTCGGTAGAAGATTGCCGATCTTTCTGGAGTACATGTTTGGATTCTGATCACGCTCTAGTGCGAGCACGCGTTTACTTGCGTCTTACCGGGCGAAGAAAAACTACCACAGGAAAACCTTTTAGAATTCAGTTTAGTAATGAAACAGTCAAGATTAAATTCCAGGAACAACTGAACAATCACTTAGGCAATTATAAAGATGCGTCCCGACTAGATGTTCAAGCAGCTCTGGCATCTACAGTTATATCTATCAAGGACTTAAATCAACATGTCAAGAAAAACCAAAGGATCCTGATGGCTTCTGCTGAATTGATAAACTCTCGAAGACTTACCCAGTCAGGCTCCGAACATGATGAGGAGCGAAGAGTAATCAGGTATAAACTGACGAAAAGTCTGCGAAACGACCGTGAGCAGTGGTGGGTAACGAAAGCAAAGGAAATAGATAAGGTAGCGGCGATAGGTTACACTAGACAACCTTTCAAGTTAATAAAAGAAACCGGGGTTAAAAAGTCCAGCGTTAGTGAGACGATTTCCGAAAAAGATGGAACGCTTATTAGCTCTCAGTCTAAACGTTTAGAACGATGGGCTGAACACTTCAAGGAACAGTTTAGTTGGCCTTTAGCTACTCTAAAGTTTCCCACTATTTCGAGACAGCCAGAATAGAAAGTCGACTTAGGTCCCCCGACTCTTATCGAAGTCGAAAAAGCTATAGCCAATCTAAGGCAAGGCAAAGCAGCGGGTCCAGAAGGATTATCCGCAGAGGTGTTTAAGGATGGTGGTCCCACATTGACAACCAGATTGACTGATATTTTGACTAAGGTTTGGGAACTTGACATAATTCCGTCTGACTGGTGTCGATCGTTAATCGTCCCAGTATATAAGAAAGGGTCAAAATCGTCTTGTAATAACCATAGAGGAATTAGTTTGACTAATATAGTGTCTAAATTACTAGCTTCTATAATTATTAGACGCTTAACTGCAACTCGTGATCTACAAGTACGAGGAAATCAGGCTAGTTTCAGACCTGGTCACGGTTGTATAGACCAAATATTCACTGTTCGTCAGATCTTAGAACACAGACATACTTTTCGGCGGCCGACAATAGTGGTTTTCCTTGACTCGAAAGCGGCATTTAACTCCGTAGACCGTGAAGTTCTATGGCAGTGTCTTTCATTGAAAGGCATGCCCCAAAAGTACATAAAACTTGTTAAGACTCTTTACTCAAACACTATTAGTCTTGTCAGAGCATATGGCGAACTGTCACCTGAACTTGTAACCTCAAGTGGTGTCCGTCAAGGCTGCCCACTTTCTTCATTTTTGTTTAATTTCATAGTTGACATACTGCCATCGTCTGACTTTTCAGGAATCGATCTACCAGGAGATCCACTTATTGACTTAGAATATGCTGACGATATAGTCCTGTTTGGCGATGACGCTGATACGACGCAGAAACTTTTAACAGCAATATGCTCGAATGCAAGCATGTTCTGAATGCGTTTCTCCCCCTCTAAATACAAACTATTGCTCCAGGACTGGTTTTCGTCAACACCTGAACTAAAGATAGGGAGTGAAGTAGTTGAGCACGTCGACCACTTCACTTATCTTGGAAGTCTGATTAGCCCTAATGGGTTAGTCTCTGACGAAATCTCAGTACGAATTCAAAAAGCTCGTTTGGCTTTTGCCAACTTACGTCACCTATGGCGTAGACGAGATATTCGTCTCTCAACGAAAGGAAGAGTGTACTGCGCAACAGTTCGCTCTGTCTTACTGTATGGGTGTGAGACGTGGCCATTAAAGGTAGATGACACTCGAAGGTTATTAGTTTTTGACCATCGATGTCTACGAAACATTGCTCGCATTAGCTGGGATCACCGAGTAAGTAATAACGAGATTAGACGACGGGTGTCAGGCAAATGTGGTAAATCAGTCGATGAGGTTGTGAATCTTCATCGACTGAGGTGGCTGGGACATGTGTTGCGTATGCCCAACCACCGTCTTCCTCGACGCGCAGTGTTGGCTGATGTAGGAATAGGATGGAAGAGAGTTAGAGGTGGCCAAACTAAAACATGGCACCAGTCCATGAAGTCACTGACTGCCGGTTTGAGTCGTGTCGGTAGCTGCAAACTTCCTGGATGGGGTTCTCGCGATTACCGTAAGCAGTGGCTAAAAACACAGTGACATGGCTCAGAATCGGTCACAATGGCGCAGATGTATTCACTCATTGTCCTCTCTTAAATCATGAGCTTTAAATTATTCCATTACTTTCTTTCAACGCCTTCTGAACCATATTCTATATGTTCACACTCCTTGTTACTATTATTATTTTATTTTATTGAAGTGATTTCTACTAGTGGTGGTGGTGTTAATCTTGCGGTGCCATGGTGGTATGGCAACTTGAACTGATGCACACATGTGCTAGGTTCTATGTTGATTGTACATACATACATACTGCCTTAACTAAATCAAATTTATTTCAATTATGGGAATTTCGCTTTACGGTTCTTTAGCGAATCAGAATTTATCAAGCGGACACTTCTCGGATATAAAATTGTTATTTTCACCCTCAACTGTGCACACATTTTTAGGATATACTTCGCGCATTATAATCGTATACTGTTACGAGGATATGTAGGATGGTAAGATTAGTAATTGCAAATAAAGGGAAAACTTGTTCTAAAGATTGAACTGAAAAAGCTTTAATTATATATATATATATATATATATATATAATTTTAAGAAGCGGTAACCATTTTTACTGGAAAGACCTTAATCATTATGTAACACTAGACAGCTTTTCAGGCTTATAAAAGAAACTGGAATTGACAGCCAAGTGTCAATGAAGCTGTCCCATCAGATGATGTAACTTTTGTCTTTTCTCACTCTAGATATTTGGAACGATATGCAGGACATTTCAATGATCACTAAGTTGGCCTCCATCTACCTGCTATCCCTAAGTAGTCCGAGTGGAATATTTACATAATCCCTCTGGCTCCTAACAAAGTTGAAACAGCTATAGCTAATATGAAGTAAGGAAAAGCAATAGGGTCGGATCGACTAACTCTGGAAGACTTAAGATCCGGTTTAGGTTGACTGACATTTTAACTAAAGTTTGGGAGCTGAAATTAACCTCATCTTATTGTTATGAATTGCTTATCGTCCCGGTTTATGTAAAATGACCAATGTCTTCTTGTGATAACCATATATAAATCAATTTGATTAATGTAATGCTTGAAATAATTGAGTGAATAATTGTTAGATGCTTAACTTGAACTCACAAACTGCGAACGCGGGAAAACCGGACTAGTTTTAGACATGATCGTGACCGTATTCACCAAATATTCAACATTATTCAGGTTCTAAAACATAAGTATACTTATAAATGTGGTATTTCTTGGCTCTGTAAATTGGGAAGTTTGTGATAATTTTTTACCTGAACATAATCGGTCAAGTCAAGGATTATGGTGAATCGTCTTTTCGAACTTACAGCCCTTATTTAGTATCCATCAATGACTTTAAACTATCTCTATTTTGTTTTATTTCATCATTCACTTACTACCTAAAAGTAACGCCGTTTTTATGGAAATCTACAGGAGTAGCTCTTCCAAGTGGTTCACATATCGACTTAGAATACGCAGATGTCATGGTCCTGTTTGATGTAGGCACCTATAAACTTCGATCTTGTTCGAATTGAGAAATAGTGTAGGCATAGTTGACATACGTTTCTTCCTTGCCAAATGCGGACTCTTGCTTCAGGATTGGCCTGTATCAACTCGTGGACTAAAGATAGGAAGTTAAGTTGGTAATTCGGTTGATCATTTCAATTATTTTGAAAGTCCGACACCCCCCTAATGGTTTAGCGTCCGACAAAATCGCGGCATATCCAAAAGGCTTGCTTGGCGTTTGCTAATTTACTTCACCTATGATGTAGTCAGGATATCCTTTCTACTAATCAGAGTAAATAATACTGCAATGTGGAAATAAAACAAGGCTTAATGTGATAACACTCGTAGGTCACTGATATTTTATCATAGAAGTCTGTCATTAACAACCTAGCATGTATGTGCACAAGTTCAGGTTGCCATACCACATTAGCACACGATAATGGCATACAAAAAATGAAGGAAAAAGATGTGTATGTAGGAATAAAAGAACTTAGGACCTATATGAAAATTCAGAGTGAATACATTTGCACCACTATGATCAATTCTGAGCCATGTCACCCAGTATCTCTGGCCGTTGATTGCGATTATCACACAGACCTCAACCAGGTAGTCTTCTTCTATCAGCATACCTAAGATCAGTAGTCAAAGACTTCATGAACTGGTGGTATATTTTGGTTTGGTCGTCCCTACCTTTACTCCATTCTACTCCTACTCCTGCCAACATTGTTCAACAAGGTTGATGGCTATTGAACAAACTCGATAAACATCCCAACCAACTCAGTCAACGAAAGTTACTTAATTGCACCCGGTATATGACCAAGTTACGTTTGCGGTATTACCAGAGCAACTTCTAACGATTGAACCCACTCTTACGAATGAGAATAAATCAGAAGGCAATGAAGGATGGAAGAGAAGTTATATTTGATCGTGAATAGAGTGGCAATGGAATAGCAACGTCTAGGCTGGCAAACTAGAGGGAGAGTTGCTTTCCACGATGCGGCGTGACGTGATCTGGTGGTTATGCGTGACTGAGCGCCTTCAACTAGTAGTGTCCGCTAAAACAAACGTAGTCAGTATCAATGTCGAGAACCTCTTTAACTATTTATTTTGGGGATTATTTACCGCTACATAACGACCACTTCAACTGATTTGCTGTGTTTTCCTCGTACTCTGTCAAACAGCAATATTGCCTATTCGGTCATTCCATGATATACGAGTGGTACTACGAAGATTTCTATGATCAAAGACCTGGAGCCCACACACATCTGCTGTTCTCATGGCTCATGTTTCGCACCCATAAGTCAAAACAAAGCAGGCTGCCGCGCAGTACACGGCCTGTCGTTGAGAAATCGATATCTCACCTATGCCACAAGTGACGGGAGTTGGTAAGTGCCAAACGGGTTTTCCGAATCCGTGCTGAGATTTCGTTAGACACTAGTCCACTAAGTGTGATGAGACTTTGAAGATAAATGCGGTGGTCAACGCGCTCAACTACTTCACTCTCGGTGACCAATCTAGGCGATGATGCAGACCAGTCGTGGAGTAACATTTTGCATTCGGTGGGAGATCAATGCATCTCAAATATGCTTGTATCGTCATTCAAAGTGTTCAAGTGACTGATTTTATACCTTATCGCGAATTTATACTTACTTTTAGAATCGCATTGCTTGCTTCCAGTCTTATTTTACTATCACTTATGTGCCTACTAGTTCTACTACTTTGTGATTCATTTTCCAGTGCAACTTGGGCAGGTTTTATGTTGTATGTAACTGACTGCTTTCAGCTGTACAGGTTCCTGCTTAACACTGTACTATACGTTATTGCGTGTAATGCTTTTTGTCCGTATTATGTATTTACTGAAAATCATGCACTAATAAAACGTGTACTAACTGCCAAACAGTATTTTAGTCTTTATTTATTTCTACTCAATTTATTTTTAGGTGCGTTTTCAACGAGCTTCTAAAACTGATAAATCTGTTTCCGCACTTGGACAAGTTTGTTCTTTGGAAGTAAGTATCTGTACGTATAGATTTAACAGTCTTTTTTTTCTCTCCATCAATAAAATCAAGTTACACGATGATGCAGATCTATTAAATAAACTAAACACAATCTTACCTGAAAACATTCGTATTCTCGGTAGGTTCATTGATAAATATTCATTTTTTTGTTTCTTACCGTATATAATTATTTTCTTTGGAAGATAGACTGACTACACTTGATACCTTATCAGTGAATTAAATATCATAAAATGAATTCTGTAACTTTTTATGGTATATATATTGATACAGAAATACAAGGGTAGTGTTCGATATAATTGAAACGAAACTAAGTCGACTAGGTGTTGTATTAGTAAATGGAGTTTTCGTTGTTGGGATCCATTGCAAGTGTATTTTTTATGTCTTTCTCTAAATCTAGAGTTTTAGTATTATATGGTTTATTTACATTCTTTTCGTAGCAATAACATTTACTTAGTGATACTTAGCCGTACGTCGCTTAAATTAAAACTGCATATTTTAAGACATCGTAGTTTACCAGTCTTCCTAATGTACAACGCACTACTGATACGTATCTTTTTGGACTCATATTTTGTAATAAAGGAAAGTGTATACTGCTGAATCTGATGTAATCCGATGATTGCATGAATTGTTCTCAATATCGGTATTTGAACAAGTAGTCTCCTTGATTTATGCTTTTGTTTGTCAGATAACCAATAAGTGGGGTGCTATGCTTTTACTATTCAGTAGACATCTTGAAGTTCCGAATCTTACAAACCATTAAGCTATTAGTTTAAATATAGTAAAGATGACCGGCATATGAGTCAAGGATGGCCAAACTAATATATATATATATATATATATATATATATATATATATATATATATATATATATATATATATATATATATAATTAGTTGCATGACGTTATTTTTGTCTTTTAGATATCATCCGTGTAACTCGTGGCTTTTCTTCCCATTGTTCATGCAGTCATCGAATTTATGATTATCTTTTGCCTACATTCGCTTTATCACCTAGTAGTCTGTCATTAAGTTGTTCCACGTGTTGGACTTATCGTGTAACAGCTGAACAAATTACAAAAGTTAATAATTTACTTGAAAAATATAAGGGTACTCATAATTTTTATAATTTCACTTCGAGACGGTAAGTGTTGTTATCACATAAAATCAAATTTTTACTGCTTTTATTGTTATACATATGCAATGAAAACTTTTTCATAAAGATTAAATCGTTTGTAGTCAATAAGTATTCAGTTCAGAGCAAATCTTTTACAGTCCGTATTCTTAGGGGAATAAAACTGTAAATTTCACCACAGATCAACAACTGAGATGCAACTTTGTTTTGTTCCTGACATTTTAGGAATCGACCTTTCGTTTAGTGTCAGCTACTGGGTTGTATTATTAGTCATCTTACCCGAAGTAGGTGCTTGAAGCTGTATCTGATAAGCTGATTTACAATTATGGTCTGTCAAAATTACTGGATTAGTACATAGTAAACGTTACGCATTAAATTCTGGTTCGAACTCTATAATCGGTCTTCTCCAACAATCCATTCAAAAATGGGAAACCAAGTAGTCATGTGCATTAGCCATGATCCTGAATTACATCAAACTTTGATGTGCTGGTAGAGGCTAAAATCAACACCAGGTCTTAATGACGAGGTGTTGGATATTATCTTGGAAACTACAAGTATGCAAATAACGGTACTCTGTTTGCTTTTGGTTTTGTGGAGCATCATCCTTGAATTTAGATAGTCTATATGGACTATATATATGCAGCCACAGTTTTTTCTAAACTTTATTTCCCTAGTGATATAATAATCAAGTGTACAGGATTAAGGCCAAACAGATGGTCACCTGAATTAGCAAGTAAACTAGTAGTATGTATATCTACACTGAACTTCTGGACCGTCTGTCATGTATCCTGACCCATTAAGCACTCTAAGATGCTATCCTAAGCTGAAAATATTGTAATGGTAATAGAATTATGTCATAGTATATGACCAAATTATATGTATATCTTTTGGCCAACGGTCTTAATTTCCTGTTGGCACCGATGTATTCAGGTTGTTGAATTATTAAGTTTCCACTATAAAGAACAAGTCAGTCTCTCCCACCACCTAATATACATGAATAGTGTGTTTTTTTAATCAGTTGAAGGTGAAACAGATTACGTTTATTTATTTTTACTTATGAATCTGATTATATTTTTGTAACACTCAATATCTCTACTCTATTTTCTTTCCACTGATCTGTAACAAGGCTTCCAACGGATAAGAGCTGCAATCGATATATTCAATCAGCTGAATGTATGCCAACATTCCTACTTGGTGAACATCAGTACACTGTTATACGCATCATTGGTCATTCTTTTATGTTGCACCAAATACGTAAAATGATTGGTTTAGTGTTAGGTATTCTACGTGGTTATGCAACAGAAGATGTATTCGATATAGTGTTCAATGAAGAGAGAGTAAGTATGTAGAGTGGGTTATATATACATTTTTTTCTAGCTGTTGATGATTCGTATACATGCGTCCAAATCATTAGGCAGTTGGAAGCAGTTAACAGAGAACTCTCGATATTGATAACATCTTGAACTGTGAGGCTGAGTGACGCGGATCCGAAACCCACAGTGAGTATCAGTAACCCCAAGGCCGCACATATGCCTTTCTAAAGTATACTAGCTATTACAAAACCTAAGTCGAGTGTTTCCTATCGACTACCTGCAACAGCCTAACATCACAACATACAGCATTAAATGCCAGATCAATGAAATTAGTTGGCACATTCTAAAATCGGATCAGCAATAAGAGAACTGGGTTAAATTAACACGATAACTCTCATCTAAACTTAGACATTGTATTAAATAGTTGGTCATTACTTCTTAGTCTGCATCAAATACTCTCTCCATAAAATCAGCATATTAATTGTAAAAGTAACATTTCCTACAATTTTAGTGTGAATAACGGACATTTAAAGGTAACCGAATTTGAGGAAAAGAGGATGGTTGATTGTATGAGCTTTACAAGCATCACTAATAAGTAGCGTAATGAAATAATATTAGAGGACGGCTGTATTTTGTGTTGCCACAATCAGTTTCACGATATATTAATGAAGGATTCCAACGATTGGTTACGATTATCCCATGAACCCTAACTCCAGCGTCTCATCTTGGCCAACTAACCTTTCCGGTCTACTCATACTAGACTATCATTACGTACCTTGGAAATAATGATGGGTTCCTTCTATGGGAAACACATAGATGGCTGGCTTTCAGAAAAAAATATGGATGAAAACACTCGACGTCATAACAATATGATTTTATGCTTAGTACTTTCGATATTTTCTGTAGATATGTAATTTAAAAATCACCCATCACTAAGCTAATATTCGAGATAAGCCTGTGTTATGGTAGGAATAATTATTTACAGAGCATCTACATTGGTGTATTTACTCATTCTCTTCTATTATATCTTGAGTTTCAAAATTATTTTGTACTATTTATTCCACAAATTAATTCCTTCTATTTGAGTCATATTCTTCACCTCTTGTCCCTTCTACCACCGTCGATATTACCTCTACTTCTCTTATGGTGGCTGTTACTAACACTACTGGTATTCCTCTTGATGATTTCATCTTACTGAGTTGATTCAATGTGGCAACTTGAACCGATGCAGATATGACTACTTCTACGTTCGTAATAAGTAAACAGTTAACTAACTTGAATTTCAGCCAACGAAGTCGAAAACCATTCCACCTATCTTTATTTGGGAAATCAGTTAGTAGTTAGTAGTTACTAATCGTTACACAAATAAAGTTTCACAAGACATAAATATGTACTTCATTATCGAATTATGTGGATAGTACAGTGTTATAATGACCACTCAGTTTCTGTACACTATATCAATAAACTACAATACCTTTTAGACAAGCTTAGGCATTATTTTTATTTTTGTGTTTCTGTCTATGAACCGGTCTATCACTTAAGAACTAATAATGCATTTCGGGTCATAATGTTTGTCACTCAGCTTTTTTTTAAATCTACGATTGCTCTACCATACTTTTTTTGTGTATCTACATGTTTATTCTCATCCGTATAGGTGGATATTCCAAAAGCTCCAGGATTAGGCCTTATGCTTAATCAAGTGGATTTCAGCTGGTATAATAAAAAATTTCAAAATGATGGTATACATCAACCGCTTGATTGGAGTAAATATGAAGTAAGTTTGAAATTATTAGTCTATATTTTTCTTGATTGCATACTGTCAAACTGCTGTTGTTGAGCATTTCAAATCAAGGAGTTTTTGCTTCGCTTGTAATTATATTAATAAAAGAATCACTTCATTAGTTGCTTACTAAGCAATAAGTGAATGACACACCGGATAACGACTTATACCCATAACCACAGAGATTTTATTAATAAGTGGATTGATACATGATGATGGATAGTCTCGAAATTATTTGTCGGTGTGGTTGAGAATTAGAAAGAAACCTGTACCATGAACATGTTTGTACTCGGATCGACAAAGCTACAAAGTAACAGTTTTACAGTATTAAGATAGGAAACTGATATCAGGTCTTAGAAAACTACTAAACCTCCTAAAAACCACTTCATTTTGATTTATACGGATTCTCTGCTTCTTAGTTGGCTATAGATTCAAATTCAGTTTAAAGTTGACTCACGTCTATACCATAATTACTCCAATCAACTTATGTTTATGAATCATGCCACATCACAAATTAACCAAAAGTCTGGGTTTAGTTTCTCTATTCTCTTGTCGGTGTTTCACATCGGGATGTAAAAATAACTGTGCTATAATTTTTTAAAAAAATGATGAATTAAATAAAAGCAAAACTTCACTTTAGTTCACTGATTGAAATTTTGGGTACTATGGTAACTTAACACTATTCTGCCTGCCTTTTACAAGTCAGTGTGTAAATGTCTCTTTAGGATAGACAACAGTCAGTGACAAGAATGTCATATAGACTGTAAAATCTAGCTTTCAATGTTTTATTTGTTTATCTGTATTTTGGCAATTAAATGGTTTAGAGGCAAAGCCCTTTAACCTAGGTTTTTTGATTGTTATCTTTCATTATCAATGAATATTTTCGATCGTATAAGAAATTCTGTTCACTTTGAGATCAAAACCCATATCATCCAGTTTTATAATCAGAGACGTGACCACATTACTGCGCAGTTCTCACTGATCACACTGATTATTCATGAATGTTTATTAATAACTATTCTAACCCATTAGCTCTGATTAAATTTTATTTAAGTAATCTTTTGAAGCTTGATGTATATAATGAAATTCATATATCTTCCCTTATAAAATTTCATACAATTCACATTTGGTTATATTTTTCCTCTGCTAAATAGGATCAGAGAAACGCATTTATGATGCAGTATGTGTATCAACATATTGATCAGATTGAAACAGAAGATAAATCGTATCCTTATGCATTTTCGAAATACTCATGGTTTATTCGTTATAATTTTTACTGTGATTTATGTACCCATGTGATTTTAGCTTCTAATCAACTATATTGAGTCTCGCTGCATTTATTTCGGTTTCGGAAAGCAGGTAGTTTTCACACAACTAAAGTTTAGCTCAAATCTGAGTACGTAAATCTGTACTCATTACATGAGTTGACCAATCTTAGGAAGGGTGGTTGTGTAACTTATACTTTTTGGTGTTATTCTCTTCCATTCAGACACAATCCTTTCCTTGTAAGAATCGCTTGCAAACAAAACGAGTTATCCTCATAGCTTTCTAAGTAAAATAATAATGTCCACACTAGTAAAAGACTACGGTTTCAGAAACCATATCAGAGGCGAGTAAAATAGTAACGGTAATCTTGAGTGCCGTTATAGATATGAGGGTGGTTACCAGTTGCCCACACTCTGGAAGGATTCTCCTCGGGGTGTCTGAAAAAGGCTAGATTGGAAGTGGTCTTGACGACTGCAGAGTATGACCGCAGTGTCCAAAGGTTGACCAAGCGACCCTTTTACCAGTGGTTTCTGGTGCGTTAACTGTATGCTTGGAAAGGCCTTACTGCCTTCAGTGGAAATCCGTGGAGTACGGTATAGTATGTATTCTCTCAACCCCACCCTTCCTGTGTAGAAAGGAATGATTGTTCCACCCAGTATAGATGGATTGTCTCCTTACAAGAGGCAAGCCCGATCACTACGTCAGAGTATCAGAATGATCAAGAAAGCGGTAGCACTGGATATAGATCTTTATGTAACCTAAACGGGCCGAAATTGAAAATATGAACTAATGAGTGTAGATGGTATCATGATTAATAGTAGATCTGAATGCTCTTCGCTCCATTCTTTTTCCGCAGGTCGTAATGGTGCACATTATCTAGAAGCTTAAATTCGTAAGACGATTAAGTTGTCATGATTGTACAGCAAAGGGCTCTTTTCCAGTTGTTGTTTCAAATTAAAATTCATCTTCAATCATATAGGTTATTTGCACACAACTGATACCAACGTATAACTAATACTTAGCGATCATCAAAACACGAATATCTAAATGATGCTTTGTGATTGAGTTCCTTTTTAGTTTAGAGATATCCTTCTATTTTTCCGTTGTATACCTAAAAATATTTATTGCGCTTGGTTTTATAAACAGTCAATTCAGAGTTTGTGACTATATTGTCTGTCATGTAAGTCGGTTGACCATAACAAATACCTTGCGCTACTTAATTGTAAAGTCTTTTGAATATATTTAAAGTAAATATTTATATGTTTGTTTAATGAAAACACTTGCAAGTATATCAGTTCACTGCGTAGAGTCACTCAAGTGAGGTGAAACACGTGTACCATGGTACTGTGATTTTACTCTCACTGAACTCGAATGAAATATATTTACAACGACATAACCTGTGTAAAAATCCGTATACTCGGTAACAAAAACTCTATATATGTAAGCTTTCTATTTTCAGCTGATTATCGGCGAATTATACGTGCTGTTGGTAGTTGACTGGATTATTAATACTGCAACATCTCAAATCAAATACGGAATACAATCGACAACGTGAATGCAACTAGATGACTTGAACTTTTTAGATGACGTAGCCCTTCTATCCCACACACACAGCGAAAAATGCAGGTAAAGACGGATAGTGTAGCATCAGCCTTTGCAGCAGTGGGCCTCAACATACACAAGAACCTTGGATACAAAACGACGAGCACTAACATGATTACACTTGACGGAGAAGCTCTAGAAGATGTGGAAACTATTACATACCTAGGGAGCATCATCGATAAACTTGAAGGATCTGCTGCAGATGTAAAGGCATAGATTGACAAGGCCGTGACAGCATTCCTACAACTGAAAAAACTCTTGGAACTCAAAACAACTGTCAGCCAATACTAAAATCATAATTTTCAATACAAATATGAAGACAGTTCTATTGTACGGAGCTGAGACTTGTATGGAGATCTACGAATAGCATCAATCAAAAGATACAGGTATTTATGAACTGCTGTCTACGCAATATCCTCTAGATCCGTTGGCCAAACACCATCAACAACCTTCTGTGGCAGGGAACAAACCGACCGAAATCCAGCTGAGTAAAAGAGACGCGAGGTGGATAGGACATACATCGAGGAAAGGACCAAACTGCGTCACAAGAAAAGCACTAACTTGGAATCCTCAGGGGCAAAGGAAAAGCGAAAGACCTGAGAACACACTGCACTGGGAATTAGAGACAAACATAAAAAAGAATAAACAGCACTTGGGAAGAACTGGAAATGAAGGCCCAGGACAGAGGTGTTTGGAGAATGCTGGTCGGCGGCCTGTGTTCCACATGGAGTAACAGGCACCGATTGACTGAATACGAGCTAGCTATCGGCTGTAAACTATGGGAATTGCTAGTATTGTGTTCTTGCGAGCCTACGCTTTAGATCAAACTAGAGATCTTCAGTTTGTTTGGGTTGCGCAATATTTCTAGAAAATCAAGTCAGAATTTTATGTGTTTTGGAATTTAATTCATGTTTCAATAAAGCTCTGTCGTCGTCCAACCTGTGTCTTACTTGGCACACTCTTAACTCTATAAATCACGGTAGTAGTAGTAGTATGCTCTTTTCTAGATTACTGTCTTGTTTTCAATAAGCATCAATTTCCTTAACTTGTTATTCAGTATGTTTCAGTGGCTTGCAACATTACATGGTCATACATATAGCTTTAGAGATTCCTTACCTCCTACAATTGTAAGCGATAAAGTTTCAGAAATAGATGCTTTACACATAGCTGCTAGTGAGGAGACTACACTTCATGCGCAATCAAATGCTGACAGTAATCAAGATTACGATGACTCGGACGAATGTGATTTACCTGTTAAAAAGGAAAGAATGGAATTATAGTGTGTAGTAGTTGTCATTTAATATATTGCTATTTATATTAGTCATACTTTTATCTTGTTTTCTTGATGTAGATAGAAAATGAATGTGTATGTACAGACTATTCTACAAGGGAGAGAAACTAGTCTTCTCAGTGATTCTTAGTTTTGTTATTTAAACACTAGTAATCGCATTTATCTTCGAAGTTTGCTAACGGGCGACAGCCAGGAAACCTGATTGTCACATTTGATGTAGTATCATGAAAATTGAGTATTTCGTGCGGTTATTTCACTTTTCGGCATACAGTAGTTGGTTTCTCCCCAGAGAGTTTGGTGAACCAGTTGTTCGATCGCTTTGGATCAGATAATATACTTTACCAGTACATATTGAATATTCGGTCTTCTCTAATTTGACAACCTTCAACAGGTTTACCTGTACAAAGCATTAGTTTTAGACTCCGATCTGCTTCAGTTACTAAGCACGGGATGTTTCATTGCCACATGCGACGTAAGTCCGCCTGCAACTTATAAATACTTGTAAGTATGGAGACATCCCAGTAGAAATTTGCGCTCTGTAACTATATTTAAGTGAGTAATTGACTGATTCACTTTATTCCACTATCATATCTGATTTGTCATTTGCTTTGTTTTACTCAGTACGTAAAACCAACTTTGAAAAGTTACGTAGTCATAAAATCGGACTCAGATATATGAAAAATACAATCCGCCTGGAAAAATGTAGGCTAGTTTTTCAGTGGTTCCCTGCTTTCATTTTAGTTCGAGTTGTGCATAAATTAAGGTGTTAGGTGCGAAGTAAAAAATGCGTCTCCATGGGTGGTATTCATCTGCCTTTGGTAAAGTAAGATGTCAGTACATTATTCGAGCTAATATTCTTTGTGAACTACATTCGTACTTCAAGGATGCTATACAAATTCAAATGTATTTACTGGGAGTTTTCAATTTATTTTGAATTAGTTATCAGTTTTCACTCTCCTAGTCTAGTGAACAGTCTTTAATAAAATATTTGCAGGAAATTAGATTTACCCATAGGTGTTACGCCGGGCGATTAAAGAAAAGTAACGAACTTTCAAAACTGTATTTTGGGGGGACTATTCTCGTTATTTTATTCATGAGTGATGTAATCATTTTATTTCTATGACTGTTACGTTCCCCTTGCCCGGTTCCCTTGTTTAGTGTATTGATTCTTTGTGTATTGTTTATTATTACGAACTACGTCTACTTTATTGTGTACAAGTTCTTCCCATTCACTACCACTATTTCTTTTGTTCTGTACAAATGTTAGATTCTTGATTGGTTCACTGTGTGGTCTGATTTTATGTGTATATAAAGGCATGATTAAAATATAATACGTTCTCGGTCCCCAGTTCTTCGGTTCTCGGTTCTCTCAGTTCTGGTTGTCCTATTGTCGGCCTAGGGAGGTGAATGGGCTTAGATCAACCGTACATTCTCAACTAGGCACATCTCATTGGTGTTCGCATCCACCAACCAAATCATCTCCTCCTTTCCTTTTTTTCATCGCGTCATAACAATAGGGGAATTGGTCATTTAAATTTGTGTATTCTGCAAGCATTCATTGTAATCCATTAGGGAAACTTGAATCAACCTCATCAATTGTATCAATAACTTATTTATTTATGGTAAAATATTGCAAGTTTGAAATCACTAAACTTTAGGTTTATAACTAAATACCTGTAGTGGTTCAAGTCGTCCTCATATACACGAACTCCATGGTGTAAACATATTTCAAAATGAACATATTCGTGTGAATCGAAGCTAAAAATAAAATTTCAAAAATAGAAGAAAACATTGGAGAAGAACATTTTATAGAACCATGATCTCCGCAGTTAAAGAGAAGCAGATCGCTAACAAGCTCAACATCGTCCTGTGGTTTCTGCGTATATACTTAAGTTATGATCGCTACCACTGTCTTAAATTACGATCGAAATTCGCTGTTGCATGATTCTAACAATTGACCAAAACCCACTAAATTGATAGCTGTATTGTCAAGAATCAGATCATCATTTTCAATTACTTATTTTCATATTATGAATTGCCTGATTGACTTTGGTAGGGGCATATTAACATTGAATATGACAATGTGTAAAATTCATTCACTCATTATAGCTCACTCGCACTTGTATCATACAGCCTTTAACGTGTTGTATCTAAATCCTACTGCTTAATTTACACTATTACTTCATCGGAAATTAGCAAGTTATATCTGCTAAAATCAAATTTATTACATTCATAGGAGAAGTAAATCTTTGTTAAGTGATGAAATAAATGACCTTGAAATAATAAATGATAAAGTAAATTGTGCGTAACAAAAGTTATTTAAATTATCTTAATAAAATAATGGGCGCCAAAGTCCAAGAAAAGTATGTTTTATGAGTTAGTGTTGTTGTTTCATGCAAATTCTCTCATGTATTTCTATTCTTTCCGGATTAAAGGTTCGTTTGCATATACTGCATGGGATTAATAACGTTTTACTAATTTCTATTGCCTTTTCATTATATTTCTCCACGTCATAATTACTGGAAGTTCTAATTGGTACACTTACTGGTCGTTTTGGCGGTTTACGTCTCATTAATGGCGGCAATTCATTGTTTTGTCTATTCCATTTTTCTAAACATTTTGGTTCATGTATACTTATTGACCAGGTACCATATTCACGTCCGCATATATAGCATACTGCTGTTACTGGTTTTCGTGGTGTCTTTCCATCACTTTCGTCTCTTCGACGTAGTTCTGGTGGGAGTTTCCGATGTGTAACCTCTTTAATTTGACAAGATTTTAAATGCAGTTCTAAACTGGCTGGTGGAAAGCGTTTAGAACAATTTGGACAAGGCAATGAAGTCGATTGAGTTGACATAGTTCTTTCGACTAACTTCGGTTTATCCACATTCAATGGATGTTGACTATTCAAAGTTAAATTGTTTAATTTTGTGGTAATTGTATTGTTAATATTGAATGTACGAATTTTACTACGTGTTGATGGCTTACATGCACGTTTATGAACTTCAATTCGATTAGGATTGAATGTTCTACCACATGTCGGACATGGTACTAAATTTGCGTTAGCTGCGAGTTCTGCCGCTTCATTAAATGTATTTGCAAATTTTGTATCGCCTGTTGGTAAATCTATTTGATAACCACAGTGATCATTAGATCCATCTTTATGAATTCCTCTTGGTTTCACCGGTGGTCTCATTCTTTCTGATTTCGGTAATAGATTATTTCTCTGATGCCATTTTTGTAAACATTGTGGCTCATGAATCCCAATTGATGCGGTACCAAATTCTCGACCACAAATATAACAAACTAGGAAAGGTCTTTTAAGCATTGTTTTGGGCTTAGAGGGTTCTGACTTCTGCAAAATCCTTGAAATGTCGTAAACGATAATGATGGTCATTATTAACATTTATATTACTACTATTATTATTGTTATTATTATTATAAGTGACTTCAGGTTTTTTGGCAATTCCATTAAATTTAACTAATTATCTAGTCATATATTTTTATTCATTCTTTTATTGTTCAGTCGAGATAGTTATTTCTGTGGAGATTAGTTATTTATTTGATTGGATATGCCACAGATTTATGTTGGCAGGGTACCATTGAAAACCAGCGAGCACTGGACAGCTGATAAGCTCACTAGTGACTAACTCCAGGGTGTTCCTGAAGCTAGTGAGAAGTCGTGACTGGTGGAGTTCAGATTTGTCGGGTGTGAGACAGTTATCACTAATGACATTGGATGATCGTCGCGCTATATATCACAAATTGATGGAGGTTGGAATTCTACGATTAGATTCTGACTCAGTGGTGCAGATGGTTAGGCGTTCACCGTCAACCTGAAGCTCCTGGTGCCGAATCTAGGGTGCACATTATTTTATTGTTTAGTATCACTTTACTTAATCAATTGAATGTTATGCTACTTGTAAGTAGACAGAATTAGAGACTATTAATTTTATTTACTTTTTGAAGGGGTCTATGTCATACTTTACATGTTGATTTGCAATTATTAGTGACTATTTACAATCTTTTGCTAGTGAGTAGTGAATAAGGATCAGTTATAATTATAGTTAAGATGTGGTTGAAAAGTGGAATCCGGAAGGTGCATTTTGTTCTCTTTAGAACTTGACACCTGTATGTATCTGGATTCGTGATGTTAACACGAGGACTCAGAACATATGGTAACAAAGCCTGGTCAATCACGGTGCATAACAATATTAACGGGAAGTAACAAATATTTTCAAATAACATATTCATACCCGTTTTGAAAACGTGGCTGTGTGGACTCAACAGCTTATTAGTGAACGCAGTGGCGTTTGACACATCGACTGAGTTGGAGTGCCAGTGTGAGCATCAATACGAAGATACAAGCACATCTATCTGATGAGTCCTTAACAGGATCTTGGATTTCATTTCCCAGTCGTAATCCAGCTTTTATAATAATTGTTATGAAATAACACAAGATTTATCGTATTACTACAGCATGTAGATATCGTTCATTTTCTACTTTTAATGATAGTGCCATTTGGTTTACCTCATATCTAAACACAAGAAATTTATTCCTGTATTTTCCAACGTTTCCACTTGATGCAACTATCAATTGTCTTCTATTTTCATAGTATATGTTATAATTTAGTTTTTATTCACTTATCTGATGAAGGATTCAGGTTCCTTTAGGTGATGTTTTAGACAGTTAAACTAGATCTCAGACACTGTTAGTTAAAAGGTATTCTTTGTTCTAATATCACTTTTGTATAATAATTTTGAACATTCAGACGAACATCACTTTGCTATTTCGGTAACTTCACATATAATTTGGTCGTCAAATTTGAATACTTGTTCTTATTAGTATAAGATGAATTGTCATTGTTACGAGACATCACATCCGATTTCTGAAATATCAATGAAGGTTTACAATCTAAGTGATCGATGCTTTGGTTCTCAGTGATAGTTATATGTTTTATATTACGAAATGTAGTTCAGAGAAGCCTTAGAAACCTAAGTTCAACTAATTAGGATTTACCTCAAACGCGATTTGTATTGACTTCTTTATTTACTTTGTCTGATTTCATTAGTCATCTCAATTTATAATCGAAATTTACTTCTATCTTCATCAGTCGTTGATTTTATTTTAATCCCTGTCTATTGCATTTAATCTGTTTTATGATTGATTGAATTCTACCTTACACAAATGATCTTGATGGGTATGAAATTTAGTCATAGTATGCGCAGCTGTCTCTTGTAATGATCAACACTAGAATGCAGGTATACCCAGCTGATAATTCTTAATTAACATGAAACATGTGTCACAAATTTAAATGATAACCATATTCTAAAGATATTGTAACTCGTAAGAAATGATGAGATGAACATATGCGAGCAAAAAATGATAATAAATTCAACATTGAGTACTGGCAATAAGATATTACAAATATATTTTTAGGATCTTTGAACAGTACCTTATTTGCTATTTACGCAATATAGTACTTGAAAACGGAATAACGATTGTTGGTTGTGCGAGTTCCTTGACAATTAGATAAGATGGTCCTATATTTCTTCGTTCAAAAAAAAGTAAACTGGATTTATTACTTCATTTTCTTCCGAAATATTGCCTCACAAAGTACTGTTTGCACAATTTACAACAATTGCATGGTGAAGATTGCTGTTTCAGACTTTTCTGACAAGAAAGCGAGAATACAAACGACGAAGTCAATGAAATGAGTAAAGGTGTAGCTAATATAGCAAATAAATATACGCCAGCGTACATTTAGTATCTGAATAACTCGTATTACACTATAAAGTGATTGATTAAAGCTGGGGTGTAGCTGGTAAATGGGATCTGGATGTTTCCTTTTTCTCTGGAACTCGTCAGTTTAATGTATCTACATCAGCTCCTGCACTTACCACTATGCTATTGAGTTCAAACATCGAAACTTCATATCAACACTGAGATTTAGGTACGCCCAATTGATGAGTCCCATATAAGATGACGCACATCTCGAATTTCACTTACCTATCACAATCCAACTTTGACCATGCTTATGATTTATCCCTGTATCGAGGCAATCTGCTAGATATACACATGTGGTAACAAAGACTGATCATTCTTCGTCCATGGTACCATTAACAGGCAGTTACAAATACTTCCAAATAATACAGTGTTTGGTTTATAAAACAAAAATTAACTAGGTTATCCATAATTGATAATGAATGGTTCGGTCTCAGATTTAGCACTACTTAGGTCCTGGTTTTAAACAAATCAAATATTGGATTATTAATTTCTACATCAAGCATCTAGTGTTACCACAAACGCCTACCCAAAACTTATATTTATCTGGTGCTATTCGATCACACATTAACTATTGTCTAAATATCACATACTACATTTAACTTTTTACTGATATTGGTCTTGTGAGTGCTAATTGAATTTTATAATTTGCCAAAATACTAATTGTGTTTCGAGCTTTACAATCAGGAACATGGTATACCATCACATTGTCATTGCTAGCTACTTTTAAATAATCAACATTGGTTAGCACTCATTACCAATGGAATTTTATCTGCATAAGCTAGTATATTTAGAATTACATATATGCATCAAAGCAACGTTACAGGCTTTTAATGCGAAACATTTGTGGAATGTGATCCAACTTGGAAATCGTATTAAATATCAAACTAATGGATTTCATAGGAAGACATAAATATCCTGAGTTTGGCTCCATGTGCTGATCTCATTAAAGTACCAAACTAGGACGTTTCATATTGTACTAACCATACTATTGAATAAAGCTATTATTATTAAATATTCTTTAGATGGTTTTACTTTGTTACGAAATCTACATTACAAGGAATCCAGATATCGAATTATTTTCAGAGTAGACTGTGATCAAGCACATCTTCAAACCCTAGTAAAAGTATAGTTGCAGATGAGTCGAAAAAATTGACACTGATGTAGTTACCAAAACATTAAAAATGAGATGGAACTGAACATAAAACAAATTTAAACACAGAATATGCTTGTATCTTTTCGTTGATTTGTAATAGACTGAAGCTAGTCAGCCTCTGTTGTCATATTTGCATCCTGAGTAGATTGCCTCGATATAGCGATAGTACAAAAGTAATATTTGAAGTTGGGTTATGACTGGCAAGTGAATTCCGCTTTGATAGCTCTTCCTTTAAAAATGATATCAGGTGTCTTCAGTAATTCTCTAATAAATTTCCCTACGTTTTTAACTGTATTCATAGCATTTTTTACCTTTTCAATGAATTACTTTGAATAACAAATGCATGATTAGTTTATCAATAGCATTTTACTTGCATACGATACGTTTCTTTAGATCAATATGCCTCTTTTCAGTACATTTCCAAAACATCATAAGTGTTTCAACTTGCACATACTTATTATCTTTTAACTTGGTGAAACTTATGCAGCAAGTAGTAATATGTAATTATATTGAAGGTAACTAAATCACTAGTTATTGGTTATATCTCATTTTATACTTAATAAAATCAGTGGTACGAATCATTTGATTAAAAAGTCCTATGAAGATCATATTTTGTCATATGATTCTAGAGTTACGGCTTAATCACATCTTAAAGTGTACTTATAAAAAAGTAAACCCGAACTACTATTATTATTCATTATTTTATAACTGAACTTTTTATACATAAAATAGCAGTGTATTCATAATATTTGAATTTAAATAAATAAATAAAGTAAATTAAAAATGTCACTAATTTCGATGGTTATAAATCGAACAGGATACTTAAATTAACACAAAACTAATGTTTATTACTCTTACGTTTAACGTTGTCTCTTCAACTTACAAAAGTATTTATCAACAAATATTTTTAAAATTCAATTATTCCCTTGGGTAAAACAATAAAGAGTCTATCCATATAGCCCATTCATCAAAGTTTATATTAAAAAAACTTGAATATATCAATCTTATATCCTTGAAAATGCTCGTTAATTGTGAAAATACAGTTGTTCCGTCTCTATTTACACTGTATAGAATAACTTTGTAAGTTCTTAGAACCCTTGCCATTCAGCTACATTGTTGTCTGACATTTGTATTATCCACTAAGTATCTTACTAGAATTTTTGTGAAAGGGTTTTTGGAATTCTATCGATCACCAAAGTTCGTATAATGTTCACAGAACACAAAAGACCAACCGCTTTCACTCTTTTATAGTATCCTTTATTTTCTGAACAGCAATAACTTCAGCTGCTGTCAATTGCTTACTCAGGATAGAATTTTTCGACCGCTTAATTGTCTTGTAGTAGGCGTTGTTATAGTGCTTATTTCGAGTTATCATCGATTATTTTGTATTTATCTGGGTTGCATTAAGATGAATTAAATCAGTTTCCTAAAACCACATTTGGTTATTTGGGGAATTCTATTTTCATATTACCCCAAAGGTGACCACTAATTCGTTAGGGCCAAAAATCTACATATTTCTACACCAAGCCGTGTTAAAGCACAGCATTGCGATTTTACAAGAGATAGCTCATTATTTTGGTGTCAGAAAACTCTGTGATCGAGTGAAATAATGGTCAGATTCTCTGACCAGGGTGGGTTATCTTAATTAGTAAAGTCTACGAATGTTTAAATGAACTATTCTCGACTAAGATGATACAACTTCTTATACTTACAATTCATTTGCAAATTTGATACAAATTTTAATACATCCATTTACCTAAATCCCCTAGTATTTATGTACGCTGTGAATGCATATATCTTAAGGCTGATACTTAGTATAAACATTTAAATGGTAATTTGAGTGGCTTAAAACTGAAGGGTGCGAATAAATTGTTGATATAAAAGTGCACATAAATTACTAGTATTGATTAATAATTTTCTAGTATCTTATTGCAGAGGAATATATCACTACATAACGTGCCTACTTGGAACCACTGGTTGTATTTACTTTAACCTTTACACCTTTTATCTTACAAGATTACCGGTTACGACCGGTAACAAAGTTGAAATCAGTTCTATTGCGCAAATCAAAACTTCGAGTAGATTTTACTGAATACACCCCGAGGAGTTTTAGATTCTATCTCAGCATCACATTAGTATAGTATAATGGTGGCCACATTTAAAAATTTCCGATTTAACTGAAGACTAGGTTTTCCAACCTAGATGACAACAGATTACAAAGGTTTTATAAAAGCATAGTTTTTATTTTACACTTATTAGTTGCGAGTGTTGAAAATTTTAGTTCCAAAGGGTTATTGTGACTGCGAAGTAGGAATGAGATGGCTTAACTTCTGTTTTTCCAAAGTAACCTGTGATAAATAATGGCATACAAGGCATTGGACCAACTACCTATTACAATGGTTTGTATAAAGCTTTATTAACTAACACTGCTGATACTACGTAATCCGTTTACTTACAAGCATGATGCTTTGGCACCTATATAACTCAGGTGTGTTTGAATTTCAATTTATTTAGAGCAGACCAAGGTTTAGACACTCAATTACGAACCATCTAATAGTCAATAAATGTGTCTTCCACTCTCCAATAAAGCATCTACTTAATATTTTGAATCAGTCAGTTTGCTGATGCACTCGATTTTAGGAGTTAGCTACATGGAGAGAACATTTTTATTTCGGAAATAAGAGGTGTAATCATGGATTTCCAACTTAGATGTCGTTTGAGTTGTTTCAAACTAGCTCACTTTAAAACTATGTAATCAGTACCACCTATGCATTCTGCATTAGTACTGAAATTATTTAATTAAGTTGCAAAGTCTTTATAAATAATGCAAAGACGAATATTTCAAAGCCTAGTTGATACCTTGACAGTACATAGAAATAACAAAAGTACTGGTAAAATATAGGTTTCTTTAGTGTTATTTTTACTTTACAGCCTTATATTAAGCCAACTTGTCAGTTTTTGAGCCAAAAATCAAAGTTAGCATTTGAATATCTTTGACAGTAAAACCACTAGCGAACAAAAGTGATGGACTTAAAAACAACGTCTACTTACGTAAAAAAGGTCAAATACACTTATATCTTAATAATACCGTATAAAATAATTCAATAACTTGGTTTAATTCCATTAATATAGCTAAAACGCATGTATGTTTAAAGTGTACTGAATTCCTAGTAAACAAACTAAAATTTGCACTGATGTGCGGGATAAATGTATTCATTATTCTGACTGTTCCAAAACACTCATAAAATCGTAATGATTTTACAAATATTTCATTTGGATTAAGAAACATTTCATCGGACCTGGATAGTAATTTTACAAACTAAGCATGGTAGCGTTCCTATTAGAGTGTCCAAAAATAGTACGATAAAACAACATGAGAGTAAGTTATGAGTAGTCCAATACTGTCATAATTATACGTAAGAACAATCTTTATATGTAGATATTAAGTTTATTATTAAAACTATTGATAGCTGTTTGAATGCCACCACATATTTTGAGTAGTTGACTATCAAAAAAGCGAAATAAGGTATCCAAAGGAGGGGGATTTTTATTATTAAGAATGGGAAGTAAGGGAAAAATTGCTATAGTGAAGCATCTTTTCCCGCCCTTAGTTTTCTAGTTAATTCCCTTTCTATCTCAGGTGAAAGTTTTCTCATTCGAATTTAGTTTAATGATTGTTCTTTGTTTACTTATATTCAGGTAATTCTGTACTAGTTTATATGTAAATGGCAGCAGCCTAATATTTACAAGGAATGAACTGTAATAACCCTGGTTTGAAAAAATCAGGGTCCGAGAAACAAAGTTCATTCACAATTATACAGTGAGCTTACATAATATATGTTATTGTGAAATGTTCCATTCACTCCATCTGTCTTCACATTGTAAAGTCTCAAACTAAGACATTTGCTGTCAGTTAATTTAAGTTTACACAAGTCAGCAGAGTCAATGACATAAATTAAGGATTGTTGTTTACCAAGCTAATATTTGAGAACTGATATTAAATTGGTTAATATTTGCCAATGCTGCAGTGGATACCATATTTAACATAAAAAATTAAGAAACCAGTATGAACTTGTAACTCTTCCTGTAGCTATTATAAGGTTACTGTAAAGAAGAAGGGGTGATAATGAAAGGAATGATAATGATGCCTCATAGTAAAATCCGAGATTCTTTGGAAGTCATAAGGCCAATTCAACTTCCTACAGCCAGAGCAAAAATTTTTATAGGTACATGGAATGTTCGGACAATGTGGGAGAGCAGGAAGACCAATCAGTTAGCCGCAAAACTGAGGAGATGCAATTTGACAGTGCTTAGAATCAGCGAAACTCATTAGACTCAAGCTGGGCAGAAAGCACTGGCTACGCACTTGTAGGATGGGAACCACATGAACCCAGGATCATCAAAGCATCTTTCAAAGCAATGAAGAAGGAGATTACAATGAATATTATTCAGTGTTATGCCCCTACCAATGACAACAACGACGAACACAGATCAGTTTAATGATAGGCTGCAATCAATTGTAGCGAAGTGTCCAGGAAAAGTTATGACAATCCTGATGGGAGATCTAAACGCCAAAGTCTGAATGGACAAGATTGGATATGAAGAAGTCTTTGGACAACAGGGACTGGGAGAAAGAAGTGACAATAGTGAAATACTTACAAACCTCTGTGCTTCTAACAAATTGGTTATAGGTGGTAATATCTTCCCCACAAACGCATACACAAGGCTACGTGGGTCTCACCGGATCATTCTACAAAGAAGCGAATTGATCATATATGCATCAATAAAAATTTAGAGGACGAATGGAAGGTGTTAGAGCCAGGAGAGGAGCCGACATAGCTTCAGACCACCACCTGGTGGTTACCAAAATAAAAGTGAAGCTAAAGAAGCAATGGGCAACTGGAGTAACAGGGTACACAGGAGGACACTATGGAAACATTTTCGACACTACGGCGTACCGGTTAAACTGATCAACATCATCCGGAATTCTTACGACGGACTACAGTGCAGAATCGTGCATGGAGGACAGCTGACAGATGCATTTCCAATGAGAAACGGAGTCAGACAAGGCTGCCTACTCTTGCCTTTTCTTTTCCTTCAAGTAGTTGACTGGATGATGAAGACATTGACACCTGAGGAAATGCAGTGAATTTAATGAACAGGTTGGACGCGACTCGGTGATTTAGACTTTGTGGATGATCTAGCGCTTTTAGCCCATACACACCAACAAATGAAAGTGAAGACAAACAACGTAGCAGCAACCTAAGCATCAGTTGGCCTGAACATATATAAGGAAAAGAGCAAGATCCTTAAATATAACACAGGAAACTCCAACCCAATTGAACTTGATGGAGAAACTCTGGAAGATTAAATACTTTCACTTGGGAAATACCATAGATTAACAAGGAGGACCCAATGCAGATGTACAGGAAAGGATTGGCAAAGTAAGCGCAGCATTCATACAGGCTTTGGTCATAGTGGTCTGTGTCAATATTCTTTTAAGAAGTAGCAACGTCGGATAATAGCTGGGTCACATTAGTTTGTCGAAGCCTAATGTAGTTTCCCATTTGTCATAGCAATCTACTGATCTGGCATTTGCCTGTATCCTGTCGACTTCTGAAAATTTGGTGGTGTTACTAGGAACAACTTCTATGTCCAGGATATTTCGTGAAGCGTAACGGTGCGGCGCAGTTTGGTTCCAAACATCTTACTGTCATCAGAGAATAGCTAATTGTTGCTATTTTTCTTGGTACCACATTTAACGGAGATAACGATGGGTGGTAGGATGCACGATTAATTCTCCGATCCAGGTCCGAAGAGCAGGTTATAATGGCTTGGTAAATCAATGTATATTATTGGCGTTTCGATATCGGCAGTGATGAAAATCTAATGTACGCATTTGTGTATAGTCCTATCCAAGTGAGCAAAATTTTGCCTCGCGTGGCAACCTTTCGTTCGCAAACTGTGGAAAGAATACAGCTTTGCACTGACGATTAATTCAAGTTGCGGTGGACACCATACCTTGCGACACCGATGATCAAACAGAGAACCCTTATTATTGCATCAATGCCAATTAACAGGTAGCAATTCTTACCATCTACAGGTAAAACTAATACGTGCCGGCAAAATATTTTTCCAACGATCCGACAATAGGTCAGAGTTTAAGAAAAGGACGAGGCTGCCAACATATTTTAGACATCTCACTGTACGTTTTGTGGTATCATCACCAATTTCAGTTAACTTAATTGCGTGGTTAACGTAGAGATACCCGCTTGAATATTATAGTTGTTAGTTACTGAAACTGGGTTGTTATTGTTGGTGCAGGGAATGAGTGATTTTGTCATTTTAATTTCTTAACATACGGCTTTTCTGTAACAAGTCTTCATGATCTATAGAATTTGGTCATCAGAGAAAGCCAGTTGCTCTAATGAACTAGTGTGAAATGCTTACACTAGTGGGATCAGAGTCAGAAAATAGCCTTTTAACGAACAAAAACTGAAGATTTTTGTCACAGTTTATTGGTTTTTCTTTGAGTGATGGCAGTTTTGTTACAGTGATCTGAGTCCCTGATTGTGTCACACAAAACGTTCAGTTCATCTCTTACGCTTCTGCACTCTAACCACAAGGTCCACTTACTTTACACAGGCTGGTAAGGCGACTACGCCACAATTTTCGAATGGAGCCTTGTAGAGGCCATAAACAAGGTAAGAAATACATCAGTAGTGAATGCTTTGAATTGTTCGACGACAAAATACAAGGTAGTGTTAGGACAGGTTGGACAACCACAACGATTTTCTTTGATGTTTAGGGAGTTTGTAATTATCAAACCCAAAACCTGCTACACAGAGATGTTCGGGAAGACATGACAAAACAAAGTGTGCTATGCCCCAAATATGCCTTAAGACGACCAGCAGTTAAAACCTTGGATTTGTCGCACCGTGAATCTTAAACTTAACCTTGCGAAATAGAACTAATCTTCAATGCTGTCCGAAAAAAATGCGAAAAGTTTGAATTCCAAGATCTTGGTATCGATTCCGAAAATTTGGGTTGTTTATTAGATTGTCCCAAAAATACATATGAGTATATGAAATTGCAGCGCAAAATGTGAAAGATTCGAGGTATATAAAGATAAATTTCTTATGTATAGGAAAGGATCCACAGAAGCTTTGACTGTAAAATGGATCAAATCAGGCTTATTAGTAAACATTACTCCGAATGCAGCTAATTTTCCCCTGCTCGTTTATCGGAGTAGCCAATAACGAGCAGAGCTACGCGAGATAAGGTGAAGGAAAGTAGAAGATAGTTATAAGTAGGGGGAAAGTTATGTTTCATATCAAAGATAAAAGGATAGGCAATATCCAGGCTAGCCGTCTATAGCAATAGTCACTCATCATGTCCTATAGTGTCATGATCTGGTGATGACTCAAAACAGAGACTTCAGCTAGTCGTGTTCACTGGAACAGACAGAGTCAGCAGTAACGACGAATGCCTACGATTCCACTTATTATGAAAAATATACGCAGCGTCAACAACATACTCCGGAGTATCTAGATAAACTTAATGAGATATAAGTCAAGTGTTTACTAGTTTACTTCGAAGAGACATTTTCTGACGACACCAGCTGTTGCGCCTTGCTTAAGTATACCATTAACATGCCAAACTTCCTACCACCGTATGCAGCTCAGGAAACATAAAACCCAGTGCATTGTCAAACAACGACGGGGCAGATCGTCGGTTGTTACCATTACTGGAGAATATTACTTCAAAGCTATTCTAAAAGGCCAAAACGGAAACCATATGTGGACCAATTTATTCGAATAAGACAATTTACACTATTGTTGCATACATCAATTGCTCAATCACAATTCTTATAGGACTGTAAGAATGCCATAGTTGGCTCTGTTTTAAAGAGTGGGAAAGTACAATCTGTGACTAACTATATATTGATCAATCTAACAAACACTATAGCGGAAAATTTGTTAAAATTTATGCGAATTAACTTGCTTTCATACTAGAACAACACAAATTAAACGCTAGTTACTATTTGATTAATATATAATACCGCTTACAAATCTAAGCTCCAAGCTGACATGGATGCCTTTAGCTATATAGTCCAAACATTGGAGTTTGAAAATAAATTCACCAATGAGTACCTGCAGATTAAAATTACTCTTGAATGCCGAAAAGTATTGACCATATATGCACGTCGCTGTCTGTTCGAGTGTAGCCAAATGCCGTTTGGGGTCAGAATCAACCCGGTTATTTTTAAACAGCCGATAGATCAGATTCTCTCCGATATCTCAGTAGTAATACATTTGAATGATATTTTGGTTGTCGGCGAATCGCTTACAGAACTTCATAGATGAACTAAGGCAGTTCTGCAACGAACCTCAGGAAATGGGTTCAAGCTTTGCCGTTAAAATGCCGATTTTTCTTAAAGTCTGTAAAATACTCAGGATTTATTTTTGATGAAAGTTGACGCTGCTTAGATCTGGAAAGCATTCGTACAATTCGGCATCACACTGTCCTTGGTCAAATGGATAGTCTGGACGCTTTATCAATACTTTTGAAGGATCACTACTGAAATCGAAGGTGACGGGGGTAGTTGTCAAGTCTACAAAGTTCCCTATTAACTAACCACACTATGCCAAATTATGCCACTCCAAACAAAGTATCACCAAGCAAAGCCTTGATGAACCGAAAACTGAGCAACTAATTTTGCGATGCCCCAATACGCAAGCAAATCTCAAAGCAGTGCACAATTAACAAAAGTGTCAAGGATTCAGAATATCCAAAAATACAGATATTCATTAAGTCAAATGATGAGAGTTGTGTTTATTTTCGGTAAGCTTGATAGTACAAAACTTCATCACATTAATCAAATTCACTGTAAGTCACGCTCCGAAGCGCATTCTACACAGCCAGCTGCATTAGTGAAATGTTGTACTTAATTTTGTTAAATGATCATTTGTGTTAATTTTTGTGAGTTTAATTAATAATCAGTATAAATTAATTGGTATAAAGATGGATGCTCTGAAACAAATATCATTTTATTCTTTTCGTCTCTGATTTCTCCACAATAATCTTCCCACAATTTCCATCTTATGGAGTAGTTCTGGGTTGGGAAGGAACCAGTCATTGTACCTAGGTAAGGTGTGCATGTATCAAGTATATCGTTTCAATCAACCGTATGGATTACCGAGTGGGTGAGATACGCAATTCGACTACCCTAGATTTATCAACTGGATTATATTACGAACCGTATGAAACCCATAAAATCTCCAACGTTTTTCCCATTTCATGATACATCACTACGAAACGACATAAAATTCACTATCTTAGTATTAATCACTGTAAGGATTATTATTGATATAGCCCCTTGGTTGATGTTAGGGAAGTTGATTTGGCAATCCACCAGACACTAGCAAACGACAACACAAACACTTCGCACTAGTCTAAAGTGACGCGCATCAAGGTTTACCATAGAACCAGTAATCCTAGGAACACTGTAAGAGACATGCGCAGATTGAAGGTCTTGCTCAACCGAGCAACATGTGTGTACTGCTTAATAAGATGCTTTACAACCCCCTCGTGAAGTGCATCACGGCTTCCCAGAGAATATGGACTTCCTAATAAGCATCACACCATTACCAATTTGAACATGCTGTGAAAAAGGGGAGAGTATCTTCTAGTCCGTTCCTCTACCTAAATGCAGTACGGAAAGTTCTTCATAATGATCAGCAATGTGCTGAGGCTTAAGTGGATATACAACCAGGGTTTCACTATGATCCAACGTAGCACTAATTAATAGCCCTAACACCCGTTACTGATCTATTATTATACAACCCTCCCTTGATATCCTGACGGTGGTGACTATCTGGGACCGATCGACCGTTCAACCAGTACATTTGCGTCATGGTGATTGTACTAGTAAGGGAAGGACCTACTGGGGGTGTGACCAGCTCTCGACCCTTCAGTCAGTGATACTTGACACTATGAATGATTGTCCCTGATTAGAGATTAAAGGTGAGTCAAGACCCTCGGAAGTAAAACCAGGTAGCACTACTGTCATAACCTTTTGTTTTCTACTAAATAGTAAAATATACACAGTCGGTGACTGAGACCAATGCCAATAGTGCACATGTCCAGATACATTCCATGCTGCTTCCACTACTTATTGTTATCGTAGGACCCTTACTAATTTACAATCCCGATAGTTTACTGTTTGTTTACAGGGACAAACAAAACCACTGATCTGTCGGTTTTAGACTCCAATATAACTCGGACAACATCTACACTAGGCAACAGACATGCCAGTGATTTACGCCCTAACCCGATTGAAGAACTACAGCAACGAGTAACTTTACAGACAACCGACAAGTCTGCTGACGAACAGAGTATTGAATAAAACTATTAGACAATTTAGTTAAGCTGTCAATGTTTAATTTTCAGAAAGTGGATTGAAGAGCAACTTTGACATTAACTGGTAATCGAAATCTTTAAAAACTATGACTCGTAGGAAAAACACAAGATATACACTGTTTGAAGAAATATACATGTGTATATACTTCATACAAAAGACTGTTCAATGCAAAAAGATCTGATCGTAAAAATATGTACTATTTAAAGGAATAAGCATTGTATTTTCCTTTATCGCAAGCGCTAGTCATGATCTGATTCATGGGAACCCATCAAATTCATCTTCAGACAATTCTTTAGCATTTTCAAGCTCTTGTTGCTCTCGTTCACGACGTTCCTCCAAAAATGGAACAAAATACAATTTTTGAAATCAATCAAATTGAAACTAGCAATTAAATAAGTGTGATTAATTCAAAATTGATAACTAGCTCTTCGCTTGATTTTATTTTAAATTTATAAAGATAAATGATACAACAGATATGTTACGTTATTTTCAGGTATCAGTAACTGAAATGAGAGAATTGAATATGAAGATTACGGAGACCTGAACTTACTAGGTTGTTATAGGTCAATAAACTATATGAGTTAAATTAGAGTAACGAAGAACATGTGACATGAATAGGTCTAAATTAGTAAAATTTGATGTCTACCAGTCGTATTTTATGCAATTTGGACAATGATATTCAACTGGCTGTAATAACAGAGTAATAAACCTAGTTGTTAAGTGAAAGATAAGCCGTTACAACATAACGATAACGAACTACATAAGGCTACCTGAGTCCGTCAAGAGGAAATCATTAACAGGACACTGAAACTATTTAAGACGTTCTACTCGTTCATCGTGTAATCCAGAAATAACAAAAAAAAATAGGTCAAATTCTAATTCAATTGGTGAATGGGTGAGCTAAAAATTCATATCCCCCCAATTACTTATCTACCTAATGACAGCGAAACGCCTACTCTACTGGGTAACTGTATTATAACTAGGTTTGGCAACCTCTATATTACTCTCAACTCTAATTGACACTACATGTCGAGGTAGGCGGTACTTAGGTATACGTAACATCCCCAGACCATTTCAGTCGACGAAGACTGATATCTCATCGATCAATTTAGCATTATTCCTTAGTACTATGGTGGTCAGAATAAATGTATCCTAATCGTCAGAGACAGTGGGAACATTTATGACCTCATAGAGAGTAATGTTGACTAACGATGTAGTTGTATGTTATTCCCATTGACAATCAAAATAAAGTTGAATGCTTTGAAGAAAATCACAATACATAGCTTACTTCAGCAGATTCAATATCTTTAGAATATTGTTTCGGTGGATAACGCATTGCTTTAACTGCTTGATTATGTATACTGAGACAAAATTTAATTCGCTGATGAAATTGATTGAAAGGTTCACATGTTGAATATAGATCCAATGTTTCGTTTGTGGTCACATAACCTTTCTCATGATTAATTACAGCATCAATTACGCCATCACGAATAGCCTTTATCAGGTGAAATGCATTTTGAAAAACGAACATATTGATTGAAAGAGTTAGTAGTAAAATAATAAGAGCAATAAAAAAAACGATATAGTTCTTAGTTCATATCAAGGATTGACCTCAATTAAATAATTCCCAGAAACTAACAAGCGCTGAACAACTGTTATGTTATAGTATGGGACACTCGCCAGATTGAACACATTACCCTTAGGCCACACGGGGAGAGCATAAACTTCAAATCATTGAGTTGGTATGAAGTGATTTATATTTCTAACTACAGAAATTTATTAGTACCGGAGGTTTATAATGGAAGAGCGATTTAGAATGGTTGCAATTTGTTTATTTAAGAGCCTCAATTAATTTGCCGATTGTAGATGTCGCAGCCATCAGTCGTTTTATTGACACCAATTGATTTTCCAGTGAATTAAGAAACAGATGTTTTATATAAGCTCAGCAATCTCAATCCTCATGACGCATCAATGCTGGAGTTCAAACTGGGTGCATTGAAACGTAGCTATTGGATTAGCAGTTTTTTAGGTTGCATATACTCCAGTAAGAATCATCAACATAATACCGGTATAAAATCGATAATTATATGAAAACATCGAGACACGCTAACTTTTACCAGCTCAATCAGCAAAAGTTTGTTTTTGAAAAGGGGTAACAAATAAAAATCTTATAATGTGGGCAATGATTCCACTTATTTAGGTAACTAACTATCTAAACGCCAAAATATTTGCTAAATATTAGCACTTAATGTTTAACAACCACAGTTGGAATACGCAAAAGTTTTTAGGCTATTATAATGCTGATCTACTTCCAATTACACAATACGAAACCCAAGATAAATACACGTAACAATAATAATCAATCAGTCATGTACAGAGTGAACATGGCACATATGTAAATTGGTTCAAGTCACATAACCTCATCAGCACAGCACCAAAGTGGTAATAAAAAAGTTGGAAACAGAAAGTACGATACTGAATATGAGAATTAATTTGCGAAACGCATAAAACCAGTTTAAGCTCAGGGTTTAGAATAAGACACACTGAATAGACATGAGCCATTGTAACTGATTCTAAGTAATTTCATCCAGGATCTTAAACCATTAGTGACGACAATCACATAGTCTGCATCTATCAGGAAAGCTTAGAAAAATAGTCCATGACTTCATGGACTGAATGCATATGTTGATTTGGTCGATTTTAGCTTTCTTCCATACTACTCCTACACCAGTTAACATTGTGAGTTGGCGTAAGCAGTGGTTGGTTATACGTAATATATATTCAAACAAGCTGAGTCAATGTAGATTATCAACTGTATCAACTGATTTACCAACTTTCCCTAATAGCCTGCCGTCTAATATCATTATTGCTTGTTCAGTGGTCAAAATAGAAACTATGATTTACCATACATTAATCGACGACTCAGTTTAAAACAGACGGGATAAATTTTGTTTCAAGAAATGAAGTGTTCCATATTCAATTTGAACTCCGCCTGGAGCCCCCACAGGGTTTCTGCCGGTCCCAAGCCCGGATAAAGGAGGAGGGTTGGGCATGGGGTTAGCAACCCCATCCCGTAAAACAACTACCATGCTAAAAAACAGCTTACGAATAAAAATCTTTATAACCATTCTAACTCTGCCCTGGAAGTTGGAAGGACTAATATGACGCTTCATGGTGAAAGCCGAGCTCCTTCGGAAGCCATGAGGCCGATGCCTCCCCTTCTGACAACCGGAGCAACACTTAATATACTGGACCGACCTCAAACAGCCGTCCCCTGGGCACTGCGGTCACACTCTCAGGTCATCACGACCTACCCTAATCCTCTTTCTCTTTCAGGTTCCTCAAGAATGACCCTTCCACGGTGTGGGCAACCGGGAAGTGATAACCGCCCTCATACCGCTAATAGCACTCGAGTTCACCTTGTTCATGATCAAACACGTTCTCCGTCTCTGGTCTCTACTTGTAACACTTCTCCTACAGTTTCTATGCGCGCCACTTTTACTGGTTACCCGAGTTCCCAAATTATCATACCAGGTCTCCTGAAGCCACGCTCTAAACTTCATGTTGGAGCTTTTAATGTGCGTACGCTGTGTCAAATCGGTCAACAGGCTGCCTTAGCTAAAACATTAGAATCTCTTGCAATTGATGTATGCTGTGTCTCCGAAACACGCATACAGGATCTCAGCATGGTCATCCGTTTGACCTCACCTAGTCAATGCAATGGAACTGCACACTTCACTCTTCGTTTATCTGGAGACCCTACAGCTAGCTCACGTGGCCTCGCTGGTGTAGGTATAGCACTAAGCGTACGTGCAGAACAGGCTCTTCTCGAGTGGATTCCTGTAGACAGTCGTCTATGTGCTGTCCGTCTAAATGGCTCAGTACGAACTCGGAAAGATAGGGACACACGCCGATGCCTTTTTGTCGTCTCTGCTTATGCCCCCACTGATTGCAGCACAGATGAAGTGAAAGACGACTTCTATATGAAGTTCTCTAGCCTCCTTCAGAAAGCTAAGCACTCAGACATAGTAATTATTGCAGGAGATTTTAATGCCCAAGTAGGTAGACTAAATCAGGCTGAAAAGCACCTAGGTGGGTTACTCGGCATCCCAGCCCAGAGAACAGACAACGGAGATCGTCTGTTGCAGTTATGCTCAGACTACCGTTTATTCTTAGCTAGCACAAACTTTAAGCATAAGGCGAGACACTGTTTAACCTGGCGACCTCCAACATCTATGCAACGATGGACACAAATTGATCACATCGGCATCAGCTACCGTTGGAGAGGTTGTATAGAGGACTGCCGCTCTTTCTGGGGCACTTGCCTAGACTCTGACCATGCCCTAGTAAGAGCACGTATCTCTATGCGTTTTACTGGTCGCAGAAAGGTTACATCGGGCAATCCCTTTAGATATCACTTTGAAAGTGAGAAGGCGAAGATTGCATTTAGGAATGGTTTGGCTAAGCATTTAGTCGCCCATGACCAACAGGTTTCCCCCGAAGTAGCTTGGAATGATTTTAAAGCAGGTGTAAACGCATCAGCGCTATCAGCATCTAACCCCAATCCAATGAAAGACCATTGGATCTCTAGTACTTCTAGGGAACTGATGGAGGCTCGAAAACTCATTCCAGCAGGCTCGGAGTATGATGAAGAGCGACGACAACTGAAACGTAGACTGACAAAGAGTCTGCGTATGGATCGTGAACAGTGGTGGGCAACAAAAGCAAAAGCGATAGAAGCATCAGCAGCGGCAGGCAATAGTAGACAGCTGTTCCGACTTATTAAGGACACCGGTATCAAAAAATCGGCAGTTAGTGAAATCATCTCCGAAAAAGATGGGTCGTTGATCTACTCTCAATCTAGAAGATTAGAACGCTGGGCAGAACACTTTCAGGAACAGTTTAACTGGCCCCCAGCCACGCTTAGCTTACCCACAATCTCCAAGCTACCCGAATGGAAAACTGACACAGGTCCCCCAACTCTCAGTGAAGTTGAAAACGTCATAAGTAAATTGAAACGTGGGAAAGCAGCAGGGCCTGATATGTTGTCTACCGATATCTTCAAGGATGGTGGTATAGTTTTAACGTGCAGGTTGACTGATATATTAGCCAAAGTCTGGGAAGTAAACACCATCCCATCGGACTGGTCTCGATCGCTGATTGTTCCAGTCTACAAAAAGGGACAGAAATCCTCTTGTGATAACCACAGAGGAATCAGTTTGACTAATATAGTATCTAAGATATTAGCCACTATAATCATCCGACGTTTAACCAACACTAGGGAACAACAGACTCGAGAAAACCAGGCTGTTTTCAGACCTGGCCGAGGTTGCATTGGTCACATATTCACCCTGCGCCAGGTCCTCGAACACAGACATATGTACCAACGCCCAACTATAGTTGTATTTCTTGACTTAAAAGCAGCATTCGACTCTGTTGACCGTGAAGTCCTGTGGCAATGTTTGTCATTAAAAGGCGTACCTCAAAAGTACATTAACCTTATAAAGGCTCTCTACTCGGTCACCACTGGTCGAGTCAGAGCTTATGGCGAATTGTCACGAGAAACCTCATCCTCAAGTGGAGTCCGTCAGGGTTGCCCCTTATCCCCATTTTTATTTAACTTCATCATAGACGTACTGTTAGAAATCTCTCTCACTTCTTTTAAGTCCTCTGGGATTAGTCTCCTTCCAGGAGGCTCTCTTGTCGACTTAGAATATGCAGATGATATAGTCATATTTGGTGAAGATGCACACAGCATTCAAGGTCTCTTGAACACGTTGAGTAACAATGCAGGCATATTTGGGATGCGCTTCTCCCCTCCCAAATGCAAAATGTTACTCCAGGACTGGTCTGCTTCTTCCCCCAAATTATTTATAGGGAGTGAAGTAATTGAATGCGTTGATCGCTTCACTTATCTTGGAAGTCTCATTACCCCTGGTGGGTCGGTGTCTGATGAAATCTCAGCGCGGATCCAGAAAGCCCGATTGGCATTTGCCAATCTACGGCACTTGTGGCGCAGACGAGATATCCGTGTCTCAACGAAAGGCCGGGTGTACTGCGCAGCAATCCGCGCCATCTTAACATATGGCTGCGAGACATGGGCCATGAAAACTCAAGATATGCGTCGTCTCCAGATATTTGACCATAGGAATCTTCGTAACATCGCTCGTATACCATGGAATGACCAGACTAGTAATAGTGAGGTTAGACGAAAGGTTCTTGGGAAACACGGTAAATCAGTTGAAGAGGTCATTAACCTTCATCGACTGAGATGGCTAGGACATGTATTGCGCATGCCCGACCACCGTCTACCCCGTCGCGCGATGTTAGCTAGGGCCGAAATAGGATGGAAGGTTAGGGGCGGCCAAACTAAAACATGGCATCAGTCCATGAAGACCTTGACTACTGGTCTAAGCCATGTAGGTAGATGTAGACTACCTGGTTGGGGTCCGCGTGATGATCGCAACAAATGGCTGGAGACACTAGGTGATATGGCTCAGAACCGGTCACAGTGGCGCAAGTGTATTCACTCTTTAACCTCATCTAGATCTTAAATTCTATTGTTATTTTCTGCACATCTTTACTTACTCTTCTCTCTTGTATTCTGTCTATACGTTACCTCAATACTCTCGTAGTGCTATTGTGGTATGGCAACTTGAACCTACAGGCGTTTGTGCCCGGTTCTACGTTGCTGATGATGATGATGATGATATTCAATTTGCATTCAAAGAGCATTAGAGCATGTAGGTAGGGAAAATATTTATACAAAAATGTAACTGAAAATCACATACATAGCACAAAACATAACTACTGTAATCATGCCGTATTAATCTTTGCTTTGACTGACTAAAAGAATACTAGACGTTTTAGGATAAAATTTTTAAGCATACTCACCTTTGCAACAATGTATTCCGCGTCTTCGGTACTATCTAACTGTAGCTTTTTGGCAACATCTGCTAGCGAAATTCTAGAATAACTTAAAGATATTCGTCGAACACCAGTTTTGATTACATTATGATGTAGTCGGATAATTAAAGTATACGTCTTATCAGCTGAAAACTGAGCACCATGAACTCGAAGGACATCGTTAAATTTAGACAAATCACCTGCACGAATTGCCTGAGTTAACTGAAAATACGGTTGTAAAGCATCTTTAAATGTAGTCTGACGAAATATAGAACGATCTGGCTGTTCACCTAACAACAATTCTACAACTGTATTCAGTTTGTGCAGAGCTTGTTTAAAACCAATGGCTTTATGTTGAGGAGCTTTACGAAGAGCTGAGACTAAATGTTCATGAGCTGCTGAATAGTCTAATTGTATTGCTTTGATTCTACCTAGTAAAATGGTGAAATATAATACAATCAACATGTTTTTCAAAACACATTTGAAGAGTTATGTGAATCACTCCATCGAGAGATTTTCGAGAATTTTACAAGATGTAAATTAAAGACAAGACAATTTCTATGTAGAGAACATCAGTAGAATAATAATTAACGACCACCAAACAGTAAGCATGTTTTGAGAGTTTAAAAGTCTGTCAAATGAAATCAACGTGGACAACGTGTATATACAGTGTACAGTGGTATAGGAATTAAAATACTCAGCTTTCAATCGACGGACAGTAGACTCTAACAGCCCTCTACTTTACTTATTTGAATGGCCAGTTATTATCATATAATTAAATTGTGATTGACCGACAAGAACATAAATGGGAACTTGATGAGTCGGCTGGCTGGTATCATATAGATAACAGGTCTGTGAAATTGCTGAAGCCATCCAAGTCAATTAACTAAAATTCATTTGGCAGTTTCAGAGCATATAAGATTTTAAATGCCTAAAGGTCAATTAAGCATGCATCAAAAGCAATCCAGTTGGATATGATTCGTTTCATGAGTGGAAAGAAATCGATCGTTGCTTATAAACAGCCGTCGTGGATAAGTGTTAAAAAAACCAATTCAGGTTGCCGTAGCAAACAATGCAGGTGTTAACTGATCAATAATCGAAACTATCTTTGTTCCAAACGAAAGAATAATTTGCAGAATAGCAGGTATATAGATACATAAAACCACGTAACCTCGTCTTCTTTGATTATTATGTGATCCACATAGCATTTAGTAAAAAATGCTAATTAGGATTCACTACATTACTTTTAATTATCGAAAAATGCATGGGATGTATGAACAGACAGCTTAGTGGTTAAGGAATTTAATTTTCAGGTTGCAAGTTCGAAGAGTTTCATCAAATTTGGTTTGAGTTACCGAGGAGTTTCAGTAGCTAACCTATAGATTGTGAGTAGAAATCCTGTGCATGAATCTATGCTTGATGAATGGTGTGAAATGAGTAAATACATGTAACGTTAGCCTCAGTAACACTAAACGCTAATGGTGCAGAGTTTTAAGCAGTGACTAAAAAAATTATATAATCGAAATATCTTCCGTAACCTCAAATTGGCATATCGACAATGAATTGTTGAAAATCAGCATTTATTAACAGTACCCATGGAATTACTGTTCAGTTTGGAATAATGAATGTTGAATGTAACAAGTACAAACGTTTATATTGTATTTTAAAAAGGAACATGAAGTTTCACGCTTCATGAAGCAATATATATTCAAAGAATGATTACCAAATAGGACAAATTGAACTTTTTTCTAGAAAAAGAATAAGAGAACTAGTAAAATTAGAATTTTGTTGAGGAAAAAAGTATGACTAAGAGTAAACAAAGAGTGAATGCATCACTATACAACGTTTACAATTAGTGGAAAGAGATAATGTAAATAACTTAGTCGAAAAAGCATACACAAGTTAATGAACTTACCCAAGTAATACAAATATCGAGCCCATTCATTATTCGGAGCACTTTCTGGAAATATAACACGTGAGACAAGTTTGTGCGCTTGTTCATGTAGTTGGTAATGTAAATAGTTGCGCAGCAATAAATTAATTAGTACAGCTTTAGTATCGAAATTCTAAATAAAGGTATCAATAAGAAATAATAATAATAATAATAATAATAATAATAATAATAATAAGTAACAAAATAGAAATCAAAGTTTTCAAATGTTTATTAAGTTGAGTTGCTTATTGATACATCTGATCTATGTGAGTTGTGATTGGTTAATAAGAGCGCAGATATATAAGTGGTGTATCACGAGTAGGTGATTAAAAAAACTATAACTTGCGCATTTCTATGTCCTTTTAGTGTGTAGCTGGTTTCACTCTGTTGTATGAGACTACCTTTGTACATTACTTATTTGTTTTTCAATCAACAGTCGCGACAACGTATATGACATCAAATGTACCAAAGTACCTAGTTATACTTATCGTCTACCTCGTTTATATACCTCCCCCAGTTTTGATGCATACTATAAAAAATATCTCCAAGGATAAATCCACCAGACTGTACTTTAAAACATCTATTTGATTTTTTCTTACCCAATTATATTTGCTATATTTGGCTGAATTTGTTATCACTACTACACCTAAAGTTTCTCTACTCGATGTATTCATATAAAATATGGCAACTTGGACTGATGTTACATTATCTCATATCATAAAACACTGACTAACACATTCTGTAGGTTCCCACTATATTCTTAATAAAAATAAAACGGACGCCCTTAATTAAAAGAAGTCTTATTGTGATATATTTCTAACTGAATCAAATAATATTCTTGTATATTTGCTTGAGAATTATAAGACTTTCCTCCCCTTCTATTCATTGACAATACTATCAGTTCATATGCTTTGTGCAGTGTTTGGCAACATATTACACTATAATTTCACATAGACTATAAATAAGTGAGATTATCTTTAACTAACTGATTGAAATAGGTTTTAATTAACTTCCGTAAGTGATAGCTATATAATACTACTACTTATGTTTATTTAAATGTATAAATGCGGTGTCACAATTTTGTGCTAAGCTTAGAAGCTTCTTTTTTTTCATTTATTTCCGAATTTTGTATAACACAAGCTAAATTCTGTTGCAATCTCTTGAAATATAAGTGGCGTATTACTGAATTATTCTAGTTTGTGGTAAAAATAACTGTCCCAAACAATTTGACGGTGTTTGATGAATATTTCAATTTTTAATACATGCGTATTTCGAACTATCTAAAATCAATAACCTGTGTGTAGCTGATAAGAATGCAATAAAACACGTTGAATTCAACACCCTCAAATACTGCTGTTCTTACTTTATTGAAAACAATAATTATCAGTAAATAAATACCTATTGAAACTACCGAAGATTTATTTTTAATTTCACGCCGCTGTCAATGTTTACAATTGAAATAATATATGGAATATATATATATATATCAGCGATAAACAATATAAGGCCAGGTACAACCGTGTGTTAGTTTAAGTTGCCATACCACATTAGCATGATAAGATCAAATCAACAAGACGAATAGCAAGAATCAAAATAATGCAGTAACAATGAAACAGACACAGGCTAAACAATGTTATATTTGGATAAAATGAAATAAAAATCTGTGCAAAAATGATTACCAGAACTCTAAAACTAGATGAAGATAAGAAGTGAGTGCAAGTGTATATACACACGTTAAGAATTACCTGGGTCCAACACAGGCTATACGAATAAAGATAATTTTAAGCGAAGTAGTTCAAGGGTAGTCACCAGATAACTTTGAACCTCGGTTTCGTGCTAAATGGAACTCGTCAGCAGGATATGCCTGCAATCTTAAGGGAACTGGTGCTTCCTGGTGAATTTGGTTCCAAGTTATGAGTCTCACAGTCTTTGACTATTATTATTACTAAGCTATTCAAGCCGCAACTTATTGGCAGTAGGGCTGATATGTTTTTAATGATTGCTGAGTAGTGATCAATATGGTGCTTGTCTAGTTATTTGTGTTACCGGTCGAATTCCACGAAGTTAAACTGAAGTCCTCAATCGGATTTACCAGAGTACCAGATTTCTTCAAAATGTAGCTATGCTTTGGCGGCTAGTATCGAATAGCGCGAAACCTAGATCCTGTTAGTTACCCCTCCGAGACAATTTTCCATCACTACATAATGATACGATATCGCATTGCTTAGACTAGTGGCCAATACTGCAGTTTGATCGATAGGATTCGATCAATACCACAAAGGGTTAGAAAAGCAGAGCAGTGGTCAATATTCATGAACCGATTAACACAAACTATTAAATAATCTGCAGTAAATAATTTAGATAAAGAAATAGAGCTAAGCTAACTTGGAAAAAATGCTTTGATGAATAATGATGTTGGATACTTTGGAAAAACTAATTACAATATATTGATTGCCTCAATCTTATTGCAACTAAACAACTGAGTACAAACTCTCGTACTTCACAAGTGACCAAAAAGTTAGTCCGATAAACAGTTATTCAAATAACTAATACTAAATTAACTAGGTAATTCTTATCAATACTTAGTAAGTTACTAATTACTGGTGCTGTCTTGAATTGTCTAACCAAGTGGAAATTTTAAGATAATAAGGACAATAAGAAGGCTTTAAATCAGAATTTACACAAATTCTGCTATATTTGAGTAACTTGAGAATCCATCAAATATTCAAATCCTAGAAGAGTCACATACTATAAGCTATGCTAAAGTGTGCATAAGTTTGATTTGAATAAGTGAATATAAAACGATTGAGTTTAAATAGGTATGGCAAGTTGTGCCGTGTTTTATCTCATGCAATAAGATGTCAAAATGACCACTCAAACTTATAAAATCACTGCTGATTGGTAAGATACTGAACAGTTCAAAACCCTGTAAAACGATTGCATAACTAATTAAGCTTCTGCCCCTCCACCTCTAACTATACTTGCAGTGGCAAACAGTTTCCACCTAGACAATTATTAAAACACAAAGGATTCAGTTTGACTTCAAATTGTAACGGCAAAAATTTGCAAAACATACTGATCTGAGAGTAGCAGTTGATAAACGGGCGTGGAAAAATGATCGCACAGAATCTAAGCGTCCAACAAGTTCAAAGCTACGACTATGGTAATAATAACACCGACTTGCAAGGAGTGCCATAGAACGTCGATTAGTAGCACTTAAACGATCCATTAGAAGGTTGGAACATTTGCATGCCTAGTGAAAATGTAGTAAAAATTAGTATTGGAATAAAGAATATTTATCAAACACGTAAAAAATTTACGTTAAATGGTAACAGAATGCTTGAGTTTCTAAAGGGAGCTAGCTCCCTAATATCATTAGATGGGCTGATAGCTAGACTTGTACTTAGCTCAATTTTAGATTTGATCAGAATAGATGTAGCCAGTGTTAATGGTAATGTTTAAAGTAAAGTTTTGATAAACAAAACAAAAGATAAGCGAGATCGAAATACAGATAAATAATCCAGTTGGAGTGGTAGTTCTAGATAAAACTGTTTAATCGGTAGGTGGATACAATATAATTAGTGTGAGACCATACATGAGCTACCGAGTGAGGATATTGATTATTTCATCAACGACGACGCTGATTACGGTGATTACTGTTATCTAATCTGCGACAAACGATTTCAAAAGGACCATTCCTAAAATAAAAACCCTTGAGATTACCGCAATATCTGTCGGACAGGTTATTTGACATATATTGGGATAGGAATCATTCTTTATCGTATCTCAGTTAGAATATTTTGGACTGGGAGGATACCATAAATAAGGAACATTTTCCACTCGTTTCTAAAACATTTAATCTAATTATGGTAACTATCGTTAGGTATCTACTTAATAAGTGCTTCTTTTGCCATTAGCAACATACGGACGTCACAGTAGCCGGAAGCCGATCGACTTAATGTAACTTACTTATCAAATGTTCACTAGCATAAACGATTATGAATTAGTTGTCTCTAGGGATAGTAAACTAATCGACTGCCAATAATGAAATGAGTGAAGTGTAGTTCGAATCCTGAGCCGATGATTCAGGGTCTTTGGACTAGTGCATGAAAATATGATTCTGAACGGGCGTGAAGAATCTGAGGTAGCCTAATAAATTCCTAAACAATATTGGCTATTCGATATGAATCAAAGTACTGACGTTGAAGACAGACATGGAGTACACGCGTAGTTTTATGACGACTGAATCCAATGTTACAGCTTTCCAACACCGACAGCCTAACCACTTAAAAAGCGTTAAGGTACGATAGAAATTTTAAGAGATGAAATACTAAATTAACGATAACATATACTATATGCTAATAAGTACGCACGCACCAGGTCCTACGTTGTAACTGACTGACTGATAAGCTAATGAATTAAATAATATATTGTCTGGAATCACTGAGTATAATTGTTGGAACAGTTGCATTAATGAGTATGTAAAAAATCGCAACAAGCTGCCCAAAACGACTGCAGCACAGAAAGGTTTTCAGGCCATCGATATAGAAGTATGAAATCAATGATGTTCTGGTGGTTCGTGATAGGCTCAGAACTTTCGTGAATGGAGACCTCTACAGAGTGGGATACGGCGTGTATCAATATTGGGCCGTCCCTTGATTATTTATATTAACTTACGTATCGAGTCTCCGATGCTACTAGGCGCCAATGAAACGGTGTACTACTGGTCGGAGATATAGTTAACGTTTATCCCCAGGTGGATTAAACAAGCAGACGGAACTAGTTACAGAATCAGGAAAATGTTCCTATCCTTAATACTAACTCATTACGATCTAGATGTCATAGTAAATCACGATCTGAAAACTATAATCCACTAACGCTCAACTACAGCTAAAAGTATTGGAACAGTATGAGTGTTTAGACAAACCAAGCTAAACGAAAATATGTTCACAACGGTTTACGCATCCTTAAAGACACTAGGATCAAAACTTGTGAGCGGACTGCAACCCTGATTGAACAACATTTCATATGTCTGGGGAAGAATACGAAGCACAAATATACAAGTCATTCAAAAGATACAAGTTGCTACACAATAAGTAGCTTGAGAAAAGAAATCTATCTATACTACGTTGCTGTCGATTAAGGAATCGTTTTATTACGATACACAGGAAAGTAATAAACAATATGGAATGACACATTACCTTCTATTCTAACTAGGTTAGCTTGAAGAACATAGTTGGAGAATTCAAAGGTTGAAAACGGACAAAAGCCATGTGCTAAGCAGGTTTCCCAACGGCGTAATGAACTTTTGGAACAAACTACTAAGTGGTGTCTATACTTTCAACTGAATAATTCGAGACTATATACTCAAAAAAAACTTGCCCAACAAGGAGTAGCACAGGGTCCCAGTCACTCATCTGTAGCTCGGGGACCTGAACTTAAGAGTTATTTCTAGTAAGCAAACGTAAAGATACTCCAATTGTAAAACACATTCATTTGTGAGCAATATATCCAAAAGATATTCTTCACAAGACGAACGAATGATGGGCGTGTCCACAATAGCATATAAAAACCAAAACTCAAGCAAACAAGTTTCAGACAATGTGATGAATTGAGTAATAAACCAAGAAATCTACGAAATATTAACTGACCTCTTCTAAATGATTCTCATCAATCAAGAATATTACAAGCAATAGATGCAAATATACCTCCACCTCAGGTAGTAATGGAGTATTTAGCTTGCCAGTACGAGGGCGGAATGACGATATTGGACAGTCAGTATCCATGGCCTGAAAATAAGTAAGGCAATCAAAATCATACCTCAGGGAGTAGTTCCAAGAAGTAGGTCTTCTGTGGAGAAGGATTCGGGAAATAACCCTGCACTAATCCTCTCAAGACGTTACAGTTAAGCCGTCGACGAATGCCTGACAGGCCACGTACAACCCTGGTCATATAGTAGAGCTCCTTGGTCATTACAGATTTTTCAATATATCGAATCTGATCACGGATATCTTCTAATACTAATTCATCCGTGTCCTTTAGAGTTTCGTTCGGTAATCCATCTATCAACTTGTCTGAGGCCGCTACAGGACCCATATCATTCTCCGGAAGTTGCTGAGTCCCACTTTTCATTTCTTGCCAGATTGCTAAGTCAGCTGTAGCGCATACGTCTTCCACCCGCCAACAGGTTGCAGTCTCTTGAAACAGCGAGTCCAATATATACTAAGCTTTGACTAACTGGTTTTTCGCGCTCTCATCTTGACGCTAAAGTGTATTTCCAGATCGTTAGCAATACTTAGTTTATGAGTTCTAGTTTAATGAGGAAAGATGAGGAATCAACTGGTTGTATTCTTACTGCTTCAGGAGAACGATGTACTGCTTATAAACGGAAATTAGTGTACATCGATGTGCTATTCTTTCCCTTTTTCTTTTCTTACTTATATTATAAGGCCTGTCCTCTTCTATAATTAATATCTTATTTAAGTACAAAGATGACCTTATTATTTGCGTTCCTATCGCTTCGGAGAAAATTGGCTATGTGTAAACTGATTTAATGACATCAAATTTCGTAAAGCTTATTAGTGTAACGTATGTGGTAGGTTTTTGCATTTAAACTTTACTAATGCATATTGTGTTAGTAATGATTACGCTTATCATAGACATGGTTGTACACACATACGCTACTGCTGGCGCGTTGTTTTTTTTATGGTGTTTAAACAGAACGTCTCTGCTCTAATTTTCGTTCTAAATCAATTCTCCTGTGCCGATATTTAAAACATCTAACACATCACAAAACCATGTTCTTGGTGTCACTCAGCCGAACTCATTGCAACATCGTTATTAGTTCGATTTAACTTATTCTAATGGATATCCGGATTAGTGCATAATAATTATGGTGGCCAAATCCCTGTAAATGCTGAACTTATTCTAGATGTTAGTACTTATCGTTATATACTGGTACAATTTGAAGTACAGCATATCACAATATAGGAAGACAGAAACCCTGACAGGAACCGATACCAAAGGACGTAGATACTAAGGCCCTTGTTTTATGCCCGTACATCTGCTCTGTACATTACTTCCGAAGCCGGATTGAACACAAGACAGGTGATCTAGCAAACAGCTAGTCAAATTATGTTTAACCTATTCACTTATATGAACTCAAAACCAGACCACACAGAGGACCAATGGAAAGAAAACACTTTTTATACAAAAAACGGACAAGAATGGCTAGCGCGCTGTTCGAAGGTTGTTACTTTTTTACACGTGGTTTATATATTTTGATCTTTGCGACAAAATTGGCCAACCGCCTTATCCATAGTACTATAAAACATTATATCGCATTAAATTTATATTGTATATCACGTCATTCGAGCTAACACATTTTCATACAAATAACTGCAATCCTAGTTACAAATTTGCCACTACCTAATAAAAGTATACTTCATACTGAAATCCCACCCTCCCATTTATAAATGGCTCGAAATAAGGCTAAAAGGTCCAAGCTGGATAGCCGTTCTCCCAAAAACCGTGAATCTTCCTCTAATGACCTATTTGCCACTGAACCGCTGATAATAGGCAATCGCACACCACTTGTCAAGGCTATCAACATGACTGATCTAAATAGTGACATTGCTGACTATAAAAACAAAGTTGAAGAAGTACAATTAGCATTTACCAAAATGCAATCTATCCTAAATGACCTAACCCTGCTAACCTACTTGCTTGGAAGACATAGAAATAAATATGGCAAAGCGAGCTGAAACAATCCTAGATTTTATTGCATCAGAAGTTGTAAAGCGACTCACCTCGCTTCACAAAGCCTTCGTCTACAATGTTCCAGGGAATTTTCCACTTAAAAAGGTTAGAGCGACCCTACTAAAGGCTAGTGGCATGTCTCATATTCCATGCGAATGTAACAGACTGCGTAAAAAAGACTGACAGACTAGCTGCCCAATTCTATTTCACTTTGCATCCATCATAGATTGCAAGCGTTTTATAAAATCAGTAAACTGTATTAGATCCGGCAGTGACTTCAAAAATATACTAATAGTTGCTGATAAAACACCTCTACAACGTAGATCTCTCAACCGTTACGGTGCTGTTGTTTCAGACATAAAAGATTCCGAGTCACAATTAACCACTCCAAATAAACTTTCCAAAACAAAGTCTAAGACGCACTCTAGTGGTAGTACTCCACCACCTAGACTTTGCACTCCACCCAGCCCAACCATACCCATAACTCTACCTAGTATAGACACTCATACCCCAATACCTCTCACAACCAACGAAAATGGCAGCGACCTAGTAGATTTAGACATCACTCCCAAGGGGAGTACAGTTATCTCACAAAATAAGGAGGTGAACAGGATCAAACCACTTAATCCACCACCCTACCGTTAAAACAGAATTCATACCTTATCATTACAACAGGCCTAATGCTCTCCCTATCAATAAGGGTCAGCATAACCCCATCCCTAAAATTCAGAGTAATAAAATAAGTAACAAACGCCAAACCGCTGGGCACAATATCTCTGAATCACTAGGTTTGAAGGCCAGTGTTAAGAACAGCAACAAGCAGTTCCTCGCCTATCTCCCTATTTCTGTTCCGTCGCATAAATACTTTAAACACAACAGAATGACGCATGCAACTGCGTCAGAGTACCATGTGCGAATGACCCCGAAGGCTGATTCCAGGAAGAAAAGCCTCCTTCCTCTACCTATATCGTTTCTGTCCCAAACAGATAATGGGAATAATTTTAACGTGGGATGTCACCCGTTCTATCAACATAAAACCCTCCTAAACTTGGAAACTTACGACCTATATACTTTCCTACAGTAAACAGTTGTAGCTACAACTACTTGGTTGCATCCCAAAACTCATTACCTAACTACTATGATCCATATGTCACGTACGCACACTCGAACCATTTTTTAGAGTATCCTCGTACGATAACTCACAACCATTCTCACCCCTACTCATTGCCCCCGCAGCCATTACTAAGTCAGCTGATGACGAGCCCGAACACCACCAACTTCCAGTTCTGCCACTACTAAGTAACCAATCTCACAGCACCATATCTCCACTAATCACAAACACTTTGAGCGTAAAAAACGACGATAGCAGTGACAACCTAAACATTGAGGCTGCAGAGCAATCACTTATTATCTACTCACTAGTATCTGAACAATGCGAAACTCAGCTATCCCCAAGTCAAAGTTTCACCCAGGTTTCTAAACCTGACGCCTTCATCCATGACGCCTTAAATTATTTCAACCTCACTGGCCACTCGTTTAGTCTATGACTACTTAACGCGCGATCAATATGCAACAAAATGATCGATTTACCTCTGTTTGCATCAATCTGCCAACCATCAATTATTATGGTAACTGAGGCATGGACTACCCCTAACGTCTCTGATCTAAGTATATCCCTTGATAATTATAATCTGTATCGTAGTGACAGGTTACATGGACGTGGAGGGGGTTGTTTAATATATGTTAACACAAAGTTAAACTCACTTCTGTTTGATACAACAGACTTAAACAAATTACAAGACTCAGTGTGGATTGTTATGAGACCCACTGTATCACAGTCTTACCTATTCGGTTGTGTGTACCAACAACCTAACCCATCAATAGAGAATATAAACTTACTGTCAGACATTTTTACACTGGCCTCTTCCCTACCCTTTACAGGTAAGGTCATTTGTGGTGACTTTAACATGCCTGAAATCTCATGGTTCCCAACCAAAGCGCCGAAACGCTATGACTTGCTTATGGAAAGCTTAGAGCTTGGTGGCTGGTCACAGTATGTCCGTAGCCCTACCAGATATAAAAATATTTTGGATTTAGTTTTTACAGATGAACTTTCCCCATGCACCGTACGTACAGGCAAACAATTCCCAGGCAGTGACCACAACGTTGTTATGTGCGGCTTTGACTTACAGACTACACTGTATAAATGCCCGATTACAATACCTAGCAGATCCTTCCACAAGATAGACTGGAAAAGCTTTAAGACTTACTTCAATTATCTTGACTGGAACAACTACTTCACGGAAGACGATGCTGGTAAGCTGACTGGTATACTCTACTCCAACACTTATAATGTACTAGATGTTGTAGCACCTCTAGGATATACTAAACCTAGAATTCCGAAGTGTATGCTCATCGCCACTACTGCAAGAAGAAGCCTACGTAAGCATGCAAATAAATTTTATAAACTTAAAGATTTTTCCTCCCTCATAACTATGAAAGAAATATGCATTAAGGCCAGGGCAGAGCGTATACAGATGGAAGTTGCACTAAGTTTAAATCCGGACCTGTAGGAAATATAGAGAACTACCGTCCTATTAATCTAACCTCTGTTTCATCAAGAGTAATGGAAAAGATAATCAAGGAGGAATTACTCCAATATCTACTTAAAAACGAACTACTCTTCCCTCCCCAACATGGATTCTTAAAGAATAGGTCGTGTGACACATGCTTGTTAGACTACCTAGATAACATAACTACACAACGGGACAAAGGGCTTCTAGTGTCCAGTTTATTTCTCGACTTCAGTAAAGCTTTTGACAAAGTCCCTCATAAACGACTGCTCATTAAACTTAAGTCATATGGGGTCAAAGACCCGCTTCATTCATGGTTTGAGTCTTTCCTGGAAGAAAGAAAGCAAACAGTAAAGTTCAACAATAGTCTATCATCGCCTAAACCAATTACCAGCGGGGTTATACAGGGAAGTGTACTGGGTCCCTTATTGCTCGTTATTTACATAAATGACATAAACAACGTTATAAAACATAGCCGACCGTATTTATATGCGGACGATCTCAAGATTGTTTATAGCTTTAAACCGGACTCTTTAGAAGAAGGCATGACTCTAATTCAAAAGGAACTCGATAACCTAACTTCCTGGAGCCAAAAATGGCAACTGCCACTTAACTACAGTAAATGTGGAATCATGCACATAGGCAACTATAACCCACAGTCCACGTTTTATTTAAATGGGTCAAAGGTCCAAATACTCCAATCAACAAGCGACTTGGGTATTAAATATTCCGGCAACCTAAAGTTCATGGAACATGCCTCCTCTATTATCTCTAAAACTAGAAGATTAACAGGCTTCCTTCTTAAAAACTTCCATACAACGGAAGCTAAACTTACTCTGTTTAAGATATGTGTAGGACCTATACTCTAGTACTGCTCATTTATCTTTTCGAGTATGAATAGCATAGATAGAAAACGCGTCGAAAGTGTACAAAGATGTTTCACACGTCGAATTCTAGCAACTAACGGAAACATGGACTACACGACTAGATGTGAAACACTCTCTTTAGAACCCCTGTGTCGTCACCGACTACGACATAACTTAATATTCTTCTATAAAGTAATCAACGGAATATCATTCTCGGCTTTCTCTCCCATGTGGAACCAAATGCCTAGATACGAACTTCGGAACTACGAAGCAACACTACTTATCGACAAATACCAAACACAACATCGCGGTAAGTTCTTTATCGTCTTATACAGCAAACTCTGAAACAAACTACCACAAAATATCCGCACTACCAAATCTATCCTAATATTCAAACGCCTGATCTCCCAATATCTAACATCAAAAGACTTGTACCAAATCTTCGACGACTTGCCACTAAACCTCGAATCAATAAACAATGGCTTATTAGGGTACTAAAACTGCTAACACTAAAATCGTGTACGTTGTAGTAAATAAAAAAACATAAAAACGGAAGAAGACTCTAGTTCGAAACTGATTATTTTGATACCACTAATCAAATTTATTTCTATCGCATAATCTATGTCACCGTCTTACCGTGTCTATGGTCTGAACTGGCAAAGAACTGATCTCCTTTAAGTAACTTACTCCAAACGCTGGCCTGTAACGCAATCAATGCACCAACAACTCACCGCTCAAGACCAGTCCACACAAACTGGCTGCCTTATCAAACTTCAAAATACCAGCCTTATTCTGTCTTTGGATAGTCTCCATGGTTCGTCCTGCTCTCTCGCAGCTATTCCCTGAGATTACAGCACCAGGGACAAAAAGCGCGCGGTTGTTTGCTGGAAGTGTTCTGTAATACATCTGGTACTGCAGTACTGTAAACTGTGAAGCTAGCTACCGTTGGCTTCCTAATTAATTAATACCTTTGTATATCGTCAACTCCATAACAATAACTCTACTAAAACTCTGTTACAATTATGCCATATCATTCTGATCATGCCTGTAAACTGGTATGCTCTCATGTACAAATTGTTACTTGAGAATAAATTATTATTATTATTAACTGATGGAATAGACACAGTTAATTAATTACTATTACTGAATTTAAAATAATATGATAGCAGCTCATGAGCCTAGTAGGGAGTTAAGGCAAGAGAAACATGACAGCAACAGAAGTAAAACAATTGGTTTACATGTACTCAAAACACGTAAGGTGGTTTTCTAAAAGACAGTGACAAAATTTAGCTATTCTGTATTAATCGCCTAATATGACAATCACGTAGATCTACGTGTATCTGTTTGTGACTGTTCACTTTAGTGCATTGGCACAGAGAACAATATGGCCGCCGTATGTTGGTTAGCCTGTTTTAATCATTTATGTATACGCATGCATACATAAGTCAATATTTTCCAGGCTCCTCATTCAACAAGCATCTAGTATCAAGACTATTTGGACTATCTGCAAGTAGCACATATAACCAACGTCTTCGGTTCGCTCAGAGAGAAGCGTTTTTCCGAGCTAAATGCACTGGCTCTGAGGCCACACATTATACTGACGGAAGTTGTGGGTGTTGTGGACCTCGTAGACCAAGTACCAGAGAGCAATTTTTGCACTTAGATGAGGGAAATTTACCTAACGAACAACAGTTTTCGATGAACTCCAGCGGTTGTTAACGTCCTGTTCATTTGACTCATAGATGACACCATAGCTTCTACATTTGACAGAGTAACGAGTAAGTTGCTATAAGTTTGATAAATATGGTTAGGAATTTTGAGTAAAACATTTAACAGATTCTAAGTAATTCGGCAAAATAACTACTTTCATCCTAGTTGGCTGAGTTGAGCGACAGACATTGCTGCAAAGTTGCTAGCCTCCACTGTCAATTCAACGTTCGGTTCCTCGAGAGGGACCCTCTAATATATTTACCCCCCCTCCGACTTTGTTGATGCCACTATAAGTTGAGCGGCAGATCTAAGAGGTGTTTATAGTCATGTAGCTTCAACCACTCCACACTATCAAAGTTTAGTGTTGCAGGACCTATCTATAAGGAAGCCGAGATGAAATACAGTCAATAGGGAATTATTGAAAAAATAGTTACGGTGGCAAGTGTTAATGATTCGTTTGATGACCTTCTTTATTGCAGATGATAATGAAATTGGATGGTAGTTGAGGCCCTCCACTTCGCTGCCCTCTCCATTTGTGTGCGATCATGATCACACCTTTCACAAACTAAGAGGGTAGCTTGGCCTCAGGTAATAATCACCAGAAGAGGATAACGGGAGGGGAAGGGAGTGAATCCTTGTATTCCCTAAGGACTTTGGAACTGAAGCTATCTAAGCTAGGTGACTAATTGGGGTTTACAAGTCCCACTATCACTTTTATAATAAGTGACTAGGAATTCACAATACTTAGGCCCATGTAGAATGTGAAAGGGTGTTAGAATATTAGTTGGAAAGAAGATGGATCGGGATTCTGCGGTTAGACCACCAACCTCAGCATGGGGGCTGCATACCATCACTTAGTCCCCACTTAACAAACTAGGGGTTAGATTGCCAGTTATCCCCATGTGGTTACGTACATCAGAGGAGTCTAATAGCTTTTACCATCCTGTTTCACTTCGTGATTGCATTTGCTGAGTAGGACCTCGTAAGATACCTCCCTAGGCCAATGGTATGTCGTATATTTTTCACATCACACGCTTACGTCCGATTAGTTTGCTAGTGCTGAACGTGAGCCAGTAGGCGAACCTAGGATTGTTACGAGGCGGGAAAAGAGTGTATAACTGTGGATGAACAAAATTGGAGCATAGTTAATTCAATATCAGGGTCTCGTTCGCTCAGTTAGAGTGTTTTGCAGATCTCTAATTCAATCGTAGATTTTTCAGCAATCTCTACATATTGTGAGTTTCATCGAAAAGTAACGGGGGATAGTTCAAACAATAGGAGGTCATGATCGCTATTACTCAGATGGTTTAGAATTTCCTAATCCAGGAAACCAGTTTCTCGATTGACGAGGCAGACTCTGGAACAGGTACATCAGGATACGTCGTGCAGCACATGATCAACGATCTGGTACCTAAAGCTGGGTACAAATTCGGAACTGTAATTTGCAAGGAGAGGTAAAGGGACATTATAGACTGGCGTTAGCAGTAGATAGGTGATGTTTGCCTGACGTTTTAGAGCAAAGCATCAGTAACCGATCATATCACCCTAGGTGCTTAATGGCCTGTCGTGTATAGGCTAAGAAGGCCTCTCTTTAGACACTACTCACCATTCTGCTAGATCTAGACTTGCTCACTCTGATCCTGATTTCCTTCGGAAAAGCATACGGTTTTATTTCACCAGGCCTATAATGGAACTGTCATTACTTCTTGGTCACCTGAGGTAACATGTAATAACCTAGGCTGAGGTGAAAGTGTTAGATGAAGTGGTCGGTACAATCTCATTATTTTGTTTGCCCATAAACCTACAGCAGTGTGTTTTTTCTAAAACGAACCTCTACTGACACACCGGTTTATCTCGTTGCCTCCGCGTTTGTCCTTTAGTTCAGGAATGTCATCTCTCTGTTACACTAGTGATAACAACTAGCTTGTTGACCAGAATCTATCCGATCTGATTTGAATGTTAAAGAGTCACCTTCCGGCTTTTGGCCAAGAAATTATAAATAACACTTACTCATGCTGTCGTGTATTGGCCGAAGACATTCACAATGGTCTCTTAGATCCATTCGGTAATAGCTTGGAACCAATCTTTTGACTGCAGAATGGTCAGAATTCATTTTCGGGAACCCTATGATTGCAATTTATCGGGATTGATAATGGCTGTCTCTGCCTGAGGGTAAGAAGAACTTGCGTTCTTGACATGATGTAAACTAATGAATGTGCATAGGAACTCGCTTGCTTTAACAGAAACTTTTAGTTTAAGACTCGTGTATAGGTACTAGGGAATTTCTGAGAGGATAGTGCCTGGGAAATTTGATGAACTCATGAAAGAAGTGTAACGGTTCATGAAACTTTCTTCTGTGGCGCTTAGTCATTTCGGAGTAAATAGTACTTCTAAAGACTGGAGGCTGAGTTTTATTTAAAAAGACTATGTATAAAGCCTGATCAGTTTAGAGGTCATTCTCAACAAGGGTAGGCATAAGTGGACATTATATCATTAGAGCAGAAACAAAGTGTGCACTGGAGTGTTTTAATTCGTATGGTTACTTTTCTCCTAGGTAGTTGGAGACCTCAACATTTTTGTCTAATTATTCTTCCTAGGTTTGAGAGGTAGAACATTTGGGACCTGTTTTTCCAGAGTCTTTTCGTCAAGTTATCAAGGCTGGTAAGCACTTGAGATCTGAAGGTTAGTTGCCTAAGCAGCTAGCTGCACCTGTATATTCTCCGAGCTTGCCCTTATTAATTTTGGTTCAATTTGTAACTTTTATTTGCCCTGTAATACGAACAGAGGTTCCGGTCATCATCAGAATGACACTTAGTCAATGTTTTACAATGTCCTGCTAAAAGTGTAAGATCATATGGTCAGTGAGTTCATTTGTTGCATTCACCGCACTCCAATTACTAATGAGTTTTTATCACACCGAAGACGAACAATAAAAATCTTGCTTACTAAAATCATTGCGAATAGTAATAAAATAATACTAGTTCTAAACAGTAAACATAAAATGAACAATGTGGTACTAACAAGAACAATAATTTGGCTCTGAAAGGAGTATCGTTTAGACACTAAGGTGGATAATACACTCGCTACTGGTTTGCAGGCGAACAAAAGGGTTTAGAACGTAAACTGACCCGGAAAATCTAGAAAAGAAAGGACCTGACACTGGTAAGCAGAGGAACTGTGTGATACAATTTACACAACAACCAGGCATAAAAATGGCGCACGCACTACTGATAACAGTGAGATTGGTTTTAAAATCTTTTTTCGAATAATACTTCAACCGAAAAACTTCCATTTAAAGAAAAATCATATATTTGTCTATAGAATTGCCAACGAAACTATAAATTCGATTAAACAAGAAAAATACCCTCATCCTTTCTCGAAAGCGCTCATTCTTTGTGATTTTTTAGCAGTCTCTTATGCACTTACAGTCATCTGGCAGTTTACTACTGGCTGACCGACCCAGCTATTTTCTTGCTATCGTTCATGTTCTTCTAACTCTAAACGATCGACAGGGTTTTCTCATTATTATATTCTCAATATCTGACCCACAGTCTGAATGTATTTACTTTAGGGACCACCACCGTGTATTTTGTTGGTCAAGCGACTTTCATGTGTCTACTCTATCTAGTGGCGTCATCTAACACCATTTTGTGAGATAGTCTTCCATTACTAACATTTACCTATTTGTCTTTGTTGGCTCACTCAGTGGTCTGATAATACCCATTCCTATGATTCTCTTTAGGAATCCACTCCTCATACTCACCAACGACATTTGTTGTCGTCTTGCCGGCCGCTTAGTTTGATGGCACACTAGACAAGCATCAATAAAGTTTTGGACATCTTAGTGTTAGCGTGGATGCCAAAACTGTCTTGCAATTGCTTCTGTTATCTACTTCATCCCTGCAATCCTCAGGTGTTGGTTTACTACATCTAGGGCTGCAGCGACCATAGATTGTATTACCGTCACTCGTTCCACATAGTCGGGCCTCGATTGCATACATAATATTATATTCACCTTAACTAACTGGTTCCATAGAGCTAAAAGACAATCCATTATGCAGCTACTACTTTTAAATCCTTTTTCTTTTGGACGCCTCTGATTTTTTGATGCTTTATATAACATAGATGTTTTGGGATCCATTACATTAGGGTGTGACCATTCTGCTCTACTCAACCCTGCTAACGAGACGGAAGAGACACTAAAGATGTTGCATGAAGGACAGTTATCACATAGTTAAGCAGTCCGACGGGATACAGCATCAGCAATTTTACTTGTGCCCAGGTTTGTGCGTGCATTCAAAATCAAATTCCTGCAGATACTGTTGCTGCCGTGCGGCAGTTCAGTGGGCTGTGAATACTAAGCAGCCACTTGAGTGCCGTATGACCGATTCGTAGCATAAACTGGTCTGCCATGTAGGTAGGGTCTGCACTTTTAAACGAATAATACTACCATCAGGATTTCTCTCTGCTTAATGCAATTGTTTCGGCTAGATTGGCTAATCTCTTACTCCTGTACTCAGTGACTTAATGCCTCCCGTCTTATCTTATCTGGGATAACACAGCACTAACAGCCAAGTCACTAAGTCAGTACCTACAGTGCAACTACCAACTTTAGGAGAGGTACCCGAAAGCGCCAATACTAAGGCTGTTTGAGACTGTTAAATGAATTTTGGCAACCTTTAGACAAGATAAAAGGTGTTATTTTTAAGGTTAAGCGTGTCAGACGGTGCGCTATTTCAGTATAATTTATTACACACCGTTTATAATAGGCAGATCGAACCTAAAAAATTGCGTATTCCATCTGTAAGGTTGGTATCAGCCACCTTTTGCCTTGACAACTTACTCAGAATTACTAAACAATATAGTTTAGCACTTATAAAGCTCAGTTGCGGCGAAAAATGTCGTTCTTGATCTGCCATCTCAGTTCAACTCCACCCACTAGTACTCTGAAGCTAGTAAGGTAGTTGGAGGCCACGGTGCTTCAGCCGATGCCTCCAAAGCATCATCAATGCCCGGCAGAGGAAACAAACTTTTTCTTGTTACTGGATTTGGCCTGCGATAATCCAGACAGAGTGGAATGCTTTTATTCACTTTCTTCACGAAAACGATGCGAGATGACCAATGGGAGCTCGATGGTGTGATTATGCCTTCATCCAACGTTTATTGTATCTTGTGGTCAAGTTCAAGCCGGTATTCTGGCAGTATTCTTCAGCGCCATTGTCAAATTGGTGTCATATCTTCTGTACCAATAGGTGCTTTCCGTAGTTGTACTTGTACAGCCAGCTGAAAACTCATTGACAAGTTGACCTTTATTTCTGACGGCGGTGAGTCTCTTTCACGGAAGTTTGCAGATTCATTGTGTTGTTACGGCGTTCTCAGAGACGGCATACTTGCCATACATGCAATGACTTACTTTCAGGGTCTATATGCAATACTGAATCTGCTCATTACTGAAACCGTACAGCAAAATAATTAGGTTAAGAAAATGAAAACTCAGAAGAGCATGTTATAATTACAACATAATTACAATATCACAACACAACATATGAATTAACTCCGAATCCACAAATTATACGTGTCAGTCAGGTCTACAGCATACCAACAGGTCCTGTTCCCGCCAAAATCCTAAAACAGAAACTGTTAACGTTTTGAACCACTCGTCGAAAACATTATATTTTATATATTGATATTTTATTTTTGATTATTTACATCAGTTCACCAATGTTGTGTATTCTATAGTCACCGCTTGATATAACAGAAGGGAATTAATAATGCTTCAAAGTAGTACTTTATTTTCAAGTAGATAATGAGCGATTCCAGTCATGTTGCAATGTTTTAACTTTAATGTATAATCTACTGGAGTAAAAATTGACATTAATCTTCTTAAACTCTCTGCATATCATCACTGTTTTAGTTTCAACTATAGGATTAAACTAAAAACAAAATGACGTGTAAATTACAGTCGAATCACAGATCCTCAAATTTCCATGCATAATACCGGTGCTTGCCCGCAGAGTTCAGTTCGCTCAGAGAATTAATTAGTTGACTCTCATATGTACTGCCCAAGTCACGTACTACAACCAACAATTCACGTCACTATCACTAATGGTCAATAGAAAGTTACATCATCCCTCATTCATTATTTCCTTCTTCTGCATATATCTATTTTTATTCATTGTATTGTCACTGTGTTTTTAGAATTAAGTAATTATCCTGCTGTCGACCGTGACTGTGATGCTAAATATAGCATTTTTAACAACAGGTGATCTGGATTACAATTACAAATGTACTCAAGGAAACGCCATAGACAGCACAGAAATTGTATTAAATTAACTGGAAATTGGAATATAAGCAATCAAACAAGCACGACAGGAACATACCAGCACACGCTCAAATAGTATCGTTTTAAATATATAGATATGCTTATGAAGTAGAAGCAAAGTAGACTAGTTGCAAGTATGGAATATAATGGTCAATTTAACGAGTACAATGGAGCAATACAGCTAAGGAAACAAACAGGTGTATATACGAAAACTAACGTGTGAAGGAATATATGAATAATATTACATAGTAGCACTCCTATAAAAATCACTAAACATTACAACATATTTATGTCATACAATTGTCGTGATTTACATGGATTCATTATTATAAATCGTAACAACTATCTCATTCTATATCTCTTTCATAACAATAGCTTTCATCACAAGGTTCACTTTATTCATCGGCATTCTAATTTCTTAGTTCTTCATTCACAACGAACAATTTGAGAGTCCAGTAATATAATAGTTGTTGGTTCTAGTAATACCTTAACTGTAAGATTAAAAAGCATAACTATTATCTGTCATTATCTATATATGTCCTTATACGTGTAATTTTCTTTGGTATCTGTCGATCTCTATACATTTTTCTTGTCTCGTTAGTGCTTATATATTAAATTAGACCTTCACATGTAATTGGTTCTTCTCTTAGTACAGTTTCTATACTTATCTATATATTTAAGACAGTTTCATCTAGTCATAAGGTAATCTATTCCTGATGTGCCTTTGTGACAGCCTGTGTGTCCATTGCTAATTAGTTCAATACATTTCCCCTACTGCTGATTGTGTATTTACTGTGTTATTTTGTGTCTGCAATCAAAATATTAAGTGCTAATTAATGCCTACTGTATTTGGAGTGACAAGCAGGATCGCAAGGTAGATTAACTGATCTACGACAATACTTCAATTCTAGTTTTAGTCTCGAGGTGGCTTATTCGGACCAAGTGGTTTATATTACTACTACAATTCAAGTATAAATCAGAATATATCCAGTGGATTAGTCTCATATTCAAATACTACAAGTGACGTTGTTGGGGTCATTTGAAATTAAAAATTCATTCAAAAATGAGGATCAATTATTTCCGAAGTAATAAACAATTCTATACCTAGAATATTTCAGAATGAGTGAATCATTATATGGATTAGATGTTACCAGATCACCAATTAAAATAATTCAGTCATTATGAACTATTTTAAGTAAATTATTAGTCAATCAACATTCCTTTACCATTGACCCTCTATAAGTCCCATCTTTAAGAAACAATTATGAAGGTAGACTGAATAAAAATAGTGATTTAGAAAGTAATTAAGGCTAACACGAAGCGATAATATTCATCCGAATCAAGTCGAGCAACATCTTACTACAGATTTGCTAGGGTTGAAAAAATAATTACTGCCAATCAGTACCAATCAACTTTAATAATTTACCGTTTCTCTATTTTGCAATAGAAAATAACACATTCCAAAATAAATTCCGATTGTCAATTAATCGTAGCTGTCTACAGCTAGCGACATCAATACACCATTAATCATAAAAGCTAATAAATAAACCTAAAATTTAAGGCGTGTCAATAAAACTAACAAAGACACCAAGGAAAATACAATAAATGCAAGGTATTACAATGCAGAATGCAAGTAGAAAATTGAATGAATATGATATGCCGGGCACATAATGAAGATTGGCTATCTTCGGGAACTATGCTTTAGAACATTATTTCAAGTATTATAACTGTGGACAGCGTTAACACTTCATTTCTATGACTGTTATGTTCCCCTTGCCCGGTTCTCTCGTTTTGTATAATTGCTCTTAGTATATTGTTTATTTACTATGAACTACGCTTACTTAATAGTGTACAAGTTGTACCATTCACTGCCACTATTCCCTTCGTTCTATACAAATGTTAGATTCTTGATTGGATCACTGTGTGGTCTGATTTTATGTGTATATAAAGGCATGATTGAAATATAATACGTTCTCGGTTCTCAGTTCTCGCTCTATCAGTCTTCCTATTCTCAATTCTGGTTGTCCTATTGACGGCCTTATGGATGGGTGAGTGGGCTTAGGTCAATCGCACATTCTCAACTTGGCACACATCTTATTGGCGTTCGCGTCCACCAACCAAAACATCCCCTCCTCCTTCATTTCTTCACGTCATAACGGAATAATAGGCGACTGTGTTGTACATTGACACATACACACATCTTTTTCTCCAGTCAATAATACTACACTCACCTCTCAATAAATGCCTGTTACCCAACAGCATACAGCACAAATTCATCATTTCACTGACAACAGCCCGCTACAAATCCCATCTCTGACAAATACCTACTTCTCGAAGTATATAACAAATACATCCACTTCGACTCTCTACAAATCAACCAACGTCAATACCACCAACCGCTCGTTTAACATTACAGGCACTATACTACTGAACATTAGTAAGTAGGTCACATATAATGTGAACCAATTAAAGTGAGCACTGTAATAACTATGCATCGGGTGTTTATCACAAATACATGTTTATGTAAACACGTGGAACTCCATTTCATGTAGACACACAAAATCTTAATGAATACAGAAATGTATACATTGTTTGTAAGTTATTATATTGGGAATTTCCCAACAACTTATCCATCCTCGTAGCGAAATCTGTGATCGATAAAAGTGATATTCAATTAATCACAAGTATCCCTATGACAAATTATCTTCCGACCACCACCATGACCCTGTAAATTATGGAACTAGACTCCCATGAACTGCCTGTATTTAAAGTGAAAATCCACGTTTGCTGGATTCCATGATGAATGGAATGTTAACAGTGCTCCTCTTGAAAGTAAAATCAATTGTTTAATAAATGTATTCACTCTTAAGTATCAACTCACAACGTGATAATTTGACACCATGTTTATCAACTGTGTTGGATCAAGACAGTCAGTTCACCTGATTGTAATCAAAAAACTAATCGTAGAGCTCTTTTCAATGATTGTCGGAAGTTGTCATTTATTTCATAAAAATACAATGAAATACTTTACAAGAAAATAATTTCAAAGTGGAATCATACCATAGTTGGTCATTGAAATCATCAATTGTTAAATGTCGCTCCATCTGTAGGTAATTATTAACGCTTTCTTCTGGACGTAATGTAATAATATTTGGCTGAACAGAAGGTCGTGGAACCCATTGTTCCGTATCCTTTATGAGATAGTTATTGAGTTCAGATATTTATTTGTTAGTATTTTTGAACGATTTTCTTCTAATGAATATATTTGTTTGTCCACGTGATCTCACTTAGAAAGGTGATGTCGTCAGCAGTCTTTCGTGAATCATAGTGGACGGACAAAAGTGTTCCACATGAGTCCACTTGGTGCAAAACCCGAGGAGAAGTAAATTAATTACATTGGGGTTGGGGGGGGGGGCGTGAGAGTAGGAAGTCGTTCAATTTGACTGTTAATGTTTAGCAAAAGTTAACACATGTGTGTATGTTTCAATAAGGCATTGATAAAACATATCAGTAATCAGCGTAGTGTGCTTGTCGAAAATATTGACAATTGGCTTGAAAACCTCATGGCTTGCAATGAGCTAACATTTATCATTCATTTACAAGTTAGCAGTGTGAGCAGAATGTTAATAAAACTTCTGTAGCCAAACAACAAATTCTCTGATCACCTTTTTTTGTATCAATCAACGTTTGATTGTTAATTTATTGATATTAAATAATAATCAACTGTATAAAGTAGATTAAATACACGAAATGCAAAATAATTATAAGTGGGAAGTTATTTCTTTGAGAAATACATACAGATTTCAATTGGGATGGTTATTTTTATGGAGATTGGTTATTTATTTGATTGAATATGTCACAGATTGATCTTAGCAGGGCACCATTGAAAACCAAGGAGCACTGGACAGCTATTTCGTTCTAGTTCAGAACTCCTCAGCAGTGCGCACTCCAGGTTTCGCACCAGGGGCTTCAGGTTGATAACGAGCGCCTGACCATCCGCACCACTGGGTCGGCATCTAATGGTAGAATTCCCACTTCCAGTTGAACTATAAGAATAAGCTCACTAGTGACGAACTCCAGCAGAGGTCGTGACTGGTAGAGTTCAGACTTGTCGGGTGTGAGACAGTTATCACCAGTGACAATGGAGGATCGTAGTGATATATATCACAAATTAACGGAAGTGGAAATTCTACCATTAGATTGCACCGACTCAGTGGTGTAGAGTGTTAGGCGTTCGTCGTCAACCTGAAGCCCCTGGTACGGAATCTGTGGTGCACACTGCCGAGCTGTTTCACACTAGAACGAAACAGCTGTCCAATGACCGCTGGTTTCCATAGGTACCCAGCCAACATCAATCACATACAGATTTACCAAAAGATTGCCTAAATCACATTTTCTATTAATAATAATTAATCAATAGAAAATTGAAGGTCCAATGGTATCCAGTGTTTATTGTACACATAATATTTTTTTTCTTTCAAAATTGATCAATTATCATTGATGATTTGTATATCCACGTATAATTTACGACCTACTGAGATCATTATCACATCGGTATCTAAATAATAAATTAATTACACTTATTACATCATATTAAATGTACAACTTGTTTATCTATCAATTACATTACTGTCATCAATGAATTTATTTGTGTGTTCATTGAAGTACAACGTAATATTTAGTTATGTTAAATCCATTTAAAGTCTGACTATGATAAGTGAATGACATCTTTGTTAGTATAAAACGAAATGAGTTGTTTGCCAGAATCAACTGTATATTAGATAGCGTAAATTTTATTAGGTAGATGAAATTTGTTGGTGACAAACTGATTATTTAGTAGAAAGATGTTACAATAATATAGAAACTAGTGTCTTTTATAAATCAACATATTTTAGAAGACACCAAAAAAAACATTATAACTGTTGTGACGTGTGGTTTAGGTCTTTTATCGACAACAAAGATCTCTGTCGTAAATTGTTATCTGTCTCGGTTGACCGCACGCTTCGACTCCTCAGCTATGATTCGAGCCCCAGGCTGAAACTACTCGTCAACAGGAATACGAGAGAGAAGACAGGAGATACTGCAAAAAACACTCTAATGCAAGAGTTTGATTATGTACAGAAAATTAGGATATATATATTATCATAAATGTCCTTCAGGCTTCTAGAGAATTCCGTAACCTTCTAAACACAGTAGTGCTAAGACAACAGACCAATCACAGACATAGCACGTGACTTCTCTCTGTCTAGAAGTTTCGGATAAAAAGCTATCTGCGCTCTAATTGGACACAATATTTCCTACTGATCTTTATGTCATATTGAGCTTGTCTCGAGGGGTTTTCTGAGCCTACCCAACAATAACATTACACATTCAATTACAATTAAGTTAGCAGTGGTTATGAATTTGCTGATCTTATAATGTTATTTTATAAAAGTGACTTATTCTTTCTGACACTTTTGGTGTGTTAAAATCACTCATAGGTGGTTTATTACTTGTCAATGGGTAACTGAATTCTAATCTGAGGCCTGCTAATGGACTGTGATGCCTTACATTTCTTTTCGTATTATCAGATAAATTGAAACTTGATAATTGATTTTGAAATGTAACGTATATGCGTGGTTCACTGAGTTTAAACTCTTTACCTTGACACTGATCACACTTTAGATCAATTGTACGATTACGTTTTGGAGTATTTGACCGGCATCAACAGCGTTGAGTTACTGATGTGATTCGTGATCTTATTACAGTAAAGTCAGATAAACAGCTAGAATTGATTTAGATCATGTCTAAACTTCTGATAAACAACTACTCTAAAACGTTTCTGAAGAAGATAACAAAAATAAAAAATAAACATGATACTTGAGTGTATAAAAACGTAGTGTATTAACACTGTTGTCATATAATATTGCAAAGAAATACCAGAAGAAATTCGAATGATTTAGAATTAACCTAACATTCAAGTCTATTTTTGAGTTAGTCTTATTACACTGATTACATTTCAGCTTATTAATGTTATCTTATTAATTAATTCAACTAGATGACATCATTCCTATTTGGTTCTTGATATGCCGGGTACCTAAAGAAGATTGATTATCATCAAGAACTATGCTTTAGAACATTATTTCAATTATTAGAACTGTGGATAATATAATCATCACATTTCTATGACTGCTACTTCCCCCTTACCTGGTCCTTCCGTTTCGTATATTTACTCTTAGTATATTGTTTATTACTATGAAGTACAGTTGCTTAGGTTGTGCACAAGTTGTTTCCATTGACTGCCACTCTCTCCTTTGTTCTGAACCAATGTTAGATCCGTGGTTGGTTTACCGTGTAGTCAGATTTTATGTATGTATAAAGGCATGATTAAAATACAATACGTTTTCCGTTGTGTTCCCCGTTCCCGATTCTGGTTCTTCTATTATCGGCCTCGGGGTCAGTTGGCATAGGTCAGTCGAGCATTATCAACTAGGCACACTCCATTGGCGTTCGTTACAGCCCAACCAAAACCCTCTCTTTTTCTCACGTCATTTCTCTACGTCATTTTCTCTACGATATTCAATCCCTAATTATGATTAAAGCTTTATTGGCTAATATTAAATTCATGTAGAGTTTATTTTTCTATCAAGTTTAAACAATTGAAATTAATTTGTTTGAATCATGTTATGTATACATCATTGCTTCCCCCTATCTAGTAAACATTCTAAACATACCATTTTATCATTAACAGATTCTGTCTGCATAGAAAAATTTAATAAATCTGTCATATTGTTGATATTGGCAATCAACTCATTTCGTTTTATGATAAAAATGATGTTATCCGCACATCAAAGCTAGACCTTAAAAGGAATAACAGAATTCGATATTGAATTACACTTTGAAGAATCAGCAATCAACTACGCTGGTAACAGTGGTAAATCACGACAACATCATCTTCTTGGGTGAGTTTATGTGAACAAACAAATATATTCATTAAAGGAAAGTCTCTGAAACATATCAATAAGTAAATAAATAAATATCTGGACTCAACAACTATCTCAAGAAGCATACGGAACAGTGGGTTCCGCGGCCTTCTGTTCAGCCAAACATTATTACATTACGTCCAGAAGAAAGCGTTAATAATTACCTACAGATGGAGCGACATTTAACAATTGATGATTTCAATGACCAACTATGGTATGATTCCACTTTGAAATTATTTTCTTGTAAAGTATTTCATTGTATTTTTATGAAATAAATGACAACTTCCGACAATCATTGAAAAGAGCTCTACGATTAGTTTTTTGATTACAATCAGGTGAACTGACTGTCTTGATCCAACACAGTTGATAAACATGGTGTCAAATTATCACGTTGTGAGTTGATACTTAAGAGTGAATACATTTATTAAACAATTGATTTTACTTTCAAGAGGAGCACTGTTAACATTCCATTCATCATGGAATCCAGCAAACGTGGATTTTCACTTTAAATACAGGCAGTTCATGGGAGTCTAGTTCCATAATTTACAGGGTCATGGTGGTGGTCGGAAGATAATTTGTCATAGGGATACTTGTGATTAATTGAATATCACTTTTATCGATCACAGATTTCGCTACGAGGATGGATAAGTTGTTGGGAAATTCCCAATATAATAACTTACAAACAATGTATACATTTCTGTATTCATTAAGATTTTGTGTGTCTACATGAAATGGAGTTCCACGTGTTTACATAAACATGTATTTGTGATAAACACCCGATGCATAGTTATTACAGTGCTCACTTTAATTGGTTCACATTATATGTGACCTACTTACTAATGTTCAGTAGTATAGTGCCTGTAATGTTAAACGAGCGGTTGGTGGTATTGACGTTGGTTGATTTGTAGAGAGTCGAAGTGGATGTATTTGTTATATACTTCGAGAAGTAGGTATTTGTCAGAGATGGGATTTGTAGCGGGCTGTTGTCAGTGAAATGATGAATTTGTGCTGTATGCTGTTGGGTAACAGGCATTTATTGAGAGGTGAGTGTAGTATTATTGACTGGAGAAAAAGATGTGTGTATGCGTCAATATACAACACAGTCACCTGTTATTCATCCAATTTTCTATTTGCATTACACATTATTACACCTTGTTGTTAATGTTTCAACTACAACGACTTCAACGAAATGTGTGATAAATCACTCTTTATACGTTTCCAGATGTTCTTACACGTTTATTTATTATCCTTATTTGTTTGACAGTGTTAATTATCATGAACTTCTACTTTCATCTTGCTCTGCTGAGATGAAATATCAAACGAAAAGATAATAATGATATGATGGTATTAAAAATACACCGGATATAGAGGTATCAAGTTCAAAATTATCTATTTGTGCATACTTTACTAAAACTAGTTCAGTTAAGTGACCGGGCAGTTTTCGCACGTCTTTACCAAAGGCTTTGAATTAGATTTTGACGATGAGATGCGTGTGCGGAGGTGTCACTTTGCTTAAACTCATTCTTTATAAGGACATTAGAGTCGTAATATTTATGAGTACAGTATACGGAGAATATCAGCTATTTTCTACTGTTATATAACCAACAAATCGTTTAACCATAATACAGACACCGGCCAAGAGTGATATTTTAACCATTGTGATTTTGAAGCTACTAATGAATCATCAAATTATATTAATCACAAGTACTCAACGAGATAACTGAAGCCTACTTGAACTTAGCAACCTACTTTTCTACTCTTTAGTGAGTCTCACCACTCTTCTAGTCGTAATATCGCTACATTTATCATCTTGTTAAAGGTTTCTGTTTAAATTGTCGTATTCAAACAGTTCTACAGAAAATTATTTATTACCAATAAGATCGTTAGTAAGTTTACGGAAATGCCAAAGAGATGAAGTTACCCTGGAATCGATAGCATAACAGTATTCCTACTCAGCTATCCTTGTAAGGCATTTCTTTTTGGAGTGTACATTAACAAAATTTTATTTAAATAAGTGAAGGCTTAATGGGTTCAGTGTTGTCATTATTCTCTGTAGTGACGCATTTTCTTGATAATTTTAAATTTTCGGAGCATTATATGACCAGTTTACAGATCACAAAACATTTAGATATCATTGCAAGGTGTACAACAATCTACTGGGATTTGGGAAGTGTGTCCATCATCTTGAAATGAAATAATAGTAGTCGCCAACTTTTAAAAAATCTTGCACAATCAATGTAACAACTATCGACAGATAGGTTTATTTTCACTTGCTTGCAAACTATTAGCTTCCGTCATACTTGTGTAAAACACTAAAAAGACTGATTCTAGAGGAGAAGGCTGGTTTTAGATCAGGTTGTAGATGCATTAATCACATGTTCACCCTTCACCAAGTGTTGGAACAGCGTCACACGTACTACAGTCAAATACTCGTTATCTTCTGATATTAGGGCCACCTCTGATTCACTGAGCAGAACTGTGCTCTGGAATTGTCTATTCAAGAATGATATGCCTGAGGTTCATTGACATTTTCGTGGTTCTGTACACAAACACTCCAGGCAAAATGAAGGCACATAACCAACTTCCTCCACTGTTCCGACCCAGCAGTAGGGTTAGGCATAGTTACAAATTCTCACTATTCCTTTTCAACTTTGTCACCGACATTTTGGAAGATCTTGAGGAGATGCGTTTTAGTGGCATGGACATGCTACATGGAGAGACTTCTCGACCTCAAGTATCCAGATAATATTGTCCTACTATGCGATAACACGAAGCCATTCAAATCAGTTATTCATTTGACAATTATCATCCATATGTGTGACATGCATCTTATGCCCTCCAGGTGCAGAGTATTTCTGCAAGAGCGGTAAGAGTAGATGCCTATTTCGACACTTCGTGATGAATCATCAGAAATGTCCGCAAAATCCGTGTGCTAGCGTTCATACTGCTAGTGGTTTAACAGATGAGATCTGTGTGTGCATAATAAAAGCTAGGACGGAACACGTCAATCTGAGACATATTTAGTACCGTCGTGATGTGCGTTCTATTCTAAAAGGTCGGGTTTACAGTGCCTTTATGAGAGAAGTTATGCTATATGCTTGTGAACTTAGTCTCTCCGAGTTGAGGTTGTCTACCGTCTCTTTGTGTTCGACCATCAGTCTCCAAAGAATTGCTGACGTCCGATGGCAACATCATGTTATGAATGTTATAGTTCCGCAACGTGTGTTCAGGAGTTGTGATAACAATTCAATTCGTGTCACAAACTTGGATTACCGGTTTCGGTGACTTGGTTATGTTTTAAAAATGTCACAAAAGCGGCTTGTGTATCGTGCATTATTTGCCAACGCTGGGACTGGTTGGAAGAAGTGGAGGTGACCAGTTTGTGATATAGCACCGTGGAATAAAAGAAAGGTGTGTAGGATAGACATCTATCGGTCCATCCCGACTTACTGACTGGTGTGCTAGAGATGGTACGACTCACTGGCCTGAAACCTAATCAGATATGGCGCAGAATAGAACCTAGTAAAAACCATGCTGCAGTTCCCCATCAAAATTTTCTTCTTGGTGGAACGAAGTCTTTTCTGCCTTTTTTATTTAATCTATATGCCCTACTTTGTAGTTTTCTTGTTGTCTTCTTTGATCCTGTCATCTTTCTTCAGTGATCACGTTTCGTCTTCATTTCTTCAAAATATTTTTGTACTTGTTTGGTGCATATATTCCCGGTGTCCATTTGTACCAAATTTTGTGATTAAGTTATAATAATGGCTACACAGTAGTTACTAGAATATTTAGAACTATCAATCACGTGTATGTAAAGGCACTCACAACGTGCTATGAAGTGTTCAATCGAGTAATGCGTAAGTATCACATATAGATAGCCAATCCGTCTCAAAGAACAAGTTGCTAAAAAATGTCCAGGAAGCCGCTAATAACTCGATTTCTGGCATCATAAAACTGGTGCATAACTACAGACGAGTTATTGTTATATCTCGTACATAATAGCTTGACTAGCCGCAGACAACTTTAGCACTCCAACGCCTTGAAGCCTTTTAGTCACGAATTTAGAAGACAGAAGACGAGTAGACAGGTAACTCTATTCCAGTAAGATAGAGAATGAGTTCTGTACAAAATAATCGTATATTTATAGTTTTCTGAAACAACAAAACCAGTATTTTAATCCATCCAATCCGAATTAAGTATTTTCAACTATTACCTAATAAGAACGCATCACGTCGAGATCCCGGAAGGTTCTGCTGATCAGTGATTGGATGGAATGTCTCTGGCTCTTACAAGGGTCCCGAGAGCATCATTGAGGCTTCTGGGAGCCGTCCCAACTGTTACAAATTATTTTTCTCATACAAGAGCTTCTAACCAATCGCTCATTGATAATTTTAAATCTGTTACTCGTTTTTCATACCAGAGAATTTACATTAACATTGCAGAAACTCTACAAGCCCATAACTACTTGTCATCAACGGACTAATGGCTTCTTCATTAAACAAAATGTTATCCTAGCACAAAGGTGCGGCTTCTTCACTTTAATTGTTCAGAAAAAGCTTATTACACCGAGAAATTCACACTTTTTGTCCTTTTCAAAGTGACACGAATTTATAATATCGTTATAGTGTATTGATAAAACATTCGGCCAGAAGTCATCCTATTTTTTCTCTCATTGAAAGCAGAAATTCAAATAAGTAACGCTATTTGTAATGTACTGGATACTCCACTGGGTATCAGTGGCAATTGCTTTAATCGCTGTGATAAAACCACTATTTGTAATACAGCTCATTGAGAAGTGCTAAGTGATTTCTTCCGAGATCATGATAGTTACTACGAGTGTACACAACAAAAACGTGGAAGACACTTGGGGTCTTCAAATACGCTTTATATGGATAATATGAAGGTTCCTAAGGAAAGATGCTTTAGAGCATAGTAGACAAATTTCCTTATCTGTCCTACAAATTCAAAACAAAATAACCAACAATCAGTCTGGAAAGAAAATTAATGGGGAAAAATAAAAGCACACTATAATTTACTCCGTGTTATACGTTAGCCATCCATATAACCTGTTTTCTGAATAGGTATAATGAGAAATCTCAAGTTTGTCCGTCTAGTTAAGAAAACCCAGCATCTTCATCAATGATTGTAATGCAATTTTATTTTCATGGATCTTTTTATAGTCAGAGACCAATTACAAAACCACCAAGGCGTAAGTAGATTGTACGGGTTAACTGACTGACTGATCAAGTAATTTGCCTTCTGATCAAGAATGTAGATTTCACTGCAGAAAACGTAAAAACTAGGATGTTTCAAATCTTGGTAAAATCATTGAGAATCTCCTGTACTCATATCTTAGAAAGGTGACCTGAAATTTAGTCGAAGTAGGATTGTGGCTATTAAGTGGAACCCAAGACTCGCGTTTCTTCTTAATTTTGGATTTATGTTGGATGCACCTTTATGTTAGTGTTCTTGTTAACATCAGCACTCCAAATCACTTCCTTCGATACAAACGGTAATGCGTTACCCATTGAGCTAATGAGTTTACACAACCGCGCTACATAAATGACTATCTGGATACAGTAAATAATGCATTGGTGCTTGAAGCAAAAGGACTAACTTCGAGTACCAATGTGAGCATGAATACTAACACGCAAGTCAACCCAGCTGACAAGTTCAAAATTAAAACGAAACGCGCGTACCGGACTCGTCTGAAGCTGCAATCTAACGTTAGACGAATTAGTGAGAGGACGCTATTATGTGGTAGCTTAGGATGCTTATATGGATACGACAAGTACAATCCTGAACAAAACAACACGAATTGTAGTGCTCGATCAAGGTTATGGTCTCGAAAACTCTTGATTTATATAGGACAGATTTAAGCGTATACAAATATCTAGCTCAGATATCATCGATCACTGAATTAGAAACTTATTATGCAACCCAGTAATAAATTAAGGGCTCGAAAATCAATGACAAACGGAAGATGATAATCTAAGTCGGGATAGACGGATAGGTTAGTGTGGTAGGCTTGAATGTCACATGTCTCCTGCGTGCAAAATGCACTAAAAAGCGCCTTTAACAAATTCGTCTGTATATTATATTAATACAGTATCTGCAAACCTCTGCACCGTCTGATACTTTCTAAAATGTTCAACAATATCATTCACGTGACTCGAACATTAATATATATCTAGTGGGGATTTTGAAGGGCTAACCAGGTTCCCAAAGGAAAATTCGCTAACCCAATGAAATTCGAATTTTGTCTCACCGACATTATTGTAAGATTTGCTAATAGGATTTTCCTGAGATCTGTTAGTTCACTCTCGAAGTTCAAAAATCATGAGTACTGGCATATGTAGGCTACTAAGAATTACGCATACATGGGTCAATGAGATTAGATGGTCACATTAAATTCACTAAGCGAATAAAGTTTTGCCACAGTACACAAAAGATGGTGCTTACGTTACATTACAAATGATTAGCATTTGCGCTAAAGTAGCCAGCGCGTCAGTGTGAATTCTGGAAATCTTAAGTACATCTTATTAAGCAAATGAACCTAAACTGGTTATATAGAATGGTTTACTCTTGATGCGCCAACTTACTCGCTAATGTCCCACTAGTAAGGAAAACTCAACAATCAAAATACTGCCTCATTTCAATGAATCATAAGTACTTATCTCCCCTTGTCTTAGTTTGTAAACTATAAGAACTTTTAGAACTTACATACACTCATTTTTTTTTACCTCGTAGGATATACACTGAAACTCTAGTTGCATTCTCAAATGCAGTCGCATTAGTTCCAGTGACACAACAGCGGCCAGTATTACTTATCGACTGTACCAAATAGTAGATTGACAATATATTAAGGAATAAACAACTATGACCCTACTCGTTTCCGGCACATGCACCCATCAATGAAAGGCAACTATTTACTTTATAATTAGGACGTTAATTGGAGAAAAACTTACAAAACAAATCGACCTAACTTCATTAGCAATCACTAACCCGAAGTGATATACATACAGAGGATTCACGCAGATCACAAACAACCCTGACGATCAACGGTGCACTGTCAGGTTGATAAACTTTTCTACAAATTAAGTTATACGAGTCTATCGACTTATAGATAACCCACTGAAAAGTAGAAGACACACTCCATCTCTTCACAAGCTTAACACTGACATTTGTAAAATTATCAGGCTACAGAAAAGTAAGCCTTATGACAAAAATGTTCTGATTAACGAAAGTAGCTTACGCTGAAGTTGAGTTTAAACTAAGGTTTGTAGATAAGATATCAACGTAGGTCGTGTTTCTTAACTTGATTACGTCTTTTTCCTAATAATATTTACAGACATAAAGCCGAAGTTCACCCGATAAGCTTTGCTGTAGTGAAAAAAACAGATAAAGTTTTGAGGGCAATTTCTCGCAGTACATTGGCTAAATATCAGATGGTACTTAATAAAGTCTAGTTTCTTTGTAAATTTAAGTTTAAGGATATCGCTTAGTGAACACTACGCTAGAATCTTACAGACACCTCTAAACATTGACAAGAATAACAACTATAATCCGATACCATATATTTTTCATGGATAATGATCAGTTTTCTTCTTCATCATCCGTGTCCTCATTCTCAAAGTTGAAGAATCGTAGTTCGTAGGAGTCTTTAGACTTTGCAACGACTCGGAGAAAATCCCGAAGTTTGTGCCGTTTGAGAAATTTTTTCGTGAGGTACTTAAGATACCTAATGATTGAGACTAGAAGTAACGCGACTAACCTTTTTGAGAAGGGAATGTTTGCAGTAATGTTTATAGTTGATTTGTCACGCTCAATGTGGACATCCTTGCCAAGATTATTGAGTTTCTTATTTACTTTTATGTGTTCTTTTAAGTATTTTTCCTAGAGAAATGAAGGCCACTAGAGTTGTCAACATACCAGTGTACCTGGACTAATGATGTCTTCATCAATGACTCCAGGTGAGCAACATATACTAAATTTTAGAGCCTGCTTTTTCTTTAAAGCTGGTTTGCGAGATTTCGGTTTCGGGACAGACTGTAAAATATAAGTAAATAGGACCTTGCTACCTTAGACACAACCATGCTGAACTCTGCCACAACCCGCTGAGGTTTACAAGGTCACTCAGTGTCCGAAATCCAATAACCGTGCACGAAGCTAATATCTATATCATAAGCTATTATAAACCCATTGATTTATTAGCTTTTGCGTCCTAAACATCCTGGATCTTGTTTTCTGGTTTTTCCCAGCGATAGGTATCAAGCTACATGAACACTAGCTTATGTAATTGTCGCTGTATTATATATATATATATATATATATATATATATATAACTTAGGATTTGTTCTTTTGCTGTCCTGAGCAACCGGGTTCGTGAAGAAACTTTAAAAGGTTATCATAGGGCGAACAAGAAGAGAAAAACTAGAAATTTAGGGACGTTAAGATCACACCTGATATAGAACTAGGATTTGAAGGATGATACGAATCGGATGATATAGAGTTTATAGCGCTGCAAGGTGAGATGTTTGGGTCACGTGAACACCCAATCCCTTCCCCGGAAGGCTTTCAGTAAGCCGTGGTGGAACATATAATCATTTATTTCCTCCGGAAACTTTTGAATGTGGGAAGGCTGTTGCTGAAGCATCAGGTAATGCAGGTAATGAAGCATCGTTTATTATTATTGATATTTATCCAACATCACGATTCGTTTATACGTTTCACTTTTTTTGCTTTCTATATAACATTTTCCTTTTTCTGGGAACTTTCTTCCATGGTACTTTTGTTTTTATATTGTCTGCTGTTGGTAGCATATACTCACATACCCTTCTACATAATTTTCCGATTCTAGGTGATTAAGAAGTTAGTGTTAAGGGACAATGGAGGGCAGACACAGTCGAAATGTGAAAGAAAAGGAGAATGGAGAGGTGGGAGAGAAAGTCAACAGAAGACGAACAGTGATGTTAAGGGGATTAGAAGTAAGAGTGCAAGGGTTAGTTAGGATAGTCTGCATTATAGGGTGAGCAAGAGTGGCTATCATGTTATGTTGGAGGAAATAAGAACAACGTGAATAAATACAAAGAGCGGGTAAGTGAATGTGGATGTAGGCGGTTATGAAAAAGATGGGGACAATTCTGATTGCTTTGCAGTTTGGTTGAAGCAGTGATGGCAAGTCATGGAAATGGACTCAGTTATCCAACTTTTTAAAATAAAGTTGGTTATAAGGAGGATTAGACATGTCTGCAGGGAGTGTATCCAAGGAGAAGCACACCACAGTTAGAAAATGCTGTCCCACCTGTATGGTTGCTCTTTGTATAGCGATTTTTCTTGGCTACTCCATCAATTAAAATGGTTGGAAAGTGGTAGGATGGGCTTGTTTGGATGTACCGAAGTACAAAGTACTTAGAGGGAGTGTGCCAAGTCACCTCGTAGTCTTATGTATCTTAGTTAAAAGAATTCCAGCTTTATTAGCCTGTCTTCGCACAGTTACTTCCGCAGTCCAACAATCCACTCGGTTGCTTCCTCTGTAGTCTTTCTAGGATTTCCGTGTCTCGTATAGCTTTCAGGGATGTAGGCGGTTATGAAAAAGATGGGGACAATTCTGATTGCTTTGCAGTTTGGTTGAAGCAGTGATGGCAAGTCATGGAAATGGACTCAGTTATCCAACTTTTTAAAATAAAGTTGGTTATAAGGAGGATTAGACATGTCTGCAGGGAGTGTATCCAAGGAGAAGCACACCACAGTTAGAAAATGCTGTCCCACCTGTATGGTTGCTCTTTGTATAGCGATTTTTCTTGGCTACTCCATCAATTAAAATGGTTGGAAAGTGGTAGGATGGGCTTGTTTGGATGTACCGAAGTACAAAGTACTTAGAGGGAGTGTGCCAAGTCACCTCGTAGTCTTATGTATCTTAGTTAAAAGAATTCCAGCTTTATTAGCCTGTCTTCGCACAGTTACTTCCGCAGTCCAACAATCCACTCGGTTGCTTCCTCTGTAGTCTTTCTAGGATTTCCGTGTCTCGTATAGCTTTCAGGGATGTAGGCGTCTCATAAGTTTTTCGGTGTGATCTGATGTAATTTTAGGCAGCCAGAAAGAACTCAGGATACAGCACACCTAGTTGTCTGGGGACTGGATGGAAAAGCCTTGGAAATGCCTTATAGATATTCGGCTTTTGGCTTGGAGCGGGTTTGAGTCACGTTCATTGAGGTTATCGATTATCCTATTTCCTGAAAATTTGTAGATAAAATATTCAATATCTTTGTGTAGAGGAAGTTTACATCAGTTCATTTCCTTGTGCTCGTGTCTCGGTGTAAAAGTGAGACCCTAGGTCTTTGGTAGGGAACTTTGCAGGAATCCGTTCTACTTGACTACGCATTCCAATTGACTCCAAATTGCAAATTTCCAATCCTCAAACCATGTTTGTCCACAAAGAATTGGTAAAAGCATGTTTTCATTCATGCAATTTTATGACGCATGTCTATTTATCTTATAGATTAAGGGTTACAAATTGTAAGTTGGGTGTGATTCGGCCGGTAGATTCCATTAAAAATACTACGAATGCCAAACGTTTTTCGAACGAATCACTAGATGACGTCAACGCAGCAGTTGATAAAAGTGAATTTCACGGTTAACACTATCTGACCATTAAAATAGTATCGGATAGTTTCGCTTGTGTCCTCTTTCTTTTATACCCATGGTGATATTTTCATGGGTGTAGTCTAGATAAGAAGCATTTTAGTGATCCATTCGGACAAAAACAATTGTACATGGTATAGTACATTTTGATCATTTCATCTTTATTCTTCTGCACAAAATCGATTAAAAATTTGCAACCACTGAAAAGCCAAGCAAAATTCATACTCTGGTCTAATCACTTCACGGATTGTTTTGCTGTGAGCTCATTCTAAGCGAGAGATGTTCCTCATGTACAGGGGTGGCATGGCATGGGCATGTTCTCCAGGTAAAGATTTATGTTGTGCTGAATCCAGTTTGCTATTATGAAACAATAAAAAACACACAACAAAGTCTACTAAATCCGACTACTACTTCGTGTTTCGACCACTTGAGACTTCAAATCTTTAAGCTCTGCTTGATATAATTAAGTAAACTTGCTTTTGAAAGTTTGTATCTACATGATTTTAAAGTCTTTTCAGTTATAGGGAGTACAGCATTTCTTGTGTTCCATGTGGATCTGCAAAGATATTGCTTAAAAGATGAGAGCAGGAGTGACCGAGGGGTTGCTTTTGCATTATTGTCTCTTAATGACAAGAGAGATTGTATAGGCATGAAGTCTGCTTTCCGTCGTAGAAACAGTGATATTTGACCTACTAGGACTAAAAGACCTCATACTTAGGTATTTAGTCAGCCACTTTTGATTATACATTTTATTTTTCAACAATGTATCCACTGATCAATAATCCTGAACAGTTTAGCGAAATCTAAAAGAGCTATGTGCACAAGATTGTTGTGTTCTTACGACAAGGTCCAAATTACTCGTGTGGCCAACAGGTTAGTGTTATGGGATCTGCCAAGTGGAAAGCTCTCTTATGTTACAGGTAGGAAGGAATTATTGATAACATGGTTAAGGAGAAGCTTTCGTCGGATTCTTTTTACGAGCTTTGTTAAACTGAAAGAAAAGAAAAAAGTTGGCAGTTAGACGCTTCCACTCCATTACTCCCTTAGTGCGTGGATGTGGCCACACCATTTGTTTAATCATAGGGTAACCTGACAACAGCTAATGTGCAGATAAAAATAGAGGCAGAAGGAGCATATTGAAGATCTGCACATTCCGTACGAAGTTTCAGATGGATTCCATTTAAACATTTAGGGAGTTCCCCGACCCCATTGGGAGAGGGGATACATCGATCAACAGACATGGGAATAGTATCCTCGATTAGCTACCACATTAAGACCACTTCAAGAGCGTCATGTTCAGTTAGTCATTGTATCCTTGATAGATCCTCTCTAGTTCCATTGTGATTGGTTTCGTGGTAATATTTACGCTCTGTATGTCTCACAGTGAGATGGGGAATTAAAGCCTTAGGCAAGAAAAAGCCAGTGTTACTGCTACTAAGTGGACTTAAAAAATTTTAATTTTAAGATCGGTATCTAATGATTTTAAAGTCTTTTCAGTTATAGGGAGTACAGCATTTCTTGTGTTCCATGTGGATCTGCAAAGATATTGCTTAAAAGATGAGAGCAGGAGTGACCGAGGGGTTGCTTTTGCATTATTGTCTCTTAATGACAAGAGAGATTGTATAGGCATGAAGTCTGCTTTCCGTCGTAGAAACAGTGATATTTGACCTACTAGGACTAAAAGACCTCATACTTAGGTATTTAGTCAGCCACTTTTGATTATACATTTTATTTTTCAACAATGTATCCACTGATCAATAATCCTGAACAGTTTAGCGAAATCTAAAAGAGCTATGTGCACAAGATTGTTGTGTTCTTACGACAAGGTCCAAATTACTCGTGTGGCCAACAGGTTAGTGTTATGGGATCTGCCAAGTGGAAAGCTCTCTTATGTTACAGGTAGGAAGGAATTATTGATAACATGGTTAAGGAGAAGCTTTCGTCGGATTCTTTTTACGAGCTTTGTTAAACTGAAAGAAAAGAAAAAAGTTGGCAGTTAGACGCTTCCACTCCATTACTCCCTTAGTGCGTGGATGTGGCCACACCATTTGTTTAATCATAGGGTAACCTGACAACAGCTAATGTGCAGATAAAAATAGAGGCAGAAGGAGCATATTGAAGATCTGCACATTCCGTACGAAGTTTCAGATGGATTCCATTTAAACATTTAGGGAGTTCCCCGACCCCATTGGGAGAGGGGATACATCGATCAACAGACATGGGAATAGTATCCTCGATTAGCTACCACATTAAGACCACTTCAAGAGCGTCATGTTCAGTTAGTCATTGTATCCTTGATAGATCCTCTCTAGTTCCATTGTGATTGGTTTCGTGGTAATATTTACGCTCTGTATGTCTCACAGTGAGATGGGGAATTAAAGCCTTAGGCAAGAAAAAGCCAGTGTTACTGCTACTAGTGGACTTAAAAAATTTTAATTTTAAGATCGGTATCTAGATGATTGACATACGGTAAAATCGCGACATATTTCCGTTTGACCCTCTCACCTCTTCTTTAGGCATGTCACATTTAGCAGTCAAGCAGATACCTATAATCGACTTGTAACTTGAAGTTGTGGGTTGGAAGCAGTGATGGCAAGTCATGGAAATGGACTCAGTTATCCAACTTTTTAAAATAAAGTTGGTTATAAGGAGGATTAGACATGTCTGCAGGGAGTGTATCCAAGGAGAAGCACACCACAGTTAGAAAATGCTGTCCCACCTGTATGGTTGCTCTTTGTATAGCGATTTTTCTTGGCTACTCCATCAATTAAAATGGTTGGAAAGTGGTAGGATGGGCTTGTTTGGATGTACCGAAGTACAAAGTACTTAGAGGGAGTGTGCCAAGTCACCTCGTAGTCTTATGTATCTTAGTTAAAAGAATTCCAGCTTTATTAGCCTGTCTTCGCACAGTTACTTCCGCAGTCCAACAATCCACTCGGTTGCTTCCTCTGTAGTCAATCCAGTTGCTATTATGAAACCAATAAAAAACACACAACAAAGTTACGAAAATCCGATAATACTTGTGTTTGACCACATTGAGACTCAAATCTTTAAGCTCTGCTGATATCATTAAGTAAACTGCTTTTGAAGTTTGTATCTACATGATTTTCAAGTCTTTTCAGTATCGGGAAGTACAGCATTTTCTTTGTGTTCCATTGGATCTGCAAAGATATTGCTTAACAGATGAGAGCAGGACGTTGGACCGAGGGGTTGCTTTTGCATTATTGTCTTCTTTAATGACAAGAGAGATTGTATTTAGGCATGAAGGTCTGCTTTCCGTCGTTAGAAACAGTGATTATTTGAACCCTTAACTTAGGACTAAAGGGACCTCATACTTAGGTATTTAGTCAGCCACTTTTGATTATACATTTTATTTTTCAACAATGTATCCACTGATCAATAATCCTGAACAGTTTAGCGAAATCTAAAAGAGCTATGTGCACAAGATTGTTGTGTTCTTACGACAAGGTCCAAATTACTCGTGTGGCCAACAGGTTAGTGTTATGGGATCTGCCAAGTGGAAAGCTCTCTTATGTTACAGGTAGGAAGGAATTATTGATAACATGGTTAAGGAGAAGCTTTCGTCGGATTCTTTTTACGAGCTTTGTTAAACTGAAAGAAAAGAAAAAAGTTGGCAGTTAGACGCTTCCACTCCATTACTCCCTTAGTGCGTGGATGTGGCCACACCATTTGTTTAATCATAGGGTAACCTGACAACAGCTAATGTGCAGATAAAAATAGAGGCAGAAGGAGCATATTGAAGATCTGCACATTCCGTACGAAGTTTCAGATGGATTCCATTTAAACATTTAGGGAGTTCCCCGACCCCATTGGGAGAGGGGATACATCGATCAACAGACATGGGAATAGTATCCTCGATTAGCTACCACATTAAGACCACTTCAAGAGCGTCATGTTCAGTTAGTCATTGTATCCTTGATAGATCCTCTCTAGTTCCATTGTGATTGGTTTCGTGGTAATATTTACGCTCTGTATGTCTCACAGTGAGATGGGGAATTAAAGCCTTAGGCAAGAAAAAGCCAGTGTTACTGCTACTAAGTGGACTTAAAAAATTTTAATTTTAAGATCGGTATCTAGATGATTGACATACGGTAAAATCGCGACATATTTCCGTTTGACCTTCTCACCCTCTTCTTTAGGCATGTCACAGTTAGCAGTCAAGCAGATACCTATAATCGACTTGTAACTTGAAGTTGTTGATTAAGAAGTATAGATAAAAGATGCCAAAATTACCAAACAGACTTTAGGCCAAAGACTATACAGCAGATGACGTATTCGAAGAAGCCTGTGTCCTAGGAGGTTGTAGACAACCCCTATATTACACCATAATAAATTTCAGCAGTTGAATCTATCAAGAAGATGATGAACAAAGAGGCGCTTTCCGATGAGTCAAGTTTGTCATAGGGGAAAATTTAAAAGTCATCAAGGTAAAGTTCACTTCCAGCGATTTTACTAGAAATTTGACCGTTATTTTTGAGGACATTGGCCTGCTTTCAAAAAGAGCGAAGCATATTGCTTTAGGGCTGCAGGAGGGTCATTCCTATTGCCTAGCCACTAAGGGTTGCTTAGGAGTATACTGTGGCCAGATGAAAGCCATGCTAGGTATATCTACGTGGTTTCAAACTTATATTCAATTATGTTTGTACCACCAAACCTTCCTGAGACTTAACCGCAATGACCCTGGATGGGTTGATTTGTCGTCCTTAGCTCCAAATTTTTGTTCCGGAATACTGTGGGCGTGATGGGGTACATTATCTCTCCCCCCCAAAAAAAGAAAAGTAACAGAAAGATGATTGCGAAGAGACTGTCGAAATAAAGACTCAAACCAAACCAAATGAATACAAGGCTCACAAGTAGGTATAGTAAAAACGGATGCAATAATTCATTTCTTCGCTAGGGCTTCAACTAAATTTAAATCAGTTACACAATTTCATGAGTGTAGAGTACGTACATGTGGAAATCGGCGGTAATTATAATTAAAACGAATAATCTTTTTGGTAAATTTTGATAATGCACTAAGGAAATAAAGTTTATCAAAGGTATGTAGTCTATAATACTGACAAAAATAATGTAGCACATTGCATCGAAAATATACAGGACGAGCTACACAACCTAGGTAAATGGTGCTCCGACTGGTGTCTGGAATTTAATACTCAGAAATGTGGGTGGATGTGTGTGGGGGACCCAAAACTTGAAGTGCAACTTGTACTTATCAACCACAAACTCCATAAACTTAACACTGTAATCGACCTAGGCATACAATATTCTCACAACATTAACTTCTCTGAGTACATTTCTGCCAAAATGTCCAAATCTTATTCTAAGAAACTTTCATCAAAATGAGTCAACACTCAGTCTGTACAAAATATGTGTAAGACCTACACTTGAGTACTGTTCCTTCCTATTTAGCGATCTACGAACAAGTGACAGAATGAGAGTAGAGAGTGTACAACGCTACTTAACACGGCAGATGATTAAAGGTAATTCTAAAATAGACTACAAAACTAGATGTCACGTGCTCGAACTTGAACCTCTATGGAAAAGAAGACTGAGAACAAACTTAATCCTTTTTTATAAACTGCTGCATAATATGACCTACACCTCAACTAATATTGCATACCGTACCTACACTCGGGACTATAATCTAAGAGATAAGCTCTTTCAAGTTAAAATTGAAAATTGCAAAACAAAAGCCCGCGCAAACTTTTATTTGATTAGGTATGGTCAAATATGGAACAAACTGCCAGCAGCAGTACGCATGGCAGACAATCTTCCAGTATTTTGCAAGCTACTTAATACAGTTCTCAGAGGTATTAGCTTCCTGGCTGATGAAGCCACGCATTCAGACACACTAGAAATAATAGGCCCCCTTAATATTTGAAAAAGATTGGACATCAAAGACGCAACGTGACTACCTGTCTGAGTAAAATGTATCAATGAACCATTAAACGTTCATCTACAATTCACTTGCTAGAAACAACGACTCACAATCAATCGGATCATGCTCTGGGTCATCCTTATACCTGTGCACTACAGACAAAAAATTATTTTTCTCTTTTTTTCTTTTTTTACTTTTCTTTTGAGAGTTTACTCAAATATCAACCTTGCAGACTCCAATACCTCACGATGAATGTTCACCGAACCCGGTATCTCGCCACTGAAGTGCGTCAGTAACCAGAACCTATAGATGATTATGTACAGGACAAACATGGCACGATACTACTAGCTTTTCTTCAACGCCCGAACTCCAAATACTCTTGGTTTTATCCCACATGTGATCCATTTTGCTAACTCAGCCGGTTTTTAGAATCGTAACGCATCGGTCAAGGAGCGCGCGTTTCTTTGTAGTATATGCTCCATGCCACAATACATTTATTTAATGTGTTGGCACCGTAAACATTGTTGCAGTTGGTTTGGTTTTCAATGCAGCTGTTTGTGTGTTATGAATGTCCTTACAGTGACACACAAAATACCTGTACGAACTTAAACTCATATCATTCTGATCATACCTGTAAACTGGCATGCTCTCATGTACACAATGAGAATAAATGCTATTTATTTATTTATTCATATTTGCGCCATACATTTCAAACAGTCTGATCGGACATACATCTGCTAAGGCATTTATATATAAATGATAACAAAGGTCACTCGATAACTTGGAGTAACTGCTAAGAAAATAAAAATAATATGGAGAACAGTGTGAAATTAACTCTACCGAAGCAACTTGAGTGAAAGTACAAATTGTTTCTAAACACTCAAAGGGGTTTAAACTTTTGTGCAGCTTGAGCTTTAAAAAACCTTAGTGTATGCCCTAAAACGCCTTTATGCAATACCGCAAAGGGTGATTTGATATCAATTATAGGGATCGTTTAATTAAGTGTTAAGTAGTAGACGATGAAGGTTGTTCATCATGTACTTTTATTTTGCCATTCGGACCAATTTGTTTCTGGAGTCATTTAGGTATATGTTCAGCTATCCCTACATGCAGATCATAATTTGTCCTCCATATGTATGCGTGCCCACAGGTATACGTAAGTTGCTAGACACCGAGGGATGCGACTCATTCGCTTACTTTCTGCTTAAGTTTGCTGTGAATCAATCTTCTAGATTTTACGGTTACAACCACCTTAGCTGAACGAAATATCCTGTTAATAACCGTTTTGAGTCTTTGTTTTAACACAAGGCTAGTTTAGTCCCCTCTGAGAGGTAAAATGATAAAAGCTGATTTTTTAGGTTCTGAAAATATAGTGGGTCTTATCATGCTGCTACCATTTGTAACCTTTTTCGGATATCCGTTCAACATTAGTGTCTCTGTCAACAGATTTTCACTTTCTTCAATAAGGTGATTAGTGCAAATACGGGTGATCCTATTAGATAAAACTTTTACTAAACCCTTTTTATATTGCTCAAAAATAACTATGGAAGCTCATATACTTCCCTGCACATGTAAATTTTCTAGAGATAAGGTTTGATTACGCCATTCTCACTTCGATTAATTAAGATATCTAGGAAAGTAAGTTGGCTGTTCTTTGCCTCTTCAAAAAATGTCTTATATGGCTTTGGATAATATTCAATTTACTTAGTGAATTAACTGTATCGTTGATTTTCTTATAAATAACTAAAATAATGTCAATATACCGCCTATAAACACACATCACCTCCAATGAATCTTTATCTAGGTCTTATACATGTGCCATATAAACATCTGAAGTTACACCCGGTATGTGACCAAGTTACGTTTGGATTATTACCAGAGCAACTTCTAACGATTGAACCCACTCTTACGAATGAGAAGAAATCAGAAGGCAATGAAGGATGGAAGAGAAGTTATATTTGATCGTGAATGGAGCGACAATGGGTTAGCAACGTCTAGGCTGGCAAACTAGAGAGGGTTGCTTGTTTCGGTACGGCGTGGCGAGATCTGGTCGTGATGCTTGACCGAGCGCCTTCAACTTAGTAGTGTCCGCTAAAACAAACATGGTCAGCATCAATGTCGAAACCTATGTAACTATTTATTTTGGGGATTATTTACCGCTACACATCAGATAGCGGTGACCCCAAAGGATTACCCGTCGCAGCTCCATGAATCTGTCGAAAAAATTTATAATGCAAATATGCTTCTTTGTTAGAACTATCCATGCGGATCTTTCAAAACCCAACGATCGGACAGTGTAAGGAAGTATGCACACTCAACAACTTTGTCAATAAACAAAGTCGCTGTCGTCCGAACCTTATAAAATCGATTCAGTCTCCTCCATCCACCAAGAGGATAACTTGGTTAGTACGGACTACCCCCAATTAGTTTATTTCATAGCTAAGGTAAGCTATTGGAGACGTTGTGTGATACATTTTAAAATCATTCACTATTGATTAAATAATTTTACTCTTTATTGACACTTCAGTCAGTCACAAAGTAGAACTTGGTAAGTCAGTACACAATTTTTAGTTGCCATGTTCTAATTAGCAGATAGAGAGGATATTGTCTGACGAAATCCCAAGGGGAATGCGGGCTGCAACAGTGTTAGTATTAATGGAGAAGATTAAATAGTGACGGTAATATTAAAAAAACGACCACGATAAATGCAGAAACTTAAAATCTAGAGAAGGATAATAAACAGATACACCTGCGCCATTAAGAACGATTTTGAGCCATGTCAACCCAAATCACCGACCAAATGTAACGGTCATCACGCGGTCCCCAACCAGATAGTCTGAACCTATTATCATGGCTCAGCCCAATTATCAATGACTTCATGGACTGGAGGTATGTTTTCGTTTAGCCGCTTCTAGCGTTCTTCTAGTTTATTCGTGTACCAGGCAGCATTTCTCGTAAAAATAGGCGGTGGCCAGGTATGCGTAACACAATCTCTAACCACCTTATTCAATGAAAATTCACTACCTCACCAATCGATTCAGTACGTTGTTTCTAACCTATGCATTGCTCATTCGTTTGTCCCAGAAATCACAAGTAATGCATTGAAGATGCCTTCATTTGAATACGAGAATCCTTTGGGTATCCTCTATTCTTAATGGCCATGTTTTGTATTCATAGAGTAAAACAAATCCAGCTGCTGAGTAGTAAGGGCATCCTTTGGATATCTCGCTTACACTAGAAGTAGAGAAAATCAGCAAAACCAATTTAACCTTCTGTATACAAGCCGAGGCATTTGACCATCAAGACTAATCAAACTCCCAACACAAGTAAAGCAGTCAACACACTTAACTACATTGCTTCATATCATTAATGTCGGCCCTAACGCGAGCCAATCCTTAAGTAGCATTTTGTATTTAGATGGGAAGAATTACACCGCAAACATGTGTACATTGGTACTTAAGGTAGAGAAAGAGCGCTGTACTTTGGCAACATTTTTATCCAACAGAATTATGTCATCTGCATATCCCAAGTCAATAGTTTGCCTCCCAATGTAAGGCCAACAGCTGAAAGATCAAATGACGAGTAGGTTAGCTCTGAAAACATGCCAATGAAAAATATAGATATATATAGATATGATGAGACAAAATTAGGCAACACTAGAGAATGCCACTCGTAGTGATCAATTTCTACGACAGTTTGTCGTAATCCCTGATTAGATCAGTAATGTTCGAGTAAAGAGCTTGTAAGGTTAATGTACTTCATTAGCACGACAGATGTTGCTACATAACCTCACGACTGACAGAATTAAATGCTACCTCAAAGTCATGGAATAACACTATCGTTGAGAGTTAAAACGCATCCCTATGTTCTAGAACTCATTAACGTGTGAATATTTGGTCTATTCAACCACTTTCAGGTCTGAAACCGCCTTGATTTTTTTTGAGTTAAATCTACACGAGCCTTAGTTAGGCATCGCAGGATTATTGAGGTTAATATTCTGGACACTACAATCGTTAAACTTATCTCGCGATAATTGTCAAAGCACTTCTGCCCTTTATTTCAGAGACGAATGATTGGTTATCAAGACCGGTCAGGTCTGATTACTTTCAGTTCCCAGATTCTAGCCAATATCCCAGTCAATCTCATTTCAAAAGTCGGACCAAAATTAAAATAATCGTATCTTCCCAGTCGGGACTCATCAGCTGGATGCACCTGCTTCCAAGCGATGATATTAATCTTGACACTCCAACTAACTGTTGTGCGTCAATTCCACCACGTTCTTTTATATAATGAGATCAACAATCCTCTGTTGTTATATGTGCATCTTGGATGAATGACCTAGATACACTTGTGATTCATGGTGTAGTTTTATTCATACTTATGAAAGAGACATAAGTATGACCCTTAATGGGTAGAGTTTCACGATACTAACATGAATTCAGAATAACTCAACCTTGAATTCCCCCTAAGGTTACTACCGGTCCCAAGCTACTTGAGAACAAATCCGTTATTGTTTTTATCACCGTTATTATTATAAAAGAAGGTTATACATGGCGTTAACAATACCATCCCGTATAAAACAACCTTGTCGAAAAACGCTATCCAAAAATTACATTTAAAAAATTTTAACTCCCTCTTCCTCCTGGAAGTGATCATTTTGAAGAGCAATGACGCCATATGATGAAAGCCGAGCTTGCCTGGAAGTCACGAGGCCGGTGCTCATTTTGACGACCAGGGCAACAAGTAATATAGGTATATGGAATGTTCGCACAATGTGCGAGACAGACAAGGCATTTCAATAGCTGAAGGAGATACTTAAAATGAGAGGAACCCGTTAGTTGCAAGCTGGGCAGTAAAGATTATCCTCACAAGAAGTGCTGCTGTACTACGGTCAGGACAAAAACAGTGCCCTGCGCACAAAAGGAGTGGCACTAATGCTCCCCCAAGGAGCACAAAAAGCGATCAAAGGATGGGAACCCCATGGACTTAGAATCACCGAAGCATCCTTCAAGACAAAAAAGGAGGGGATTATACTGAATGTCATCAAGTGCTATGTACCGACAACAAACACCAGTCCCCTGAAAGGATAAACCAAGGTTAAAATAGACTACACCGGATATGAAGCCATCACTGGAAGGCATCGAATAGAAGAATGGAGCACAAACGGCCAGTGATTTACAAGCTCATGCTCCTCCGACAAAGTGATTATGGGTGTCATATAGTTTCCCCTTCTTCAACATGCACATCCATAAAGCTGCATATATCTAAACCGACCGCATTACAAAGCATGGAATCAATCACAATGGCAGAAGGACCATGGAAGGCGTAAGAGAAAAGAAAGGAATTGATATAGCTTTAGATCACCACCTGGTAGAGGCTGAAATATAGCTGATGGGGCACTAGACAACTGAAACAACAGTATTACAAAAGTTTAATACAATTCTTCTTCATGATACTAACACATTCAACGAATTCAAAATAATTCTAAACAATAAGCCCCCAGCCTTTCATGATCCACTGTAAAATTCATTTTGCGTGCATTAAAATTCCTTCATTTGTACTTTACTAGCCAATTCTCTTTAACTTGTACCTCGTGTCAATTTATTGTGTTATATCTCCATAAAAAACCAATTTTTTGTCTGTTTATCCCTTTATTATAACAGTCACTGAATTCATATTTGCAGTTAAATTCTTATGTGTGTTTTTTGTTGGCATATGTTACATGCCAAGCATGTTTTACTGAATTTCAAGGTCTTGTTGCGAGTTATGTTGGGTTTGTGTTCTGGCTGTCTGTACCCGAGTGATTTGACTCAGTTTGTCGGTTGCAGATAGAATTTGGTTCCTCTGTTTGTTAGGAATACTCCTTCAGGAAAATTTGAGATGAAGAACAAGTACCAACAGACTGGTAAGAAAAGTACTGTTATAACGACAAAAAATTGATATGATTGACGTATGCGATCAATTAATGGATGTGTTATTGTGATCACGAGGTTACAATAACAAACACCAATAAGAGTACCTAGTCAGTCCCTGTATATTTACCGGATGTCAACTTAGTCACACGCCAGAAATAGGAAGAACAGAAGATTGGCGAACAGTCAGACAGAATCAAGTTGTATTTTAAATGACATTTTATATATGCATAAAGCGTGAACATTCGGTCAACCACTCAGAAAATTAACAATGATACAAAACAAGGGTAGCAGTGAATGTTAACTGGATTAACGTATACACAATTAATTAACCATAGTTCATAAATGAAAAATGATGTACTAACAGTTAATGTAATAGTCAAGAAGATAAGGCAAAGGGAACGCAATAATAATAGGAATAAAGTGCTCACATTGAGTGCAACCATAATAAATGAAATAGTCTGCCAGAAAACAGTTGTTGGAGATAATCAATTATCTTTAGGTACTCATCATACCAAATACCTCATCATGATACAAAGAAAAGAGATCCTAACAAGTGCAAGGATTACAAAGGTATCACTCTAATTTAAGTATCAGGAAAAGTATTCAACAGAGTCTTATTAAACAAAATAGACAGCTTAGCCAACGACCAACTTCAAGATCATGCTACGAAGAGACAGGTCTATTTAGTTTTCATGAAATTATTCTTATTTTTGCTATTTTTTATTAATTGCAAAATGGGCGGTAATCGGTACTTCCGTTTGTTTTCTCCGCAATGACCATGTATCTTGTGATTGGTTGTAGTGCTTTTTTAGTGTGCTAATTATTCTAATTGCTACAAGGTCGTTGTCGTAACTATATATACAGGGTTGGAACAGAATAGAATCGAACCTTCTCAGTGATGTGTTCTTGTCTTCCTGGTTTTGGCTTTGGGCGAGTAATCGGTTGTCGAGTTGTTGGTCAAGGTTGCAAGTATCTGTTCGCGTAGATAATTCAGCGAGTTAAAGTTGCGGTTAGTGCTGCCGGGGTATAAGGTTGGCGTTGCGTCATATTAGTAGGCGACATATCAATTAACAGGCAGGATTGCGTGAGGATCGATCGTATACTGAGTAAATCGCGGGAATATGGATCATTTTCGAATAAACAATTGAATGGAACTCATCACATTACACCAATTACGCTACTACGCGAAAGCATTTGGCAGCCAGACATGAGAACATTACGAAGTCTTCTTCGACACTTTAGTGTACATGAAAATTTCGTCAATATCATAAGTAATTCTTATGACGGATTGCATTAAAAAACCATGCGCGGACAGTAGATCATAGATTCATCCCAAGTAAAATATCAGTCTTAGACAAGGCAGCTACCTCCACCTTTCTTTTCTTCTAACGATTGACTAGATCATATAAACTACAATATTTTAGGGGAAAGCACAGAATATGGTGGACAACATGGATGTAGCCAGAAGATCTGGACCTCGTCGATGACCTAACTCCTCTATCTCACACACAGCAATAAATAAAGGTAAAATCGGAGAGTGGAGCAGTAGGCCTCGATATACACACAAAGAATGCAGGATCCTTAGATACAGAACAACCAACACAACCGAATTGCACATGACGGAGAAGCTGTAGAATATGTAGAAAATTTGACATACCTGGGCAGTGTCATCGATAAATAATGAGGATCTGATGCAGATGTCAAGGTGCGGATTCGCAAGGGAAGGATAGCATTTCTACAACTGAAGAATGTCTAGAACTCAAACTAGCTGTCAGTCAACATCAAAATCATAATCTTCCATACAAACTTGAAGACAATTTTAGTGTATGGAGCTAAAACATGGGGAACTACGAAGGGTATCGATCAACAGATACACATATTTATAAACAGCTTAAAATCCGTTGGTTAGATACCATTAGCAACAATCTTTCATGGGAAAGAACAAACAAACTTCAAGCCAAGGAAGAAATTAGGAAAAGATGCTAGAGGTGGTCGCACATTGAGGAATTCATGAAACTGTGTCACAAGACAAGCACTAGCTAGAAATCCCAATGGCCATAGGAAAAGAGGAAGACCAAAGTGCACACTGCTTTGGGAATTGAAGGCAAGTACGAGAAGAATGAACAGCACTTGGGAAGAATTTGAAAAGAAGGTTCGGGACAGAGTTGTTTGAAGAATGGTGATCGGCGGTTTGTGCTCAACGTGAGGTAACAGGTATTGACAAAGTCATAAATTCAAAGTGAAAAATAGTATATCAGAATGTACTAAAAGGTGATTTAGTAGAAATTTTAAATACCATAAAATTTTCAGACTCTATTCTGTGGATAGAGACAGAGACAGAAATTGTTGAGTAATCGGAAAAACTAACATGAATCGCTTAATAGTACAGGTTGATTATCAATAAATCTTCAGATAATATCAGATTGTGGCTAAATTTAAGTGATGACAAGAAATCATTATAAAAATGTAGGATGTAAAAAGATCTGTTTTGATTGTAAAAGGCTTAAGCAGATTTTTCAGTCCTACTTAATTCTCTTAAAAATTCCATAAAAGGCGGAAAATATCTTGGAACAATAAACAGTTGTTTGCCAGATTTATAAAGTACGAAAGCAGAGTTAATAGTGACAATATTTGACCACTGTTTGAAGACAGCAATAAACAAAAACGGTTCCTACAGCATAATACATCATGAGAGTGTAATATCCCAAATCGACGAATAGAACTAACATATAAACAGTCAGTTTGCATTATTATCCACCCTATGGCAGAATATAAATGAATAAAATCACAATTATTAGATTTTGTATTAGGATAACCATTATTTGTTAATCTATACAAACAGTTTTGCTAAAGATTTCGACAAAGTATTACAATACATGAATGTTCTGAACATGAGTCGTTTTCTGACTGATAAATTCCAGTCAGCCAATCGACACCACCCCTGTAGGCAACCAAGCATTACACACTACCTTTAACAATGAATAGCTATTCTTAACCTATTATCATTCTGTTCGATACAATTAACCCCAATCTAGAAAACGAGAATTACAAGAATGATCCAAACAGTCCGGTAATGTGATTTAAGGAGAAGCATTGCTTATTTCAAACACCCGTTAATATGAATATGTGCAGTTTCTAACTGCACAGTTGACTGATTAGAATAATAATGTGAATATCAAGAGTGGTTAGTAATGATAGAAAACCTTGGTAAAACATACACAATTAATTAGTTTTAATTCGTGATTCGAAAATGATATGACAACAGTTAATGGGTTAAATGGAATGTTCTAACAAAGTAAACAAGACCATGATAATAACTCAATACTTATTAAGTACACAATCTAAGTGTATAAATTAATATTCCGAGTATAACTTTTTAGTATCTGAACATTCTTCGTCACTTGCTCGTTATGACGATGGGAAATAATAGTCGAATACTGAGGAAAAGAGAAAAAATAATGATTACATGCTAATCGAAATCAATATATTTTAACACTTTTGTTGAAAACTAATACAATTAGTGGGTTGAAATATGAGTCCAGTATTTTTCTAATACATGTTGTAATTGATTTATGAAATTTTAGATCTGACATTGTAGTTAACACTTCTGAATCATTTGCCAAGTACATGTATGTGTGTAATCAGCCTTAAAGATACATTGTGTCGCTGTCTAAATGACTAAATTGAAGTAGACTCATCCCTTCTCGACTGTTGGTGCATAATTTGATTTACTGAATTACAATTAAAATAATGAATTGGTTTCATTCTGATGATGTACAGTAATACAATTTATACTGGGTTGTTTCTAATATGGCTTCTTATCATCCTGGAAAGAAATCTAGACAACAGTAATAGCAAATTACTTGGTTATACAGACTGCTAGCCTATCTTTATATTCATCGGCTTCAATGACTATGAGATGTAACGATGATACATTACGATTATTTCACCTTACACTAGTTGATATGACGCAATGTGATTTACGGTCCTAGAAAAGCTTACCTAACAAGAAAAGTAGGAAATGTATAAATTGTAATAATAATAATAGTAATAATAATAATAATAATAATAATGGCTTAATTCAATAGTATGTTAAGTACAATATAAATTTTCAGTATACTTTAATACAATACGACATTTTGTTAACTCAGCTATTTATTACTAGAAGTCAGTAACAATAGTGACTACTGAACCAACGTTAACATACTTTGGAATAAGTTCTCAATACAGCGGAAGCGAATTTAATATTATTGCCGTCAGTCATTAAGAAATGAGATAATATTCTTCAAGAATGAATAGTTTATATACCCTCCTAAATCAGTGAACCAAATCCGAATGCTGTTGATTTTTCATTGAACAAGTAAGACAGGGGGAGATGGATTGGAAAAATGGGTGGGGTGGTGAGAAAACTTTTTATTCATACAAAAACTTGTTATGTATTAAAACCTTATTGACAATAACTTGTCATATCACATGTTATATAGCATTATTATGATTATCACAACCAACTTGACATATCATTACGCCTATTACGTTAATGTGTTCACAAGATCTGATTTGTTCATTGTAGTTCTGAATGTAACTCGACACCTTATAATAATTATTTATTATAGTTCAATTGGAATGGTTATTTTTGTGGAGATTGGTTATTTTATTTGATTGGATATATCACAGATTGATGTTGGCAGGGTACCATTGAAAACCAGGAAGCACTAGCCAGCTGTTTCATTCTAGTGTGGAACTCCTCGGCAGTACATACCCCAGATTCCACCCGTAAGGCTTCAGGTTGGTGAACACCTGGTTTTCAGTGGTACCTTGAAAACATCAATCTATGATAAATTAAATCAATTAAAAATGCCAATCTCCACAAAACTAACCGTCTCAATCCAATTATTTATTAATTCTTTTTACCCATGTTTTAATTGACTTTTCAAACTTACAACCGACAAAAGTCTTGATGTGTTTAAACAGTATTCAATGTTAAAGTTCACCATTCTAAGATATATCGTAGTCTAAATATGTAATTCACTCAACCTGTTTGCATATATAGGCCTTATTTTGGCCATTGTAATACAACTATTTTTATGGATTTATAACTGTAAGAGCCTGATGACAATTGTTCTGTCTGAAATATTCCTTACTTGTAAATAAATTCACCTTGAAGTTAACCAAATAATTTGCCCCATTCTATCCTATCGAAAAGAAAAAATAAACTTTCGTCCTAACGGTTAATTATGTCAGTGACTTTCACTATTGGTAAACTTTAAAATGTAACCAGAAGAACGTAATTTAAAGGAAAACGTTAAAAAAAACCTTGTTGACAACATGTATACGTTGCAATATAATGCGTACACTATATCACGTAACTTCTATAAATCTGTTATTTTGGGAGACTTAAAAAAAGTAACAAACTTTCGGGACTATGTTTTAGAATACTATTTCATTTACTTTAGTTGTGTAAAGTAAGCATTTTGTTTCTATCACCGTTATGCTCCTCGTGTCTTATCCTTTCGTTCATTATATTTACTGTTAGTATATCGTCTCTTATTATGAACTACAGTTAATTGGTTGTGTACAAGTTACGCCTATTCACTGCCACTATCTCGTTTGTTTCGTATTAATGTTCATGGTGTGATCTGAGTTTATGTATAAATAAAAAAATGCTTAATATATAATACGACTTTATCGGGTTGGTTTATCGGTAAGCGTTCTTCCTATTCTGGCCTAGGATCAAGAGGGCATCGGGAAAGCATATAGATGCCGACCAGGCACTTATTGGCGTTGTCCTTGTGATATGGGCACACAAGGCTGTATCCACTCATTAGTCTCGTACATCCAATAACTGTGTTTTTTACTTCATAGCAGAGTAACCGAACGCTCAAAAATGATTTCCATATTTTCTTATATATGTTAAATGTATAAGTAATGGGCATTTTGTTCCTATTATTTGTATTCCTAATCTCTCGTTTGACTCATTAATTGTTGTCACATCATTTTTGAATCACGAATTAAAACTAATTAATTGTGTATGTTTTACCAAGGTTTTCTATCATTACTAACCACTCTTGATATTCACATTATTATTCTAATCAGTCAACTGTGCAGTTAGAAACTGCACATATTCATATTAACGGGTGTTTGAAATAAGCAATGCTTCTCCTTAAATCACATTACCGGACTGTTTGGATCATTCTTGTAATTCTCGTTTTCTAGATTGGGGCTAATTGTATCGAACAGAATGATAATAGGTTAAGAATAGCTATTCATTGTTAAAGGTAGTGTGTAATGCTTGGTTGCCTACAGGGGTGGTGTCGATTGGCTAGCCGGAATTTATCAATCAGTAAACGGCCCAACTCAAGGATTTAACAAAATCAAATTATATGATTGATATGCATTACTTTCTATTGCATAGAAAGACCTAACATGATCAGAAAAATAGCGTCGTCAATAAAAGTTATCTACTACTGCAGTTTAGATTCTGTCATTTTCTAATGGATACACCTAGATGCGTAAAAATACAAATAATAATCTGATCAAGAGCTTGTTTTTTTTCTAATAGGCGATATTTTCGTGATGAGCGAGTATAAGCCAATTGATTTCTTTTAGCTCGTGTCACGATGGTACGGTACAGTTCGATGTCTTTGTCAGCGTCCGGTGTGTGAAGTATAACAACGGAAAAAAACCTATTGGATGCGGGAGTTATTATGACGGTTTGTATCACCTGATGGTAGGTGGATGCGTTTGTATCAGACAGATGGTTGGTTGATTGGTTATCATCGAAGAACTACAAAATTATATAGAATACATAATGAAAACGCAATTGTTTACATTTAGCAAACCATATTATCTGTATCTGGAAAGTAAAAGAGAGGTCTTAGTTACTAATGTAATATTAGTTATGTGACTGAGGAAGTAGTGTCTGGGGATTTGGGATAACTTAGAGAGAACAAGATGACAGTTACTATAGTCCACATTAGCATTCTACATTAGTTGAATTTGAGTGGATGAGTTATCTATTAATCGAAGAATACAACCTTTTCAGGTGTATTTGAAAAGCTAAGATATCACGCGTTTTTCCTCTAAAAACGTAAGATCGTTCGCGTACCGTAGATTCTGGGAATTTACGGTACAATGTATGTCGCGAATAAACAGAGAATGACGGTCAAATGAAAAGTTGGGGCACTCTGCTACTCACTGTAAAACAACTAAAAAACCAAAAACAATTCGACAGTTCGCGACCACCCCGTTAAGTAATTCCATTTCAAAATTATCAACCACACATGAGGTTAGGGACATCGATGCCACACGCTAGCAACATCTAAATATTTGTTGCGATCCCTACAAGTAACTCCAAGTATGAGGTAATCAGTTCTGCCAAGGACCCAGGTAGTATGTGATGCTGTTGTGACAGACAACTATCTCGACTACACTTAATTTGTCACAGTTTGAGTATAAAGGAAACGGAATATTGTGAGCTCTGTGGAAGGCATGTAGAGAAGAACTCAACTTTATACAATATCAGATGAGACAGCTGTAAGCCAGAAAAGTAGGCTTAAATTTCGACTACAATATTGACAAATTACACTTTATAGATAGCGATTATAATTGGTCAATTATCATATACATTAATAACAATAAGCTCAGTAATTTCTTATTGTAAACTCTTCGCATTAATGTATAGACAGTGATTACAAGTGAGGTGATCTCCAGGTAGTGTATATGTAAGTTGAATCATGTTGAACGAAAAGATGCTTTGAAACACGTTAGTGATTAATAGTTCATTTGCCTTGTGTTTTAGGTTGTATTATTTAAGTTTTATCACGTTTATTTTAATCAAGAATATTGTAATTAGATTGATAAAAAGAAATTTGAGGTTAAAATTAAAATGTAAAGATTTTTTACTTGAGTGGTTGTGATAAGAACTGTGGGAAGTTTAATAATCTTGCTTTAGATTTTTACCCAGTTGTGTCACAAACCTAGGTATGTTTACAATAGTCCTTTCTTTTTTAAAAAAAAAGTAAGGCATATTATACAACTGATTGAGAATAGCCGTTATTATATCAAAATAGTTCAGAGTTTATATGAATATCGTAGGTTGAGGAAATAATGTGAAGTATAAGAGTTGGAATTTATCATTGTGACATGGTAGACATACACTATAGTAAATTGGGATCATATTAAGTTACATATTTTCCCTCAGCAGTTCGTACAATTACCTTCGAATGGCTTTCTGGAACTACTGACATTTACCTCGAATGTTGGATTAGTATTATGAGATGTACTTCTTAGGAGACAATACTTCCCTACTGGTTCTCTGGAAACTTTTACAGTACTTTTACGTATTGCCTTAGTTAGTTATTAGTATACACCACTCGGTAGAGAAAATAGAAAATAAAATCAGTTTCAAGAAAAGTAGAACACATTTTATCTTAATCTACTCTATTCATATATACACACCAACCTACAATTAATAATGAAAAAATTTCATACACATGTCCAGATGTCAGTCAATCAGTTACAACGTAGAACTTGGTACATGCGTACATCAATTCAAGTTGCCATACCCAAATTAGCAGATAGAGATTTAAATGTCGCATCAAATCCCAGAGTAGGTGAGGTAGCAAGAAAGTTAGTGTTAACGGAAAGGAGTAGAGATCGAAGATAAGATTTAAGAAAATATGATTCAGTAAAAAGAAAATTATGATAAGTTCAGAAACTTAGAATTTGGAGGAAGACAAGGAGTGGATGCACCTGCGCTATTGCCAACGATTTTGAGCCTTATCACCAAAAATCTCCAACTATTTGTGATGATTATCAAGCTGACCTAAACCAGGTAGTCTGCACCTATTAACATGGCTCAGCCCAATCGTCAATGACTTCATGGACTGTTGCCATGTTTTCGTTTGGCCGCCCCTATTTTTCTTTTAGCTTAGCCCCACACCAGACAGCATCGCTCGTCGAGGTAGGCGGTGGTCGGACATACGTCACACATGTCCTAGCCACCTCAGCTGATAAAGATTTACCACTTCATCATTAGACTTACCGTATTTACCTAGTACTCTATTCCTAACCCACGTATTGCTCAATTGGTGGACCCAGAAAACACGAGCAATGCTTCGAAAATATCTGTGATCGAAAACTAGGAGCCTATCAATATCCTCTATCTTTAATGGCTATGTTTCACATCCACAAAGTAGAACGGATCGAACTGCTGCGCAGTAGACGCATCCTTTGGTCAGTGGTCCGGTGTCTTGCCTACGCCACAAGTGACGCGAATTCCCAAAAGCTAATCGGGCCTTATGTGTACGAGCAGAGATCTCAGACCGTAAGGACTGATGAGGCTCCTAAGATAAGTGAAGCGGTCAACACATTCAACTGCTTCACTCCCTATCACTAACCTCGGTGCCGAGTCAAGCCAGTCCTGAAGCAACATATTGCATTTGGGTGGAGAGAATCGTATCCCAAACATCCTAATATTCATGTTTAAGGTAGTCAAGAGATTCTGCATTTTACTAGCATATTCACTCAAGAGAACTATATCATCTGTATATTCTAAGTCAGCAAGTTTATCTCCTGGAAGGATGTGAAGAACTAGAATTAACTTAGAGAAACCTAAAGGCACTATCTATTATATGATATTCATCACTGACTGTACTGCAACTCCATCCATACATAACTATCGTCATATCATTCAATTACCTGTACATAACACTACTATTGCTAATTGTATGCTTGTATCTTGTTATATCAATAATATCAGAATTATCACCTAATCGAAGATAATCCCAATACTTCATCAAAATGATAAATCACAAAGAGAATAAGGTAGATATTTAAGCAGTAATTATCTAAATGAAGATAAATAATGATACATAAAATATTGTTGATAAATACAAAAAGGAATTATTTTTTATTTTTAACAAGTCATACTTTAAGCATCAAAGTGAAGAACAAAGTAAAGCAATCGAATTCACAATTTAGAGAAGACAGTTGTACTTTACTTGAAAAATAAATAACTCTACAAGTTAATATGATAAAAAAAAAAAAGATGTCATAGAAAATAATTTATGGATGTAGTAATAATAGAACTAAGCAAACGAATGATGGTTTTCATTGTTTTATTACATTCACAGAAAAAGTATCTTTGAATGTTAAGAGGAAAAATTATCCTCCCTCCCACCCTTGCAAAGTATAAAGAGTCTTAAAGAAAACGTTTTAAGAATTAATGATGCCATTAGTCAGACTTACTTAACTAAAGTTAATTGTCCTTTTGAATGTTTATAAATATGTATACATAATAAGTCAAACATATATACCTAATGATTAAAACAATCCAGTTCAATCTTTTCTACATAGAAAATTATTTTTGTGTTTTTGCAGAAATGGAAGACATTAAATGTTAAATGTCAGGTGCTAAACAGAATGCATCACATATAGATTAATAAGAATCTTCGTATATAAGTAAAAGAGATGACTAATATCGTCAAATATCATGCACTTCCTTCAAGAATAATTCCATTTCTTTCTTTAGCTCTTCATTTTCATTTCGTTGTTTTAATAATTCAGCTTTATATAAAAAAATAAGAAGAAAAATAAGCAAATCTTTAAGTTGAACTAAGTTACAAATAAACTCAGTCGATATAAGATTACAGGTTGGTAAATACAACCTATAGCATCATTTCATGAAGTCAATGTCAAAATGATTTACGTCAAGAGGTGCATTCTACATGATTCTCATTTGAAAAGAGCTAACAATAAATAATCACAAATCTTAAGTCAATGAGTTTAAAACTAGTTGCTGTTACTCAGAATACTGTTTTGTTGCTTGTTATCATAAACTTTATATTCTATTACTAGTTATGTCACATCATAAATCTAATGTTTCGTTTTAATCAACAATACTAGCAAATAGACTCTTGCTGATTGCTTCATTCATTATACTAATGTAAATACAAATAAATGGCGCACATTTGAACTAAGACAGTAATCTCTTGTATGATATATATATATATATATATATATATATATATACACTTAACATAAGTAAGTTTTATCCCAAAACGTGTAACACATTTTTAACAACCTGTTCTAAACATTTACAAATGATGTAGTTTTTCGATCCACCTCCTGATTCAAATAGGTTTAAAATAGATATCAGTCAAAAAAAGAATTAACCTTCAGTAATTAAGTGGATGAAGAAGTTAATAATGTCTACGAAAAGAGTTACCTTTACGCGATTTAATCTGCCGATCCAGTGTAACAATATTCCTTTCAGAATTTTCATATGTATCAATGGCCTGAAATAGTACAAAATTCAAAACATAAGTATAACAAAACATTTTTTTTCTAAATAGAAAAACGTCTAAAGTACAATTTGTTACATGGAAATTAGGAAAATTATTACTACTGCTACTAATAATGTATGTAAGAATTGTGAAATGAACAGTTCCTGGAGAAGAAAATGTCAATGTGCAGCATTGAACTATGTTACCATCTAGGGAATAAATCCACCAAATGATAGTTCAATAATAATAATAATAATAATTATTATTATTATTATTATTATAATAACAGCTTTATTCAATAGTATGTTTAGTACAACACGAATTTTAAGCATACAGTGCCTCAGCAAGTTACATTATATATACATTAGATGTATATATCTATCTACCCATATATATATATATATATATATATATATATATATATATATATATATCAACAAAAATAAGTGCTTGATAATACCAAAATTATGTAATCGCTTCGCATAATATATTAAATGAAAAAAACCCTCTTTAATATTAGCGAAACATGCAAAGACTGAAGTAACATTTACACTAAGATAAGTAACATTCCGCGTAGTTTGAATTATAGAATCGCCAATTTTACAAACATCGTGCGAATGCACAAGAGTATTTAGGTCTTTTTCATGTCTAAGATTGAAATTGACTGTTTAACATTTGGAGAGATTAAGTTAAAGACCATTCAAACTAGACCACCATTCAACATTCTCTAAGAATCAGTTCATTTTACAACGATTTAAGCAAGAAACTGGCATACAAACAGCAAGATCATCTGAGTATTTAACAAAGGTATTTTCATAAAAGACGGCAAGTCATTCAATAAAAATGAGGAAATAAAGGGAAAAAAAAGCACCTTGAGGCAAACCAACTTTCGTTAATAGATGAGTGTAGCACTTTCCTTCGTACAAAGTATATTGTTCTCTTACAGAGAAATTAGGAGTACAGCCAGTTGATTATCCAGCTTTCTATATTCATATACTCGAGTTTATTCAGCAACACATGTTACCAGCCACCATGATATCTTCGCTTATATATAACTGGATTACTCACGATAGGTCGTAGATTTTTCATAAAGGTGTATGAGTACGCAATCCTGTTTTGGGACGTAATTGACCAGTTAAAACAAACCAAAAGACAGAAAAGTAACTTGTTGAGATATTTCGTAAAACGTGGTAGCCCAAGATTTCAAACATGCCGCTATAATGAACAAACTGACAGTGTAATATTTATTAACAACGTCTATTGGCCAGGTTTTTCGGTATGTGATTGCGTAATAAGAATAAATCGTGGGATTTAAGCCACAAACAAAGGAGATAGTGTCTAATCACATTGGAAATCTGTTTTGTGATAAATTATCAAATATATAAAAGCAGATTCCATTTATTTAGTAAAGTGATGGTTTAGGGACAGGTTCAAACTCAACACTAACTAATTTGATTTTTGAACGAAGCCACTATCGCAATTCAGAAGTGATTGGACCCTGATGCAGTGATTACGAATGAACATATTTACTTGATACACTATCGTATATTGAAAAATCCCACCAACAATAAAAATTTGTATAGGACCGTATTAAAAAAATCAAAACAATCATTCATATAATTCGCTTTCGACCAGTAGATTGAGGGTCTGAAACCCGTTATATCAACGTCAGTTTCTGAAAACGAGTGATAAAATTGAAAAAAACGACTCAAAACTGATGAATCTGTTACCAAAAACATCCATAATATTCAATAAATAAGGATTTAGGATTGTTGGATACAAAAGAGTAAGCAGTAACCACCGTTAAACTTTCTATGAAGTAGCGTTAATGTTAGAAGTACACTTTATTTGTATAGTCAAGACAAATCAATAAACAATCATAGAATGAACATTGAACATAAAATCTAATGTCATCATCATATATGCATGTATATACCTATATGCTTAGTAAAATTCATATTTACCCATTAATAGAATAAAAACAAAAGATAAATATAAAAATATACAACGATAATAAAATTATAGAAAAAAAAAAATGTCATTTTACGACTTCAGTTATTTCTCTTTTACTTACCTTGGCAATCATATTATTGTGTACACAATAACATAACAGTATATTATGATAACAACAAAAATCGTTGAGAAAAATGAATATTTGTTAATAAGTTCTGTTCTTGTTTGACACATACACACATACACAGAGAGAGAGAGAGAGAGAAACTGAGAGACAGTAAACTATTTGCTTTTAATTATCATTACAATAGTTATCATAATGTTTGATTACTTAATCTTTTAAACATGATAAGTACAAATATTTTATATACTCACTACTCATAATACTACTTACTACTATAAGTAAAGAGTAAGACACACTGATATGTATAGATTTATAAGTACAAATAAATAAAACAAAGTATAATTATTTAATTAATTATTTCTTTCATTTCTATACTGTACAGTAAGAAGTAAGTAATAATAACATTTTGTAAATACCATAACTGTTGATTTACATAGGAAAAGAGAACAATAATTAAAATAGTTTCTTGAGATAATGAACATTTTGTTTCTTTTATTAATATTGATTCATATTTATAACATTAGCTTATTATTATCGTTATAATTACAATTATGAATATACCTATATGACTATTACGTATATACACTTTAATACAAGTTGAAAGTCCAACTGTGCAACAACCACATATTATCACTAATAGTCATATGACTTAATTTGCAAATTATACAGCATGTTAGTATGCTAACAAAGTTAAAACAACGTTAATAAGGCCTATATATATTTGCACATCTGGATCACGACAATATGTTGAACCTCATGTGTGTTTTCTTTTGAGACTTATTATCTGGATGCAACTGTATCTAAGAGTTGTTAATGTTTAAATTGGTACTCGAACTGAATAAATATCACTTCAAATGACAGTGGCTTATCTATTCAGCTGAATACGAGCGTCTACTAATAGTATAATATTTATTCTTAAGGATTTATCATCTCTAGTTGTTGATATTATGGATTAAGGTAGTCGCTACTTCAAAAATACAGTTCAAAATTGTAACATACAGGCAATATTCAGTAGACCGCTCGGGTTGTACGTTTTTCACTAGATGCTGATTAACTTACAGTCAATATATTAATACAACACTTACAATGCTCAATTTTTAAATACTTAACAACAACCAATGTATATATAATGTAAAATGCATTTTAATAATTAATGTTAAATATGAAGTAACAGTTAGGAGATTTAAATATGTCGATTTCAAACAGCTGCGTTAAAGTTTTAAGCAATAATTCTACCACACAGCATCAATTATATATTCAAACCTATTAATTTATTGAATCAGAATGGATGGGATTTCAATAAAGTTTTCTTTCAATCCACAATCCTATGATATTAATTAACCACCTTCTCCGCTGTTCTCAACCAATCAGAGTCGGCTAATAATGCACCACAAATAAGTCACATGGATGACACTTACAAAACATGACCAACCTACCAAAGATGGTTATTCAAGATGGTGACACCAAGTAAATTGTCATCACGACGCCCAAACACACGTTCCTCAACCTCAGCATTACTAACATGGTGTACCCACCGAATGTCGGCAATGGTGAGATTGCACAACTTTGCCTAACCATACCACTAGACTAAAACAATTGAAAAAGGTGGTTATAGCCACTCCCGATTACTGAACTGTTTGCGTACACAACACTTAAGATGTCAACGAACTTCTCACACACACCCTTAACCAACTGATCATTCAATAGCACAGTCCCGTCCTACAAATCGAAGGTGGTCCTGATGGCAAGAAACACAACTACCGTTCACTTGTAATACGTGTGACGGTGTTCTAACATTTGACGGACGATGAAAATGCCATCAATACCTCCATCACCTAGTCTTTCATCAGTTTTGTACAATCAGCAAACTATGATCAGGCAAAAAATAATAAATCCATTTATCGATAGTTCATTCATTGATTACGCGAGCCCTTTGAAAGAGAGCAACTACGGCATCTACATTCTAAGATAGCGAAACACTCTCAGTTTCCCAAACTCCTCCAAACAACCTTGTCACATTCCTGACCAGAAGTTCACCATCACCTTTAAAAACAGCCCGCATATGTAGTCTCGGTTTGGTGATTTGTTGTGATTTTGAAATTACAGTTCCTAGTGAACTTTTTCTTTGTTAGATGGATCAGTCGTCACCGGTTATGGAGGGCACGGCAATCTGATCGAAGTTGTTATAACAACATACTTGATGAACCGGCCCCGAAAGACTTAGTCCGCTGTCGAAACGATCCTGGATGTTAGTGAATGGCGAACCAGTAGCTTCATACATTGCATCACCAACATCAAACTTCTTGATACCAGTGGCTTGGACGGGTTGAAAGAGCTTACGGCAATCACTAGATGCAGATGTTGCTTCTAACTCTTCGACACACTCAGACCACAAAGTTTCTAGGTCCTCACGCAACTATTTCAAGATTTTCCGACTTCAGAATCTAGGTTTATTATCAAACTCATGAATCATTGGAATGAACTGACATGCCCCAAAGAGTTGTAGGGAAGATGTAGGAACCCAATGCTTATAAACAAGACGTTTTGCAATTTTTGTGGCATCATGCAAAAGGAATCAATGCTCATGGATCACAGTTTCTTCGTACTTTGATGGAGCCTTCTGATTTAACGGGAAATAAGCGACTGCTAATCGGGAACCAGTCGAATAGTGCTGTTTTTCATTTTGGTGCCTAGTTGATACCGACAATCCAAAACCCCTCAGATAGGCGTACATGAAATAAACTCTTAGAATCGACAGATGTGGAGCGAGTTAGCAACGCATCACCACAGCCTTGAACATGAGTCTTACATATACAACAAACATAGAAGTGGAGACTTTCTAGAGATATAGTCAAATCTATCTGTTATCTAATTTACATCAATGTGTGGATGTTGAAGACGGCTAGTTTAAGTGGCACACATAACTTGAAAAAGGCTGTAGTAGATTTCAGCATCGATAGCAACAAACGAAAGGTCTACCGTTTGGCAACTTTACAATAAATTGACATGACAAAATTTTTACCGTGGACGAGCCACTGTGTGGATTTAATGAGTAGTGAAAACAAATGAAAGAGACAACAAATTGAAGAAAAGGAACGTAAAATAAAGTTAAGAAAGTTTCCATTAAATAATGTTAAGGGTTGAGATAAATAAACCATTTCTTCAGAATTCTTAATCGTTGTGTGGACTGACATACTGTTCAGGTTCCCAGACTGAAGCAAGTGGTTCTCTTAGAGGGCCACTTCCCAAGCCTCTGACCAGTCCGTAAAGCAGTGGAATATCGTCAGGAGGTGTACTCAAACGGCAGCCAGTGATAAAAGTTGGCTCTTGCGCCTTTCGTTCCTTTAAGATCACACAGCCAATTGGTCTGTAATCATGGTTTTTCAACACCCCAAGGTGAACTCTCCATTTTCACCAACCGTGTTTAAGGGCCAGACGTCTGCTTTTTTCCTTCCACTTTAGCAAACAGTAAGACGCGTGGCCATATGAAAGCAATTCGAGAGGAAGCGGAAACACTCCCCAGAATTGGCTCTACCAAGGCACACAGAAGAGCAAGAACAGATAAGCATAATAATTTCTCGACTTGTTAATGATTTCGAAAATTGCTCCTCTACTACTCAACAATTCCTAATCAGTTGAGAAATAAAGAACATAAAAGATTGAATTCTGGATAATTTATTGGTTGTATGCACAAAAAAACCAATGTATGGCGCCAGAAGAGAAAAACAATTCCGAATAGGATTATGATTTGTGACATGATGTCAGACTTTTATTTAACACAAAGCAAGTGAACGATTTAATTAGTTTATTTAAAGATGGATGTTTACATACACATAGATATGAAGTATTCTCTTGAAAAATGAAAATTTTTTGAAGTATTCTAAACAATAAAACTGTATTATTCGTACCATTACATATTAATACAAACAGAGTAATTTTAATATACCGTGAAGAAACGATTTATGAAGAAACAAATTACTGAAACAGTTACGAAGTTTGAACTTTTCAAAAGCGAACATCCCTTACTTATTCTACGATAGTGCTTAAAATTACAAATTTATACATACATGGAAATAAAGCAATTACACAAATTGAGGAAAATTCATCCAGTGCTAAAACACTTTTATTTCACATGATCCAAATGAGTATACAATAGAAACAATGAGTCTATGTGAAAAAGTAATAAGGTATTCTTAACAATAATAATGAACACTTACAACGTATACTTATATATACATTTAAAGGTGGAATCATTAGACGCTGACAATAACTAGGGTGCTTAGTTTTAGAATCGACCATTACTGTTTCCTTCTTCCGATGTGAGTGCTTTCGTTGTAGATGCAGATTTTGTAAGGGAAGCAGCTTATTAATATCACAATCCTGTTAAGTCAGCAGTAAAACTTAGATTTCAAGACGATGATTTCAGTCGTACTGCTTTTTAAACTTGGCTGGCATAGGACCATCTAGAAAGATGTGTTCCAGATAAAAGAGCTTGATTAGTTCATTAAACTATTGAAGCCCGACCATCATGTCGTGATAACAGATAAGGTCAGTTAACATCTAGAGGCATTCAAAATCTAGATTCAGATATCGTAACAACAGTTACTCAAGCATACAAAAGGATCGAACTCAGAACATCCAAGTTCTAATTGGTTACCAGTTTGGTATCTAGTATTTCATATTTTTCCATATTAGTTCAATCGCTGTAACTGTGCTGCAATCAGTTACATTCAATGGTGCATAACTGTGTCATTATTGATTTAGTAGTCAACTTCATGAGCCACTGATTTCCCTGTGAAATTTCAAGGAATTCACTTACAAACCTGTCACTATCAAAATGAAACTAATTCATGGTGAAAATTACATTCTAAATGTACAAATTACTAAACCATAGATTATATGCGCAAGGCATAGGCATGAATTCGTCACCTAGACAACTGTCATTTACATATTCGTCATTTTGCATAAATAAAATCAACCGGAGAAATATATGAACCGAAACATTGAATATTGTATGATTTATATTTGAAGGTATGAGCAAACATGCAGACACGACTTAAAGATATAGAGAGGATAATAATGTAAAACTAAAAACACTATGATGAAGCGTCATTGGGAATAAGCATGTTTATGAATAATCGGTATTTTCCACGGTAGATTGAACTTTATCAAGAATCAAAAGAATGATCGAATAAGAATAAATACAGATGCTTAAAATAAGATATATATCAAGGAAATTCGGTCGAATGTTCAGTCGTTCAAAAGTAAATATACGCTCATGTTACAACAATGGATTTGTTTCGTTTATTCACTGATTCTAATTAACCACTTATCGATTTAAATAGTAATCTGTTAACTAATATGCTCATCAGTCCACACAGCCACGACAATATTTAGCATGCATGACGTTTGCTTGTAAGGTGTTATCGAAGTACATGTTGAGGGTGTAGATATGCTAACAAAGATTGGTGAAAATTCACTCCTCAATATCAGAAACGAGATAATTGAAATCTTTACGAATAATCATTATCAGGAGTAAATAGATACTTGGATGAGTACTTCTGTTTTTAAAAGTTGGTGTTTAAGGACAGATAACAATAAGAGATAGAGTGAATCATGATTGTTGTACATTGTGTTTATGATGATTGAAAAATTACTCAAGGCACGTATTTGACGTACTAATTTAGTTGGTCCAGTACAAAATAACATTTTTTTTTTAATGTCAACAGTGGCATTTTCCATATAGGATAAAGTGTTTGATATATTGTTTATTAAATTATTTTAACTAATAAGTTGCTATAACGTTATTAGATGGTTGATCATAAATAACGAGAAACGACGTTGGAGTTGACTAAGTTATAAACCAGTATATGAATACTTTCCTGAAATGAACAAGTGTATCAGAAAAAAGTAAATGGAACAACTCGAAAGATCATTAGTAAATTGAACTTAACAATTCCAACAACGTCCTAGAACAATTAAGTGAGTAGTAACAAATTTACCATCTGAACTTTACCATCTGAGTTGCTCTAATACATATTGTTTTAATAGTTTATCATAAATGTATCATTATATGTTTCCATACTACAACAAAACGGAGAAATAATTAGTAAAGAATTATTTCCAAGCATTAATTAAAGTAGGCTAAAAATACGATAGGAAGAACCTATTTGACTAGCTGATTACATGAATTGAAGTGTGCAGATTGTGAAGCATGTCTACGAGATTTTGTTTAGTGTAAGATAAATTCCAGTAACGATGATACAGTAGTTAATCAATAAAACTGGACAAACAGCTTAGCATAATTTTATTTTCAAATAAGAAACTTGACCGACTTCCATTGAGCCGTGTCACCTTAATTCTTCAGCCACCAATTAAGAAATAGACATTTCTTGACATAGCTTAGATCAACATCTATTCCATGTGGGTCTTGTCGTAATCTACAATAACGTTGGACAGCATTGAGTTAACCTATGGACAGATACAACAAACATATATACTTACCACTTTAAATCAACGAAAGCTTGTAGATTCATCACCTATATTAAAATTAATATTATTATTACACAAAACCCTACTTCTAACCACAACATTACTTAATCTTAGGTTTTACAAAAGTTGAATATGATAACATGTAACCAATTTAATGGTCAAAATTTAATAGTTTTATATACAGTTCAATGTGAATAAGTTATAAGCTATGGATATTTCTATACAGGTTCTCTAATAATCTAAAAAAAAGTATTTTAATAAAATAATAAATGAAAAAAAGAACAACTGTAACTTAGTTTATGAGTCGTGAATTTCATTATTATAATTATTATAATAACGATATTTGGAACAAATAAACGTGATCTAAAAAGTGAATCACATGCACACCCAACTGGAATTCTGAAGTGTAGGTTTACGCATACATATGAATATGTGCTTGAATAACCGATTTTCATCTATTTTACTGGTGTATAGACTAAATGAAAAGAAGTATTGTTCAATGTAGAATACACAATACTACATTCTATTACTATGACCATGTAATAACAACAGGTTAATTTTAACAACAAAAAATTAGCAATTAAAATCAACTGGATAATTTTACGTATGTAATTTTAAAGAGACGACTTGAATTAAAATAAAAATTTAAACTTTAACATCATAAAGGGACTATAATTACGGAACAACTGAAAACCAGAAGTGACTAGACAGCTACCTTCGTTATACAATAGGGCTCATTAATAGTGCCTATCTACAACCACAGAAGTGGACGAACCCACAAAGTTCTTTAACAAAAGCTTAATCTTCAAACGGTTGAATAACCATTTTGACGATGTACGCCTCTAACTTCAGCCTATTCGTGATATTTTACAACCAACATACATCGATATTAGTGACATTTCTCTTTACCAAATTTTTTTAAAATTCTAATCCAACGGTTGGTAACCAAGGACTTAACTAAAGCTTAACACAAATGTTATAATAGTTTATTAAGTACTATATTAATAATAATCGGTCAATTATTTGAAAACGGGACGTATAAAGATACCTTACAAAACGTTACAATATTTATTAGGCTTTGTTTAGTATTTTTGAGAAGTCATAAGTACACTAACCGACCAATTGTAAACTAAACACACACAGAAGATTTCGAAGAATACTAATATAAGAGTTCAATTTTTTCTAATAACTTCTAAACCATTACTGATGATTCACAAATTAGTCCGTGAAACAAAACAATCTACACAGCTTACCGCTTATAATAAAAGGCTTAATTGATTAATTAATCAATCACTGTATGCAGACAGATACACACGAAAGTAACAACTGAAGCAATTGCTGAACTACCGTTCTAAATGTCAGTCCTTAGCATGATTACTTGATCAAGTATAACTACTGAATGCAAACTCAGCACCTGAATTGAGGTCTAAGTATCTTGTGTTGAACTTATTTTTAATTGTGACTGTATACAGTTGACGAGCAACACACTGGGACTAATCATTAATATAGGATTTCTTAATCACCAATCACGTAGTTTGCGATGTAAGATATGAAGTGTATTCCTAGCATTCGTGCGTCTCATGTCACTCAAAGTTGAGATAATTTGGTACTTGGCACATTAGTAAACAAATCTGTGAACCAGTCATTTAGGAGCAATCCAAAGACTGTTGACAATTAAGAAATGTAAGGGAGGTATATCACCTGAAGGAAAGTCCGGACCTTTATCTTCTTTAAAATACTAATCTAAAAGATTCAACATTTCACAATAAACGACGACAGAAGAGATAAACACTTGTAGGACTAGTTGATTTTATGAAGTTACATTATACATCACATATTTTTCATTGAATGCATAAATTTCCACTAAACGATTATGCTAAACCTTTAATAAAAGTAACTCGTATACCAAATACACATTTATGTATTCGGCTTCGAAACACTGGGTTGTAGCAGACGTATTAGTGAAACTATTACTAGACTCCCTAAGAAGAAATGAATAGGGCGTTGTTTGAACCCCATGCCTATTGATTGAAGGCCCAAGTACTTTTAATCAATAAAATAGATTTCAGCACAATAAGACAACTTGTAGATTTACCTAATTTCGTAGAATACGGACAGAACCAAACTAAAAATGAGGTAGATATCCGACTAAAGTCAGTAAAAATAGTGCCAATTAATCAAGCATTGAATGTAAAGGAGCACAACTAGAATTGAGGTCAAGGTAATTTGTTTAAAATTCTGCTTCTGTTAGTTACTTTAACAAGTAAACATTACTTGAATGACAATAAAAATACTGCTAGTGCCTGAATGTGGTGTGTTAACTAAATAATTTGACACAATAACTGTGTACATAATCGCAAATCCAACTTTAAGCTACATTTTATATTAAATGAGGATTGTTAATAGTTGCCTAGATCCTTAAACTAACGTCAGTAGAACTGAGTCCCAACTGGATCCACAATAAATGAAAACCAACGTTCCATGTGACTTTTTTGTTAAATCATTATAGTACTTTGATTGATTATATCCAAAGTAAACATTTTTACAATCATTTTAAGTGAGTTTGTTATGTTAGACAATTTAAACCAAAACCTTCCAATGAGGAAATCAACTTGAAAGCACTACTCATAAGTATGATTTATTAATGATTGTACAATGTTTAAAAGCTATTCATTATTCAAAACTAATTAACGAATTGATTGATAAGTGTGCATAACAAATTGTGACAAAACATTCAATTGATTGACTGAAAAGAAATAACAAGATTTTGATTTTTAACCGTTTTAATTCTATGTCACGGGTAAATCCTTCACATATACATACACATTCTGTATGATTAGATCTATGCAATCACTGAGATTATTCACGTACACCATTAGACATTAACAAGTATCAGTAATAAAAATTAATTCACTCAATTAATCCATTTAACATGGTTCAAATTAAGTTGTTTTTTAAGCATAATAGAGTTGAGGAGAGTGCAATTATGTAAAGACGAACACCTCTATATGTTTGTTGTGTACATGAATAATACGATTTCTCTTTTACATACTTGTAAAATGTAATTTTATTCTGTTATTATTTATAATCAATGCGAAGAATCTGATACAGATACACAACGCCACACTGAGTTAGCACAGCGAGAAATTATCAAAGCAAAGTAACAGAAGTGGTAGGCTTAATCAAAACAAATAAACAAAGTATACTTTGTAAAAATAAAATTCAGGATGTAGGGGAAGACAAAGAACGAATACATTTGCGGCACCGCGATCGATTCTGACTCATGAGACCCAACGATTAATTACAATTATTACAAGGGCTTAAACGAAGTAGTCTGCAGATACTGACACAACTCAGTTCAATAATCAAAAAAATATATAATAATATGAAGTCTGGGTTTGGACACTCTTAGTTTACCTTCACCATATTGAAACAAACCAGGTAAGGAGTGGCTGAGCACAAGTAACATATTCTACACACGTATTACTGAAAGTTTATATTTTCATTAATTGACTTGTTATTCTTATCAGGTACTCAAAGCCATACATCAGAAATGGTTACTCGATTGTTTAACTACAGAGAAACAATACTTAAATGGCACCCATATTTATTCTAGTGACAATTATCAACTGATATTTGTTAAATAGATATCCGTTTTCGTTATGGACTTTAGATTCAATTCAGTAGCATTAAACTGATGCTTTTAGAAAGTAGATACTCATAATCATTATTATTAGAAATCAATACTCTAACAAAATATATACAGGTATTCAACTGAAAGCTACATTTTTGTATCTGTGCTAAAACAAACCGACCTACAAATTAAATGGGCCAAGACTCAAACCTGAAACCCATTGACAAGTGTTAAATGACTTGACTTTTAAAAATGGTGCTTCGCCAATGAAGTTGTAATATAAGTCGTTTTGATAGAGAGAGTAGATGAAAATTGATTAATTAATAAGAAAATCTCCTCCAGAATTCAATATATTTTTTATCTATATTAAGTTAATGAACACAATAGATATTATTATTACAACTTTACGATGAATATTGTGATGGTTGTAGCTTAGTGGATAAAGTAATTGTGCTTTCATTCAACTTTACCTACTTTAGTCTGCGCACTTGGGTCGTAGTATTACTAACCATTACACAAGTACAAATGAAACCTAAGTTAATAAACCTTTACCTATCAAATATTTTACGTTAATCAAGTGTACGTTTAAATTACTTATAACAAATGCAATAAATCAAACATTTAGTCACGTTAACAATAGCTTAAAGGACATATTTGCACCTGAGATCAAAAAATGAAAAAAAGTACACACGATATCTTGTCAACATTAATCGTTAAAGGGAGAGACATCTTTCCGTAATCACTTTTCAAAACAAATACTGGTGTATATCAGACAGACAGACGGTTACAACGTAGAACTTGGTACATGCGTACATCAGTTCAAGTTGCCATAGCCAAATTAGCAGATAGAGACTAAATTGTCGAATCAAATCCCAGAGTAGGGAAGGTAGTAACAGAGTTAGTATTCGTGGAAGGGAATAGAGACCTAAGACATTTAAGAAAATATGATTCAGTAAAAAGAAAATTATGATAAGTCCAGAAGCTTAGAATTTGGAGGAAGACAAGGAGTGGATGCACCTGCGCCATGATAAGTCTGAACAGTTGCCTACTGTTACCTATTGCCGCTGCCTTTTCTATCTCTTTAGCTTTCGCCACCCACCACTGCTCACGATCATTTCGTAAGCTTTTAACCAGTTTGTGTTTAAGTTGCCTTCGCTCCTCATCGTATTTAGAACTAGACGGGATGTGTTGCCGAGCATCTATCAGTTCAGTAGACGCAGTTGAAATCCACTGAGTTTTCCTAACTTTTTGGTTTGGTTTTCTAGTAGATATTACTGCTGTTTCAACAGCTTTTTGGATATTATTCCAAGCTGGCTCGGGATGGGTATCGTTTATACAGTTGACTAATTGGTTTTTAAGTTGTTCCTGAAATATATTCTTGACTTTTTTTTATCAATAAGTTGGACTCTTATGGGGATCTTTCTGGTGTATATCAATTATCAAGGTACCTGGATTAAAATAAAGGTATGTGATAATGAAGTGGTGATTCTATGGTCAAGAAACTCGACTTTAAGTCATTAAGTCAAACCCGATTCAATCTACTCCGGTTACAACAGTTGGGTACTACTACTATTACTATTAACTAAGTGCATAAATCTATACCTCGTAATTGATTTGATTGCTTAAAATTCATAACTTGATAACTCGTAGAATTATGCTTAATGTAAATTGTACTAAGAATTGATGAGAGATATAAATTCATAAAATACTGAAATTCTCAAAGCAGTACAACATTAGATCAGTTGAACATTACTTGTCAGTATTTCATCATATATATATATATATATATATATATATATATATATATATATATATATATATATATATGAATTTAGATGACAGATATACTAACAACTGAACCATTTTTTATAGTCAGATCACAATTATTATTTTTTTAAAAAATGGAATAAGACACTATTGGAATTTCTTTGGTGAGTTTAATATTGATGTTATTTTGGAAATATAGGAATATTGTCATGACCCAGATAATATTAATGTAGTGACAAGAATGAGTATTAAGTACTGTAGAATATTACCAGATAAAGATACATGCTGGTATTTAACTAAATTTATACATGCATTACTATACATATGTAAACTTAGTAGTTAAGAAAAGTGTTTTACAGCATAAAATATATTTTCGCAACAGATAAATGGTTATTTTTCATAAAAATCAATCATAATAACAGATTGTTTAGAACACCAGGTGCAGTGGATACCAGTTCGCTGTTTCACCTTATGGCATTGAAAGGCGTTAATTTGAAAATAGAGAATATTCATAAGTTACTACTATTTTACTGTAGAATCCATCAAAGTATTGCACACGTATAGTAAATCAGCCAGATGGTCAATACTGAAGTTAGGTGAACAGGTTTTATACGTATATAATAGACTGATTGATGAAAATATCCCCTTCCAACGACTATGATGGTAGTAATATATGCTACATGTGCGTAACCACTACCTATCTCGACGTCTGTTAAGTAAGTTTCAGCAAGGTTAGGAGTATAGGAGGCATGATGAAATATCCGCCTACGACGTTTTTAACAACAATTGAACTGAGCAGTATTGGTAGATGTGATATACTGGATTCGGTATTTTCTTAATATATTTGATGAATTTTAATTCAAGGTCTCCCTCACTACGTTGAGTATCATTCGTGTTCGCAGTTTCACATATTTTCTGACACAACTACTGTTCTTAATACTTTGGTTTTTTATTTATTATTCCCTTCTCGTTGTGAAATGTCTTCACTTGGATAAATACAATATGACAACACGTTTACTGTAATTCATGGCTACACACAAGAGTACCTTAAAACTATATCAAATGTTTAGAATGAAAAACCCCGAGGACAAAGGAAAATCTAGTCTTTGTGTTCAAAAGCCGATCTTGTTAGATATACACAAAAGATACTGAGATGAAGTCAACAAGAGGTCAAGAACAAAGGTGTGTGTACCATCAACATAGAACCTGGCACATGTGGGCATCTGTTTAAGTTGCCATACCACCATGGCACCCCAAGATTAACACCACCACCATTAGTAGAAGTTACTTCAATAAAATAAAATAATAATAGTAACGAGGAGTGTGAACATATAGAATATGGTTCAGGAAGCGTAGAAAGAAAGCTATAAAATAATTTAAAGCTCATGATTTAAGGGAGGACAATGAGTGAATACATCCGCGCCATTGTGACCGATTCCGAACCATGTCACTCAGTGTTTCTAGCCACTGGTTACGGTAATCGAAAGGACCCCATCCAATTAGTCTGCAGCTACCGACACGACTCAAACCGGTAATCAGTGACTTCATGGACTGATGCCATGTTTTAGTTTGGCCACCTCTAACTCTCTTCCATCCTATTCCTACATCAGCCAACATTGCGCGTCGAGGAAGACGGTGGTTGGGCATACGCAACACATGTCCCAGCCACCTCAGTCGATGAAGATTCACAACCTCATCGACTGATTTACCACATTTGCCTGACACCCGTCGTCTAATCTCGTTATTACTTACTCGGTGATCCCAGCTAACGCGAGCGATGTTTCGTAGACATCGATGGTCAAAAACTAATAACCTTCGAGTGTCATCTACCCTTAATGCACACGTCTCACACCCATACAGTAAGACAGAGAGAACTGTTGCGCAGTACACTCTTCCTTTCGTTGAGAGACGAATATCTCGTCTACGCCATAGGTGACGTAAGTTGGCAAAAGCCAAACGAGCTTTTCGAATTCGTACTGAGATTTCGTCAGAGACTAACCCATTAGGGTTAATCAGACTTCCAAAATAAGTGAAGTGGTCGACGGGCTCAACTACTTCACTCCCTATCTTTAGTTCAGGTGTTGATGAAAACCAGTCCTGGAGCAATAGTTTGTATTTAGAGGGAGAGAAACGCATTCCGAACATGCTTGCATTCGAGCTTATTGCTGTTAAAAGTTTCTGCATTGTATCAGCGTCTTCGCCGATCAGGACTATATCGTCAGAATATTCTAAGTTAATAAGTGGATCTCCTGGTAGGAGATCTATTCCTGAAAAGTCAGGCAATGAAAGTGTGATTTTCAACAGTAAGTCAACTATGAAATCAAACAAAACTGGGGAAAGTGGGCAGACTTGACGGACACCACTCGAGGTTATGAGTTCAGATGACAGTTCGCCATATGCTCTGACACGACTAATAGTGCTTGAGTAAAGAGCCTTAACAAGTTTCCTGTACTTTTGGGGGAAGCCTTTCAATGAAAGACACTGTCAAAGAACTTCACGGTCTACAGAGTCAAATGTCGCCTTCAAATCGAGAAAATCCATCGATGTCGAGCGCCGAAAAGTATGTCTGTGTTCTAAAACCTGACGAATGGTGAATATCTGGTCTATACAACCGCGACCAGATCTGAAACCGGCCTGATTTTCTCGTATTTGTAGATCACGAGTTGCAGTTAAGCGTCTGATAATTATAGAAGCTAGTATTTTAGACACTATATTAGTCAAACTAATTCCTCTATGGTTATTACAGGACGATTTTGACCCTTTCTTATGTACTGGCCCTATGAAGAAGTTCAGGAAGTTTTCTGTAAAATTCATCATTCACTTCATCCAGGCTGCAGTCGGTGGGAGCGTAGGCAGAAACGACGAAGACAACGGCGTGTGTCCCTTTCTTTCCGAGTTCTTACTAAACCATTTAGTCGGACGGCACATAGGCGAATGTCGACAGGAATCCATTCAAGAAGAGCCTGTTCTGCTTTCATACTTAACGCAATACCTACACCGGCGAGCCCACGAGAAGTTGCTGTCGAGTCGCCAGATAAGCGAAGAGTGTATCGCGAAGGTTGTTCACTCTGACTAGGTGAGGTCAAGTAAATGACTACGCTAGGATCCTGTATGCATGTTTTGGAGACACAACATACATCAATGGAGTGGGATTCTAATGTTTTAGCTAGGGAAGCTTGTTGACCTATTTGACACAGGATTCGTACATTCAATGCACCAATGTGAAGTTGAAGCGTGGTCTTAGTATGCTCGAAACGTTATTCCGTGGGGCGGAATCATTGGCACTAATGACACAGGAGGAAGTTGAAGATAGGGATTTAGGCTTGAAAGTGGGGGTAGGATAAACATTAGGAATAGAATAAGGAGTTTGATTAAAATGGCAGTGATCTTGCGTGTTGTTAGCAGTATGAGGGCGGTTATCTCTTCCCAGTTGCCCACGCTGTGGAAGGGTTCCTCTTGATGTACCTGAAAAGCAAAATGGGTTAGGGTTGGCCTGAAAGACCTGGGAGCGTGACCGCAGTGCCCAAGGAACAACTGCTTAAGGCCGGTCACACACGGCCTTTTTGAGAGAGGTTTTCGTTGTTGTTGTTGTAGCTCCGTACTTGTTGAGGCCTTACTGCCGGAGACGGAAATCCGTGGAGTAAGATGAGGTGTGCATTTTTAGGGTCGACCTTTTCTAACCCCGCCCTTCCTTTGTGGGAATGCAGCATCGCTGCTATGCTGGTTGTCCGAAGAAAACACCTAACTGCCGTCACACCTCTGTACAGCCGGCAGTACGACTTCGTCCTCGGACCTTATATTTGCTGCTTTTGGTCTCACCGCTCTTCAACCGACCTGCCTGGCATGGTAGGACCTAGAGGAACGATTGTTCCAGCCAGTATAGCCCGATTGAGTCGTCACGATAGGCAAGCCCGACCACCATGTCAAGGTAGCAGCACGGTCGGGAAGAACAAAGGTTCTGTGAAGCTGAAGAATAACCAAACGCTTTAAGAAGTAACGACGTCCACTAAACCAGTGGGTGACATTGCAGCCATTACTAAGCTAATTCGGCTGTAAATGAGCACCTGTACAATTAAGATGTTAGCACTAATCCATTAGCATGAGTAGAAACCAATGATATATTTTACTACTACATACTAGTTATAGCTACTATTAGCAAGAGAAGGATTAATAAGAAATGAAAAAAATATACAAGTATATGAACAAAATACTCGCAAGTTGAACTCGACTACAAAAAAAGATGTTACTCTTCAGACACAGACGTTGATTATTACAGCTTAGTTGTTGAATACCACCTACTTTGGAGACAATAGCGTGCCATTTTTGAGCTAAACATGACCTCAAAAATCTGACGTTCAATATTATTCGTTAGAGTTTCTTTAATCACACGAACCGTATTGATATACCACCTTTCGTCAGATAGTTCAAAGTCAAGTATTTTCTATTAAGACTTATGAAAAAATATACTCTAGACGAACTAAAGAGAATAATCAGACTATTCAAACCTAGGAGTAAATATCATTAACAGTTTGAGTCCGGAAACAATCTTAAAAAAGTACATTTTCGATTAATAAAGATCAATAACCTGAAGCCCCTGGTGAAGAATCTGCAGTGCGAACTGCCGAGGAGTTCCACACTAGAACGAAACAGCTGTCCAGTGCTCAGTGGTTTTCAGTGGTACCTTGCCAACATTAATCTGTGACAATCAATCTAATAAAGATATGTTCAAAAGTGAATAAAATAAGGTTACAAAAAAACGTTTTTCGAAGGTTCTTTTTACTTTACAAGTCATAGATTACTCTACGCTAATGCATGCGCCGAACAGCTAATTTTTATGAAGTCTAGCAATTCATAAATGTTGACATAAAGAAATTGGAATAAAAAGCAGAATATACATGCTTTAACTGTTTCACTTGATAATTCACTGATACACTAGTCAAATCATTAAAAGATTGCTTTTATTGTATCGAGTGATAGAGCAACTATTTGCCCTTTTATAAAACCAGCTTACACCCTTCGAGAGTGCATACAGAATACACTTTAAGTTCTTTTCCAAAATGTTTAGAGAAATTTTGTTTACAACACAAATGAAAAACTAAATAATAATCATGACAGTAAAACAAACATATCAAGTACAGATGTACGTACTTTGCTGCAAATCACACAGTGTGTTACGGTTATTGATATTAAATGGCTGCCAAACAGAACAAAATAGTTTGGGAAAGTAGTCTAACGGTTAACTAAAATCCTCGAGTTATACGAGTTGCATGCTTGATTGGATAATGTTCTAAACGTCATTTATTATTCGAATGCATTCTATTAACACGCTCATAACAATTACAAATACTCCTAGGGGATTTCAGAATTATAATAAACTGAATTCGCTAAGAATATTAATTCTAGTCTATATTGCGTATCAGTTATGATAAAGTTTACATTTTGAATAGTGGCAATGAAACTTAAGACTTGTCACTTTTTAACGAATTTCCTTCTCAAAAACGTTAATACCCATTAACACTTCAGATAAAAAAAAATGTATTAAAAAATTGGCTTAGTCACATACGTGTTTTTTACAATGTGCTGTTAAAGTATGTGTAACTAAAGAATAAACATAGCTTGTATATCAAGTGTTCCTGTAGCAAGTGCAACCACCTAGGTTGGTCAGTCGGTAAACTATAAACAACGTAGAAACTCGCCAAACAGAAGCAAGATGAAATTACCAGTGTAGTAGTAAGAAATGCAAGAAAAAGAATATGATTCAATAAATTGTTGAATCGTAGAATATAAGAGCAGGTAGAAAAATGGATCCGAAGAGTGAAACTCAACGTCACCTACTTATTACGATGATAACGCTAACCGTAATTGGGCAGTCTGCATTTGCCAGCACGTTTAAGACTAATAGTAAAGCAACTTACAAACTGATCCCACTTCTTGGTTCGACAGCCTATACCTTTCTATCGACCTAAATCTACTTCAGGCATATTGCTAGTCCCGATAAACTGGAGGTCCAGAAAGTTATTTCACGTTACGGATGAGTTGAAAAATAAAGCGATTATTAATTTTACATCACCAGATAGTGTTCTACATTTTTGTGAGATTTTATCATGATAAACTAATCAAATCTGACTAAGAAATGTTGACAGTTAATATAAATAGCACAAGAGAAGCTACTAAAAGCGACTATCATGGATATTCTGAATTAGAAATAACTTATGTACAAATTATTAAGTAATATTCTGTTGCAACATGAAAGTCGCCGTAAGCTATTCCGGTGTGACTTACTGTTCTATAGTTATGTAATCCTTCCGCTATAAACATCACTAGTTTTAGCCCGTCTTGTTTTAAGATTCTCATATTAGTGTGATGTTATGAATGTGAAAATCTATATTAAGCAAAGAAAAACACTAATGCTTACGAGACGGCTGTAAGCATGAAATACCACACACAAATACATACATACATACAGCAATCCAAAGTGAACCATTATTATAACAATGTTTACATGTTGCCCAATTTTAAATATCAAAGTAATAAAATGATGCATTTTTCAGTGAATTACCATTATCAATCATAACTTGTGGTGTTCCTCAGCATAGATTTACATGTGACTACACACGTGATTAAGTAGAAACAGTATATATATATATATATATATATATATATATATATATATGAATACATACAGCAATCTGAACTCATATACTTTAATTGAAGCATGAAAGAATTAATGATGCTTTTAAATCAATAAAAAAGAATAAGTAGCTTAGAAAAGTCTCTTTAAAAAGTAATTAATCTAATGGCGTCATTGAATGAATTGAGAGGTAATCTCAAAACAAATGAAAAGCTAAGTTCAACACATTTCGAGAATATATGATTTGAAATAGTCGACGACAAGCACTATAGCTCATTAAACAGGTGATGATCAACTAAGTGGGGTGTTTTTTTTTATTTTCTAAATCCCCACTCCCCGCTTCTACGTGCAAATGATGGTTGGGAATAGAAGTTAGAATACTAGGGGAGGCTTAAAGTATTGACTACCGATTTGACCCACGTCGGGAAAGTTAGACTAACTGATAAAGGCTCACACGACAATCTCAGTCAGCAATTATAGAGGTTAGGTAGTATCGCACAGAACTTTCTATTACAGTGAAGTCATTCAATCTGTATCTGACGTTTCACAACTCCTTCATGTGTACCTTTTCATTCTGCGTTATTCGACTACATTCTCAATGATTAATATTCGCCACTATAATCGCTACTACGACCATTAAGGCGTCTTTGCCAATCTTTTAGTTAATATCATTTCTTGCTGATGCAGTATGGCAACTTGAACTGATGCATACTTGTGTTAAACTACGTCGATTATGACAAATTTTCTATACTGACAAAAAGCTTGTTGAGCAAAAACATAAATGCATATAACTACAACTGTTATATTATTATTATTATTATTATTATTATTATTACTATTATTATTATTATTATTCAACTAAATACAAGATCTGGTACAAACCATCACCAAAATATATACGCTACACAATCAAAAACATAATACTGTGAAGAAAAAAAGGATGGGTGGTCACATTAGAAAAGGTTAAATTTAATAAGACGACAAAAAAATTACAGAGTAAGAGATACAATTCAGATAGAAATACAACCAAGAAAGACTTCATTCCATTGAGGGAAATTATAAAACTTTTAATGGAAGTTAAGTAGAAAACTGAAGATCCCGCTAGCTTCTATTTTGAATTATATTTGATAAGATCTCAAGTCAGTGAGTTACACCAATTTTAAGACCTCAACCACGAATCCAAATTTGGGCTGCAAATACTTGTCATTCCATAATCCAATGTCATTAACTAACCACCTTCTCCGCTGTTCTCAACCAATCAGAGTCGGCTAATAATGCACCACAAATAAGTCACATGGATGACACTTACAAAACATGACCAACCTACCAAAGATGGTTATTCAAGATGGTGACACCAAGTAAATTGTCATCACGACGCCAAAACACACGTTCCTCAACCTCAGCATTACTAACATGGTGTACCCACCGAATGTCGGCAATGGTGAGATTGCACAACTTTGCCTAACCATACCACTAGACTAAAACAATTGAAAAAGGTGGTTATAGCCACTCCCGATTACTGAAGTGTTTGCGTACACAACACTTAAGATGTCAACGGACTTCTCACACACACCCTTAACCAACTGATCATTCAATAGCACAGTCCCGTCCTACAAATCGAAGGTGGTCCTGATGGCAAGAAACACAACTACCGTTCACTTGTAATACGTGTGACGGTGTTCTAACATTTGACGGACGATGAAGATGCCATCAATACCTCCATCACCTAGTCTTTCATCAGTTTTGTACAATCAGCAAACTATGATCAGGCAAAAAATAATAAATCCATTTATCGATAGTTCATTCATTGATTACGCGAGCCCTTTGAAAGAGAGCAACTACGGCATCTACATTCTAAGATAGCGAAACACTCTCAGTTTCCCAAACTCCTCCAAACAACCTTGTCACATTCCTGACCAGAAGTTCACCATCACCTTTAAAAACAGCCCGCATATGTAGTCTCGGTTTGGTGATTTGTTGTGATTTTGAAATTACAGTTCCTAGTGAACTTTTTCTTTGTTAGATGGATCAGTCGTCACCGGTTATGGAGGGCACGGCAATCTGATCGAAGTTGTTATAACAACATACTTGATGAACCGGCCCCGAAAGACTTAGTCCGCTGTCGAAACGATCCTGGATGTTAGTGAATGGCGAACCAGTAGCTTCATACATTGCATCACCAACATCAAACTTCTTGATGCCAGTAGCTTGGACGAGTTGAAAGAGCTTACGGCAATTACTAGGTACAGCTGCTGCTTCAAACTCATCAGCACGCTTCGACCACACAAGCATTCTACGACTTAATGAAGTAAGAATTCATGTGCATTACCGAACTGACAAGTTATTACAGTATGCGTATGTGTTTCCAGGTGTTGCAAGGAATCCATGTATATATGTATGTATGTATAATCATCATAAAACCTGGCACATGTGGGCATCGGTTCAAGTTGTCATACCACCATGGCACCCCAAGATTAACACCACCACCATTAGTAGAAGTTACTTCAATAAAATAAAATAATAATAGTAACGAGGAGTGTGAACATATAGAATATGGTTCAGGAAGCGTAGAAAGAAAGCTATAAAATAATTTAAAGCTCATGATTTAAGGGAGGACAATGAGTGAATACATCCGCGCCATTGTGACCGATTCCGAACCATGTCACTCAGTGTTTCTAGCCACTGGTTACGGTAATCGAAAGGACCCCATCCAATTAGTCTGCAGCTACCGACACGACTCAAACCGGTAATCAGTGACTTCATGGACTGATGCCATGTTTTAGTTTGGCCACCTCTAACTCTCTTCCATCCTATTCCTACATCAGCCAACATTGCGCGTCGAGGAAGACGGTGGTTGGGCATACGCAACACATGTCCCAGCCACCTCAGTCGATGAAGATTCACAACCTCATCGACTGATTTACCACATTTGCCTGACACCCGTCGTCTAATCTCGTTATTACTTACTCGGTGATCCCAGCTAACGCGAGCGATGTTTCGTAGACATCGATGGTCAAAAACTAATAACCTTCGAGTGTCATCTACCCTTAATGCACACGTCTCACACCCATACAGTAAGACAGAGAGAACTGTTGCGCAGTACACTCTTCCTTTCGTTGAGAGACGAATATCTCGTCTACGCCATAGGTGACGTAAGTTGGCAAAAGCCAAACGAGCTTTTCGAATTCGTACTGAGATTTCGTCAGAGACTAACCCATTAGGGTTAATCAGACTTCCAAAATAAGTGAAGTGGTCGACGGGCTCAACTACTTCACTCCCTATCTTTAGTTCAGGTGTTGATGAAAACCAGTCCTGGAGCAATAGTTTGTATTTAGAGGGAGAGAAACGCATTCCGAACATGCTTGCATTCGAGCTTATTGCTGTTAAAAGTTTCTGCATTGTATCAGCGTCTTCGCCGATCAGGACTATATCGTCAGAATATTCCAAGTTAATAAGTGGATCTCCTGGTAGGAGATCTATTCCTGAAAAGTCAGGCAATGAAAGTGTGATTTTCAACAGTAAGTCAACTATGAAATCAAACAAAACTGGGGAAAGTGGGCAGACTTGACGGACACCACTCGAGGTTATGAGTTCAGATGACAGTTCGCCATATGCTCTGATACGACTAATAGTGCTTGAGTAAAGAGCCTTAACAAGTTTCCTGTACTTTTGGGGGAAGCCTTTCAATGAAAGACACTGTCAAAGAACTTCACGGTCTACAGAGTCGAATGCCGCCTTCAAATCGAGAAAATCCATCGATGTCGAGCGCCGAAAAGTATGTCTGTGTTCTAAAACCTGACGAATGGTGAATATCTGGTCTATACAACCGCGACCAGATCTGAAACCGGCCTGATTTTCTCGTATTTGTAGATCACGAGTTGCAGTTAAGCGTCTGATAATTATAGAAGCTAGTATTTTAGACACTATATTAGTCAAACTAATTCCTCTATGGTTATTACAGGACGATTTTGACCCTTGCTTATATACTGGGACGATTACCGATCGAGACCAATCAGACGGAATCATGTCAAGTTTCCAAACCTTAGTCAAAATATCAGTCAGCTTGGTTGTCAAAGTGGGACCACCGTCCCTAAAGACCTCTGGAGGTAATCCATCCGGACCCGCTGTTTTGCCTCGCTTTAGATTAGCTATAGCTTTTTCGACTTCGACATGAGTCGGGGGACCCAAGTTGACTTTCCATGCCGGCTGTCTTAAAATAGTGGGAAGTTCTAGATTGGCTGAAGGCCATTTAAACTGCTCGTTGAGGTGTTCAGCCCATCATCCTAAACGTCTAGACTGAGAGCTAATAAGCGTTCCATCTTTTTCGGAAATCGTCTCACTAACGCTGGATTTTTTTACCCCGGCTTCTTTTATTAACTTGAAAGGTTGTCTAGTGTTACCTAACGCCGCTGCCTTTTGCATTTCCTTTACTTTCGTCACCCACCACTGCTAACGGTCGTTTTGCAGACTTCATCAGTTTATAACTGACTACTCTTCGCTCCTCATTATGTTCGGAGCCTGACTGAGTAAGTCTTCAAAAGTTTATCAGTTCAGCAGAAGCCATCGAGATCCATTGGTTTTTCTTGACATGTTGATTTAAGTCCTTGATAGATGTCACTGTAGCTGCCACAACTGTTTGGTCATCTTGCTTAGCAGTATCTTATTGGGCAGCATCTTTATAATTGCTTAAGTAATTCTTCAGTTGTTCCCGGAATTTAACCTTGTCTGTTTCATTGCTGAACTGAATTCTAATAGGTTTCCCTGTAGTTATAGCATCCATCTAAATATCTTTCAGACTGGTTCAAGCTACCTATTTGGGTGCTAGAATCACCAGCCAAGACTACCAAATCCGAATGTTTGGCCCTATGAAGAAGTTCAGGAAATTTTCTGTAAAATTCATCTTCACTTCATCCAGGCTGCAGTCGGTGGGAGCGTAGGCAGAAACGACAAGGACAACGGCGTATGTCCCTTTCTTTCCGAGTTATTACTAAACCATTTAGTCGGACGGCACATAGGCGAATGTCGACAGGAATCCATTCAAAAAGAGCCTGTTCTGCTTTCATACTTAACGCAATACCTACACCGGCGAGCCCACGAGAAGTTGCTGTCGAGTCGCCAGATAAGCGAAGAGTGTATCGCGAAGGTTGTTCACTCTGACTAGGTGAGGTCAAGTAAATGACTACGCTAGGATCCTGTATGCGTGTTTCGGAGACACAACATACATCAATGGAGTGGGATTCTAATGTCTTAGATAGGGAAGCTTGTTGACCTATTTGACACAGGATTCACCAATGTGAAGTTTGGAGTGTGGTCTTAATATGCTCGGGACGTTATTCAGTGGGGCGGAATCATTGGCACTAATGACACAGGAGGAAGTTGAAGATAGGGATTTAGGCTTGGAGGTAGGGGCAGGATAAATATTAAGAACAGAAGAAGGAGTTTGACTAAAATGGCAGTGATCTTGCGTGTTGTTAGAGGTATGAGGGCGGTTATCTCTTCCCAGTTGCCCACACTGTGGAAGGGTTCCTCTTGATGTGTCTGAAAAGCAAAATGGGTTAAAGTTGGTCTGAAAGAAAGGAACCCATGGAAACACTGCTTATAAGCGGGACGTTTCACAAAACCGCATAAGACGTAGCCCACCATTTTCATAGTGTCATATAAATGTTGCCAATGCTCACTTATACTTTCGGTGAACTAGCAGCTAGCCTGATATATTTTAATAGAATAAAAAATACGTTCAAATATACTTCTGACGTATTAGGAACTTCTGAGGAAATACTTATAGACAACTTGAATCAATACTCAATTATGCATTTTCGTTTGAATACGTCAGTTATTTCTATTTACATCATGTAGCAAATGCCGAAAGCGCATGTTTCACCATATGAAGCAAGATACTTTAGGCACATATCAACCAGTTCAACAAATACATGTTTATGTATTCATCTATAAGGTGAGAAATGTAACTTATTAACCAATTACACGGAATCATGTCAAGTTTCCAAACCTTAGTCAAAATATCAGTCAGCTTGGTTGTCAAAGTGGGACCACCGTCCCTAAAGACCTCTGGAGGTAATCCATCCGGAACGCTGTTTTGCCTCGCTTTAGATTAGCTATAGCTTTTTCGACTTCGACATGAGTCGGGGGACCCAAGTTGACTTTCCATGCCGGCTGTCTTAAAATAGTGGGAAGTTCTAGATTGGCTGAAGGCCATTTAAACTGCTCGTTGAGGTGTTCAGCCCATCATCCAAAACGTCTAGACTGAGAGCTAATAAGCGTTCCATCTTTTTCGGAAATCGTCTCACTAACGCTGGATTTTTTACCCCGGCTTCTTTTATTAACTTGAAAGGTTGTCTAGTGTTACCTAACGCCGCTGCCTTTTGCATTTCCTTTACTTTCGTCACCCACCACTGCTAACGGTCGTTTTGCAGACTTCATCAGTTTATAACTGACTACTCTTCATCCTATATGTTCGGAGCCTGACTGAGTAAGTCTTCAAAAGTTTATCAGTTCAGCAGAAGCCATCGAGATCCATTGGTTTTTCTTGACATGTTGATTTAAGTCCTTGATAGATGTCACTGTAGCTGCCACAACTGTTTGGTCATCTTGCTTAGCAGTATCTTATTGGGCAGCATCTTTATAATTGCTTAAGTAATTCTTCAGTTGTTCCCGGAATTTAACCTTGTCTGTTTCATTGCTGAACTGAATTCTAATAGGTTTCCCTGTAGTTATAGCATCCATCTAAATATCTTTCAGACTGGTTCAAGCTACCTATTTGGGTGCTAGAATCACCAGCCAAGACTACCAAATCCGAATGTTTGGCCCTATGAAGAAGTTCAGGAAATTTTCTGTAAAATTCATCTTCACTTCATCCAGGCTGCAGTCGGTGGGAGCGTAGGCAGAAACGACAAGGACAACGGCGTATGTCCCTTTCTTTCCGAGTTATTACTAAACCATTTAGTCGGACGGCACATAGGCGAATGTCGACAGGAATCCATTCAAAAAGAGCCTGTTCTGCTTTCATACTTAACGCAATACCTACACCGGCGAGCCCACGAGAAGTTGCTGTCGAGTCGCCAGATAAGCGAAGAGTGTATCGCGAAGGTTGTTCACTCTGACTAGGTGAGGTCAAGTAAATGACTACGCTAGGATCCTGTATGCGTGTTTCGGAGACACAACATACATCAATGGAGTGGGATTCTAATGTCTTAGATAGGGAAGCTTGTTGACCTATTTGACACAGGATTCACCAATGTGAAGTTTGGAGTGTGGTCTTAATATGCTCGGGACGTTATTCAGTGGGGCGGAATCATTGGCACTAATGACACAGGAGGAAGTTGAAGATAGGGATTTAGGCTTGGAGGTAGGGGCAGGATAAATATTAAGAACAGAAGAAGGAGTTTGACTAAAATGGCAGTGATCTTGCGTGTTGTTAGAGGTATGAGGGCGGTTATCTCTTCCCAGTTGCCCACACTGTGGAAGGGTTCCTCTTGATGTGTCTGAAAAGCAAAATGGGTTAAAGTTGGTCTGAAAGAAAGGAACCCATGGAAACACTGCTTATAAGCGGGACGTTTCACAAAACCGCATAAGACGTAGCCCACCATTTTCATAGTGTCATATAAATGTTGCCAATGCTCACTTATACTTTCGGTGAACTAGCAGCTAGCCTGATATATTTTTAATAGAAATAAAAAATACGTTCAAATATACTTCTGACGTATTAGGAACTTCTGAGGAAATACTTATAGACAACTTGAATCAATACTCAATTATGCATTTTCGTTTGAATACGTCAGTTATTTCTATTTACATCATGTAGCAAATGCCGAAAGCGCATGTTTCACCATATGAAGCAAGATACTTTAGGCACATATCAACCAGTTCAACAAATACATGTTTATGTATTCATCTATTAAGTTGAGAAATGTAACTTAATTAACAATTACAGGTTCCATGTAACCGGCTTTAAACCACATTGTTTGTATGTGGGTAGTTATACTGCCCAGTTGACTCAAACCAGAGTAGATGTAATGACGTTAAAACCTGAAGCCTAGCCATGAACTGTAAATACTAATCCTACCCCCACCACCCCTAGATATACTTAACTTTCTTATTAATTATCACAATAATGTTTATGGAATTAAAATGACTGTTAAATCTTGCAATTATCCTGTATTCACAGCATAATAAAATAATAATATCGTAAATGAACCCCATTAGGCTAACTACCTAAATAACTTCATAAAGATTCATCAAGTCATTCATATTTTACTAGCCGAAATATGACATAATATCAATTCCAAACAAAAATAACAGAGGTTCGCAAGCCAAACTCTACGTGATTTATATAGACTTCAAAACAGTATCAGAATACTGAAGTCGAATAATGTGTCCTGCACAGGTTAATAATTAAGAAGTAACATTTCTTGTGCACATTTTAACTACACTGAAAATGGTATAAAATAGGGATATATATATATATATATAAAGGAAATAGCATAATCTCAAATGACGACATACTGCTCTTAGTTTTAGTTTTATTGCTTCTTAATCCATAAGGTTGATTTTAATTATAGCTCTGATCTACTTTACACATACACAATGAAATGTTGAGAAATAGTGGATGATCCACTACTACAAAAGAAATAAGTCTGTTATATGGTTTTTATCTATATCTACTGTATTAGACATGAAATTTCGAAGTACTTAAATATATAGCGATGACTGCGTACTGTTTGGCAGTAGCAACAGATATAACTTTATTGACCTATTTCATACATTGATTCACACATAAGTACCGTATTTATACATCAATTTCCGATTAGAAATGTCTTTAAACAACACATTCCTACGTATGATGGTTTTCAATCTTATAAACAGCAGATAAAAATGATTATCGGGATCATCATATTCTAGTAGAATTGGTAAAACTAGGTAGATCGTATACCTCACCAAAGGAACTAATGCAGCCCCAATAAAAGTGACACAATCAAGGCTGACAAAAACAACAAGTATCTCACCCTCTGCAACTGTTCCCTCAGGTGTTTTTCCTTTGTTTCTAAGTCATCGGTGGACAGATACTGTAAGAATAAAGAAAAGATTAAGAGGAAATAAGCTTTGTGACTAATTATCAGACTATTTAATCCAGTTTATTGTAAACGGTAATCAAATCGCACCAATAATACACAGAATGTTTGAGACAATTACACCTTGGGAAGTGATGCATATAGTTTTCGATAAAAAAAAAAACATTTACAACCACTATAGTGATTTATGCACATGTCAGTATTGTCAAACCCGTCCTGCTGACACTAAAGTAAATTCATCTAAGATAATTACCCGGACTGACTAAAAATTTATGGTCGAAATAGATACCGAACGTAGTTGTAGCAGCTGCTGATTCAGCTCTTTAACCAAATACAGCTCTGAGGCATACCTAATGTGTAAGGGCTGACGATACTATATGGCTGGCCAAACAAAACATGGATTAGGGCTTGAAACTGCAACTTAGTAGCTAAAGTTAAACGTAATAAGTACTAAGTTATTTCCACACAGTAGTAGCAAATCATTTATCCTAAGTCTAAATTTCCAAATATCACCCAAATTTTTATGATAACTAAAACAGATCCAATTCAGTTTACTCATTAAGTCAATATTTCTTACATTTAGATTAAATTGACGGTTTACAGCTTGAGTCCTACACACATACCTAACTTCATGTACAAAGTGTTGAGTAAAAGTCCATCCTATGTAAATTAATGCAGACTTTGGATAATGCCAAAAAAATCATTTATTTTCACCGACACACCACGAGGTACAAAACTTCAAACCAGTATCCGAACAAAGATTCAAATGAGGATAACATATCCTCAATTGAGATAGATCTAAGTATGAAACCTATACCACTGAACTATAAAACAACAAAATTAATTTAGATCCTCTTGGCCAACACACAAATGGTGTCGAAACACTTAGGTTATACAAATATGTTAGTAGACTATTTATACGAAGACTTAGACCTAGAATTTTGAGGATTTTATATAATACACAAGCTGGTTTTATTTAAAATTGTGATAACTACTCCGTAAATTATCAAAAGTTATATATTTCTTAGAATAATAAATGGTGATTTGTTCCAAACCGCCAGCTGGAAAGTTTATTAACAGTTTTGAGTAAATTATCAAGTTGATTTCTACAATGCAAAAATGAGAAGCGATCTGACAAAGAGGCATTTTTTAAATGAACTGACATTTGATATCATTGCACGTTTCCAAAGAAAATAAAAACATCGAGTCATCATTGGCGCATTTCCATGCAAAAGTTATAACCGTAATGAAGATTTTTTAATTTCGATATATTAAAAAAGTTCGCTCCAAAAAAACTTGAAACAAGATCATTAAAGCTAGGTTATCTGTATGAGAAAAAAATTACCTACTTGTATGTCACTTAGCTCAGCACGTTTTAGAGCCTCTAATGTAGACGTATGTTGGAGTTCGAGACCTTGCACTTTCCTTTAAGAATATAATGTAACCAAATAGATAATCATACGACTCGGTTGCATTAGCTCGTTTCTCAGCATTTTCTTTGGCAAATTCTACATGTTTCAGATGGATAACAGTCTACAAATGTAACAAAGGAAATTTGAACGAACCTCGTCAACACAAGCCTGGATTTCTAGGTACTTACTCCTCAATTTTGATAGTTCAGCTTCTAATTCATCTATTTTGGAGTCTTGACTATAATTCTTGTCATTTAAATTCTCCAACTTCCTATAATCTTCAGAAAAACCATAATGTGCATACTTAGAGTGCTGGTTGTGACTATCTCTATGGTCAGAAAGCCTATTGAGTGCATTTTTTAATCGGTCGCTCTGCACTTGACACTTCTGCTTAAGCAGCATTTCTTTAGAAGCAAGTTCATACTGTTCTGAATTAACCTAATTAAGTTTGTTCAAGAAACATGTCAAGATTTAAACAAATAAATCACCTTGTAAGTTTCATCGACCACACATTTAATCCGAGCTTCAATATCCGACACTTCACATCTCAAGTTGTCTTCCTCTTCTCTGAATTCATTCAAACGCCTCCGCAAGACATCCATCACTAATCATAATCCTTTTTGAAAGACCGCCTTTGGACTAGCAGCTGAAACAATAGAGCGTATAAACAAAAATGTTCAACAAATTTTAAGCTCAAATCATTGATGCTTTTACTTAACAGAGTTCATATTACTTTACGTTTTAACATGATTTTCATTTATCCAGTCACGTTTGAATTAATCCAACAGAAGGAAAAGGTATGGATTATATCAATGTATTCCGTGGGTTGACTGAATCTAGTATCTAACATCTGAATGACGAGCTACTTTTAAACCGATTGATTTCTTTGTGCTTGTGTCTTGAGTGTCACGGCTTCGGTTTCTGATCTTCGACTTTTCCCTGTAGTTGGCTGACTACACAGCCGCCTCTGGCCTTGCAGTTACAGATGGTTTTTTATCATTATTTCCCCTACTGATTTTTCGCTCCTCTTCTACTTCTTTCTTTTTTACTTTTTATTTTATTATTTTGCCTTTTCCTTTTCTTTTTCAAAAACCCTTGTAATTTACTAGTCATCGTCCCTTCGTTCCGTCCAGGGTAGTCTGGTTGGTGAGTAATGCTTAAAAGAATATCGTAGAATAATTGAAGATTGAGAGTGCTTAGGATCATTTCATGGAATTAATATCAAGAGTTTTAGCCCCTGCTCTAAGAGGCCCTAGATGCACTACAGTAGTACACATAGTATTCTAACTTCTTTTTGTAATGGGCTAAGGTGGAGGCTGTGGTTATTCCCTCTGGCAGAGCGTTCTAAGTTGGGAAAACCCTTAATGATAATAAATCTGACCACACCTATGTCCGTGCACTCTGATGGGCAACAGTTAGTGGGTTTCTTCCAGGTAAATAAACATGTGGGGCGGCGAGTATGCTTTTACTTGGATGCCTAGCTGTGATTATTATGTTGTTCACGGTGACTATGTACCCCCCCACAACCATTTGTAGCTCAGAGTGAACGGCCCCAGCTATCGTAGCTGGTCGGAGTATTGTTTGTTTCGAATTCCAGTTACTCATATTGTTGCTTACCTCTGGACTCTGCAGAAGGTTGGCATCCACTTTGAGGGTAGGGGTTGCGACGATGCTGTGGTTTTCTAAATTCTGTCTTATGCATGTCGTCAGTATTGTGAGGGACAGGTTCACTGTCGGCACACCCAGATACCTACGGACTCAGTGAAACGTGGTGTGTGCTTCCTGGACATCCATACAATGGTATTTCCTAGTCCGTAACCTGTCGGCGAGGATTAAGCCAAAGTCTCACTCCTTGGAGGCACTAGTTATTCACTACCAACCTAGATAATAGGCCGGCTGAGTGTCATCCGGATTGCAGTGGTGAATAACATGGCATTTTTGTATACTGAGAGTTAAACCGTTGTAGTTTGTCTATCCTGGCCAAGTCTTGTTGTAGAAGTTTTGTGTTCTTATCCTCTCTCACAGCTCTCCACAGTTTTACATCGTCCGCCTATATAAGAATGAACGAGGGGATATTTAGCTGAAGCTTATTAATGGGAATCAGCAACAGCAGTGGCCCTAAGATTGAGCTCTTTGATACTCCAGACGTGGCCGGCCTCCACTATGAATATACCATTCACCTTAACAAAGAACTTCCTCCCCAGCAGATAATTCTGTAGCCAGGAGAGTTACTGTTCTGTGAAGCCCATTATTGCTGCCTTATGTGTGAGCAGCTTATGGAATAATGTCAAATGCTTTTGCATAGTCCAGGAATATTGTGTGAACCTAAGTTTTGATGTCCCAACAGGCTATCCAGTTATTCTAGGCCAGAATGATGTTTGTGTTACACGATCTGTTTAGCCAGAAGCCGAGTTGCGCTTCGTGAAGCAGATCGGAAATGTCAAGGGACTCTCACATTTTAACATCCAAATAAACTTTCTAAAACCATTGTTAGTATTAGCAGTATTGCCACTGACCAGTAGTAGGTGGGGTCTCTTCTAACCTTTCTCTTGTAAATCGGGGATACAATCGCCCACTTCCATTCTTCTGGCAACGTTTTGGATTGCAATAAGCTTTCAAAGAGATTACAGATTGGGTGACTCAGTACTTCCGCGCACCGTTTCAGTACTACTGGCCTAATGTTGTCGCAGTCTAGAGATTTGCTGGGCTTTGACTCCCTGAGTCTTCTCAGGATTAACCTAGGTTTAATCTGAATATGCCCGTTTCCTGTCTTCAAAGATGTGCTCGTCGGGCCGGTGATTACTGCTGAAGGACAGTTTAATCATCTGCCGAAGTGGGCGCTGAAAACTTCGGCTGCCTCGGCATTGGATAGACGCTCTCCGTTGTGGCCAAAAATAGGTGTTTCTTTAGGTTGGTAGACGACCTTCGGACCGTAGTCCTGTGTAGCTGTTTTAGATTCCCCTGAAGCTTTATAGTCAGATAATCTTGGAGTTTTTGTCTCATATGACAGGTATGTTACACCTGTTTTATCGGCTTGGGTACAAATCGTAGTCGGAGGCCTTTCGGGTGATTCTTTATCTATGCCAGGCTTTTCTTCCTGCCCTAAGGAGACATACGTTCGTTTACCCTAACCACGAGGTCATTTTAGCCGGTTTATTTTCCATAACACGGGTACATCGTAAGGTTGCTTCATTGATGATACTTTTAACGGTATACTAATGATGGTCTGTGGACATGTTCTCCCACTCGCTAAGCCTTATAACCTGAGACAGATATTTGCTTTGGGGTCAGTGGTCTGTGCTAGCGTAATGGAGACATGGTGTGCTCTCACTCCATGATAGAGTTTCTCTTGCGACCATTTTGAACGTTATCAAAGCATGATCGCTATTCCCTGTCGGGACATTAATTTTAATGTTTCTCAATGGGAGTCTATCATTGGAAAATATGTGGTCCGACTTCAAGGATTTACCTTTCGTTCCCCATATGGTATCGCAACCTACCCTTCTGTGGGTTCCACGACGTTGATAGGAACCAGAAACCTATTTGTAAAGTGTCAATTTAACGGGACCCCCTCGGCTAGGTTCAGTGACGAGGTGTTGAAGTCCCTTGTGGCCATCACATTATCCGCCCTCCCGCTCGAGAGCGATGAAGCCGCTTAGAGTAAACTCTTATTGTGTGCATGGTCGTTTTTGGGGATGGGGGCAGCATATTTCCTCGATTAGGTATTTATTACTGGCAACACTAATATGGCGTCAGATAGATTCTGGTAAGCTCGTCAACGAGGCACTGTTTAAGGGCGTTGTTTTGAAGAGGCTACTTACATTCGTTGCAGCTTTACCTCCCACTATGTGTAACAGGGCCATACCCTAAGTGTTCGCCAGGTCGTCCAGGATTTCTGGTGAGAGTCACGTCTCGGTAAGTATAACTGTCCTCGGATTTAGGCGGGTGAGTAGGTGTCTAAGTTCAGTTAGTTGACCTCTTAATCCCCGTGCATTGCTGTATAGGTAGCCGTCTAGTTTCCTCATTAATGTGTCTTCCTTCGGTTGGCTTACTACCCGTGGTTCAGTGGTATTAATCTTGCTTATAAATAATTATAGTTCACAAAGCGACTGTTCATTTTTGGGCTGTAAACTTGCTTTTTCTATTCTCATCACCCTCAGATAACTCTCGTATTATAAAATATGGGCGGAGAGTCGACTATACGCTGAATTACATCAGATGTGCTGCAAATAGTGACAACCTTCTAGAGTCATTCTTTTAAAGTATACACACAGAGTTTTGCTACAAATCTAATAGGATCCTGCTTCTTATTCTGAGTTTTCCAAAGTGTTACCGTTTCGTTGCGTGGACGCATCGCCATGAGAATAGGCTCATAGTTTTCGTCTACTGTTTACCTTGTGGTGTTCAGTAATACATGGGTCTGGTCAGGCCTTGGGATTATTATTGATAAAACCATCCGTTTTAAGCAAAAATGTAAGCATAATTTGATCATTTTTATCTGTTTGTCCATACTTTTAGTTACAGTTTGACGGATTCAAAAGTTTTAGAATCGTTGCACACTAACTAATCAATTTGTATGGATGTTATATAGTAAATGTTCTAACGAAAGTATAACGCAATTGTCAGCATGGCCCACACTACTTCATATCAACTTCCTGGACTATAAGGAAGCATTTTGCAGAGCGAAAATGAGAACATTACAAAGTCTTCTTCGACACTTTAGTGTACATGAAAATTACGTCAATATCATAAGGTAATCTTATGATGGACTACATTAAAAAACCATGCGCGGACAGTAGATCATAGATTCATTCCAAGTGAATATCGGTGTCAGATAAGGCACCTTACCTCCAACCTTCTTTTCTTCTGGTGGTTGACTACATCATGTAGACCACAATATTTAAGGGGAAAGCACAGAATATGGTGGACATCATGGATGTAGCCAGACGATCTGGACCTCGTCGATGACCTAACTCCTCTATCTCACACACAGCAATAAATAAAGGTAAAAACGGACAGTGTAGCAGTAGGCCTCGATATACACACAAAGAATGCAGGATCCTTAGATACGGAACAACCAGAACAACCGAATTACACTTGACGGAGAAGCTGTAGAATATGTCGAAAAGTTGGCATACCTGGACAGTGTCATCGATAAATAATGAGGATCTGATGCAGATGTCAAGGTGCGGATTGGCAAGCGAAGGATAGCATTTCCACAACTGAAGAATATCTGGATATCAAACTAGCTGTCAGTCAACACCAAAGTCATAATTGTCAATACAAACGGGATGATAGTTCTATTGTATGGAATTTAAAATGAAGAACTACGAAGGGCATCGTTCAACAAATTCAAATATTCATAAACAGCTTCAAATTCATTGGCTAGATACCATTAGCAACAGTCTACTGTGGCAGAGAACAAACCAGCTGAGATCCTGCTGAGGAAAAAATTAGGAATATATTCTGTAGGCGAGTAGGACGTATACAGCGGAAGTCATTAAACTGCACCACAAAATAGGCACTAACTGGAGAAAAGAGGAACATCATGGAACACTACATTCAGAGTTGAGATCCGCAAGGTCTAATGACAAGAAGAAGAACAATAAACGCATTTATCCGGGAAGTGGAGGCAGACATAAAGAGAATGGATAGAGCTTGGGAAGAACTGGAAAGGAAAGCTGAGGACTAAGTTATCCGGAGAATGCTAGTCGACAGTCTATGCCCCGCTGTAAGTAACAGACATTAGTTGAAAATTGATTGATATCTTTTCTAAGTAAGTGAATGGTTTTAAGTCCAATCATTTTTTCCTAAACAAACAACAGTTTAATAATTTACTACGAAAATGAGGTCACTACAAAGTTGGCAACGTTTACTTGAAGCCCGTGTGTGCCATTGAAAACATGATATAAACACTTCTTTTATCATTTAAAAATATATAGAAGTGTTTTATTAACTGTTAATATGGCCACGCTGAATAAATCCAAAGTTTATAGGGATGGGGTTTATTTACACTAATAACAGGACTCAAGTCAGAGAATTGTCTTCCACACATAGTGTACACTTACTTTGGTGCCAAATACAAGCAACGTGACAAAACTAAAAAAATATCTTACTAAGTTCAACGTACAGCTATGCCAAAGACGCGACAGTTATTCTGTCGATGAAGATATTAATCGATTTTATTTATTAGCTCATTGTATCATCAAAAGAGAATTGGTTCATAACGACTATTAGTGTGGACACTTTGCTTTGTCTAATACTACCGAAAAGTAGCACGAAACACTGAAAAAAGTACACTAAGCATACTGAACAAATATGAAGACAATTTTGACACAATATGTAATGCCACTATATTAACGAAAAATTTATTACATATGTAGCCTGTACCAAAGACTAACGTTTTCAAATCGGTATGCTGAAGGCTTTCCTCCTTGGAGCGTACGGAAGAAACATGGATAAATGGTTAATGCAAAAAATATGTATAGCGGATAAATAATTGGGAAAAAAATAAAATTTTATCCACAAAAGAATATTTGGTAAACGTATGTGCCTTCATAAAATGTATATATTCTGTTTCTATAGAGGTTAGTTAAAAGGGGTTAGATAATTGCTTACATTATCATAGCTTATCGAAATCGCTTTGAATGGGGACTGGACATCTACTACAGGCCTCTACGGTTCTTATTTTTCAGTGTCATGGCTGACATCATCTCTACAATTATCATTAATATTTTGTTCTTGCCAATCCTATTCAGCCATGTAAGCATTTTAAGACTAAATTTATTTTAATCCTCGTCCACTCTATTGTGACCCAACAAAGCTTGACTTGAAACCCGGGAGGTTGTGAATTATGTTGGATTGACTTTAATTATCTAATTTCCTTCATCTTTGTGACGAACTACTTTGAACGGGATGGTTTGTTTGCGCTTTGTCCTTAGTGTTGAGGTGAAGTTCTGGGTTTTTAGTACCATCCAGCGTGTAAATTCCAGCTACCCGACTCTTTAGTTTTTACGATTGTTGCAGTTGATTTGTGGGTTGATGTGGCTTGATACTGGATGAGTGAGCCTATTCCAAAGTGATGAGTTCGTGATATCTACTAGCTATCCTATAAGTAGATAGTCGTTTAGTTAGTTGTATGACAATCGCGGCAGATTTTAACACCAAGCTACGGCGGTGTTGAAATAGTCAGCTAGGTTAGCATAAATAATAAAATAAAATACAATAAAACAAAAAAGTATAAAAATAATATAAGTAGGTGGGTAAAATTAAATATGGCTATAACATTAACGGATAGTCTCATTGGTGAAAGTAATAAGTGATCGGTACGAGAAGTGCTAATAAAAAATGAACAGCCACTACTTCAAGTAATATACAAAAATGAGTTTGTGCGTATCTAGTCGTCCGACAGCTGTTTAAAAGTGCTTAATGAGTTGGCTGAAGCCACGATAGTAGGTGAAGCATTACAAGTAAGATAGACTCCCATTAGTAAGAAGCGGAACCTCTTTGATATGTAATCCTGTAGGGCAGTAAACCTTAGGCGGTATTATTTCGAACTAATGGAAGGGGCTGGGTTATGTAGGATATTTTAAGCCTTTCTTAAGCCTCTCTAGTTCATCTATGGGTAAACGAGAATAGATTAAGGGAACATAGCCGGTCCTCACTGAGTTCAGTGATTCACTTTGCCACATGCCCCTGAGGGTTTTACTCCATATTTGGTTCTGATTTCAGAAAGAAAGGAGAAATAATATCGTGTTTCCTAAGGCGATTGAATGTAGGAATCACGGGTATTGACGAAGTGTTTGTGGGCAAGCTTTTCCAGCTCCCTTCTGAAGAAGTGAAGCGAATCGCAGGCTTTGGGCAATATTCCTCTGATGTTAGTCGCTTGTGTCAGGCGTGTTGCTTGATGCGAGACCTAATTATCTCTGGCACTTCTAGTCGTTTGATTTCAGTTCATTGATCGGTATTGAAGCTCAATCTAGTCATTTTGTGGTGCCTTTGCCTCACTGTCACAACGTATAGTTCTTCATAGCTTTACGTCGTCCGCGTAGATTAGTACCTATGAGGTGATTCCATCTGAAAGGTTGTTATTGAATAATGTGGAAAGTAAGATGCCTAGGGTGGCTCCTAGAGAGACTCCTGATAAATTTCACCACCAGACTGACCTTAATCTGTTTACTTTGGAGAGGACTTCAGGATCATATTGATAGTTTTTCAATAATGAGAGTAAGAATCTGGCAAAGGCTATTTGTAAAATCTTCGTCAGCAATGTTCTTAGTAGTGTTGTGTAGATTGACTCAACACTGTCGAAGGATTTTTCGTGGACTGGAGGGATATTTTCGTATTCAGCAGTCCATTCAACTATCGCACACCAGGAAAGCATTCATAGTCCAGGGTCTGCCTATCCTGAAGCTGTGTTGTGCTTTGTGTTTAGTGATGCCCACTGACGAACTTTCACATCTACTTATCCAACAAGCTTCCCATTACCTTTAGTAGTATTGAGAGTAATGTAACAGGTGTGTAGCGAGTTGGTCCCTAAAAATCTTCAACTTAAAGTAGTAAGATAGAATGACACATTCATTCAACATTTATTTACAGTCTATTGGATGCTGAAACGGCTTGCGTATTCACTCATCTATTTCCTCCGCCTAGTACTCTAAAACAGCAAGAAGAGTGTTGTTGAAGACTCGTGACTTAAATTTATGATGCAATTGCCACAGATAATGCCAGTTTTTGAAGATGCTTTCAGCAGAGAGTCTTATGGTGAGGATGAACTTATCTTAGGTGTTTCGTAAAGTACGTCGTGAAGATCTTTTCTTCAGAATGAGAAAGAAAGCTCAAATTAGAGTAGTACAGCAAAATTATAAAGCCGTTGCAATAACATGAAGAGTAAAAATATCAAAAAAAATTAATTAAAACTAAACAAATAAAGAACTATTAACTTATCGAGGACGCACCTACCAACATTAATGTAGTTGAGTAAACCAAGTACCGCGACTACGAAAGTGCTGTAACTGGACAAAAAAATCAACATGCGAATCAACAAGAGTAAATAGTCTACACTAGCTTCTCACATAGATATATGACAGAACCTTTAACGGAAAAGAAAGGACTGTCCTATTGTTGGGGATTCATAAACCCCGAAAATACAATGGTTATTTAAATCAAGCGAAAGAAGTTGTAGTGACATTTTGTAAGCTTGATTTGTAAACTTTCATTAAATTAATTTAAATTTCATGTGAGTCCTATGCCTGATAACATTAATTGTAGTAATAAAATGTGATGATTTCACCTGATGAATAGTCACTGTAAATTAATTGATATAAAAAGTCGAGGCATTTTATGTGAACGTTGTTCGCCAGTTTCATCTCTGTTTTGCTCCACAACACAATCTTCCCTACAAATCCAGTCTTTTGGAATAGCTGCGGGCTGAGAAGAACAAGTTGTGATATCCGACAGAAGTACAAGTATCTGAGGTAGCGTTCGCAGTTAATCTTACCAACGATCGGAGCGATTAGGCATATAATTCAGCTACTTTGGAGATGGTAACGCAAACCGTATTATGCCCATAAAAACACACACGTTTTTTTATCTCATCTGACCAAAAAACATAACACCTCCGTCCATTCAAATCCAAGAGGAAGCACGGATAAAGACAAAGTATTTACCCATAATGCATAAGTTTATTGCGCCGTTCACATGTGAAACTTTATGGATCCTATACAGAAGCCCACATAAATAAAACTGATAGTATATGGCCTAAGCTAAAGGTCTACCTGCGAGTAGATACTCAGAAAACAGTATCATGATCCGTTTTGTAGTTGAGTAAATTAGGTTTAAGTCACTTTAGGTCACCTTTAGAATCTTTAGTACCTGCCGTTAATCCTGTTGATACTGACCGAATGCAGTTTTCTGGCGTCCATATATTTAGGTGGTTTGTACCTATGTGAAAATCTAAAATGTCGAGATGAACATATGCATTTTTGAAAATGTAAGTTTAGACTTGATAAGTGTCTAATAATAATTAAACAGCAGCCTCGTTGCATTTTTTACTAAAACATTTATATTCACGTGTAATAATATTGTGGTCTATTTATTAACATAATCTCCTAACAGCTCTAAGTCTGAATAGTAATATCTGACAGCCGGTAAGTTGGACAAAAACAGAAGTGATCTGTGCATTTTACTCAGTTCGCTTAGAGGTGAATGCAAATTTTCTTGCTAACAGACTGTTTGTTATCTTGGCTTAATCGCTTCAAGGAATGACCACCAGATCTTATCGGCACTAACCACATTTTTTTAAATTTTTATGTTGTTTGTAAGTGATAAGTTATAATTAAGATGAGCTTAGATGATTCAAATTTTCGGCAACAATATGCACAGTCGTTATGAATTATCTATTGTTACGGATATTTTTACAAATTATCCGTAAAAATTATTCATTAATGCCGTTAACCTAATTAAGTTACTGACTGTATACAACTGTAGGAAAGGTAGAAAAATGCCCAACACAACGAAACTGCCTTTAATGCATTCCTATGAGTGCATATAAGCATGACAAAATTCTAAATTTGTTGTTGCAGATGGTTATGTAACTGTCGTTGGAGGAAGTTTATTCAATAAGAAAATTAATACCGAAGCGGTTAAGTTAGCTAAATAACAGTTAGATACGATATATAATATAAGAAGATTAAGGTTGACTGTTGTCATCCACTTTAAAACGTCTGTAGGTACTGAATTCTGGTTATTTGAAATAGTAATTGAAGTTGTTCACAACACACATATATGGATGTCCATCGCACCAACTTTAGTGATATATCGTGTATTCTTTACAGATGTGTCCACATGAGTTCACGTTGAGTCTATATTGATATCTTTCATCAACAAAGTACATAAATATTTGGACTTTGTGCTCTCAACAGACATTTTATTTTCGCACTTTCGACAAAACTCTTTTTGAAGCGCATTTACTCAGATGTTTGGAAAATAACGCAAATTGCTTCAGTGCATTACCCATGGTTATACCCTTAGTATGTAATATCGTTAATTTTTGTAGAAATCTTGTTGTATATTTTAAAGAAGCACTTGTGTAGTGAATCATCCTCTTTGACATGCCGTTTTCGCCGCCTGTTCAAAGGCTCAACGCTATTGTTAGTGCTGTTACCGTAAGCCAAAACATTAGCATTATATTCCGTAACCCGAATATTCCTCCTATGCACCCTTCTGACAACCAGAGCAACAATTAATACAGGTACATGGAATGTCCACACAATGTGAGGGACAGGAGAAAGTGTGCAAATAGCTGAAGAAATGAAAAGCTACGACTTAAAGATACTTGGAATAACCGAAACCCACTGGTTACAATCTGGACGACAACAAATATTCTCATAAAAGGTTTTTTTAAACTCCGGCCACGAAGAAGAAAACGCTCCCCACCCCTATACTCACAAGAAGTAGCACTAATATTGTCCCAAGAAGCATGGAAGGCTCTTATAGGATGTGGACTTCATAGACCTAGGATCAGCAAAGCATCCTTCAAGACAAAGTAGGAAGGGATCACAATGAATGTCATCCAGTACTACGCACCCACCAACGACAGCCACGAAGACGACAAAGACCAGTTCTATGCAAGGCTGCAATCGATCATCGATAAATACTCAGCCATTCTAATGGGAGACTTCAACGCCAAGGCTGGAGTCGACAACATCGGATATGTAGACATCGAGGGACAACATGGACTTAAAGAAAGGAACGATAACGGTGAGAGGTTTGCAAACCCATGTACCATCAACAAAATGATTATAGGTGGCACCATACTCCCCCACAAACGTACACACAAAACTAAGTGGGTTTCATCGGACAACATTACGGAGAACCAATTTGACCATATCTGCATCAACAAGAAGTTTAAAAGGACCATGGAAGATGTAAGAGCAAGGAGAGGAGCTGACATAGCTTCAGTTCACCATTTGGTGGTTGCTAAAATAAAACAGAAGCTGAAAAAGCACTGGACAGCGGGAGCAACATTAATACAAAAGTTTAACGTAGCCCTTCTCCGAGATACTAACAAACGCAACGAATTCAAAACAATTCTTAATAATAAGTTCCAGGCATTTCACGTTTTACTAGAAGAAGGAGGAACTAATGTGGAAGACAACTGGGAAGAGATCAAGGAAACAATAACTTCAACATGTCAGGAGGTTTGGGATCCCAAGAAACAACACCAAAAGAATGGATTTCTGTTGATACTCGGGACAAAATTCAAGAAAGGAGGAGCAGACAGTAATTAATAACAGACGGACAAGAACGGAGAAAGCCAAAGCACAGGCTGAACACATTGAAGTCAACAAGCAAGTAAAGAGAAGCATCAGGTCTGATAAACGGGAATATGTTGAGAAGCTAGCAATGACGGCGGAAAAAGTTTCAAGAGAAGAAAACATGAGGCTTCTATACGATACAATGAAGCTAGTGCCATACTTACATTTTTATTTACACGTTCTACATCACATTGGCGTTTTACTTTTAATACTACTTCGCTAATTTGATTTACTGAATTATTATACCTATCTGATGAAACCCAAAACGATTTCTTCACAACGCTTATTGTAAATGAGTAGTATGTGATTAAAATAAAATAAAATAAACCTGATTATGAGCAAAATCCAATAGTGTTATGATAAAAAGGGGGCAAACGTAAATAAACAAGATCTGTTACAGAGCCAGAGCACAACAAAATGATAAAATACAAGTAAACATACTGCACAATATAAGAAAATAACATAAAGCGGTTTTCATACACGCAAATAAAATTTTACAAAAAGTATCATCTAAAGGATACAAGTATTTATAAACAACCGTTTGCGTAAGATACTTTGAATCTGTTAGCCAAATACCATTAACAACAACCTGTTGTGGCAAAGAACAAATCAACATTCAGCCTAGGAGAAAATTAGGAAAAGACGCTGGAGGTGGTAAGGACACACATTGAGAAAACTATCAAACTGTATCGCAAGACATGCGCTAGCTTGGAATCCTAAAGACCATAGAACAAGAGAAAAACCCAGGAACACATTGGATTGGGAATTGGAGACGGACATGAAGGGGATGAAGAGCACTTGGGAAGAGCTGGAAAGAAAAGTCCAGGACAGAGTTGGCTGAAGAATGCTGGTAGGCGGCCTATGCTCTACGTGGGGTAACCGGTATTGACTGATTGATTGATTGCACTCAGTGTCTACAAAAATACTGTCTGACAGTTTGGTCTCGCTGGCTGAAATAGTATATGAATCTGCAAAATAACCACACTAAGCATATTACAGCTCAATGCTGTCAGATGTGACTAACTGTGACAGAAACTATCGCAATATAAACACCATGTATGGAAACGAACTGATAAAACTCAGTTTTCGCCCACCACATAACAAAACGCACGGTAAACATAAAACATGCAAAGTACAACATTTTTAGTCTGTGGGTTGCCCAAACTACAGTTATTAAAACGTTTAAGCAATCCATTCCAAACCCTTCTGTAACAGACGTGCTAACCGTAATTTATTTTAACCACTTCATTATCTAGATAACATTTGCTGCATATTCCTCCTTTGTTCACGTAAGAATAATCTAACATTAACACTCGTTATTGCTCGTTATTACCTGTTGGTGTAATGAGGGTCTATAAAATATTATGCATAATGTCACGTAATAACCATTTGATATTTATGTCATAAATGTGATCAGTTCAAACAACTTCATGGCATTTTTCGTCTAGTTCGGTTTGTCGACTGCTTGTTAAACAGACTCTTGCTTCTTTAGAGGAATATTCTTAAGGTTCTCAGTCCCTTCGTAACACTGAAAACCTTCGAATATTCTCTACAAATTGGCAATATAATGACGCACCAATGAAGATTATGTTTTACAGTTTCTATAACAGCTTAACAGCGTAAAACGTTGGGTGCAAGAAACACAGCATAATGGCGAATTAGAATACATGTTACATAAACTTTTGGAGATCACAATAAATGCTTGTTAAAACGGGTATAAGTTTGAGCGCAAAGCTCATGGTTACTGTAGTAGTTACATAGGGCAGTCAATAACAGGGTTGTAAAACAAAATCAGTAATTTTTGACAAATGTAATATCACTACGCGGAGGAACCATAATAAAATAAGTAAACTGGGCAACAGGACTACACATATGATTATTAATAATCACCCTATTAATCACCCTAGAAAATAAAGATATAAGCAAGCTTTACGTTTACGGTCAATGTAGCACGATAGTTGAAGTATATGGGTAAGTATGTATGTTTGCAGATGCAAAACAACAATCGAGACGGGCAAATATATGATCTTTCTGTTGATTTCAATACCAATCATCAGTAAAAAACGTATCCCGAATGTTGAATATAGCATGATCGAAAATGTATCAGTATATCTAAGAATATGCAAAAAAAGAGAAAAAATGCGTCCCGTGTGAAAAGTATCAAAAATGTATACGTTGCAGAGACCTAGTATCTGAGTTGAATGACTGATGTTGGTTGTTGTGGGGAGAGGGTGAATGCTTATCGGAAGGGAGAAATTTGTGAAGTTAGTTGGTGAAATATGAGCCACACTCAGATCATATAGAGAATTATTTTGGTTTCATGGTTGTGAAGGCTCAGAAAAACGCAACTAAAATATCTTCGTTAACAGTGGGTCAGTATTGTAGCATATTAGGAAATGTATCAAAATATACCACGCCCTGGTTGATAATACCACGTAATCTGGATGATATCATGCAGTGGAGGGTCAACTGCATACTAGTGTAGAGTACCAAGACATATTCAACAGCGTTTGCTGGGGTCAAACTGCAGCTTCTGTGATCAGTATTTCTTATCAACATTTTCTCTTCACATACTCCATAAAGTTATTTGACTCCAGGAAATGGGGTGCGAATCTTAAGTATTTCCTCTCCTACAATCGATGACATACAGCTTTATGAATCGAAAATCATCTGTTCAGTGGTACGCGGATGATTTTAATGCAACTTGAAAGATTTAATAACATACCCAGTGGGTTGGAATGAAATACCGAAAATTAAACCGCGACCAAAATCCTTGAATCAGGGATGTTTTTGTTGATCTTAGTCTCTAGCGCTTTTCCGAAACTACTCCCCCCTCGTGACATACTACTTATCCCAAACTTACACCTGAAAGAAACAAATAAATGATTGGATTGTGTATGACTCATTCCATCTACGTATTGCATCTAAGCAATATGAAATGTTTGGGAAAATATATTGCTTACCTGCTGGAAGATTTTCAAATTAAGCTCAGACTCACTACAGATGAAGAAAGGTCTCCTAGGATTTATATGCTGACAGGTCTTTTAATTATTATTATTATTAAATTTAGTGGGGAATTCGTACCAGTTTACAGGCATGATCATAATAATACAAGAAGGCTAGCTCTTGCACTTTTACCAGAGAATTTTGGTTCTACAAGTCATATTTACATTTTGGAGAATATACCTAAGCAGTACAATCTGTTGTAGTTCCTTTATGAGGAATTTTATAGAATATCGTAAGACTAAGTTTAGTCTTTCTGACCCATAAAGGGTCTGATTTCCGAGCACAGAATCTATCATTATACATAATAAATAATAACGGTCCTATGACTGAACCCTGGAAGACACCACTAGTTATATTTTGAGAACACGGGAGTTATCGTCATAGTTTTACTAATTGAATGCGATCTTTAAAAATGAAGCTATCAAGTCATGCAATTTGCTCGCTATCCCGAAGGCTTTCAATTTATGTAAGAGAGGTGAAGGATGCACTTTGTCAAACGCCTTAGTAAAGTCTAAGTATGAAGAAACAATTAGGTTTTCATCACCTTTATTGTTTATTATACAGTCAAAGTATTCCAGGTGGCAAGTTATGCAGAATTTCTTAGACATGAAGCCCTGTTGGAAAGGTATAATTAGTTTGTGCTTAATTAAGTTAGTGTAAATCGCCTCTATTATAACTTTTTCGATGGCTCTAGATAAAATAGAGGAGTGATTAATAGTAAGCTAGTTTTCAGCACTAAGCCTAGAGCCTTTCTTAAAGTGAAGAATTATATATGTGGTTTTCCGCGATCTTGGGGCAGTTCCGTCTTCTTAGGAGTGATTAAATATTTTGGTGAGCAGTATTGGGAAAGCTGAGCTACTATATTTAGTCAAATTAACCGGCATTCCATCCTCTCCACTACTAAATGAGGGTTTTAGTGATCATATAGCATCTTTATCATTACTGATTTCAAACCTCAAGCCAGTTACTTTATGCTGGTTAAAACTGCCAATCGTTCCTGTGCATGGACTTTTTCTGGTGAAAGAATGGGCAAAGGATTCACTAAACACTTCACAGACATCAAGAGTAGCAGGAAGACTGGACAGGGTATCAAGTTTCTTTCTGAGTGAAGACGCTAAGTAGGCTATCGTATCAGGTAATTTCAGATGCATTTTTTTGACTTCTAATTCACTCGTTTTCCTGTAGCTTGATATACATGTGAATACTAAATGGTCATTAAAAATAAAAGAAAAGTTATGTTGAACGAACAATATATTTCGTAACCACCTCAATTCGTTCTAAATTTGCCGGAGAGTCAAAATAACTGACAAAATTTGTGAGCATGAAGATTTGCATTCTTCTTTAAACAAATTGAATAAAATATAAAAACCGCGTTAATTTTTATCTGACTCAGTGATTAACAATAATAATAATAATGATAATTTATTTCCTGAATACCAGGAGCAAGCCATTTTTACAGGCAAGATCAACAATAGCATATCAGATAGTTGAAATGGTTTAACTGTTATGCAGGCTTATTATACAATGATGTACAGAGATATTGGAATGATAAACTTTGTTTTAAACTGGCATTTATCTAGCGTCCATTACAAACATTGCCTCGGGACGACCTTGTGATGCGGGAGAAAAACAGGATGGGTTCTTGTCACCAATACATTTCGACAGAAAATGTAGACGTCCAACCTTTTACGTAATATAAGCCGATCTCCAAGTTCTGAAAGGAAAGAAGGAGGACAAACAGCAGAACGAAGCAACAGTATTATGACAGCTATACTTTTCTGATTATTCAAGCAATCAGAAAAGTATGACTGTTTGAACTGGCAAATACTTGGATATTAAAGCTTATTTGGCAAGTGGTAAATTTTTATCCTTGTTAGGTTGGCTATTTCGGAAGTGTACAACAGTAGTGTCCAGACCGGGTCACTGTGAAAGGTGGGGTTTCATAAGGTTAATGACATATGCTTGAGATATGAGCCGTGAACTCGTATGCTAGATATGAGGTGGTCCGTGACTTATCATGTCTGGATTTCTAGATAGTTCAGGAAAGAGTTGCTGGGTCCCATTGGTATTAAAAAACAAGCTCATCATGCGTTTAAATTGTAGTAAATTATCACAGGAGCGGATAGAATGTGGTAACCTATTCCATAGTAAACTGTACAATGTTATAAAAAAGTTGTTTCGTGATTTGTGTTTGCATTTTTCGGTATACAGTGTTCGGGCCAGATTCCTTAGGTTATATTTGAGAGCAGTCTTCCAGGAGAGATGAAAGGTTAAGAAAGTGAAACCGTGAATTATTTTATGGAAATATATTAGGTTAGTTTTTAGACGGCGTCTCCATTGGGGTTCTAGAGAAAGTAACCTACATCTTTCTACATAAGTTTTGTTACAGTTATACTCCAGTAATCGTCAGGTAAAAGTTCTCTGGAGATTTTCAATTCGTATGGTGTCTGTGTGGTTCATATTAGAGAAGACAAGCGAGCAGTATTCTAGGGTAGGACGTACGCACATCCTGTATATTGCAAGCTTGGCTTCCCTGGTGTAAGAGTTTCGAAGAATAAAGCCAATTCATCGTCTTGATTTGCATATAATTGACGATACATACTCAGTATCAGATATTTCTTTCTCAACTTTGAGCATTAGAGCGATTGTGAAAATAAATGAATTTTAAATATTACTGTACATGACGACAAATGTATAAAAATAAATAATATCCCAGATAAGCAGTTGTGTGGACTCTCGTCAGTGATTCCCGCCAGATCTATTTTAGTGGACACGATTAAATGAAGCGGCTCGGCAAAGCAACACCACCAGATCGAAAAACGATTCACCGTGGAAAGCAACTTCTCTAGTCAGTCAGCACGGACGTCGCAATCGCGTTACATAAACATTTATATAGGATAAACTCCATTCTTCCAGCCTTCTTTTGCCCCCAAATTTTGCGTTCTTCATATGGAAACAGTGAATTCGGCTGCTCAGTCTAGCTTGAAAAGTGTGCAAAATGTCCATAACACTCATGTAAACAAAATGTCTGGCATGTCTTGAAGAAGACATATAATTGGCCAATACTGTGTGACAGGCATACGACAGCGACTAGGCCTTATATATATATATATCTTGTATATTGTTGGTTATAATACGTACGTGTGAGTAACTAGTAAGCTTCTTGATAATCAGTCGGATCTTTGTGTCTGTGTAATAGATTAAGACAAGACTGGGTGTTAGCTATAGGCAATAGCGCCGCGGATAACAGAAACGATAATATTGGCCATCCCTACTTCAGATACGACAGTGTCTTATATTGTTTCCTGACATACATATTTGAAATTCATATAATGAAATAAAAGACACTATTTTTTATATGCCGGGCACCTACGGAAAATTATCTTCAAGAACTGTGCTTTAGAACATTATTTTAATTAATCTACCTGTGGATAATGCAAACATTTCATTTCTATGACTCTTGCGTTCCCCTTATCCGATCCTCCGGTTTAGTGTATTTGCTCTTAGTATATTGTATATTACTATGAACTACAGTTACTTAGTTGTGTACAAGTTCTCCCCATTCACTGCCACTATTTCCTTTGTCCCGTATCAATGTTACGTTCTTGATTGTTTTGCTGTGTGGTCTGATTTTGTGTATATATAAGGGCATGATTGAAATACAGTACGTTTTCCGATTCTGACTGGGGTTCTGATTCTGGCCCTGTTTGGTTGGTACTATCTTTGGGTTGGGACTGAGTGGGCGTAGAGCAGGCGCACGCTTATTAACTAGGCGTTCGATAAACCTATGCGTCATAACAATTTTCTATCAATTTCATTAAAAAATACAACACCTTGTGAGTGGAGAATAAAGAGAAATATTAATAGGCGTGATACTCATTAAGACGTTCTTGGAACAACACAGCTCTGCTAGAACGTGTAGCCTTCAACGTAATGACTCCCTTCGAAGACTTTTCATGCCTGCTGGCCGTTGATTGAGGCGTTGTGACCTTGCCTAAATCAAGTTTCAGGATGTTATAGCAAACTTAACGTCAAAAGGTTTTTCTTCTAGATAAGCTGCTCTGACGCGATCCATGCGAATGTTTTCTTCGTGATCTTTCTTATCGATAGCATGATGCTTTGATTTTCCGTTTAAAACCTTGTGTCGTCTTTTGTAGTGTCGAGAGGTCGTCATATAGCATCGTGACGTACAGAGCCGTGTGTAGTGTATTTTAAGGAAGGTTTGATGAAGGCGTCTGTAAATTGTTGTCGACTTCGAGCTAGCGTGGCATTCGTGAGCGGATTCACGTAAGAGTTGAGGTCCAGGTATACCGAAATCAAAACCGCTTTCACGAATTCACCTGTTTCCGCGGACCAATTCAGCAGCACTTTACCAAATGTCTACTTTTTCAGTGCTTCGGATTTACAATGAGATTAATGGGATAGCGTCAGTCCACTGAAGGATTTTTATTGACGACAGTGATGCATCCAGTTGTTAATAAAACCATTTGCTGAGCAACTGATTGGTGGTTGTTTGAAAACGCGTAGTTTTAAAGAGTTTGGTCAGAGAGTGGGCGATCCGGTTCCTGTGGTTTTTGTAGACGTAAAGCCTAAGTTTTTGCTGTTCACTGTTCACCGATAGAGCTAACAACCGTTTTACTAGTGAAGCGTTTTTAATAATACTGCTTCTAGCCGCAGTCTGTTTCGATCCACGCATGTCAAAGATAAGGGAATCAATTTGATTCTGGTGAGGGTGCTATTAGATAGAGGTAAACGTGGTCGAATAGCCTCTGGAATTGAGAAAGTTCCTGGAGAATGTTTTAACAATGCTTGATCACCTTGTTTTTTTGGCAGGCCACATAGGGACGTACCTGTATTTTGATGTCCTTGTTTGTTTTCCGCCAGCAAGATCAATAAATAACCGGCTATGCAGGAGCACGGACTGCAGGATCAAATTGATTGCACCTGTAAAACTAGTATTTGTGACATGTTAAAGATGATGCACCGTCTGTACCCATAGAACACGCACATAGTAAAATGTTTTTACCGGCCCCAGTCATTTTACTTTCGAGTTTGAGCACTGTCGTTGATAGTTCGTGGAGGAGATCGTTGCCCCAACTTTGAAGTCTAGCTATTTGACAAGGCCGACACTTTGGACACGATCCAAGGGATGCAATCTTGACACGGCATCAGTGACTACATTGTTAGCTCCAGATATATGTTATGTATCAGTAGAGAACTGGGAAATGCGACCAGAGTGGTAATACTCCTGTGAAAAGTACTTGTCTGAAAATGACTTCGTAGCATGCGGCTGGTAAAGATTATAAATTTACTTAGATTGAGTGTTGAAAATGCCGTACATTACAGTGCGTAGCCAATAGTTGTCGGCCGAAATGTTGACTCAGTTTGGTGTTCCGCAACCATCTTGAAAGAAATGTCAAAGGTTTCCGAGACTCGTTAGTCCATTTTTTCAGAACTGCACCGACTGCGGAGGTCGCTATTCTGACGAGTGCTATAAGATTCTGATGTGCTGACTTTGACTAATGTTTATTAGCTTCCATGAAGGCTTTCTTCGTCTCTGCATCCAATGCAGCCATCTTTTTGTTTTCAGAAAGTTGATCTGTTAGCAGTTTTATGAGGGGCGCACAGTTAAGTATAAGATGTGTTCAAAATCTTACAAGTTGCTTAATGGTAGTTGATTCCGGCTACTACGAAATAGCTCCTAACTTAGTGTTTATGGGATCTTATGTCATTGGCATCAATAGTAGGTTCTAAGAAGTCCAACGAGTTTGTTTCAATTTGACATTTCCACCTATTCATCATAATAACATTATCAGAGTCGTCCAGATGCGATTTCCAAAGAACTTTTGTATTCACTTAGTTGGGCTTGCTATCAGAGAGTTGTTAACACAAGCATAGACACAGTCACATCTCCAAAACATCATCTACAAAATACTGAGATGCTTACCTTGCATTTATTAATCCAAAGGGGATTCAAAGAAATTCTCCAGACAAAATGAGGTTATGATAGCCATTTACAGTTATAGATATTTGATTATAAGACTCCATTAGGTCGATTTCTGAACTTACTGTAATACCCATCAGGGTGGCCGTTTGGTCACGGATGTGGGACATAGGGCAAGGATCTGGCGTAGCCTGGGCATGTAGTTGCCGGTAATCACTAGTGGGATACCAGTCATTGTTGTTTTTTGGGGAACCATACGTAATTGATATGACTACTGGGTAGACAGATTACTCTCAAGCCCACTATATGATCGAATTCAATCTTGGCGATCTTTAATTTTCCAGGAGTGTTTAGGCGTGCATTCGAGAATACGGGGTGGCCTGTATTAGTGACGTCATGCATGACATTACAGACTATACGAAGCACTTTTGTCTTTGTTTCACTGAGGATAGAATACTTTTCAAGCACTGTATAAAATAGGGGTTAGTTATCTGTTTTAAACGAAGAGGACCCAAGTTACAATCTGGAGCAATGGTTCCATGGGCGGATAGCTTACTGTTGGAGTCAACGACTCACCTGTTGATAGGATCCACGAGCAAGTTGTAGTGGCTCATCAAATCGATGTTTATGCCGAGCGTTTGCACAGCGGTGATCGTGAGAATCTAATGTTTGAATTTACATGAACCCACGTTAGAATAAACATGTTTAGCCGCACACGGCAGTTTACTTTTAGCTGGTCTCCTGTAGGCCAAATGCAGCTTTGTGTTGACGATCGGAAGAAATTACAGACAGGGTGTTGACGTTTACTCCCGTATCACATCAGTAGTGAATAACCAGTAGCTACTTTCAACTACTATGGTTTCCACTAACGCGTGCCGATATAGCAGTTTTAAACGTTTCAATGGTGAGTTTGAGGTTAGGGAAATATCAGGGTTTCGTACCCTCTTAAGAGCCTTACTATAAGTGTTGTGGTATAAACACTCATGTGGCTCTTCTTTTTGTTGCAGTCGGGATGAAGGTCTTTGTAAACTTCTGTTGCTAAGACTGCCTATATTTGTTGTGGTGGCTTTAACAGGAGACGCTGACGGAAGAAACCTTCGTCAAAGTGCTCTACTAGGTCACTCTTCCGGTGCGATAACAATCCTGTTGCCGAACCCCTACCAAGATAGACGTTGCGGAATAATTCGTCCAAAAGCTGTGTCGGATGGGCATCAACGTTTAATAACAGGCATTTCAAGCTGATGATAAAGCCATGTACATCTTGTGCTAGTAAAATGAGGCGGTGTACCTGTTCGATTTGCGTGACCTCACAAGTGTAAAAAATTAAACCTGTGAGTCTGTCAAACCATGATCACGAAACTCTGCATCTACAAGGCGGGGCCAGGCTTCTATGTTATCTGGCTAAAAAGCGTGCTGAGAGTTCAGAGGTGTGATGGTTCTGATTCTAATAAGCTTCGGCGTTCTGTTAGTCATGATGAAAACACATATATATGCAATACAAAAGTACCTCATACAATTATAAATAGGAACAAAATCATAGATGTAATTGTGTTCAGATCGCATTGTGCTCACCACTGAAGTGTTCCATGTGCATGGAGAGGTTGTGTTTGTCATATGGCCAGAGTAGCTTCTAACGTCTAAAGACACGTACGAACGGGGGGAAATTAGAAGGCAGTGGTGGGTGAAGAGGAAAACATATATGATCCTGAGTAAAGCGTAAACGGTATTGTAACATCTATGCTGGCTGACTAGAGGGGGGAGTTGCTTCCCTCAGTACATTGTGTCGTGATCTGGTGGTGTTGCATGACCTAGCGCCTTCATTTATTCATGTCCACTAGAACAAACTTGGTTGGCATCAATGATATGAGCTTACACAACTATTTGTTCGGCGAATCGTTTACCGCTACTAGCTAATTGAGAAGATAAATTGACATTTTTTTCATAACAATTGAGTATAAGCATACAAGTTTCAGTGATTTTAAACCGACGACTCAAATTCACACAATTCGGAAAACTACTAGCTAACACCTATTATACACAAAATTTCCGTTGGTAATAGAGAAATGAAGGTTGATTTGATTGAGTGGTATATTTTGTCATCAGGATGTTGTTACTCCCCGTCTCTTCTCTTCTGTTTTTTCTCTTACCTATGGTCTACCTTTGTCTCTTCCTTTTTATCATCTCTACCCTTTTTAATACTCTCCTCTCCATCATCTTCCCAATTTTTATCTACATGTAATTGTGACACCACGCTTCCTCATTGTGTATATATTCTAGTTAGGAAGATCATAAGCAAATAAAAGTTATAAAATGGTATCAAGGAATGCTGCGAAAGATATACAAGAATGATAATAGGGGGAGAAATATATAAAATACTGGTAACACAAATATTTGGAGAGTGGTCTCCTTTGACTTCATTAGACCCGGTTTAGTTGGCCGCCAGATATCTGCGGACGCTGCCAAAAGTTTGGATTTAAACCAGAAACAACAATTAACTAGTGTTAAGAGACTAATCGGCCAGTATTTACTCGCCACGAAGAAATTGGATAATGGATAACAAAAATATTAAATATCCAGGGGCAGAATATCTTACCAGCTTACTAATAAATCTCTCTTCTTTAAATTTTTCACATACCTAGACCTTACCCTTCATCTAAAATAATCGGTGGACCGTTGCTCCTATACACTGGAACATGACAACATTAATTTCTCGTGACCCATTTGCAATCATTTCACAACCAATAAAGCATTAAACATTCGATAGCCAGTCCTTATATATGTGGACGGTGTAGAGCCATGGAGACCTATGAGAGATGATAGGGATACAAAACTGTTACAGCAGGAACTGGTTAGGATAGAGAGGTATATAAAAGACAACCGTCTGAACTTCAATACACAGAAATGCCACATGGTATACTACCACACTTCGAACGGTACTCGACCGGATTACTAACTAGGTGGGTAACGAAAAATTAGTGCCTCTAAAAAGCCTCTAAGCACATAGGTCTACTTTTCAATAACAGACTGGCGACTTGTGAAAACCATCAGGTGAATGTCACAAGAGTGTACGCCGCGCTGCACCGAGTTTGTCAGCAGCTGGGTATACTGATACTAGACCTGCCGCTTGAAATACTTGAGACGTACGTGCGACCACACTTGGAAAATAACAAAAAGGTCGCTACCTACCTTTCTAAAAATGGATCCTGGTCTCCTGGAGGGTGCAGACACGGACCACACAGTACATGACAGGACTCAGTAACAGACGACACACTGACCAGCTACGCCAGTTGGGGTTGTTTACCGTGATTCACAGATGGTTGAGTGGAGACCTAAATAAGGTTTACAACGTAATGAGCACGCCTAGACACCAAAGTGAAAACATACTAGCGAATCCGTATGCTCATATATCTCGGAGAAATTCACGGACTATTGAGCTACAGAGAGTAAAAAGATGAGGGCTAACTTCTTGTAACTAAGGGTCTGCTCCACCTGGGACACACTACATAATACACCAACTCCAGTCAAAACTTAGGTAGGTTTCCAATACAGCATACCAGAAGCCTCATAGAATAGCGCATAAAAACTAACTGTTCATTTTGCTGACTTTATTATTCCTTAATTTCTAGTTCTATACTATCTCACCCTGAGTTTTAACTCCCTTTACTTTTATCCACTTTATGGTAGTCACTTGAGCTCTATTCAAGGACCAGACTACCTGGGCGGAACAAAGGGGCGGATACCAATTTGCATACGCGTATAAGTCTGTGAGAGTAAATAATAATAGTGAAAAAACTATAATGATGGTTAAAGTGACAGATATCAGAAAAGTAGTAATGGAAAACAAGAGAAAAAATGCGCAGTTGGAATCTTCAGCACCTGGTGGGTAGTGTAGCCAGCTTATTGTTGGAAGAAACCTATGACCTGGAACCGGAACGATTACACTCAAAACATGAGAATGGAGAAATCAGTCGGTTTACAACAGCTCGTCATACAAACATTGGAAGTACTATCAAAGGCGGCAATTTGACAGCTTGTGTTATTGAATGATTATGCCCACTGCTGATGATTTGTACGCATGTTATGACAAACTAGCAGATAGTTCTATAGACTTAAAGGAGGTTGTAACTACCACCTTTTTATTATTAACGTACTTTAGAAGGAAGATGTCTATAAAATAGTTCTCGAGGGCGTTAAAGGAGAGGAAAATGTAAGAAGATTGTCAAGTCAGTTTATTGCAAGATTTAGCAAACTGTTCGAGGACCTACTGGAAGATAGTTTCAATTGTTTCCTGGATTTATGCGATGATGACGATGTAAATGTTCGAAGTCAAGTAGTCCACGATTTATTGCTATTTTGTAAACATGCACGCGTGTTCGTTCCACGTGTTGCCGATGTTCTGGTTCAAATGTATCAAACAGATGATAAGAAGGTAATTGCTTTCCAGTAATATATCATGTTTAGGAGTTAAATGTTATTTCACTAGCTTTGTCCCAGTTGCTTCTTTCCGAGCCAAAGCCTACTTTACTGGGAGTATTCAATAGACTTCTTTCGATGAATGCAGAAAGCTCTAGAGAAAATGCCCTTAAATTCTTATGTGAACGCTTGAAAAACCTGCCGGATGATATATTGACAAGCGATTTGGAATCTTTCGTAGTTGAACAGACTAATCGAGTACTACATGATGTTTCTGAAGAAGAATTTCCAGTGCTAATCTCCTTACTGTCGTCACTTAAATGTATGTCTACTTTGACTGGTAGACAAAAACTAGTTGGTATGATTTCACAGCAAGCCTTGCAAGCTGTTCCCGTGTTCAGTGTAAGTCTATCGTAAGTCTTTGTAATACTTAAAGGCTACTGATCGTGCATGTATAGCTCAAGTTCGCGAGAGCTGTAAACAGGCGGCTTTATGTATCTCAGTAAGTGGAATTTTATTTTTACCATAAAATTTCCAAATAGAAGAACGTCAATGCCCATGACTTGTATATATATATGTTAGAAAAATTCCTTCCACAATTTGGTGATTTTGCTGAAGACACCTTTGATGAGCGACTCAGTTTGCTTCAGTTGACCTCAGAGCTACTATTTTTCCCAAGTCCAGCCCTTGCGTCTGTAAAATCGGAGGATATGGTAAAATACTTGAACTCAGCTTTCAATGTACTGTTAATGTTTCTACCTAATATCCCTTCCGAAGACGTAATTGGCAGCGTAGGTTGCAAATATTTTTTTATTGATAATCTATAGTCGGGATTAATCTCAAAAGATAAAGCAACAGTAAACCATATGGGTTTAAAGTTTTCGGAGTTAGAGGCAGCTTTGTTTCTGTGCTGTCAACTTGGGTGTTACTGTCCTCAATATTTTGGGGGAAAGGCAAATGATAATGAAGCCACAACATCTATTCTTGAAGATGGAATTAACAGATTACGCACCGTTAGACCTCGTCTTCAGTATCTTAGTCAGTTAGCACAAGATTACGCAACAACGATATCTGGTCAGTTGGATAAGGATTTGCAATCTGAAGAGAGTAAGCTTCGAATAATGGCTCACAGAGTAAGTTAACTTACCATTTTGCAATATGCTGAGGGCTACTGTTTATCTCAATTTTGTTTAAATTAATTGAAATCAAATATGAAGTCTGATTTGATGGATATTTACGACATTAGTTAAGAGCTAAACTTTTTCTGGCGACCTTAAAACTTTCCAGCCAGCGAGAAAACTGATAAAAGACATGATTGTATTTTATGAAAAATGGCTAATAAAACAGAAAAAAGTTAAAGATATGCGGTATTTTAACGTGCTTAATGAATTTAATAAGGTTAGGAATCGGTTCATTCACTTGGAATCATTTGTCCTGTATAAGAACTTATCCATATGGCTCCAAATCAAATTATTTCGTGAACCATGATGAAGTCTCAGGATATCTCTTATGCTAGGGCAAAGCGCCTTTATGTTCCACGTGTGCACCCTTGTGATTGACTCCATGAAATATCTCGTGGATGACGATAATATTTATAACCAAGTCTCCTTTACAGAGCAGTAGCCTTCCTATTCATCTGTATGTATAGTTGTTCTCGAAGGGACATACATTTGAATAATTAGGATTAGTGATGTCACCTTTCTGTTCATGGCTAATTAGAAATGTTCTGTGCCAGTAATTTCACCATCAATATCTAAAATCAAAAGAGATTAACATGCACTTACCATTCCATCATCATACACCTTCCTCTATTATATTTTTCCCTTATGGCAGTTTCATCAGCGTCGACGATTTTACCGATGCCTTTCAGCAAAAGTTGTTTCAACATTTCCGAGCATACATTTCAGAAATATTGATATCAATGCACTCCTGAGACCGCTTAAGTTTACAAGCATCTGTGTTGGTGCGGGAGGTAGCTGTATCACCTATAAAACAACCAGACTAGACATTTATCTCAGTCTTAATCTGCAGTTACTAAAGAAAGTTCTCATTCTGACTGATATTTTCTGAAAATGGCCATTACAACACAATAACTTATTCATGAATGCCTCCTGCTCGTACTACAGTCGTATTTGTACGTAGTAATCCAAGAGCTTGTAGATTGCAAAGTCGTCATTAAAAATTGCAATCAAGGGATCCACTTTAGACGTTTTCGATCCAAGTACGCGCGCGGCCTTGAAATCCGAACCTGTTTTATTGGTCTTTTTAAGTTCGCCAGCAAAGTTTAGTTCCGCTTATATTTAATGCATGATCTCATGATTTGTAATATTGTTTGGTGTAACTTATATACGAAGTACGTGTTTTTGAATTCGTCTGTTGTCCATAAAGAGTAATGTTACTAATCGGTTACGCAAATGTTAGGTCGTTGAACGTAGTCAGCATAAAGTTTTAATATCAAAACATAGTATACACGATATTTTGCTATTTACTTTAGTAACGACATCTCAACATAATCGATAGAATTCGATCAGCATAACACTAGTCATTGCTAATTGACTACTCAAATCTAAGCAAGTAAAGGTGTGTGCAGACTTGGTACTTAGTAAATGTATGCATATATGTACAACGTAGAACCGTGCATTGGCTTATATTTCCATACGTTAACAAGATAGCGAGATACAAGACAAACCATTTGATGTAGTAATAGTGGTGGTAAGGGAAAAGTGTGGACATTTAAAGTATGATACACTGCAAAAAATATTGGTTCATGGAAAGAAAGTACACAACAATTTTAGGCCCGCGATTTAAGGAGAGACAGAATGAATTCACCTGAGCCACGTGTTTTGACGTCAAGAAAGGCTACTATGATGACAGGAGAGTATGACTGACTAGTATACGCCCACACGCCTGCCCTGTGATTGATCTCCCCCAAAACCAGAGTGAAGATGAGTTGACCACCAGACAGAATCAAGCTGTATTTCAAACAATCCTTTATATATACACGAAACCTGACTACCTAGTCAACCAATTAGAAAATTAGCACTAATACAAAATAAGAGCAACAGTGCTTATGAACTGGAATAGCGTATACACTATTGACTAGCCATAGTTAATAAATGGAAAGTGATATAATAAAAGTTAATCCGATTACCGGGAGGATAGCAGCAAGGGGAACGTAATAACAATAGGAATAAAATGTTCACTTTGTATACAACCGAAATAAATGAAATGGTCTACTGGACAACAGTTCTCGAAAATAATCAATCTTCTTTAGGTACCCGGCACATCACCACGTTACCTAGGTTCTCCAACTAATTGTTAAGATAGTCGTGCAAATCTCAACTAAGTAGCCTACATCTGCGAATATAGCTCACATCAGTAGGCCGTGATATCATGAATTGATACCATGTTTTGTTTAACCGCCCTTAGCTTTTTTCCATCTTACTCCAATATCGGTCAATATTCCACGTCGAGGTAGAGTTGGTGGTTGGACATATGTAATACATATCCGAACCATCTCACTTGGTGAAGATTCACAAGCGCATCAACTAATTTGTCGTCTTTCTTCAATATTCTGCGTCTACTCTCATCATTACTCATCCAGTGGTCCCGGCGAACATGAGAAGTGTTTCGAGGGCGTCCATTATCAAATATCGATGTCATGTGTTATTGATTACGTTTCACATACGTACAGCAAGACAGAGGAGTCTGCTAGGCATCATACTAATCCTTTAATTGGTAAACCAGTGTCTCACCTATATTATCTCTGGTGTAATTTGATAAGAACCAAACAAGCCTTGCGAATTCGTGCCGCGTCAGACATCAACCCATCAGGGATAGTCAGGCTTTCAAGATAAGTGAAGTGCTCGGTAAGCTCACTTACCTTATTCCCTATCTTTAGTGTTGACTCAGATCAGTTCAGAAGTAATGATTAATACTTAAAGGGAGGGAGGAACGCATCCCGAACATGTATAAATTGTTACTAAGTGTGAACAGAAGCTTCACAATTTACCAGCGTCTTCACCGAACAGGACTATGCCATTTGATTATTTTAAATCATTAATAGAACCTTCTGGTTAATGTACTTCCGAGGAACTCCCTTTAAAAACAAACACTGTCATAAAATCTCTTGGTCTATGAAGTTAGTCGATGCCTTCACGTCAGTAGAAACCACCATTGTCGGATATCGACGAGTAATTCTATGTTCTAAGATCTGACAAATTGTGATTATTTGGAAGATACAACCGCTTGTTAATCAAAGGTCAACTCCTTTAGTCATTAAGCTACAGCAGTAGGTATCATCTGTTAAATTAGTTATTAAAGATAGACATCATATTCTAACCACATTCAAAAAATCTTAGCGACTGAGAATAAGCTAAATACTAACATTTCGCTTGACAATCTGGAAGACATTATTTTTTGTATTAACAAACTCTTTAGTCAAGGGAATTCAAAATATTCATAATATTTTGGCATTGGCTCTAATTTAGCACCAGAGTAGATTTATGAAGCTACTTAGAATGCAGCTGGATAATTTACTGGTAAATTTTATGAAGGCAAAAATAACTACATATACAAGTTCTGTGTGTTCAATATCGTTTTATAAAGCGCTTTGTCGCAAAACTTACGCGAGACTTGACTCAAGGAGTGCTGACTGAGATTGACCAGTCACATGCTATTATGACTGCATTAAACAACAGTCCGTATTTTGGAGTGGAAATGATTTAATCATAATTTTTCCAAAGCATCTTAGTTTTATCTTAGTTGCTTTACAGTGAATTTTATGGCCGTGCACATGTTTTCGAAGTAATCTAGAATTGATTTATGCTTACTGTTAATTTGTTTGATTATTTTTTTATAAGCTTATGATGAACATCCAACGAATGGTGCGATGTTTCTTCCACAATCCTCCAATGTTCAAGGTCATTAATTTAACATTATCCTGGATTCAGCCCCCTGTTACTTCAGTTCCAGGTACAAAACGTCCTATGCATACAGACTTCGGAAATCACAATGCTACAGGTATTCGACAACCACGTGGTGATAGACCACTGTATACCCCCCCAATCGGTCAGTGGTCTCGTGTCGAAACTACCGATTCAAATAAAGGCAGGAATCGCTTTAGCCGCGGTGGTCGCGGACGTGGACGTAATTCATGAATTTGTGTTTCTTGTTTGGCGTTGCTTATACTTTATTACTGGTGGCTGCAAGATGTCCTCTAACCAGTTGTTAATACTATTCTGTAATTCAACATATTTTAATGATGGTATTTTGCATTTTTATGTATGCATGATATTAGTAAATAACACTTTACAATAAGTGGTTTTGACGCTTGTTTTTCAACAAATCACGTATATTTTACGCCTCAGTCACGAGTTGAATAGAAATATGTTGCTTTTAATTTTTGTTAACATTAGGTAAGTAACTTGTGATGTGCTTATTGTCACATCTTTCTATTATTAGCATTAAAAATATTATAACGGTGGTAAGTACTATAAAACTCCAGATATTTGACCATAGGAATCTTCGTAACATCGCTCGTATACCATGGAATAACCGGATTAGTAATAGTGAGGTTAGACAAAAGGTTCTTGGGAAACACGGTAAGTCAGTCGAAGAGGTCATTAACCTTCATCGACTGAGATAGCTGGGACATGTATTGAGCATGCCCGACCACCGTCTACCCCGTCGCGCCATGTTAGCTAGGGCTGAAGTAGGATGGAAGAGGGTTAGGGGCGGCCAAACCAAAACATGGCATCAGTCCATGAAGTCCTTGACTACTGGTCTAAGCCATGTAAGTAGATGTAGACTACCTGGTTGGGGTCCGCGTGATGATCGCAACAAATGGCTGGAGACACTAGGCGATATGGCTCAGAATCGGTCACAGTGGCGCAAGTGTATTCACTCTTTAACCTCATCCAAATCTTGAATTCTATTGTTATTTTCTAGACATCTTTACTTTACTCTTCCCTCTTGTATTCTGTCTATACGTTACCTCAATATTCTCGTAGTGCTAGTGTAGTATGGCAACTTGAACCTACAGGCGTTTGTGCCCGGTTCTACGTTGCTGATGATGATGATGAGTATAAAAAGTAAAGAAACCCATATTTTACAGCTATAGAGTAATAAAGGACTGACCGCGAAGAAATAAATTTGCCTCTTCATTGATAGATATCTCTTCTACGCCATGACTTCTACTTCGTGTGACGTAGATGGAATGTCTGCCGACAAGGAGACGAGTTTACTTCTATATAGTGTGCCCTTTACTACTCTATAACGGAAGTATGGGTTGTAGGATTAGATGCTCGAGGGCTGCAGATGTTGTATCATACATTTCTTCGAAGCGTTGATGATGTATCGTGGAACTACCCTGTGAACAATGCTACCTTTAGCATAAGATTCTAGGAACAGATGACAAATCAGCTGATGTATCTGGACCTTCTTTAACTGGGGTAGTTTGTTCATGTTCCGTGAATACTTGACTTCAGCCTACCTCCATTTGATGCTGGTCCGTGTAGGAGTAATTTTGAAGCTAGGAATGAACTGACCATGACGCCACATCAGTCTATGAAGTTGTCCACTATTAATTTGAACTGTGTTGGTAGGTGAAGGTTGCTTTGTTAGAGCCAGCTCGATAGCTGTAGTCACTTGTTGGTAGCGTTAAATGAAATGACCCAGAATCACTCACATTGGCGCAGTTGAGTTTTTATATATTTTTGTAACCCGTGTATGCTTAAGACATTGTTATGGTTTGGAATACAGAAGCGGCTAATTGATTTAGGGTGTCTAGATTATATTCTGATATCCGCGACAAGATGCGGGTATAATGAACGTTTGTCACTGATATTTTTACTTGAAACTGGATACCACAACTTTGTATTCGTCTCAAACTCTGAACTACTCCACGAGACAAAACGTGTAATATTTTACTATGGCGAGCTAGACGAACATCATTTATATGAGCGAATTTATTTATACATCAATTAATTTGCAGTGACCATCTTTTAAATGACATAACCTGAAATAAACTTTCCTAAGATTAACATAAATGATTATTCTAATAATTCAGTACGAAGTCACATTAAATTAATTATTACAATTAGTTGTTATAGCATTTACTATGGGACATAGTTCACTTAGAACGAAACTGATATAATATAAAATTAAGCCTGCAAAAATCAGTCTCCAACACATTCGCTTTTTCCCTTACTCTAGATCTTGAGTAAAATTGTGCTTTGTACATGCCTTTCAGTCTGCTCGAAACATGTTTTCCGTGTTTAGTCCTTGTTATTTCTACTCCTTTATTATTCTTGTGGAAGTGGCTTTGTCATTCTGATTTTGTATGTCAACTCTAGCCAAAGCATAGTTTTTCTAGATCCTGTGTTGTTTGTGATTAACTGGTGTGGGGGTAGTGGATCTTATTTTGGACATTAACTCCGATTGTCCATTCAGATGTGATTATCCTCTTAAGTTTATTTTCAGAGATTTGAATGTATCATAATTGTTTATAATAAATGATAAAATTAATTATCTATTTGAACACAAGTGCTTTCAAGTTGGTTTATTTGACATTTGGTAATCAGTTAGTATTTGAATTTAAACCATAGGTGAACAACTTTTTTTTCAAAGGACTATATGGACGTCAATACAATATCCAGCGAGAAACACATACCAATGCTATTTATACTCGTTACCGATTGATTAACATTGTGTACCAATGAAAATCAAAAAGCACTGGATGACTGTTTTGTCCTAGTATAGGGCTCTTAAGATGTTCCTGAAGTTTTTGTGGAAAGTGAATGGTAGGGTTCAGATTTGTCCGGAGTGAGATAGTTACCATCAATGACAGTTTATGATAACTACGCTGTCATAAGTTAATGGTGGTAGGGATTTTACTGTGGGTGCCGGCCCATTGACGGTGATGGCTAAGAGTTCGTCGTTAGATCCTGTCTTGGGCTCGATTTCCTGGCGAAATCGAGGGTGTTCACTTCTGAGAAGCCCCATACTAAGAATAAATAATTTAGTGCTCCATGGTTTTATTGGTACTTAGGTGAAGTCAATCCGCAACGAGTACAAACAATAAATCAAATGTCAGTCACCATACAAACTTACTTAAATCAACATGCAAATGCTTCTAATTAAATCGTTAACATTCATAATGAAATTAGCAGTTGCTTAGGCAATCATTGATGCTGAGACCGTTAATCAGCTGACTGTAATTTGTGAACAATGAGTTGTCAGTGTCAGTTTTTTTTTTCTGTAATCTCTTGTGTTGATTCCATGTGTGTATTTGTTGACATCTGAATTACGACTAACTGGTGTTCATACCCAAGTGCGCTCATTTCCAAAGATCTGGATTTTAGAAGAAAATAGAGCTCGACCTGTTTAAGGTTTTACAAACCCCATAAGAATTTACTACTCAGCATTGAAATCTGGAGAATCAACGTATTTAAGTTAAAACCATTTGGAAAATAGTCGCCGTTAAATGATCAGACGCATCATCAAGTTTCACGGTTGGACATATTTTGTCGGCCCCTATTATGGAATATTCTTATTATTGTTTGTTAATTCACTAGCTGATAGGGATTTTAGTTGCCGCTGGATTAGTGTAGATTAATTTAGATTAGACTTTATTATTTTGACTATGTATGATTCCATCATTCTAATCAATGTTTTTTCTAAAAGAAATGGATCAATCGCTCTCGTAAATTGAAGGAATCAGACAGTAAATTAAGCATTTTGTATTGTTGCTTACTTTTGACAGTCTTAATTGCTGTGATTTAGTTATAATCTACTTTTGTAACGGATTGATATAAAATGAAGAACCATTAAAGTCAGTTGAACTGCATTCCTTTTACCTTATTACGTGACTAAGCAATGCATGCTTATAATTATACTAGGTAAGCAACCCAAAGCCTCATGCTGGAAATCCCTTCAATAAGTGCAAGATGGACGCCGTAGAGGCTTCATTTTACAAAACTTTCGGTATGTTTGTTCACCAGATTGGCGGTAATAAAGCGGTCTCATTTTCCATTTGTGTCCCAAACATTCCTAGTGGTTACTAAATATCGGTGTCCTCAATTACTCCTTTCTTGTACTCAATAATCTCAACGCAAAATCTGTTAAATTCTTATATTCAGTACATTAATAATTGCACGGCTATTGAGTTTTCAGAATCCGTACCTGAGTAGGCGGTTGACCTGGCTATAGACCATTCTTGCAGTTTTCATGGTCGTTACTAAACCGCTCATCTTATCTGAAGTTCTTTCTTCATCTTACAGGTGTAGAGAGTTTTTCTCAAGTATTTTTACAAACGTAGGTGGCTTGCTTCGGACAGACAATATATCTTAGTGTGAGACACTTTTCGAGTAAGTCAAATCAATTAACAGAACTCGTGGAGCCTTTTCACTAAGTGAGTCATAGTACGTCATTTCATAGACAACAATTCTAGACGTGTCTTGTTAGTATTGAACAAATTCCCGACAAACTAATTAATCTTGACACTCCAGTCATCTGAAGAGGTGATTGTAAATCGAACTGACTGTACTATATTAGAAGTCAGAAGATGAGGTCTCACCGGTTATTACCCGATATTATTTAAATAACCGATTTCAGGAAATTTGGAGTACAACTGCATGGATCCGTTCTATCAAAAGTCAACATCATAGCGATTAATATCAAAAATTGTATCAAATGGTCTTGTCATTACACTCCTAATGTGGCGTAGGCACGATATCCGTCTGTTTCACCTATTTTGAGAGTCTCATCAGTCATGATAGTCTAGTGTCTGATGAAATCTCGACTGGGATACAGAAGGCGCGATTGGCTTCTTTTAATTTACGTCCCTTGTGACGTGGCAAGGCATCAGTAAACCGACAAAATGGAAGCGTTTACTGGACAAAATTCCAATCCGTTCTACTTTATGAATGTGAAACATAGTCATTAAAAATACAGTATATTCACATGTAGTGTTCGATCATAGGCGTCTTCTAAGGATTGCGCATGTTTTCTGGATTAGGAATAGAGTACTAGGTAAATGTGATGAATCGGTTGACGAAGTAGTGGATCATCATCCGCTTAGATGGTCAGGACACATTTTACACGTGACTAACCACCGCCTACCTTGATGAGTAGTTCTGTCTAGTGTAGTAGGCTGAAGAAAGCTAGGGGTGGCCAAATCAAAGATGACTCTAGTCCATGAAGTCTTTAACAATCTTGCTGCACCATGTTAAAAGGTGCAGACTACCTAGTTGGGGTGCGCGTGATCGTCGTAATCAATGGTTATAGACTTTGGGTGACATGGCTGAGGTGTATCCGTTCCTTGTCCTTCTCCAGATTCTAAGCTGGATTCATCATAATTTTCTTCCTACTGAACTATATTTTCTTAATTCCTCGATATTTAATCCTTTCCATTATAACTAATTCTGTTTACTACCTCCACTACTCCGTGGTTCGGTCCGACAATTTCATTCCTATCTGCTAATTAGGAAATCGGCATCTTGAACTGATTCACTCACCAAGTTATTGTTATTGTTGGTAATAAACTGAAAATATCAATCAACCGAGTTACAGTTTCGTTTATGCACCATTAACTCATCAAATATTACTGAAATGTTTACAATACACATGATTTGTTTTAGTTTTTTTCTTGGAACTGTAATGAAGACAGTATAGTATTTAGCATTGGAGAGCTAATTGACTGGATCACTTCAGAATGCTAATCAACATATGAATGTAGAAAAAGAAATCCTCTGTAATTTATACTATATTGAAAAATCTCAGGATGATATAGATATTTTCTGATAATGTATGGTAAAACACAACACCGTTAGAATACAATACATTTACATTAAATCATAATGGTGAAAATAGTCATTAATGAAAACTAAATTTGTTTCATGCAAAATGGTTGTAGATATTATTTATATGATTAATGACACAGGTCAGTTAGTTTACCAACTCAGTTTCCATTGGTAACCATTGTGTGTTAGCTGTATTGTCTGAACCGAGGGCGGTAGTCTTTTGAAATAATGGAAGCTGATATATTACCCGAAGGTCTAGTCTATACGTCAACTGAAATGTACTATAAATGGAGGGGGGGATTTACTCAATCTTGAGAAGAAATTTCTTTTCATATTACATATTACTTATTATCTATAAATAGCATTATTATATATTGGTAAAGTTTTACATTGAAGCTTGAAATATATCATAATTTGAATAAATTTTGTTCTCAGTTGTATTTAACTGCATTATCACATTACCTTTTGAGTGTTATTGCATTCTTTATGCATTGAATGTTGGTACTGTTTAGTTTCTGTAATCGAAATTTCACTTTGTAAAATTTTGAGGATAGGTTCATGTTGTTCCTCAGTCGCAAATACGTTGATTATCATCATATGTATATAACTAATTCAATTTTCTCTTTGGTTTTATGAATTCTGGCCATGTCTTAAAATCAGAAATTTAACCTTTAAAACCAGAAAATCAGTAATACTACAGAGTTCTCTATGTTTCTATTTAGGAATTTAATCTATGATGGTTAGAACTTAAGTTTCGTTAAAGAATAGTATTAATTGAACAGTCACTGGAAACTCGGCAGCATTGTCTAGTTGTATGGAACTACTCAACTGTTAAGAGCAAGACAGTAGGTGATATCGCTTTATATTGGAAATGTGGAATGCTAGATATTAACTCTTTAAATTAATCTGAAGGTCCAGTTGTAGTAGCACCATTTTGATAAGTCTTATGCTAGCAGCTTTCCAGTACCTTTTGCTTTCATTTATTCTGTTGTTTATGTCAAACAGTGATAAAAATCAACTGCTATCAAAATGATGTGTAATACAGTTTGTGTAATTCGCGAAGTAGGGTATGCACTTCATTTATTTCATTACTTGTAATTGTTCTTTTGTTTGGGTTGAAGATTTTTTCAATGTCAAATCACCCGACTTGCCTTAGGTAGTTTTCATGAAGCAATTTAACCTCAAGTCTGATCTAAACGTTTAATCAGCTAGATGCTACTGTGATGAAACTCCGTTGTAACAAGTCACCAAGTCTCTCAGAACTATCAGGTCCAATTTCCCTAAAGACAGGGTCTCCCAATTTCGTCAAATAAATACTTCACATTCAACAACCAGATTTAAACAGGCGATATTTGGTTGCTCTCATACTTTTGTACATACAATTTCACCGCCGAAAGTTAATGATTAGGAGGATATGTGCTTTACTGTAAGGAAGTATTGGAAATATGAGAAGTTTCTCACTTCTCCTTTCTCCCCCCCCTCCACCTTCCGATACCGCATAGTTTCTTTCATCACCACTACATATCAGAAAAACTGCAAAGACGTAAGCCTACCACAAAATGACACAGACTCCCGTTAAAAGGATTTATTTCGAATGAAAGACAAATTTATTTCACGAAACAGTGTTGTATTAATCATGGTGTGTTTTGCATACCGCAGATATTTTGTCAAGTCTTGATTTACACTGACTAATATTTAGCTTGCATAGGAATGCGAATTAAGCATACCAGTTTATTTGTTTGTGCTAGTCACAGATTGGTGTTTGGGTACTAGAGGAAAACACAAAGAACCAAACAGCTTTTTATTTGTAACATGGCGCTACTTAGTAGAGCACACCTTGTACTCCGTCTGGTTACTGAACTCAGGACCTTCGTGTTCGACGACGAACGTCCAACTGCCTGCGCAACCGGATTGACCGCTCATTGATAAAATTCCTACCTCCATCAATTTGTGACATCATGGGTATCATAAATTATCATTGGTGATAAGTGTCTCACCACCGGCAAATTCAAACTCCATTAGTCACAGGTGGGATGATTTTGAAATTGAATTGAGATGGTCATGTAGTGTTCACTGCTGAAAAGTCTCATACTAGGACGATACAGTTATCCAGTGCTCCTGGTTTTTACTAGTACACAACCAACATCGATCGCTGATGAACACAAATGACTTAATGCATATCCTTACAAACCACTTCATTTCACTACCAAAATGTACTATTACACTAATATTCAGATTATCCGAATAATTTAATAGGTTGCTTCAAACTACTGAGAAAGACTAACAGCTCGTACCATTTTGTGATAATGTTAAGTCACATTACTTTTGATAAAACAGAAAGGCTTTACTATTTCACTAACTTCAACAATGTATATCCAAAGCATCATGTGAAACTTCATTAGAATTAAACTATGCGTACTCATATATAAATAAAATCATACAATCACGCAGTGAATCTCACATTTATTCCTGCTGATTCACAAATATGCAACTGTTAATTGGGACATAGCAACTTAAACTAATTTACGCACATGCCAACTTATTAGTTTTAATTGACTGACGAATATACGAATACACATTAGAAAAATTACCATTCATACAGAGTAGTTTTTGGTTAGTCAGTTTACATATTTACACTTATATAGTCCCAGCATGGAAGGTAAGTACAAAATGTGATTATACTAGATACCAAATCAATATTAATTACCGTTGAGACCATATAATAAACAGTGTCTTGAATTCTATTTGATTGAATATATCACAGATTAATGTTGGCAGGGTACCATCGAGAACCAGGGAGCACTAGACTGCTGTTTCATCTTAGTGTGGAACTCCTCATCAATGCGTACCCCAGATTCTGCACCAGGGGCTTCAGGTTGACGCGAACGCCTAACCATCTGTCTTGAATTCATTTACGTGCTAGGAGAAATAATGTTAGCATTAAATGAAAAATTTAGTGATTTGTAACATTGATTTTATCACATTATATTTCCAGAAGCCTACAGTTTTCATTGAAGTAATGAGAACTAGTTGGTAGGTATGTAGTAATCTACAAATGAACAAATGTCTTGTTCGGAAAAATGAATGTCTTCAAAGGGGAGTCTATTTAGTATACACCAGTTAAATGAAAATGTTAGATCAGTCAAACTTAGTAAATAGTTAATTAAATGTAAAACGTGTAGGATAAAGATCAATTATTCACCTATTGTCAAGTTCTCGAACATAGATATATTTCTTGATGTCTGATAGTGTATTTGATGTTATTAGGATAACTTTCTACTTGCTAATCAATGGGTTCTATGGTAGAATTTTACCGATGATGTACCAAAGAAATGCATAAACCATGAGAAAGCTCTGTGTTTATACACCATTACCCAGGTTAAAACATATGAGGAGTATAGACAACAAAATTTATCCCTCAAAGTTGTTTTGAATCTTTCTCCTCCCTCCCCTTTTACTATACTTGAGAACACTGAATAGAACTTCATATAACTAAAGTAGAAATTGTTATATAGGATGAGTTATAATAGATTCGTAAACTTCAGGAATTATTTTCTTGTTTAAGAAAATTACTCACTATATGCTGATTGAATAGTTATTAAATGTTTTCATCTTATTATTCTTCATATTGCTCTCATCTTAAACTGTTAACTGTTATTTGTGTTATTTCCCTAACCCAAATTATGGCTGGTTAGCAATTTACCTACTACCATGGTTTTCTATTATTACCGTATGTGTTTTGTGTTGATGTTATTGTTATAATTTGTCTAATGCGTAGTATACATTTAAATAAAAAAGATTCTTATGACTGAATTAGTTTAGCTATTCTTCTTTTACTTCTTAGGTGTAGAAGTATTATGTCAGACCGACAAGACTCTACGAATATCTGATCATTGTCATACGTTGTGTATTACCATGTCACTTAGAAAGGTTACATGTCCACTGTGTAGTCGAGATTCTGTAATCAGAAATTATCAGACTCAGAAGTGTATCAGAACTATACTTATTATTAATGAGATTAGTTGATAAGTTTCCTACAGGATTCATTTCTTAAACACAGTTAGTTTCTCAAAGGCTCATAGAAAGCTCCATCAAAATGTTATGACGTTCCGCTTTGTGTTAATAATCATATTCTGGTAAGGGTAATTTTTATTCGAACATAGTGTTCATATCAGTTCAATAGACCAATTAAACATCTAGACTTGTAACATAAAATATTCTTAAAGCCCTTGTAACAAAGATTTACTTGGCAGTAACCCTCTTAGAAGAATCAAAAATTAAGTAATCCTTTTCGTAAAGTGAAAGTTATAAATTAGACAATATGAAGATACACTGAGAAGTTGTATAGTTCAATCTGACACAGATGTGCCTCACTTCAATTAACTATACTACTTTAGTGTTACGCCGGACGATTGAAGTAACGAACTTTCAGAACTGTATTTTGGGGGACTATTCTCGTTATTTTATTCATGAGTGATGTAATCATTTTATTTCTATGACTGTTACGTTCCCCTTGCCCGGTTCTCTCGTTTTGTGTATTGATTCTTTGTGTATTGTTTATTATTACGAACTACGTCTACTTTATTGTGTACAAGTTTTCCCCATTCACTACCACTATTTCTTTTGTTCTGTATCAATGTTAGATTTATGATTGATTTACTGTGTGGTCTGATTTCACGTGTATATTAAGGCATGAATAAAATATAAAACGTTCTCAGTCCTCAGTTCTCTCTCGGTTCTCTCAGATCTCAGTTCTGGTTGTCCTATTGTCGGCCTAGGGGGGTGAATGGGCTTAGGTCAATCGCACATTCTCAACTAGGAACGCATCTCATTGGTGTTCGCGTCCACCATCCTCATCCATCCCCTCCTCCTTCCTTTCTTCACGTCATAACAATTAGTACGATGTAGTGAAATTAACAAAATAATTAGGAAAAGAGTCGAATTAATCGTAGTATCTGAGTTTTGAGAAAAGTAAGATATTCTATGTATGGTTCTATAAGATGCGATAGATAGGATAGATAAAAAAAGCGGATAGTTAGTGAATGCATATGCCAAACTGTGATGAATTATGTAAGACATCACCAAGCGTTCCCAACCGCTAACCCCAATAATTACATGGACCCCAACTAGGTATTCTATATCTATCATTGACGTTCAGACCGATAGCTTAGGACTTCATCGATAATGACATAATTTAGATTTTACTGCTTCGCCTTTCACCTTATCTGTAGTCCAGTCATCACTGCGCTTGGTTAAACGCATGTAATACATATTCCAACCACTCTAGTTGACGATGATTTTTAATTGTTTCAACTAGTTTATCATCGTTCTCTATCACCTTGTGTATAACTTCAAAGTTACTCATTCAGTGATTTTGCTATTTGTGAATAAAGCTTTCATAACCCTTATAATAAAATATCAGTAACTTCCAAGTGTTCTCAATTATTGGAAATATGTAATTATTAAATTTGTTTATACGTTTTTCTTGTGTGACATTCATATGTCACATACACTCATATCATCTAAATTCTACTTTAATCTATTTGTCTTTAACTTTTTCAGTTCTTTTCAATAAGCCACTTCTTTGTATTCAATTTTTTTCCTATCAAATTTCTATAAGAGTTATTTAAACATATAGAAGAATTCATTTTCTCATTTTTTTTTCTTTAACTCATGTCATCAATATCTTTCTTTTTCTCATTCCAAAATCTTATTATACTTATATGAGATAAAGGTTGGATTTAGAAATATTAACTGTTGGATATCAGTTAAGAGTTTACCAAGAAGCCTGAAGGTTTTGGGCTCGATTCTCTGGTGAGTGGTAAATTCACAATTTTAAAGATTCTCATACTAGGACCAAAAAGTTATTCAATACTCCTTAGTCTTCATTGGTTGTCTAACTCTAACAAAATCATGATTACGAATGTTATTTATAAGTCTCTACAACATCCAATAAGGATAATGCTTTCTTTCTTTCCTACTATTTCTTGATTGAGGTTAAGCATACTCAATAAAAAAAGACACGAGAAGCTGTAACAAACTTCCTGCCTTGTAAGGACGTGTACATATTCAAAATATGTTCATAATACATTATACGAATAATGATTGGTACGTTTTCCTATTCACCTGTAGAAGACTAAGACTAGCCCTGTTCTACGTCTCTTCATCGCTGAGTATAATCGTGATATGCCGGGCACCTAAAGAAGATTGATTATCTTCGAGAATTCTGTTTTAGAATAGTATTTCAATTATTATAACTGTGGATAATGTAAACATTTCATTTCTATGACTGTTATGTTCCCCTTGCCCGGTTCTCTCGTTTTGTGTATTTGCTCTTAGTATATTGTTTATTTACTATCAACTATGCTTACTTAAATGTGTACAAGTTGTCCCCATTCACTGCCACTCTTTCCTTTGTTCTGTACAAATGTTAGATTCTTGATTGGTTTATTGTGTGGTCTGATTTTGTGTATATATAAAGGCATGATTAAAATACAATACGATCTCGGCTCTCAGATCTCGCTCTCTCCGTTTTCCGGTTCTCAATTCTGGTTCTTCTATTGTCGGCCTTGGGGGGGGGTAAGTGGGCTTAAGTCAGTTGCGCATTACCAACTAGGCACATCTCATTGGCATTCGCTACAACCAACCAAAACCCTCTCTTTCTTTATGTCATAGCAAATCGATATGTGGATTTCATAGTAATTACTTGCCTATCGTTTTTTAAAAGGACATAATAGGTGGAAGATTATGATGAATACCTTATTTTTAATGATGTGGTTATTCATTATCATTAAAGGGAAATTTTTCTATTCCTCAGAAACCAATATAATCAAGTATGAAGATAATTCCCGATTTCACTGCAAACATTAATGTCCGTTATGTCTTGAATTTATGATAGTTGTGAATTACGATCCTGCCTGAACTGATAAAATACTAGTGGATAAATTAGACTGATTGTTCTATACCTATAAATATTAACGGATTATATCTGTCCAAGGACGGGATGAGAAAAACACATATCTATGTGACAAGTGGCCAAGTCAAAGTCTATATCTTAAGCGTTTCCCCATATAAATACAGGACTACTTCATACAGCTAACCAATTATAAAGGTAGCTTCAAACAAAGACAACAATAATAAAGATAAAGAGAATGGTTATTGGGTACACTAACAATTAACTCTAGTTCATGAACTGGAATTCATAGGTTGATAAGTCAAATTGGTGGTCCATAAGATGAGAGCATATAGATAATAATAACTAAATGTTTACTACGTAAACAATCAAGTTATGTAAAATAATCTTCTGTAAGACAGTTCTAGCAGTTAGTAATTCTTCTTTATTTGTCCGATCTATCAATCATAATCTGAATAACTTCACTGTAAAAGAATTACTTGCCAAGCTTTAAACAATTAATGCCAAGCTTTATGATAGAATGAATTTATTGTATTCTATGAATTATATTTCAATTTTGATCGGAATCTTTCTGGCTATTGCAAAGATGTTATTTATAGAACTGAAACGTTTATTCTTACAATTAATGAAGAAGAGATATCAGATAGAATCAGAACGGTACTGGGATAAATCTACTACAAATTCAATTAATTTCATAACTCAGTACTAAATACTAATTAAAATTAGATCAACACTCTTCTAATGTCATCAGTAGTATTCATGAATTTATATATACTTATGGTAACAGATTTTTGAATAGTACCAAGATGATAACAACTAAGCTTAATTCACAGTATTCTCAAATATTTCCAACCACCTCTTATTATGTAATCATTTGAATTCTGATCTCTATTTTACCTTCTGGTACCTTCTTTTGTTTTCGATGTATATGGTTACAACATTTTCTCCAACATTTAAGTTATATTCACATGTCTAACATGTTTATCTATTCGTTTGATTTCAACCAAGTTTGTGCATTCTCATGAGTATGTTAAACTTTATTTTAAATATTATTGTAGGTTGTATACAGCAGCTGATGAGAAACCAACGAAATAAAATGAATTCATCTTATTCTACATTATGATTTGTTCTTGCTCTCTTGAAAATAATAAAGGGAACAAAGTGTATGAAAGATAATTTGCACTGGATTTTCCATGATTTTGTACCTTTGTCTATTATTCATTGATATGAATTATTGTGTAGTTAGGTTATACTTGTTGATTACTTTGTTTAGTTAAACGTTAAAACAAGTTATCAGATTATAGATTGGGATGGTTATTTTTATGAAGATTGTTTATTAATTTGATTGAATATGTCACAGATTGATGTTGGCAAGGTAACATTGAAAACCAGAGAACACTGGACAGCTGTTTTGTTCTAGTGTGGAACTCCTCAGCAATGCGCACCTCAGATTCCTCACGTGGGGCTTCACGTTGACGCGAACGCCTAACCATCTTCATCAGTGGGTCGGCATCCAATGGTAAAATTCCCACTTTCATTAATTTGTGATTATATATAAATATATATCCATTGTCACTGGTGATAACTGTCTCACACCCAACAAGTCTGAACTCCACCAGTCACGACTTCTCACTAGAGCTTCAGGAACATTCTGGAGTTAGTTACTAATGAGCTTATTATTATAGTTCACTTAGGATGGTTATTTTTGTGGAGAATGGTTATAGATTGATAAATAAAATATTTATCTACTTGTTTATTGATTTGACATTTTCACACCTCGGCAACTGTAATAGGGCTACCTTATATGCCTGTAGAGTAGAATCTATCAAATTGATATTTTCCTTCGTTAAGTTAATCAAATAACTTGGGTATTCTTTTTCCTTGTTTAATCAATAATATATAAGTTGGATTGTGACTGGCAAGTGGAATCCAGGAAACGCTTTTCATTCTATTTCGGACTCATCGATTGGATGTACTTGCATCCCAATGTTGATGTTCACAATGGGATTCAAACTAAGTCCGTTTTATGTCAAACACCACCGCGGGAATATACAAGTTCATCGTAATTAATCAATAATGTTTTTCGGCTAACTTCTATTTTTAAATAACTTTGAGAAGAAAAGAAAAGAAAGAAAAAAAGGAGAAACATTCAAAATTATTTTATTTATTTAGATTAAATTTAATTATTCTTTTATCTTCTATATATTTTTTTTCTTTTCTCTACTTTTCCAATAATCTGATTACAGTATGATTGTGTACATTTTGTTTTATTTTATTTTATTTTTTTGACAGATTTCTGTGAATCTACCTTCTGTTAAATTCATGTACAATCTGTTAGTTGAATCTATACAACGTATAGTTTTAAACAATAACATCTGTACATTGACCAACTGATATCAATATGTAATCATACATTGATAATGATCTATGTTATTTCTTAAACTAATAAACTTTATATCATTGATTGAATTCGTTAAAGATTGATATATTGGAAGGGTGCTATTGTAAACTAAAGAGCACTGGACAACTATTTCATCGTAATTTTATGACTTGAGAAAGGAACATTTGGTCGGTTGTAGCGAACGCCAATGAGATGTGCCTAGTTAATAACGCGCGACTGACCTATGCCCACTCATCCCCCCAGGCAGATAATAGTAGAATCGGAAATAGGATCGAGAACCAAAAACATATATTGTATGTTAATCATGCCTTTATATATACACAAAATCAGACCACACAATAAACCAATCAAGAATTTACCATCGATACAGAAAAAAGGAAAGAGTGGCAGTGAATGGGGACAAGTTGTACACAACTAAGTAACTGTAGTTGATAGTAAATAAACAATATATTAAGAGTAAATATACTAAACTGGAGGGTAGAGTAGGAAGAACATAACAATCGAAGAAATGAAATGTTTACATTTCTCATGACTAAAATAATTAAAATAGCTCTACAAAATACAGTTCTAAAAGTTCGTTACTTTTCTTTAGTCGCCCGACGTAACACGTAGCATAGGACTTCTTATCTGTTCAATGCTCTCTAGTTTTCAATTGTACTCTGCCAACATCAATCTATGATGAATTCAATCAACTTAATTTAATGCTAATATTCATGAAACATCTCAAATTTTATATTGACTGTTTATTAATTAGTTTTTATTTATTCATATATCTATCTTAAACAATCCAAGATAAACGTATGATATACAAGATTTATTTAAACTAGAATCATTGTTCGTTTTAATAGTTGTGTAATATCACTTATCTAATGAACTTTTCGCCACATTTAGACGCCGTACTAACTATTTCAAATGTTTATCTATCAAGTTGTTTTATTTAACTGTTACGCCGGGCGATTAAAGAAAAGTAACGAACTTTCAGAACTGTATTTTGGGGGACTATTCTTGTTATATAATTCATGAGTGATGTAACCATTTTATTTCTATGACTGTTATGTTCCCCTTGCCCGGTTCTCTCGTTTTGTGTATTTGCTCTTAGTGTATTGTATATTTACTATGATCTATGCTTACTTAATTGTGTACAAGTTGTAACATTCGCTTCCACTGTTCCCTTTGTTCTGTACAAATGTTGGATTCTTGATTGGTTTACCATGTGGTCTGATTTTGTGTATATATAAAGTCATGATTAAAATATAATACGTTCTCGGTTCTCTCAGTTCTCGGTCTTCCAGCTCTCCGGTTCTCAATTCTGGTTCTTCTATTGTCGGCCTAGGGGGGTGAATGGGCTTAGGTCAATCGTACATTCTAAACTAGGCACGCATCTGATTGGTGTCCGCGTCCACCAACCATCCTCATCTCCTCCTCCTCCTTTTCTTCACGTCATAACATTAACATAAAATAACAAGGATAGTAAGTAATTTGACAAAATGAATTGAATACCTTAAACATTTTATAAATGAAGTTCACTGAATGTTATTGTTAAATAATGATTTTATTAATAAACTATTGCTAACATTGTTGAGAATAACTGTTTGAAACACCTTGATATATTATTTAAGTTGGATTGTGACTGGCAAGTGGAATCCACGACTAGCGTTTCAATCCTAATTGGGACTTATCCGCTGGATGTACCTGAATCCTAATGCTGATGTTCACAGTGCATTGCCTGGACCCTGTAGTCTAATAGTGAACGCGTTGGCGCTCGACACTAAACGGACTGAGTTTGAATTCCACTGTGAACATCAACATTGGGATGCAGTTACATCCAGCCGATGAATCCCAAATAGGACGAAACGAGCGTCCTGGATTCCACTTGCAAGTCATAATCCAACTTAGTTAATACCTGTGAATAATTCTCTATATCGAGACAATCCGCTTAGGATGCACATATAAAAACAATGACTGACCAGCTTCAGTCTATATCAACTCAAGGTGAATATACAAGTTCATCCTAATTCCTTGATTTGTTGTTCACATAACTACTCCATGCAACAAATATTGTTAAATGATCAAATTTCATTGTTAATATGATGTCATTAAGCTATTGAGAGGAAATTGAACAAATCAGTTAGAATTTCGTCCTTAGTTAAATTATAATATCAAGACAAACAAACAGTTAATATTCATTGGTTAATCTAATATCACCAACTGGTTTGAATTAGATAATCATTGACCACCACGAAACAATCCACAGACATTTCGTCGTATTATGAGACTCCTCAGAAGTGCATATCCATGACCCCATCGAATATCGGATCCAAGACTCTCTGGCTCTGCGGAGAACGCCTTACCATTAGACCAGTGAATCGGCTTCCAGTGGTTGATACTTCTAATTCAGTCAATTCGTTATATGTTTTCGCGTCCATTGTAATTTTGATATTCAATAACAGTTTGTTGTTTAGTAAATTTATTCGACCAACTGAAAAATTCTGAAGTTGAAGGGAGTTCCAATGTAGTAAGTTGAAAGAAGTGGGAATGGGGAGGTGGTTGCAGACGACTATAAATAATGTCCAAGTATTTGAAACAGTCAGTCACTTTTATAAATTTTTGTAAAATAATAAGAGGATAAAGTTGAAAAGTCTAAGATTATGCTCCCATACTAGCCTCTTAATTACATGAGTGATTACACCACATCACATTATATCCATCAGTTTACATGTATGCATGGTCAAATGTACGTGGGGAGAACTAATCAAACATTACAATCATGGGTTGTGGAACATGTTTAAATGACTTCGAAAACAGATTGCATCCAGTGGACAGATAAGCGTAAAAAATAGAGGAACTTTTCCATCTATCGCAGAACCTATAACTGATAAGAGTCTTAAGTTTGAGCTGGCAATGACTTTCAAGTCATCGTGCAGATGTCATCACAAACGCATTCTTAAATTTGCAGAGCTCATAGCCACCAAAAAGTTTAATCCTTCGTTATATATAAAGAAAATCAGTTGTAACCTTGAATCTACCCGGACAATTTAATTTGTCTTTGTTGGGGTGATAATTTCCTATCCTTTTCATTTTCCACCTCTGTTTATTCATTAATTATCACATTGTTGTCACTTGACCGTGTGTTTAATATGATCGTTATTACTTTCCCATGTTTATATACAAACTCCTTGACAAGAAAATGTATAACCAGATTGTTGAAAAGGTCTGATGAAAATACAGTTCGTCTTTTCACTACTTTATCGAAAGATGTTTAAGTATGTAGTTGTTAGCTTCTATTTGATATGTTAACTGTTTTTTTTTAACAACTTCTTGTTGAAACGTTGTTGTTAATATTCATCATAAACTTGTCACTTAGCTGTTTTGCCATTAATACCTTAGTCTTCAAGATCACATTCCGATTTATTACTGACGATACACTGTAGTCTGTTATTTGTTTCACAGAACTCTATATGTTTTAATTCATTATGATAAAGGGAAATAAGAGGAGTTATATTGAATATGCTCTTTTTCATTTGATTGCAACCTTTAAACAGATGAATTTACAAAATTTTCAAGAATACTAGATCCCCCCCAAATTAACTTGATATTCTTTGAATTTTATTTGTAAGAGTTTAAGATGTTCATTTTTGTGTTAAAAAGCACCTACGTTATCTTTATTTCTGTGCTTTCTACTTCATTCGTCCATTTTTGTCTAGTGGTATGCTTACTGTATTTATTATATACTTGATTCACTCATCTTCATGGGTGATATGTGCAATTGTACCCTCTTGTACAAGTTAGGCCACTATCTGTAGTTAGCTGAGTCGTTGAGGATTTGGAATAAGTTCGTTCTGTATTAACTGAATCGGTGGTTATTATCGTGAATAGACTTATCAAAATTGATTACTACATGAGGAACATAGGGCATTCAATTATTTAGTCAATGAGTTAAGAGCTTTGCTTTTACTAGTTTAGTGTTATATCACTTTGATGAACTGAATGAAGTTCCGTTAATGCAATTTTCTATTGTAATAATTATCTACTCATCAACATTTCATTTGACGTTGATTTTTATATTCATATGTATGGTAAGATACTCCTTACTTCAGCTAAGTTTTAACAGATATTGAAAACAGCACTTCTTATATCAAACTGTAATTTTAAGATCATCACCCTGGGGCAGGATCTAGAGTGTGCACTGATGAAGAGTCCCGTGCTCCCTGGTTTTCAATGGTATCCTGACAACATCAATCTGTGATGTATTCAATCACATAATTACAAACAAAATATATAAAGTCAGTAGATAAAAATCACACTTCAATACGTTATTATCGACAAAATCTTGGAACATATTTTACACTTACTACTTATTATTAACGAATGTACAAAGTATAATCTTCATTAAATTAACTGATTCATAATTAGTCACCAACAAAATAAAACAGAATTAATAAATCTAATGCAAATGTAGTTTTGATGATAGCTGGTCTGAATTACACAACTGTCAGCCACCAGGAAGTATTGCACACCCGTTCCGTTCTAGCATGGAACTCTTCAACAGTACATATTCATCACCCAATCACGGTTTGAACCCAGGACCTTCTGGCTCTGCGGCAAACGCTTTATCATTATTTGAATTCCACTTAGTTACTTGTATCTAACCCGAGTAAATATGATTCACTAAAATACTACGTAAGTATATATATATATATATATATATATATATATATATATACATAGTATAGAGAGTGTATATGTGAGCCTAAGGTTGAATATACGCTTGATTGGTAAACAAGAATAGTAAAATTGAAAGCTACTAACAGAGTATTAATGTGCTTGTTCACTGACCTTTACTTATATCTTCTGTTAACAACGAAAAGGTATGAAATAAATAGCCACTGAATAACTATTATTTTACCAGTTCTACTGTGATACTGTTAATAATAGTTATTATTCGACTATTTCAGGTTATTTTAAATAAATGAATAACATAATGTACAAACGAGATAGTGTAATGAGTTTCAAATCTCTTTTAAATTCCAGGTTTCCATCATAAGATTGTCATTGTATGATGATTGTGTTATTTCCAATTTTAATCAATTCATTTGATCTTTAAATGTAAGTGTACATGATGTACTTACTGTGTAGTCGATTTACTGTTTTCTTTTGGCCTTTTTCTTTTTAGATTTTTGTATACGCTTGACGGTGAATTAACTTCTCCTCCTCCTTCTGAAATATAAAGTGCCTTCCGACAAGACGCATACGATTACAATAGTAATAAACTTATGAAAATGTTGAGAGCTAAATAAACTTATTGTGTCACTGGAATAAAAAAATTGTAATGAAGAGTATTCACCAGTAACAAAGTTCCTTTTCAACAAAGTCATTTACTCTAGAGTTGTACGGCATTAATTGATAATTCGCCATTTTTTACATAAAGTAGTTAATTGCAAAATAAAGATGTATGTTGTATCTACTTAACAAACAGGTTAAAAATTAGTCGGAAACATTATCACTAATAATTTCATCAATGTATACACAATACACAATTCAAATGAAACGATAAATTTTATGAATAAATCAATGATGTAACAATCGTGTCACTGTTTGATAGTGTCTTAGTCGACTACTTCTTCAAATGGTCAGGAAAACAATAAATTTAGACCAATAGACAAGTTATATTTAGGCAGTAATCTCAGCATTTTTAATGAAAATGCTGACCTAAATGACATGTTATAGAGGTTCACTAGTTTCTATCTATTGAATGAATACTCTACAAAGTCGAACCTGAAAAACTGAAAACCCACGTTGTTCTCTACAAAGATCAACATACAGAAAGCCAACCTGAAATGACCTGTATTTGAATTTCCAGAGAGTGGTCTCAATGAGTTGCAAGATAATTTTGATCTGTGTTCTTACCTCAAGGATCAAGCGAATGTGAGATGATAATACTACTGATGGACTTCGTAGATATATTGGAAGAAATATGAAACCAAAACAACAACAAGGAAGGGCAAATAACGTACTTTTTGAATGTTTATACTAAAGGGGATACTGTTACAAAGATCTTGAAAAACAGACTTAATTTATCTTTGATGAAAATTTTCTAGTTAGTCGAACTTCATATTACCTTTTACAATCGACCTGTGATACAGTGATGTATGAAAGATATGCTTTCGCTATGAGCCAAATCAATGTGCCTTTACAAATTTGCTTGCTGAAGTGAAGCTGAATATATTAGCCTTACAAATATGAATAACTTGATAAGCATCTCCGTGTATTACCATATCTAGCAATATTTCAGTTCTAGAATACTTTGTTAATTCAAATCAAGTTGCTTCACTAGAATATTTCATACTCATTACACAGTCAAACAAAGTCGTCTTAAAAAAAAGAAGATTAAAAATTAAAAAGCTACGTACTACTTAAGCGTTAGTAGTTTACAGTTACAACACTAATCTCAGCGTACAAAATGAAATACATTCAATCACTATTTCTACAATGAAATCAATTATCTTCCCCCTTCTCAATAATCGATCATTATTTCTATTTTTCTTTTATTGATTATTACAATTTCATATTCAGCACCTTTTACATTTAAGAATTTCTCATTCATTTCACTAACCATAGACAAGAAAGTATTCTTGAACTTGTATTTTATAACAATCATTTTAACGAGATGTAACTTGGTTTTTATTGTTTATTACACATGTAAACTTAATAAGTGATATTGTTTAAATTGGATTGTGTGTGGCAAGTGGAATACAGAATGAATGTGTTTGTCCTATTTTGTGGTTGTCAGTTGTATTCTAATACATCTCTGATATGCCGGGAACCTAAAGCAGGTTGAGTATTTTTAAGAACTGTTGTTCTTTAGACTATTTCATTATTTTTGTTTGTATTCAAAGTAAATATTTTATTCCTATTATTACTCAGTTCCTCCTGGCCTATCCTCCTATTTGAAACATTAACTGTTATTATATCATTACTAATTGATGAACCAACTTCCAGCCAAAGAAGAAATTAGGAAAAGACGTTGGAAATGGATAGGACATACATTGCGGAAATCATCAGACTGCATCACGAAACAAGCATTAACATGGAATCCTGTTGGGAAACGGAGAAAAGGAAAGCCAAAGAACACACTTCGTTGACAGTTGGAAGCAGATATTAAAAGGATGAACAACAACTGGAAACAGCTGGAAAGGATTGCTCAGAACAGAGTTCAATTGAGAATCCTGATGAGCGTTCTATGCTCCTCAATGAGGAGTAACGGGAGTAAGTAAGTAAGTAAGTAATTGATGAACTATAGTTAGTCAATTGTGTATAGGTACTCCGGATCACATTCACTATTACTTCTATTTTGTATAAATGTTAGTTTCTTAATTGGTTGACTGTGTGGTCCGGTTTTATGTATATATAAAGGAAAGTGTGAAATATAATATGTTTTCCGATTCTGATTCTGCTTCTGTCTGGTTGGTTCTTTCATCTCTGGATTGAGACCGAGTGGGGCGTAGGGCAGATGCACATTTATCAACTAGACACACCTCATTAGCCTTCGATAAACCGACAAATTTACTTGCGTCATAACAATCTCAATTACAATATTTGATAGTTTTTTGATTAAATATTAACTATTGTGGTTATAGGTGCAAAATCCTTTAGTCAAATCAGAAAGTGAACGGTAACATTTTATTCAAAACTCAGTTTAAAGAATATTACACAAGAAGTTATTTAGATTTATTTACAAAGTTTACAAACTGTGTTTATTGTCGTCACCGTCGTTGTCGTCATGATTATAAAATCCCCCCAAGAGTATTGACGAGATACTTTCCTATCCTTGTTGGTAAATCTATTTGCCATGCTATGCATTTTTATATTAATTACAAGCATGTCAAAGAAAAAACACGACAAATATAACTGATTTTCAATTTGATATCACGAATTGGTTTGAACTAGACATTCATTGATTACCAGGAAACACTGGTGTTAATCTTGCGGTGCCATGGTGGTATGGCAACTTGAACCGATGCACACATGTGCCAGGTTCTATGTTGGTTGTACATACAATATGAAAGTCTTCCGCAAAGAGCATCCGCGACCCTCGGCGGATCGAATCAGAAACCCTCTGGTTTCTGTGCAAATAGTTTGCTATTAGATCATTGAGTGGGCTCCCAACGGTTGATATTTCTAATTCAGTTAGTTTGTGATATGTATCATCGACTTCATTAATTTCCACCGGCGAGTAACTGCCTCACGCTCGACACGGTTGAAATTTACTGGTCATATTCTCTTACCAGAACTCCAAGAACTACTTCGAAAAGTTAATCACCAACAAACTGAAATTGATTGTGACTGGTTGTTGTGGAGATTGTTAAATGTTAATTTGCTATCGTTAATTTGTTTGAATTAGATGTGAGCAGTGAAGTTCAGCCATGTCGGAAGTGAGACATATACCCACTGGTGGCATAGTTGTGGTCGTGCAAACGTATCACGAATTGATTGAATTAGAAGTATCAACCACTAGGATCCGACTCAATGATCTAATGGTAAACTGCTCTCTGCGGATACAGAAGGTTCTGAGTTCGATCCATGATAAGGTCGTGGATGCGCACTGTTGAACAGTTTCATGGTAGATTGATTAAGTTCATTTAATTGTTCTGGAAAACTAAAGTAGAAGCTTAATTTTTATCGTGTATTTAAAATAATCTAATAGTTGTGCAAATTATTCGATTATTCTCCTCCTTAAATTATAAATAACAAATAAATAATGAATCATTCTTGACAATTTAATGTCATCATTTATTATTTTGAAGTTATTTTTAGGATTTTATTGGTAATGAATGATTTATTGAATTGAGGTGGCTTGTAGAGATTGATATTAAATTTAGTTGATTGAATTCGTCGCTGCTTGATGTCGTCAGGGTATCATTATAAACTAGGAAGAACTAGACAGCTGTTTTATTAAAGGATGGGACTCCTCAACAGTTAACACCCTAGATTTCTCTCAACAGGATTCAGGTTACCGACCGCTTAACCCTTTGAATCGCTAAAACTTAATGCCAATCATCACAAATCATTTCAATTCAATTACAACAATCAGCTCACTATTGATTAACTTCAGCGCATTCGTGAAGCTTAAATGGATTATTAATTAATTTAGATTTCAATTCAGATGGCTATTTTTGTGGATATTCGTATTTTTATTTGATTGAATATGTCACAGATTGATATTGGCAGAGTACCATTGAAAACTAGGGAACACTGGACATCTGTTTCGTTCTAGTGTGCAACTCCTCAGCAGTGCGCACCCGACATTCCGCATCAGAGTTTTCTGGTTGACGGTGAACACCTAATCAACTGCACCACTAGGTCAGCATCCAATCGTAGAATTCCCACTTCCACCAATTAATGGAAGCCCGTGGTGGGGAATCTGGGGTGCTCACTGCTGAGGAGTTCCACACTTGAATGAAACAGATTTCCAATGCTCCCTGGTTTTCAATGCTATCATAACAATATCAATCTGTGACATATTCAATCAAAATAAATAACCAATCTTCACAAAAATAACCAGGTCAATTGTATTAAAATTATTTTAATAACTGTACACATTTCGCCCAATAAATAAACAACATTCATACATTTTTATGCTGAATTTACTCCGAAAGTCTAAACAATAAATACTGTCTTCTGCTTGAAGATATCTAAGTGGTCATATAAGTTTTATGTAAGCAAAATTTTATGATATTGATACTAAAAACACAACGTACACTAAATACTCATTAGTAGTAATGATATATTTCATTAGAGAATAATTACCCTTGTTGCATAATTATCTTTTATTAAATACCGTTTATTAATAGATAATAAAGTCATTGGAAAACAAGTTAAACATTCTATAAATTGGATTGTGACTGGCAAGTGGAATCCAGGACGCGCGTTTCGTCCTATTTGGGACTCGTCGGCTGGATGTACCTGCATCCCAATTTTGATATTCACAGTGGGATTTAAACTCAGTTCGTTTCGTGTAGAACGCCACCGCGTTCACCACTAGACTACTGAATCCAGACAGTCACACTGTGCAACGGGCACATAGTTACTAGGATAAACTTGTATCTTCCCGTTGATTTGTTATAAACTGAAGCTGTGAACATCAACATTGGGATGCAGATACATCCAGCCGATGAGTCCCAAATAGGATGAAAAGTGTGTACTGGATTCCACTTGTTAGGAATATACAAGTTTATCCTAAGTTAAATATTCATAAGGTCGCAGAAACATTTTACCTTTTTTTCTAGTCATAAACTAATATGATTATTTGAGTTGTATACTACCGCTATATTGAGGCAATCTGCTAAGGATACACATATAGCAACAGAAACTGACGATTAGTTTCAATTAATAACAAATCAACAGGATGATTTAAACACATTCAAATTAGCTACTATGATTGTTGTTACTTTTGTTTCTTGTAATACATATGAGATGAATTATTGAATAGACAACAGATTTTTGAGTTTAGAATTTACTTTTATTACATATTACATATTGTTTGTTTCCCTTTACCTTACAATGAATAAAATTGTAATTGGTAAATACTTGATGTTATTTTCGTAAGGTATAACTAATTCAATCATATATACACACACACACGCACTATGTATTTAATTAAAAGCATAACTATATTATTAAAGATTTAAGTGAAGTTCATAAAAAACTTAGCTAAGAATTCATAAAATGTTGGAAGGTATCAATGAAGATATCAGTGAAGGTATCAATGAAATAATTAAATTAAACGGTTTAATGAGAATTGCTAAGACTGCAAAAATGGTTTTAAACTTAGAGAATAATCAAACTCTACAAACGGAAACGTCGGATGTTTGAAGTTAAATATGGTTATCAGAATACCTTAATACTGACTTCTAAGATCATTGAACTTAGTAATCCAGGCTTACATCTTATGAGTAGCATACATTCTATCAAGATGTTAAGTGCACATTGTTGATCAAAACTAGCTATTACGAAACTTAGGCTCGCAATTTTCTGACATCTATCTTTAATTGCATATCACACATACATACTACTGAGTTTTGCAAATAATGAGACTGAGAACATGATGACCAAAATATTTCTTTCATGTATTGTAATAACTTAGTTCAGACGGTCTTGTGAAGGTTGTTATTTAATACTGTTTGTGTTTGTTAGAGATTGACCTCGTCTTGGTCCACTAAAAGCTCTTTCGTTCTAGTATGTAACTCTTCATGATTGCACACCCTCACCCACACCGGGAAGTGGAACTCAGGATCTTCTGGTCTAGTGACAAATATATAACTGGTCACGTCATTGGACTAGTGTCCATTTGTAGAATCCTCATTTTAGTCAGTTCATGATGCAGTGAGATGATCATTCATTATTACTAGCCATAACTGTTCCACTCCTGACATATTTGAACAACATGACTTATTAAAAATCTAGGAACATTTTGGAGTTAGTCACTAGTGAGCCTAATAAATTATTTTAATAATCTTCTGCTGAAATCAATTTGTGACGAATATGAATAACAATATTTTAATTGAATATGCCACAGCTTGATGTTCACAGGGTACCATTGACAACAAGGGAACACTGGACAGCTGTTTCGTTCTAGTGTGAAACTCCACAGTAATACCCACCCTAGATTCCACACTAAGGACTTCAGGTTGACAGCGAACGCCTAATCCTCTGCACCACTGGGTCTGCATCCAATCGTAGAATTCCCACTTCCATCAATTTGTGATATATAGCGCGACGATCATTCATTGTCATTGGTGATAACTGTTTCACATCCGATAAGTCTGAACTCCACCAGTTACGACTTCTCAGTAAAGCTTAAGGAACATTCTAGAGTTATTATTTTAGTTTATTTGGGATGGTCAACCTGAAGCCCCTGGTATATAGTCTGGGGTGCGCTCTGCTGAGGAGTTACACACCAGAACGAAACAGCTATCCATTGCTCCCTGGTTTTCAATGGTACTCTGCTAACATTAATCTGTGATCTATTTAATCAAATAAATAACTTAATCTCCACAAAATTAATCATCCCAATATTTTAATTATTTTATTTATTAAATATTCTATCCCCTTTTATTTTATCTAACTTCATCAAGAATATATTCTATTTACATTTATATTTATTGTATTAAATGGCGGCACGCTTGAAATCCTGGGCTACCTTTTTTTTACCAATATCTCAACAAGTTATCTTTTTGTTTTCTGTTTTGTTTTAATTGCCCAATCATGTCCCAAAATCGCATTGTGTACTCAAGCGCATTTATAAAAAGTTTACGACCTATCATGTGCAATTCAGTTAGATCTAAACACAAACATCATGGAAGCTGGCAGCACGCGTTACAAAAGAATCAATATTCATCAAATGTTTATCTTCTGGCAGAACGCGACGCTGTTATATCAGGATTCATGCACGTAAACAGAAGTATAAATGCTCAACTATTCCATATTTAGCATATGTTCTATGTGATGAAAAGTTTGTAAGAACCGATCTAATCAGAAATCTATGCTCTTAAAAAATACGGATTATTATGAAATGCAAACACTCCTATTCCTTATGTTACTGTTATTTGTTGTTGTTGTTGTTGTTGTTGTTAACAATATAAAATGTGTATCTTTTTATTTTCAGATGTTGACACGGTAAAAAAAGTAACTTGTTGAGACATTGTATACTGAAAATTCATATTATACTAAAAATACCTACTATTATTATTATTATTATTATTATTATTATTATGAATACATTATTATTATTATTATTTATTAATAAAATATAACTTATATAACCAATATATTAAAATATTAATGTATCAATTATAGCACAAAATCATATGATACATTCAATATCAAAGTTATAATAAACACTATTCTAATCAATAAATCAATATATTGATAATATTTTAAATATCAATTAGAATAGTAAATAATTTTACAATGATTAAATAATAGTTCAATAATAGTCCCAATTGAACTGCAATAATGAGCTCATTAGTGACTAACTCCAGGATGTTCATGAAGCTCTAGTGAGAAGTCGTGACTGGTGGAGTTCAGACTTGTCGAGAGTGAGACAGTTATCACCAATCACAATGGATTATCATCGTGCTATAATATATATCACAAATTGATGGAAGTGGGAATTCTACGATTGGATGCAGACCCAGTGGTGCAGAGGGTTAGGCGTTCGTGTCAATCTGAAGCCCCTGGTGCGGAATCGTGGGTGCGCACTGCTGATGAGTTCCACATTAGAACGTAACAGCTGTCCAGTGCTCCCTTGTTGTCAATGGTACCCTGCCAACATCAATCTGTGATATATCCAATCAGATTAAATAATAATTGTCAATCTAATTAACTATAAATAGTTATGTAAACATATAAAAATATGTACATTATTAACGTTTAACATGTACAATTCATTAAAGGGATGGGGTAAGGGAGGTTGGTTGAAAGAGGTTAAGGGGGAGGGACTTAAATATGGTGTGGTGAAGGATGTAGTTATTATAAATATTTATTAACAAGTTAATAAGATGATAATAACTTTATGGTTGAAGTTTTTTTCTCTCTCTCTGTTTCTATCATTATGATAAGGTATAAAAAATAAAAATTAAGAAAATAAAATATTGTTACTTGATTGAATATGTCATAACTTAATGTTGGTCAGATTACCATTGAAAATCAGGGAGCACTAGACATTTATTTCGTTCTGGTGTGGAACTCCTCAGCAGTGCTCACTCACAGATTCCACACTAGAGGCTTAAGGTTTTCGGCGAACGCCTAACCTTCTACACCACTGGGTCGGCATCTAATAGTAGAATTTCCACCTCCATTAATTTGTGATATATATAATACATTGACTGAAGTTGTTACAAGCGAAATACTGATTGAAAACAAATAAAACAGAATTAATCAATCTCAAGGCTATTTAGACACGTCTACTGTAGAGCTGTACTATAGCTGCAGCTTTAAACGATTATTAAAATGATCTTGATGAAAAGTTTAGTTAATGAGATAACGGCATATGTAAACTATAAGCTTATATTACTAATAATATACAAAAATAGAAAATAAAGTTAAGTGGATATATTAAGTGGGTATAATTAATCAGCCTCTTTGTCTAGATTATATATTTTACGCTCTAAAACCAAGATTGCTTCCATAATACCCCGTTACTTTGAAAATTGGTCCTTTAATCTTATCGGTCTGCCACTATGGTATAGTTCTATGACACTTTCCAAATATTCGTAAAGTGACTACAAAACAGAAATCAGTTGTAATAGTTTGCTGGGAATAACTGAAAACAGGATAAAGTCGAAGACATTCAAATCTCATGATGATGGAGATATTATTCAACTGATTAGCCGAAAGTTATATCGTAGTCATAGAACGCAAATTCACTCGTTTGGTGCTATAATACTGTTACAGTTCAAAACATTTAGTGCTAGCAACCCAACTATCAACTTAATTAACTATAGAATTGAAAATTACAAAACAAGACATGAGGAAACATAACTAGACGAAGGCATAGGAACTAGGTTGCAGGATTCAGTTTTACGGTTGCAGGGTATAGTTCCAGTGAGCCTGTCGACTATCGATCGTATGTTTGTTAATCTAAGTATTTAAAACTAAAGGGGCTACAATGATTGTCAATAAGGAATACAACTTATTAGGATACATTTGAGACTAAGTTTAAGGCTAGTCCCTACAAATAACGTTAAGAAAATATTAGGGTGACCAAAAAGCTATCTTCGCTAATATGAAACCAATAGAAGAATGGTACTTTTAGCCATTTGAATGAATATATTGATTGTCGGTTTTCATTAACTTAAATTTTACAAAGAATGTAACAATCTTTCAGAATTGCATTTTTCACTTGTAAGAATTTGTCAGTGTTAGGAACGATTCAATTTATCTACTATTTTCCTTTAAGCACTGAGAAACGGGTGAATAGTAGCCATGCTGACCTTTGTAATTCCTTGAACGGATAACTTCTCTATCAGTTTCCAGTATTGTTTTGTTGTAAACATCATTGGTACTATACAACCATTTGTACTGCACTAATGTTCAGTAATGTTTTTAGAACCTAAAATGAGTAATTAATAAAACAGATATACAGTGATTTGTATAATCAAGTTAATTTATTAGGCTGTATAAAAATGCAATAAGGATTTGTAAAAGAGTAAATTTGTAAAGTATAGTGATAATTTTAGAAATTTTAGTTAAACATTAGGCTTAGGCTGAGGTTATATCTTCCCGTTGATTAGTCATGGACTGGAACTGGTCAGCCTCTGTTGCTATATGTGCATCTTGAAAGAATTGACTCGATATAGCCGTAGTTCACAAGTAGTCACAATTCAACCTAAACACCAGGCTTAACCTGTATACAAATAGTTGGCTTATTATTATCTTTTAATATGACTTTTCTGTAAGAAATGAATTCTGAAAGCATAGATTAATTTTACATGGAATACAATAGATAGATCGGAAGTTACATTGATCACTGTTTAGTGATTAATTTAATTTTCGTCAAATCCTCTATGGAGCTAGTCGAATTCTATCGATTGAATTGTAATTAAGCCACTAGTCTAAATAATTAGACATCACTGGCACTATATAGAAGTAAAAATTAGTTTAGGGGTTAGTGGGCAGATAACCCTAGACCTAGGTCTTGGGCTATTTAACATTCGTCAGCAAGGCATACGTTCAATATTTGAGAGAACGTATAGATATCCAACAGAGTTAAGTTTGTATCTATTGAATGGACATAAAATAACCTTTCTCTTACTAAATGCTAGAAATATAAACAGAAATGTTAGACTTATTTACTAACCGTCATTTTTATTGACTATTTGAAATAAACTTATAAAGAATACAATGGGATTTATGTATCATATAAGCAACAGGTAAACAAAATAAGTTAAACTAACTGAACTGGTAGGCAAGAATTGTTGTTGAAAAACAGTACCAGATATTACCAATTAAAATTATTGGTAAAATATATTTCTCACTAAGTTGAATATCAATTTTGATATCATGAATTGACCTGAATTAGACGACTATTGATCACCTGAAAGCACTGGATAGCTATTTCATCCTAGTATAGGATTCCTCAGAAGCGCGAATCCACAACCATGTCAGGGATCGAACCCAGGACATTTTGGCTTCGAAGCGAACGCTTTACCATTAGATCATTGAGTCGGCTTCTAACGGCAATAAGTTGAAATCTAAATAAATGATAAACAAATATTTGTTACCATGAAGATTTTGTTTATTATAACAACATTGTCAGAAGTAAATTATACTATTCATATAAATCAATTTAATATCACTATCAAGATTAAACTTGATAATTTTAAATAAATTGAACATTGAATAAGTTATTTATATAATAATGAATGATATACACATATTTGTAATATTTCAATAGAGTAGAAATTAGAATTGTTGACGTTTCGCAGTTTAATGTAAATTACTTCTTCAGAGAAAAATTGAATAATCAAATTAAATTAAGACAAGATTAAATAATGCACAATTGAATAAATCAAAATGTAAGTTTAATTGTGTTATGTTGAGTTAATTTAAATTAAGGTGATTTAAAGGAACATATGCTTGTATGATGTGAAAGGTTGTGAAGAGTATGTGTGAAATGCGGATAATATTGTATGTGTATGTGTTCACATGACAAAAAAATAAAGTTGTACTTTAATTATGGTCACTTGGATAGAAAGTTCATGTTGGATGTTTAGTAAAACCTTCCCTGTTTGTTAAGTACAATTGGATTTATAATTGGAAAAGGTTTTTTTGAATAATCTGGATATTTTTTAATATCGATCTTATGGTTTTGATAGATAACATGTATATTGTTATTGCTAATTTAATCTGTAAGTTTTCTACTTCAACAGGAAGTCGTTTAATGTAGCTGTCATGTTCTTTGGCATAAGTTTTAATTTCTCGTGAAAACTCTTAAATATAGATAGTATCACAATCAACACAACGTAGCCTGTAAATGCAATTCTGTATAGAGGTGAAAAGGATCTTGTCCTTTATCTTAACTAAAGCACCTTAGAGTGTTGGTAGTTTTGTAGAATGCTTCAATCCAATGTTGTTTTAGAATCCTTTGTAATTCTTCTGTTGTATCATAGCAGTTAGGTAGAACAGCTGTACCAATCCATAGCATTTCAGTTAATTTATTATCAATTAGTAACAGGTTGTCAAGTTTTGCATATTGCTAATAGTTTTCATTGGAAAATTACTAAATCATGAGATGTTAATTACATATTTGTATTCTCTTTTCTTATCATCATCTGATGTAATTAGTGTATTAGCTAGTCTGAATTAGTTGAGAGTAAGGAATGTTTTGCGCTGAGTGAATGTGTTGAATTGAAATCGACATATCAGCTTGAATGTATGCGTTTACGAAAAATTTGCAGACTAAGAGTTCCACTCGAATTCCTTTTTTCTAGGCAGTTTAAAAACAGTATCTCATTGTGTTCATCTTCACTTTCTAAAGTAAAATTGATTTGCTGAGAATGAGTGTTGATTCGTTATAAGAAGATTCTCAGAAAAGTCTCTTTAATAATGACAAAGGTGTCATCTACAAACCTGAGCTTAACTCTTGGAATATATCACTCATTTTTATAAAGTTGATATCACTAAATTAAGAAAATCTTTTATTATACTACTAATCAATCCAATCTGTATACTACTAACTAATCGTAGAGTGAGAGAAAAAAAAAAGGAAGTCTAGTTTAATTTTACATCTATTTGGTGTTAACTTCCTCATTTCGAATAATTATCAGATACAATCGACAAATGGTTTCATACATTTATCTACGCTTACACATAATCACACTAATACATGTATGCCTATATGCATATACTTTCTTACATTTTCAGGTCAACAGTTTTTTATGTTAAACTTCTTACAAGTTACCCTACTTATTCTCTTTCTGTTTTTCTCTCTCACTATATACAAACTGGAGAATATCCTATTTTGTCATAAATAAAGACAGTTATTCAATGTAAATGAGAATAACACAGTTCACTGAACATTATACTGAAGATTTTAAAAATTTTGTACATCTATTACTTATACTGATTAATAATAGTTTACACTGAATAAATGTTAATTATGTCGACCGACTTTTGTAATTCAATCATTAAGATAAGTATGTGGTGTTTATGTTGCTGTGCTAATGAGGTGTACCATCTTACACCGGTGAACATACGTACCAGGTTCTAAATTGTACCTATATACACATATATAATCAACTTTTAGTCATACTTTGTTCTTATATGTAAACGTGTATGAGACTGTCTAATTGTTAAGTCGACCTTAACTGAATAAAAGATTTTAACCTGTTAATCTCAAGATTATCTCAACAAGAGTGTCAACTTGAAGTTTGTTTCTAACAACAACATAGTTTGTTTTATTTGTGCCTAATCGACCCCAGTGACTAATGACATTTAAACAGTTGGGATTAGTATTTAAGTTGGATTGTGACTGGCAAGTGAAATCCACGACGAGCATTTCGTCCTATTCGGGACTCGTCGGCTGGATGTACCTGCATCCAAATGTTGATGTTCACAGTGGGATTCAAACTCAGTCCGTTTCGTGCAAAAAGCTATCTCGTTTACCACTAGACTACTGAGTCCAGACAGTCACACTTGTGCAACGGGCACAGAGTTACTAGGATGAACTTGTATCTTCTCGTTGATTTGTCATGGATTAAAACTGGTCAGTTCAGCCAACGAGTCCCAAATAGAGTGAAACGCGCGTCGTGGATTCCACTTGCCAGTCACAATCCAACCTAAATAACACTCGTGAATAATCGCTGTATAGAAACAATCCGCTCAGGATGCATATATGGCAATAGAGGCTGGCTAGGTTCAGTGGATTGCGAATCAACAGAAACATACAAGATTATTCTAATTGGGATTAAATTAATGTTAATCAAGAATGTTCATACCAGCATTCATTTTAGATGTGATAGTTTCTACTTAGAAGTATGAGATTTTCTTGATGTTATTGAATCAGCTATGTAACACACAGATATTCATCAACAGTTTCAAATCAACCACTTTATAATGTGGTTTTCATAATCAATATCGCGTATCGGCTTGTACATTCTGACTCTGAACCTAAGTAATCTAGTTCAGTGTTTTATTGAGACTTAAGCTACTCATTTATCGAATAAAGTTTCTGCACTCAAACTATGAGGCTTTTATATATGATAATCTGATACTATATCTACCTATTCGGAAGTAGGTGCCTTTTATCTCATGTGTTGCATAGGCCTCTGACCATCATTCTCCAACAAAATCTGACCTGGGCTTTCCTTTCCAGATCTTCCCAAGTTCTGATAATTTTTTTCATGTCTGTCTCCATCTCCCAACGAAATGTGTTCTTGGGTCTTCCTCTGTTTCTTTGGCCTTCAGAATTCAAAGCTAGTACTTGTCTTGTGATACAGTTTGATGATTACCTAAATGTGTGACCTACGCATCTCTAGCATTTTTTTCCTAATTTCTTTCTCGGCTAGAAGTTGATATGTTCTCTGCCACAGTAGGTTGCTGTTAATGGTATCTGGCCAACGGAACCAATTATCTTACACAAACAGTTGTTTATAAATACTTGTATCTTTTGGATGATAGTTTCGTAGTTTTCAATACAAGTTGTAACTCCATACAATGAAACTGTCTTCACATTTGTTTTGAAAAGTTTGACTTTTATGTTGACTGACAGTTGGTTTGAGTTCTGGATGTTTTTCAGTTGTAGAAATGCTAAAATGACATTAGTACTGAAATGAATAAGACTATGTAGTGGTGCTTGAAATGGAAATTGAAACTTAGTGCTTCTAAGTTTAAATGGATATATCCACTAGATACGCGAGTCAATTTTCATCTATCAATAAACTATATTAAGTTATCCAGGTTCCTTTTATTGATCGACTGAATAATCAATTATTCTTACAATGTGTCAATCTCAAGAAGTGTTACTTTGCAAAAAATCATATTGACTTCTGGGTTACTTACCTCGTAAATTCCATAGCGATGATTCGCTTATTGTGGTTTACAAAGCATGCGTCTGACTACTACTAAGAAATTACTTTACCATTCTTAGTAATGTCTACATAAACAATAAACTAAGACTGGAATCTCACCAACTTTATTTTACTCTTTGTATACTTGGTAGTAGGTGTACCTTCGAATAAGAAACAAAATGCACTAAGTTAGGTCTAGATCATTTAAGAAACAATGGCGCAACTTGACTTTTTTTCTCAAGTAATATTAAATGAATTAAATTTTACCTCCCTTAATAAGATTAGCTGATTCCCCCCCCCTTTGTTATAAACAACCACAACGTGGATTCAAAGGCCGAAATTTTTTTATTGTAAATTCACTCTCTGGAACAGTATACGGTAGACTATTTGTGGAACACATCTACTTTCATCAACTGTGACACGTACTGATGATTCCCTCTTTTTCGATGGTAGACTAATAACTTTCACATAGACGATTATCTTTTACTTTACCAGAGAAACAATGAAAATTGTAAATATGTGAACATTTTTATCATTTACTAAACCTACTTAACTAATAATTTACCATTTTTGACTTTAGTATAATCTTATGTAGTAAACTGTCTTATTCAATGCCCTATTCAGCTCAAACTCTATCCACTCACTTCAATACTTAAAGAATAACTTTGTTTCCATTTTGTGCTTTGCATTATAGATTTTTCTCTAGTTGTAAAAGAATTCTTATAGAACTTGCATGAAATCTTCCTTTGCTGCATTATTTACATATGGCATCTTGGTTGCATTGTTATTAATGCATGCTGCATTCTATACGGCATAGACCAGTAGAAAACGCCTGTGATTATGAATCTTATTCACCATTAGTGTAAACGTCAACTCCCTTAAACTGATTAATATAGACTATTATGTACATATACGATTATTTCTTCCATTTATGATTACGCTTTTCGTCATCATATCTTCCGAAGTTTTTAAAAATGTTAGATTCAACGTTTAACTAAAATAATTAAACAGTAAACATCTTTTAGAACAATTCACCCATACCTCTTCAGTAAAATAACTCCGCCTGGAGCCCCCCTCGGGTTGCTGCCGGTCCCAAGACCGAAAAAAGGAGGAGGATTGGGCATGCGGTTAGCATCCCCATCCCGTAAAACAACATCCATGTTAAGAAAACGCTAACCAGTAAAAACCTTTATAACCATTTTTACTCCGCCCTGGGAGTTGGAAGGTGTGTTATGACGCCTCATGGTGAAAGCCGAGTATCTTCGGAAGCCACGAGGCCGATGTCTTTTCTGACAACCAGAGCAACAATTAATATAGGTACATGGAATGTCCGCACGATGTGGGAGACAGGGAGAACCATGCAAATAGCTGAAGAAATGAGAAGATACAACCTGAAGATACTTGGAATAAGCGAAACGCATTGGGTGCAAGCTGGACAGCAACGGTTATCCTCGGGAAATGTGCTTTTACACTCCGGCCACGAAGAAGAAAACGCCCCACACACACAAGGAGTAGCATTAGTGTTGTCCCAAGAAGCATGGAAGGCTCTTGTAGGATGGAAGCCTCAGGGACCTAGGATCATCACAGCATCCTTCAAGACGAAGAAGGAAGGGATTACAAGGAATGTCATCCAGTGCTACGCACCCACCAATAACAGCCACGAAAACGACAAAGACCAGTTCTATGCGAAGCTGCAGTCAATTATCGAGAAATTTTCAGCCAAGGACCTGACCATTCTGATAGGGGACTTCAACTCCGAGGTTGGAGTGGATATGAAGACATCATGGGAAAAAATGGACTAGGAGAAAGGAATGATAACGGTGAGAGGTTTGTAAACTTATGTGCCTTCAACAAAATGATTTTAGGTGGCACCATATTCTCCCACAAACGTATACACAAAACTACATGGGTTTTACCGGACCACATTACGGAGGACCAAACCGACCACATCTACATCAATAAGAAGTTCAGAAGGACCATGGAAGATGTAAGAGCAAGGAGAGGAGCTGACACAGCTTCTGATCACCATCTAATGGTGGCTAAAATGAAACTGAAGCTGAGGAAGCACTGGGCATCTGGAGCAGCTGTATGACACTAGTTTAATACAGCCCTTCTCCTGCATACTAACAAACGCAACGAATTCAAATTAATTATCAGCAACAAGTTCCAGGCATTTCATGATCTACTAGAAAAAGGTGGAAATAATATGGAAGACAACTGGAAAGAGATTAAAGGAATAATAACCTCAACATGTCAGGAGGTTTAGGGTCTCAAGAAACAACACCAAAAAGAGTGGATTTCTGTTAGTACTCTGGACAAGATCGAAGAAAGGAGGAACAGAAAGACAGCGATCAATAACAGTCGGACAAGAGCAGAGAAAGCCAAGGCACAGGCCGAATACACCGAAGTCAACAAGCAAGTGAAGAGTAGCATCAGGTCGAATAATCGGAAATTTGTTGAAGACCTAACAATGACAGCGGGAAAAGCTGCAAGAGAAGGAAACATGAGGCTGTTATACGATACAACGAAGAAACTATCTGGGAAATCCAATAAGCCAGAACGGCCAATCAAGAACAAGGCTGGCAAACCAATCACTGAAGTGCATGAACAACGGAACAGGTAGGTAGAACACTTCCAAGAACTCTTAAATAGACCAGCTCCACTGAACCCACCAGTCATCGAAGCAGCAGCCACGGATCTCCCTATAAGCACAGACTCACCAACAGTCGAAGAAATCAAAATGGCCATCAGACAGCTCAAGAGTGGCAAGTCAGCAGGACCAGACAACATACCAGCGGAGGCACTGAAGACAGATATAGAAACAACTTCAAAGATACTCCACATTCTCTTCAGGAAGATTTGGGAGGAAGAACAAGTTCCAGCAGACTGGAAAGAAGGGTACCTCATCAAGATATCAAAGAAAGGCGATCTCAGCAATTGTGAGAACCACAGAGGCATTACTCTACTTTCAGTACAAGGAAAGGTCTTCAATGGAGTGTTATTCAACGGAATAAAGGACCCAGTCGACGCCCACCTCCGAGATCAACAGGCTGGATCCCGTAAAAACCGATCGTGTACTGACCAAATTGCTACCCTACGGTTCATTGTTGAACAATCGATTGAATGGAATTCACCACTTTACATCAACTTCTTCGACTATGATAAGGGATTCGACAGCGTACGTAGGGGAATATTATAGAGCCTTCTACGACATTACGGCGTACCCGAGAGGATAGTCAACATCATACGGAATTCTTACGACTGACTACATTGTAAAATCGTGCATGGAGGTCAGCTCACAGATTCATTCGAAGTGGAGACCGGTGTCAGACAAGGCTGCTTACTCTCGCCCTTCCTCTTCCTACTGGTCATCGACTGGATCATGAAGACTGCAACATCTGGAGGCACTCTCGGAATACAATGGACAACATCGACGCAACTAGATGACTTGGAATTTGCAGATGACCTAGCTCTTCTCACACACAACATCAAATGCAGAAGAAGACCAACAATATAGCATCAGCCTTAGCAGCAGTAGGCCTCAACGTTACTTACTTACTTACTTACTGCCCGTTACTCCTCGCTGAGGAGCATAGGCCGCTCACCAGTGTTCTCCATTTAACTCTGTCCTGAGCAATCCTTTCCAGTTGTTTCCAGTTGCTGCTCATCCTTTTAATGTCTGCTTCCAATTCTCGACGCAGCGTGTTCTTTGGCCTTCCTCTTTTCCGTTTCCCAGCAGGATTCCATGTCAATGCTTGTCTTGTGATGCAGTCTGATGGTTTGCGTAGTGTATGTCCTATCCATTTCCACCGTCTTTTCCTAATTTCCTCTTCGGCTGGAAGTTGGTTTGTCCTCTCCCATAGTAAGTTGTTGCTGATGGTTTCCGGCCAACGGATATTCAGTATCTTGCGTAGGCAGTTGTTTATAAATACCTGTATCCGTCTGAGGATGTTTGCAGTAATTCTCCAGGTTTCAGCTCCATACAGCAGGACTGTCTTCACGTTCGAATTGAAGAGTCTGACTTTGAGGTTAGTTGATATTTGTTTTGAGTTCCAGATGTTTTTCAACTGCAGGAATGCTGCCCTTGCCTTGCCAACCCTTGTCTTTACATCTGCATCAGACCCTCCTTTTTCATCGATGATGCTCCCCAGGTATGTGAAGGTATCCACCTCTTCCAGAGTTTTCCCATCAAGTTGAATTGGGTTGGTGCTCCCTGTGTTGTATTTGAGAATCTTGCTCTTACCCTTATGTATGTTCAACCCTACTGCAGCTGAAGTTGTTGCTACACTGATTGTCTTCGCTTGCATTTGTTGGTGTGTATGTGCTAAGTGAGCTAGATCATCCGCATAGTCCAAATCATCGAGTTGCATCCTACTTGTCCATTGAATCCCGTACATTCCCTCAAATGTGGAGGTCTTCATGATCCAGTCAACCACTAGGAGGAAGAGAAAAGTTGAGAGCAAGCAACCTTGTCTGACTCCGGTCTTCATTGGGAATGCATTTGTCAGTTGTCCTCCATGTACAATTTCCACTGTGTTCCGTCGTAAGAGTTCCGGATGATATTGACGAGTTTCTCTGGTACACCGTAGTGTCGAAGAAGTTTCCATAGTGTTCTCCTATCTACACTATCAAACGCCTTCTCATAATCAATGAAGTTGATGTACAGTGGCGAGTTCCATTCAATTGATTGTTCAACGATGATCCGTAGTGTTGCGATTTGGTCCGTGCACGACCGATCCTTCCGAAAACCAGCTTGTTGATCTCGAAGTTGAGTCTCCACTGAATCTTTCATTCTGTTCAACAATACTCTGTTAAAGATTTTCCCTGGTATCGACAGTAGCGTGATCCCTCTGTAGTTGTCACATTTGCTCAAATCTCCTTTCTTTGGTATCTTGATAAGATAACCTTCTTTCCAGTCTGCCGGCACTTGTTCTTCTTCCCAGATCTTTTTGAATAAAACGTGGAATATCTTTGCTGTTAGGTCGATATCTGACTTGAGTGCTTCAGCTGGTATATTATCAGGTCCTGCTGCTTTCCCACTTTTGATTTGCCTGATGGCCATCTTGATTTCTTCCATCGTTGGTGGAGTGACATCTATCGGGAGATCTGTAGGTGCTGCTTTGATGTCCGGTGGGTTCGGTGGAGCTGGCCTATTTAGAAGTTCCTCAAAGTGTTCTACCCACCTATTATTTTGTTCTTCAATCTCAGTGAGTGTCTTGCCTTCTTTGTTCTTGATCGGTCGCTCTGGTTTACCATGTTTATCTGCCATTTTCTTCGTTGTGTCGTATAGCTGTTTCATATTTCCTTCTCTTGCAGCCTTCTCCGCTGTCGTTGCAAGGCTTTCGATGTATTTCCGTTTGTCAGCTCTAATGCTCTTCTTTACTTGCTTATTTGCTTCTGAGTATTCAGCTTGAGCCTTGATTTTTTCTGCTCTTGTTCGGCTGTTGTTGATTTCTATCTTCTTGTTCCTCCTTTGTTGAATTTTGCTCAATGTCTCAGTGGAGATCCATTCCTTATAATGGTGCTTCTTGCGGCCTAGAACCTCCTGACACGTTGACGTTAGTGCTTCTTTGATTTCTTTCCAGTTGTCCTCCATAGTGGTTTCTTCTTTCGGCAGATCTTGTAAGGCTTGGAACCTGTTGTTGAGAGATATTTTGAATTCATTGAGTTTGTCAGTGTCTCGGAGAAAGCCTGTATTGAACCGTTGTACTGCTGACACTCCAGTTGTCCACTGCTTCTTTAGCTTCAGTTTTATTTTAGAAACCACCAAGTGGTGGTCTGAAGCTATGTCAGCTCCTCTCCTGGTTCTTACATCTTCCATTGATCTTCTAAATTTTTTATTGATACATATATGATCGATTTGATTCTCAGTAGTATGATCCGGTGAGACCCATGTAGCCTTGTGTATGCGTTTGTGGGCGAATATTGTACCACCTATAACCAATTTGTTGAAGGCACATAGGTTTGCAAGTCTTTCACCATTGTCGTTTCTGTCTCCCAGTCCTTGTCGTCCCATGATTTCTTCATATCCAGTGTTGTCCATTCCGACTTTGGCGTTGAGGTCTCCCATCAGTATTGTCAGATCCTTTCCTCGACACTTTGCTATAATTGATTGCAGTCTATCGTAAAACTGATCTTTGTCTTCGTCGTTGCCGTCGTTGGTTGGTGCATAGCATTGGATAATATTCATTGTAATCCCTTTCTTCATTGTTTTGAAAGATGCTTTGATGATCCTGGGTCCATTTGGTTCCCATCCCACCAGTGCATTACGTGCCTCCTTGGACAGCATCAGAGCAACTCCTTGAGTGTGGGGAGCATTTTCCTCTTCGTGGCCGGAGTATAGTAGCGTCTCTCCCGAAGCTAATGTTTTCTGTCCAGCTTGAGTCCAATGAGTTTCGCTGATTCCGAGTATTGTCAAGTTGTATCTCTTCATTTCTGCAGCTATTTGATTTGTCTTCCCGCTCTCCCACATTGTTCGAACATTCCATGTACCTATAAAAATATTTGCTCTGGTTGTTAGAAGGGGGGGCATCGGCCTCATGACTTCCGAAGAATTTCGGCTTTCATCATGAGGCGTCATATATCCTTCCACTCCCAGGGCAGAGTTTAAATGGTTTAAATGGTTTATCTTGTTTAATCTGGTTTGCGTTTTTTTTAGCAAGTTTGGGTTTTTACGGGATGGGGGTGCTAGCCCCATGCCCAACCCTCCTCCTTTACCCGGGCTTGGGACCGGCAGTAACCCTAGGAGGGCTACAGGCGGAGAGGCCTCAACGTACACAAAGGGAAAAGTAAGATCTTCCGATACAAAACAACAAACACTAACCCAATTACACTTGACGGAGAAATTCTGGAAGACGTTGAAACGTTCACATATTTGGGCAGCATAATTGACAAACAAGGAGGGTCTGATTCGGATGTGAAGACGCAGATTGGTAAGGCAAGGGCAGCATTTCTACAAGTGAAAAACATTTGGAACTCAAACCAACTTTCAGTCAATATTAAAGTCAAAATTTTCAATACAAATGTGAAGACAGTTCTGTTGTATAGAGCTGAAACTTGGAGAACTACGAAAGTATCCTTTAGAAAATACAAGTATTTATAAACAACTGTCTAGGCAAGATTCTTCGGATTCGTTGGTCAGATACCATCAACAACAACCTTCTGTAGCAGAGAACTAAACAACTTCCAGCCGAGGAAGAGATTAGAAAAAGACGCTGGAGGTGGATTGGACACACACTGAGGAAACTGTGTCACAAGACAAGCACTAACTTGGAATCCAAAAGGCCAAAGAAACAGAGGAAGACCCAGGAACACAATGCGTCGGAAATTGGAAACAGACATGAAGAGAATGAACAGCACCTGGGAAGAGCTAGTAAAGAAAGCCCAGGACAGAGTTGGTTGGAGAATGCTGGTGGGCGGTCTATGCCCTACTTGGGGTGACAGGCATTGATTGATTGATTGATTTGATCTTCAGTAAAATGAACGAGCCTGTAGATCTTTGTGTACCGTGTATTTATGAATAGAACGTATATATATATATATGTCAGTATTTCAACTGTCGAGTCCCCGGGTGTTTTACATATGAGAATCATATATACTTCGCTATTTCCTTTCATTAATGGAGTTTTTTTGAAATATGGATTAGCAGCATATTTCTCCATGATTATGAGTGAAGTATGTTTGATTCCAACATTCTACAACATTTCTGTAAATATTAGAAATATTATTTTACTGATAAGTACCAAAGAATAAAAAACCTTTGACTTTGTACCAGTCGCCTTCAACTAACCAATCAACATAATTGTTATACTCAACTGGTTACATTGAGGAAGCTGAGTTGAATTAATTAAGAATTATAAGTATACCCCTATTCTATTTAACTAGATGAATTCTAACAAAATCTTTTATAAATTCACAATTGAATAATGAAGCAAATTAATAAGCTATTAGGATGAACTTATGTATTCCTGTTGATTTGTTATAGACTGTAGCTGGTCACTCTCTTTTGCTATATGTGTATCGTGAGCGGATTACCTCGATACAGCGGTTATTCACAAGTATTATTTAAGTTGGACTGTGACTGTAAAGTGGAATCCAGGACACGCTTTTCGTCCTATTTGGAACTCATCGGCTGGATGTACCTGCATTCCAATGTTGATGTTCACAGTGGGATTCAAACTCAGTCCGCTTCGTGTCAAACACTACCGCGTTCACCACTAGACTACTGAGTTCAGACAGTCACACTTGTGCAACGGGCGCATTGATATTAGGATAAACATGGTGGCGTTCGACACGAAACAGACTTAGTTCGAATCCCACTGTGAACATCAACATTCACGTACATCTAGCCGACGAGTCCCAAATAGGATGAAACGCGAGTCGTAGATTCCACTTGCCAGTCACAATCCAACTTAAGTTAACTAATTAGCTGTAAAATAGTAACCACAACTATTAATAAATTATAATGCAATGATGTATTGTTAAACAGTTTAATTAATTTACACAATTAATCAATTCGTTACACTTTGAACAAGTACTTCACGATTTTAATGCAAAACAAACTTCTTCTGCTTGCTACCGGGACCAACTGGAATCAATGATGATGATGATGATGATGATGATGATGATGATGATGAAATTATCTTTAACTTGTCTTATGTATCTTTATCTAGACATTTTAATAAATGAAAAATTTATATCGGTTACCTGTAATGTATACAAACTTGTCTTACTTATATGCTAACTGTTTCTATGTGAAATGCATATAGAGTCTTTTTTGTTGTTACAATAATAATGTAAATAACTTTAAAGTATATTGGAAACAGCTAAGAGAGGATCGTATGTTGCATCAAAACAAAATGTTAAATGAAAAATAAATAGTGAACAATTTATATAGCCAAAGTCATCATTCACACTAAACTGTCAATATGGGGACCTTTAAATATATTTATGAGCTGTGAATGTGAATTTCTATCTTCCTCCCCCTCAGCCTCCCTATAATCGATATCTCAACAACAAAAATATAATAACTGCTGGACAAAAAATAAAATATGATAATTTTTATTTATTACTGTGGTAATTTCTTCGTATAATCCAGATTCTAATGATGTTGTCAATTAGGATACATGATTTTATGTCAATGTATTACAGGTAGTGCATAAAAAATATCTCTGATCATTAATGATCTGTTAATGCAAATGAACTTATTATTTATTCTATAATAGTTTACTGATGAAATTAATAAAATTATGTAATTATGTAATTTGATTAAATATATCACAGATTGATGTTGGCACGGTACCACTGAAAACCAGAGAGCATGGGACAGTTGTTTCGTTCTAGTATGAAACTCCACAGTAATACCCACCCCATATTCCGTACCAGGGGCTTCAGGTTGACGCGAACGTCTAACCAACTGCACCACTGGATCGGCATCCAATGGTAGAATTCCCACTTCCATCAATTTGTGATATATAGCGCGACGATCATCCATTGTGATTGGTGATAACTGTCTCACTCCCGACAAGTCACAAGTTGATGGAAGTGGGAATTCTGCCATTGAATGCTGACCCAGTGGTGCAGATGGTTACGCATTCGCGTCAACCTGAAGCCCCTGGTGCCGAATCTGGAGTGAGCACTGTTGAGGAGTTCCACACTAGAATGAAACAGCTGTCCAGTGCTCCCTTGTTTTCTATGGAACCCTGCCAACATCAATCTGTGAATTATTCAATAAAATAAATAACCTAATCTCCACAAAAATAACCATCCCAATTGAATTATGTTATGTAATTGTTCACTGTCATTTGGCTAAAAAGTATATTTGTCCCTGATAGATTTAGTATTTAAGAAATGTTGACACTAATATGGCAATATTTTTTTTAAATTAGGATGCCTTTAGATCTTCCCGTTGAGTTGTTATAGACTGAAGTTGATCAGTTGCTGGTACTATGTATACGACATAGCGATAGTTTGGAAGTATTGTGAGTTAGATTGTGACTGGTAAACGGAATTCAGGACATACGTTTTGTCCTGTTTGGAGATCGTCAGCCAGATATACCTCCAAGCCAGTGTGTTTATATGGACTTAGTAGTATAGTGGTGAACGCGATTACGTTTCACACGAAACGAACTGAGTTCGAATTCCCGTGCGAACATCCAAACTGGAATGCAGGGATATCCAACTAGTATTTCTTCCATTTGTCTACATAGGGGTAAACAACTAGTATTTTATGAGAGGTTCTCCATAAAATGCCTTAACCAAACTGCAATCATATGTTTATCAGTGAATTTTTTCAAAAGAAGTTTTATAGAAATCTTCATCCATTTAAGTTTGAACGTGTAAAGACATAAAGTTTAGGCTCTACTTCATATCAGTTATTGATTAAAATCAGAAATATAGCCCAATGGACTTTAATTCAGTGGTATAAAAGTCATGCGCTCGTCACTGGATATGACGGTTCTAAATTCAGTGTTTGCTGAGACGTCGGTTATCATTGCGGAGGAGAGACCTATATTAAGACGAAAGTAGCCGTGCAGGCTATTTTACTTTTATTAACGCCTCCATTTGATGTTTAGGTTTGGAGGATATTGTCTACAGTCCAAACATGACTCTATATAACACTGTCATTCAGATTAAACTTTTACAAATAGTTCAGTTGTTAAGTAGATAGCAGAAGATCATCCTGCAAAATTAATGTTTGTTCTTTGAATCATCTTGGCTGACAGACTTTCTTGAATCGTATTGCCTGGACTCCATCTAAACAGTTTCACAGGCCTGCTCAAACTATAGAATCATTGAAAAAAATAAGGTTACTTGAATTCTATCATTATTGTTCCTTCTATTAATTGACTTACATAAGCATATATTTAGTTTATATCACGAACTGGTCTGAAATAGAAAGCCAATAATCACCAGGAAGCACTGCACAGTTGTTTCGTTCTAGTATGAAACTCCACAGTAATACCCACCCCATATTCCGTACCAGGGGCTTCAGGTTGACGCGAACGTCTAACCAACTGCACCACTGGATCGGCATCCAATGGTAGAATTCCCACTTCCATCAATTTGTGATATATAGCGCGACGATCATCCATTGTGATTGGTGATAACTGTCTCACTCCCGACAAGTCACAAGTTGATGGAAGTGGGAATTCTGCCATTGAATGCTGACCCAGTGGTGCAGATGGTTACGCATTCGCGTCAACCTGAAGCCCCTGGTGCCGAATCTGGAGTGAGCACTGTTGAGGAGTTCCACACTAGAATGAAACAGCTGTCCAGTGCTCCCTTGTTTTCTATGGAACCCTGCCAACATCAATCTGTGAATTATTCAATAAAATAAATAACCTAATCTCCACAAAAATAACCATCCCAATTGAATTATGTAATTGTTCACTGTCATTTGGCTAAAAAGTATATTTGTCCCTGATAGATTTAGTATTTAAGAAATGTTGACACTAATATGGCAATATTTTTTTTAAATTAGGATGCCTTTAGATCTTCCCGTTGAGTTGTTATAGACTGAAGTTGATCAGTTGCTGGTACTATGTATACGACATAGCGATAGTTTGGAAGTATTGTGAGTTAGATTGTGACTGGTAAACGGAATTCAGGACATACGTTTTGTCCTGTTTGGAGATCGTCAGCCAGATATACCTCCAAGCCAGTGTGTTTATATGGACTTAGTAGTATAGTGGTGAACGCGATTACGTTTCACACGAAACGAACTGAGTTCGAATTCCCGTGCGAACATCCAAACTGGAATGCAGGGATATCCAACTAGTATTTCTTCCATTTGTCTACATAGGGGTAAACAACTAGTATTTTATGAGAGGTTCTCCATAAAATGCCTTAACCAAACTGCAATCATATGTTTATCAGTGAATTTTTTCAAAAGAAGTTTTATAGAAATCTTCATCCATTTAAGTTTGAACGTGTAAAGACATAAAGTTTAGGCTCTACTTCATATCAGTTATTGATTAAAATCAGAAATATAGCCCAATGGACTTTAATTCAGTGGTATAAAAGTCATGCGCTCGTCACTGGATATGACGGTTCTAAATTCAGTGTTTGCTGAGACGTCGGTTATCATTGCGGAGGAGAGACCTATATTAAGACGAAAGTAGCCGTGCAGGCTATTTTACTTTTATTAACGCCTCCATTTGATGTTTAGGTTTGGAGGATATTGTCTACAGTCCAAACATGACTCTATATAACACTGTCATTCAGATTAAACTTTTACAAATAGTTCAGTTGTTAAGTAGATAGCAGAAGATCATCCTGCAAAATTAATGTTTGTTCTTTGAATCATCTTGGCTGACAGACTTTCTTGAATCGTATTGCCTGGACTCCATCTAAACAGTTTCACAGGCCTGCTCAAACTATAGAATCATTGAAAAAAATAAGGTTACTTGAATTCTATCATTATTGTTCCTTCTATTAATTGACTTACATAAGCATATATTTAGTTTATATCACGAACTGGTCTGAAATAGAAAGCCAATAATCACCAGGAAGCACTGCACAGTTGTTTTCTCCTAGTATGGGACTCTTCAGCAGTGAACATCCATAACCTTATCTCGGATCAAGCTCAGAACTTTATGGCTCAGCAGCGAACGTTTTACCATTAGACCAATGAGCTGATTGCCTTTTAAAGGTTGATTCTTATGACTAAGTCATTTCGCGATATGTTTGCGCAACCTCCATTACCACTAGTGAGTTCGCGATTCGTTGAATACCATCCCACACGTTATTACATATGAAACGCTAGTTTAACTGCTTAGACATTTCGTGCATTGTTTTTTGATTGTTGAGTGGTTAAAACAAACCACTTTTATCTTTTAAACGTTACTAGATTCGTTCTTCTACTCTAATCTGATAATTTTTATCAAACTTTGTATTTATAACTAACATAGAAACAGTAGAATTAAACAAATAAACAATCGAAATTGACTATTGAACAAATATACTATTGTCACATGTTTCTCTTTTAAATACATTAATTTCATTTTTAAATTTGAATATTGTTCATGCATTAAACTGTTTGCATAAGAATGTTGAGAAGTATTCAACTGAAAAAATATATGCAGATATTGTATTCAGTAGTATGTTAAACAGGAAATTGTATAAACTATTAGGTAGAAAGACAAATTTTATACTATTATAGAAGGAAACTTTTTGAATTGAGATGGTTTGTGTAGATTGGTATTAAGTCTAGTTGATTGAATTCGTCACAGATTGATGTTGGCAGGATATCATTGTAATTAAGGGAGCACTGCTAGACAGCCGTTTCGTCCTAGTATGGGACTCTTCAGCAGTGAACATCCATAACCTTATCTCGGATCAAGCTCAGAACTTTATGGCTCAGCAGCGAACGTTTTACCATTAGACCAATGAGCTGATTGCCTTTTAAAGGTTGATTCTTATGACTAAGTCATTTCGCGATATGTTTGCGCAACCTCCATTACCACTAGTGAGTTCGCGATTCGTTGAATACCATCCCACACGTTATTACATATGAAACGCTAGTTTAACTGCTTAGACATTTCGTGCATTGTTTTTTGATTGTTGAGTGGTTAAAACAAACCACTTTTATCTTTTAAACGTTACTAGATTCGTTCTTCTACTCTAATCTGATAATTTTTATCAAACTTTGTATTTATAACTAACATAGAAACAGTAGAATTAAACAAATAAACAATCGAAATTGACTATTGAACAAATATACTATTGTCACATGTTTCTCTTTTAAATACATTAATTTCATTTTTAAATTTGAATATTGTTCATGCATTAAACTGTTTGCATAAGAATGTTGAGAAGTATTCAACTGAAAAAATATATGCAGATATTGTATTCAGTAGTATGTTAAACAGGAAATTGTATAAACTATTAGGTAGAAAGACAAATTTTATACTATTATAGAAGGAAACTTTTTGAATTGAGATGGTTTGTGTAGATTGGTATTAAGTCTAGTTGATTGAATTCGTCACAGATTGATGTTGGCAGGATATCATTGTAATTAAGGGAGCACTGCTAGACAGCCGTTTCGTCCTAGTATGGGACTCCTCACTAGTCCAAATCTATATTCCGCCTTGGGAACTTCAAGTAGATAAACACTAAACTCTCTGCACCACTAGGCCGGTATCTCATTGTAGGATTATCACTCCAATCAATTCGTAATATAGTGGGAGAACCATTCAGTCGTTATAACTACCTCATTCCCCACGTGTATGATCTATGCAATTCATGACTTTTTACTGTAATTTTAAGAACATCCTGAAACTAGTCATCACTGATCTGATTATTGTGATTGGATTGAAGTGGTTTTATAAGGAATGGTACGTAAGATCGTTGTTCGTTATAGATAAATTTCGGCTGGATATAACTAAGAATTGAAGATTCTGGAGCCTACATCCTGATAGAATCGAGGATGCCCTCTGTTAATTAATGTATCTTGGTTTTCATTGTTACCAAACAAAAGTCATTCTGTAACGAACAACAATATTCGTTGCTGTTAAAATGACAAGCGCATATAATGTCAACCTCAGTTTACACATGGACTAAATTGTAATATTCCTATTTAATATATAAAAAGGTGAGATTAGTAGTAATAGAGTTCTGTATCAGATTAGATGTTTTGTTGAAGATTATGTAATGCATGAATTGATATGATGAGATTGACAGGATGATATTCGTACCAATTGAATTGCTTGTATATAGAAAATAGAATGACAATATTATCCTAATACCATTAATTGAAATAAAGATGAAACATAGTGAAAGTTTACATGCACATTAGTCAAATTAGATTATCTTGTGAATAAGATGAATATTAATTTATTCAGCTTAAAGTAAATCACCATAAGAGAAAAGTATAAGCGTATTTCATTTGAATGAGAACCATGGATTTTCATAGCATGAATAATGCTTAAGTTCGATTGTGACTGGAAAGCAGAATCTAGGACGCGCGTTTTATCCTATTCGGGACTCATCGGCTGGATGTACCTGCATCCCAATGTTGATGTTCACACCGGGATTCGAACTCAGTCTGCATCGTGCCAAACGCCACCGTGTTCACCACTAGACTACTGTATCCAGAGAGTTACACACGTGTACTATCGCTATATCGAGGCAATCCGCTAAGGATACACATATGGCAACAGAGAATGACCAGTTTTAGTCCATTACTAATCAACGGGAAAATACAAGCTTATCCTAATGAATAATAATATTTTACCAATAGTTCTAGATCTACATTTCTGACGGTAATTGATTCATTGTCTATTAAAAGAAATTATTCAATGTTATCATTGACAACTGTTTTAGTTTGTCTCTTCCATGAAATCTCAATTTAACTAGTTAAATTTAATAAAAACTGTATTGTACAAATTATAGAGTTCTTTAAAATCTAATTAGATGTTGTATGATTCTTCATGAATGTTCCTCTAACAGAGAATATACACTTCCCATGTTATTATACTGAAGACAAGAACTTTAATATTGGTATACGAAAGTAGTATACAACAGAGTTATGCCTACGATATACCTTCAATGTACAGTTGAGATTTCATAGTGAATTTCATTGGCAAACGAAACCTGTATCTATGGGTTCACTTTGATTTTTTTTTTTGGTTAAATGTCACATAGCAAATCTAAAGAACATGATACAAACCAACAATTTGCAGCATTCATTTACATAAAATATACATACATGACATGTTTATCATTTTTGATAAAATATAATGATGTCAAAGTTATTTTGAATAAATTCAATAGATGTCATATTAGAATCAAAGAAGAATTCTGGAGTTTATTTTCTCAAAGTCTTATTAATGAGAAGGTTGAATGGTTTACTCTAAAAATGTATATGTTAAAGGATATTATGGAATAATGTATATATATATACGAATTTTTAAAGATGGATCCGGATGTATTACTGTATTAGAGGAATATACATGGATAATTCAATGGGAGATAAATTTATTTCAATGTCGTCAAACACAAGAATGTGTCTACCCACGTAGGTTCATAAATATAAATATAAATCCGAAACTATAACCAGAAGGGGTTTTAATGAATCTTGATATTATAGAGGATAATTCGAGGAATTGACTATCAAGATTATTAGGAAAAACATATTAAGCAGTTAAATTATCCATTGTCTTCTCTAGACTGCCTATGATTCTCAATTGTGTAAAGAATAACTATTCACCTTGAGCCACTTCTTTGTATATCTACAAGTCTACTTGCTCATTCGGAACAAAGTACATTGGCCACAGAAAGACTTTACTTTCAAAATGTATTTCCAGACATTTCTATGTTTGGCTTTCTAAAGGAGAACATAAAGTGTACATAACTCAATTCCAGAACATCGAATACTCACTTATAATTCTACATAACCTGAAAATTCTCTCAAAATCAGTTACAGGATCAAACAGACAGGATTAAAGGTAGTACAAGTCAGAAATGGAATAACTATAGAGGCGTTAGCTATTCACAACTTTAAATCAGAGCTTTTTACACAAAGCAACACAGGCAAGACTTTGTTTCATCATGGCCGTGTGTTCGAAATTTTTTTGACTGCTTTTATTTTTCATACATTTAAAATGTGCACTCGTTAGCGGTTTTTCACTAGGACGAAACGGTTGTTCAGTGTTTCCTGGCTTTTAATAATACCCAAGTGATATCAACTCATCTTTTTAAAATAATTTCTAAACACTTCATGATACAACTGACTTTCCACATTTTTGCGATAGATTAATTTATCTAATAATTTACCAGTTATATGTTATTTTGGACGATTCAAGAAGAATAACTAACTTTCGAAATGTCTTTTGGAAGACTATTTCATTTACTTCGAGTATATATAAATCAATTATTTTATTTCAATTATTGCCACGTTTCCCCCCCCCACCTACAGCTGAATAAACCTCCCAGCAGACCCATGAATTGTTGCCATGTTATTCGTTATTCAAGAACCACAATCAATTAACTATGTATCTGTTGTATTAATTCTTATTGATTATTGTCTTCTTTCCGTATAAATATTCTTATTACTGATTTCCTGTATGATTAGATTCTGTATATATGTAAACGCGTGTTTAGGATATAATATGCTTTGTCTGCTTACTTCATCTGCTTATATTCTTTCTATTCCAGTCTGGGACTGAGTAGACACCAGGCAAACATTAGGCATTAACGGGACCGTTGTATTCGTCACTGATAGCTGTAATTGGTGCTTGCATTGTCATTTTCACTAATTAGTCGTATGTTTCCGTCATAACAGTTAAGTGACATAGCAATACATGAATGGACAACTTCTATAAATCAATTTGTCAAAAAGGAAAACTTGGCTTGCTGAAATGTTTTATATCTGCCTACACAGTTAATAATTTTCATTAGTCATTTTAGCATAAACAATGTCACTTTCATAATATTTGCATTAACCTTATGCAACTGTATTCTTTGGACTGTAGAATTAAATCACAATATCCTTTGTTCATCTATAATCGTTTAATTAAATTCGAATCTAATAGTTTAAAAGTAGGCTGTTATTTAGTGATATAAGTTTAAGAAATTGTTAGCAGTCAGGAAGTATTGTACAACTATTCATGATCTTAGTATTACCTCACTCCACCGAAAGTCGACAGAATGATTACACGTTGGAATTAATCGAGGAAATCTAGATGTTGTATCGAAGTTGTATCATTTAAATAAAGTTAGAGAAAGAATAAAATACAATTTAAACAACCTAATCATAAAACTTTTTCATCGTAATGTAAAATCACAAAATGGTATTTGTTTTATTCATCACCATTCAATTGATCATAGCTTTCTCCCTGCCCCCCTCCACCTTCTCTCTCAGAATATCTGATTTGTTTGTGTTATGACAAACATGGAAGAACAAGGAATGTATTAGTGGAATTTCGTATGTACAAGAAGATTACATATTTTGTATTATGCATTATATTATGTAATCTCTTTTCAAATGATCTTGATCATGTTACGTAATTTTAATTTGTTTAAAATTCGACTTCGCTATACATCATGTTTAATTTCTATATGTATGGGATTTGTTGTAAAATTAAAATTTCATCTGATAGATTTAATGGCTATAGACAGCACTGTTATGCCAATGTTGTTGTTATTGTTGTTATTTGGATTACAACAGACGAAAAAGAAATTGCTTGTGTTTTAGTTTAAAAGAAGTTTACAATGAAATTTAGTTGTTGCTAATGCTCGAATCATGTAGAGTTAAAATGATGTGTATACATAATGGGTGGTGATGCTGTTGGCAATAACGATGTTTAAAGGTAAGCAAAAAATAAACAGACATAGACGAGTACAAGAAACAGACGAAGAAACAGAATTACTCGGTGAAGTAAGTAAGGTGGGGGGGGGTAGGGGTGGGAAGTGGGGGGAGGATGAATGGTAAAACAGGTAGTAACATTTTAATTTACTAACAGCATAATATTACGTGATATGTAAGTGTTTATTATTAAAATTTTATAGTACTTTATTTGTCTATGTCTTACTAACAAGCATATTGTTATGTGACATGTTCTTTAATGGGAAGTGACAACATAATCGAATGTATCCAGTACTTTTTTTATTTGGCATTAAAAATCGAAAAGAAAACGTAAACTTTATACAAAATGATATTTAGATGTGATTCTTTCAGTTTTATTAAAAGTTATGTAATAAGGTAATCCTTATAGATTTCGTACTTTTTGCAGGTATTCATTGAAATTTTTTTCTGATTACATAGAAGTAAATGCTCATTCATTTATCAACTAAGGCTTACTTTCCTAATGGTATTCAGGTAATGTGGTTAGCGATTTGACCAGACTTTCTATGGCAAAGAACTAATTAACTTCCAGCCGAGGAGGAAATTAGAAAAAGACGCTGAGGTGGATAGGACACATATTGAGGAAATCATGAGGAGAATGAAGAGCACTTGGGAAGAGCTGGAAAGGAAAGCCCAGGACAGAGTTTGTTGGAGAATGCTGGTGGGCGACCTATGCTCCACATAGAGTAACAGGCATTGATTGACTGATTGATTCGGATAATCTGCTAGAAGAAATAAGTTATGCTACCTTGACTTATATAGGTTCTGTGATTCATATTTACTAGAATAATTATAGTAAATGTAAATGTTAACAGCACAACTAATTACTATGATTAATATGTTACCTTCGTAATCATTCTTTAAATCCATAGTATAACTATCATATAATTCTGATTTGAATTGGGTTTTGGTTGGCAAGAGGAATCCATGATTCGCTTTTCGTCCTGTTTACACCAGCTGTGTTCTATAGACGAGCATGAAAACCATGTAGTTTATTGTCAGGGATACGATAAAATACTGTGATGACTGTGTTTAAGACTACAATGTTCCCAATCTCTACTAAATGCATTAGAATCGAGCTTTTAACAACATTAAAATGTCCACTAGTCAACCAAGCAGAGTGATGCTCAACAATGCGATGACAAACCTGATGGATTGTACATCTAGTGTAATTGTTTCCTCAGTAGTAACTGAATTTACACTTGTAGTAACCCGATAAGCAAAACCATCCTTGTCAAAAAAGGTCAAAGTGATAAACCAATACAAGAACCTTTGTTTAACCATGCAATCTACCAGTTATCCATTAAAGGCAATGGATGAGGTCTCTGAAACATATCACGTACCTGCTAATTTATGAATATCAACCGCTAGGCGATAACTCAATGGTCTAATGGTAAGGCGTTCAACGCTAGACCATAAAGTCCTGGGTTCGATAGCTGATGGAATCGAAAATGCGGACTACCAAATGGCCCAATACTAGGACGGATCGCTTGTCCAGTGTTTCCTCGTTGTTTCGTTTAAACCAATTCGTGATATCAAATTAACATTCAATAATTTCCACAACACCCAATTTCATAAATAACTCTTTCTTTGCTAGACCATGCTTTATCTTAAATATCTGCATGAAGATTTTCATCTTAGTAGTTACCTGTTAATAACAATTACTAATCATGATTTCATACTTCAAAACATTTGATGTCGTAAAAAATTAAAAAAAATTGTATCAAGACTGTTGGATCCGTTGATAGATTTCAGTGATAAAGACGAAGGACTAAATATATATATGATTAATTATTACACAATCATCATATATAAACTAAAAGTGAAGGCTGCTAGTATGAAGGCAATATACGAGACTGCCAAAATAGGTGTAACACTGACCATACATCTGGAAATAACCGATGGGATCTTCTATAACCTATACAATCTGACTGCATCAACGCTGAATGGTTGGATATGTGACAATGTGACTATGATTGCCCAGCAGTAGAGAATTAGACACCAGTAAAAAGGAGGCAGTACCATGTCGAGTATTTGGTATGAACAAATGCTTTTATATAACACATTCTGAACCAATCAATAGTAAGAAACACCAAATACGCTAAGGACCGAAATGGGTAGGCAAGGAAGTTATGTACGGAAAACGAGATACTAGGTTCATTGTATAATTACACTAGCACGAAAATAAAAATAGATATGACTATCAATAAAGAGTCTATGAAAAAGTCTACAAGTTAAACAATACAAATATCATAGTCACTAGATGATTAACAGATGCAGTTAAGTGGCAGGAGTCCCATTAACATATCGAATAAACATCATAAGTTATGATTCCCGATTCTTTGTCTTGTTATAACAACATCTAATATTCATTTATACTTCTTAACTAAGTATAATATTTACTTCAATTTACATCGAACTCTATCTATGTACATTATTGTTGTTGTTGTTCTTGTCATTCAACTTGAAAGATTTCATGATGATGATAAATAAAAAAATAACATTGATTTCTCAAACTGAATCATTCATGTGTAAATAGACGACGACGACAACGACGACAGCGAATGGAAAATATGCATGTGAACATTTATTCTCACTAAAGAAATGTACTTATAGCAAAGTATGCAGATTATGTAGTTTTCATAATAATCCAACATTTCATAGTTTTACAAAAGAATATATGACTTCAGAATATTAAGTCATTGACTTAGGATAATGGCAAATGTTATATTTGTGGTAGATAGTTAAAGATGAATAGGTGAATAGGCATAAATACAAAACAATTCACGTTTTCATCTTGTCTATATCTTGAGTTTTTTATTTCTTTATTTCAGTTTGATTTATGGAACCGTTCTGATTGAATTCAATCTTTTCATTTATTATGATATGCCATGTTAATTCTATATTGCTCTGATAATGATGCTGTGATATGTCAAATTCAGGTTCACTTTTAAGAATATTACGTTGAATTACCTGTATTACTCTTTCAAATATATTTTCCAATAAGGATCGAGTTTCTCCTTGAAGGTGTTCATTGATGACATTGACGCAACTTGTTCTGGTAGGGCATTCTAATAGTTGACTATTTAATAGGAGAAGAAAGATCACAACTTAAGTTTATTCTATAGTCCCTTAAAAACCATCTTAAGCTGACTTCAGAGAAAATTGATCTTAAATGGGATGATGCACATGCCTATATCCCACTGTATGACTAATAATAATAATAATACTCACTTCATTGAATATTATACGTTTGATTGTGTACAGCGAATTAGCCGAAAGAAAATGTATACAAAACTGCAACATAATACTCATTTTACATTCAGTCAACTTGTAAATATTTATGAAATACGCTTTGAAAGCTTTTAAACAATAATTAGACGACTTTAGTATTCATATGCTAATGTTTATAATCTCTTTAAAGCATATAATATCTCTTTACAGTACTAAACATATTTGATATTTCAATTCTGAAGTAATCACTAGCCATTCGTTTCTTCAAAGGACAGTAGTATAGAAGAAGGAAAATATGCAAAACACATAGCAGTTTTAATTTATCAGTTTCTTCTTAGTGATAATATTTACAATACTTTGTAGAAATTATGTGTAAAACACGTGATTGTACATTGGGAGGGGGGGGGGAGGAATAGATATACCTAGACAACATAGAACAGGAAAATTTAAAGTGAAACGTGTACGTATGAAAAAGTTGTAGCACACAGATTTGAATCGCTCATTATATATCAATGGGAATCGACAATCTTACGAGATGTTGTAAGTAAGGCTTTTAAATGGAATACTTAAAGTTCTTCAAATAGCATTACCAAATTCAGTCCGTACTGTAGTTAGTATGGCAGCTAAATAATGTCATTCGTGATTGGTTACATGCCTTGTTACTATATCTCAAAATTAGAGGTTCTATTCCAATAGCTAGTCACTAGTGTATAGCTTTAACTGTGAGTATGATGTTATCAAATAAGTTAAGCTAATTTGTTATAACCGAGCCGATAGTGGAACCTCCGAACACTATGTGAGTCCTGTTCTCGACCGGCAAGCGAACATTCAGCCGTAATTGACTGTAATCATATTATTCCCAATCAGCCAGTTGCAATAAAGGACACGCTGTTACGATAAAATTTATAATTTTACCAATAACATCAGGATCATACAAAGTCTAAAGCAGTACAGTAAATTACGTACACAATTGGTAAAGTTATACTTCTGGACAATGTTGGTTCCCAGCAGCAAGACAAACAATTTGCTCAGTAGATTCCAGAACCAGTGTTGGCTAATAATAGAATCCAGTCTGACTAAACAGCGTTCATTAGTACTAACATCCTATCTCCCGTGATAGATGCAAATGTCAGTATGAAATGTACTAAGTTGAATAATCATCAATATGATATAGTTCTAATTCTTACAAATTTGATTAAACTCATCTTAGTTACCAAAAAGCATCAATTGATTAATATTAGTAGTAATGATAGTAATCGTTGTATTCACATTATTAGGTATACTGAATTAAATTCTTCTGTCATATCCATGCAAGTTATAATCATGTAATACTAGTTTATAAAAGAAGTTGTTTTTAAAGTATATCACTCATTTTAACTGACAAACACATGTCTATTTATTAGCTTGTAATATACTATCCTATCATAATACATACCTATATACCTATATACATATATATAATACATGAATATGTTTACTATTTCTCTAAGAGACAGAAATAGACGAAATATAACGATTTGAAATGTTGGAGAAGACCAACACTTTGGATGAGTCCTTTTGGTGTTGTTTATTTCTCTAAGCTAGCGGGTTTGATTGTAGTGCTTTTAGTGTTATTCTGGATAATAATATTATCAGTGTTACTTTGCGTAGTCTTTAGTACTCATAACTCTACAGTAGTGAAGAAGTTACAATTTGATTTATTGATTCAACATTATTAAACACCTCAATCAAAAAAACATTCCCTATTTGATTAGAGACTAAGATATGTATAGTGATTAATGGATGATTGGAGAGTAATATCATAATTATGCTTAGATTAGAATGCAAGTCAATGAGTTGCATCTATCACATTAAAATAGTTTGCTAGATCAAATGACTTCACCATCTTTTACAGACTGATAAGAACTAGCATTTGTCGACTAAAGATATGTAATACTAACGATTATAAACTAGTATGACACTCATGTACAGCGTAACAGATAGATTACATTTGTTCTACAAACTGAAAGTATCATGAATTCTGAGTAAACTTTTTCTTAAAACAAGAAAAGATTAATACTCGAAATCTAGAATAAAGTAAAACACTAAGTCTCTCTGTGTAGAATTAGAGTGGACTTTCTTTTCACTATTGATTTTGTTTTAAAAAATTCTGCTATTAAACTCCATCAGCAAATCATCAACATACAGAAAGCATTCAAAATCATTGTTTTAAACGAACAGTTTCTGAAGAACTTTGATTAACTAAGGTTAATAAAATGATTTCTACTTCTTTGTGGAACGACTTTTTGAAGAATTGTTGAAATTTACTTTCAATTGTACACCGGTATGAGCCATGCAAACCATTGTGAAATTATTAGATATTGTACAGTTTCTTTATGGTTGTTTAGATTATCATAAATTTACGACTCCATTATAGTTCGAATCCTGTACTTTTTAGATTTTTAAAACATTTCCGTGGTTTATGAAGTACCACATAAATGAATTTCACAATCTCAATTTCAATCACTTTAAAAAAATATAAAATAAAATATAAAAAGCCAAACTATAATACACTGGTAGGAAGCATAACGCTTATTATTTAAAATGTATCTATCTTACCACATCATCATTCCTTCTTCCTCTTTCCATTGAACACGCAAAATGTTTCTATTTTCATGGTTACCAATTGAAAAATAAATTAATATTTTGGCAAACATATTTAGATTTTAATTATTTCAAAATCTACTCTGATTGTTTTCATTTAATTTTTTTTCAACACATTTAATAGTTATGTAATAGGTATATGCTAGTTATTAGTTATTTTGACTATATGATTCTCTTAAAAAAAACATCTAAAGAATAAAAGAATAGACATTTGAATACAATAGCATGACAATTCGCTTGATTTTATCTAACTACTACATTAATGGGTTTTACTTATTTCAAGTATTCCCACGGTGTATCTTTTCATATTTTAGCCATCTGAATGCTTTTCCTTGTCTCCTACATGATGAGAACATTCCATGTATCAACGTTAATTGTTGCTGTAGTTGTCAGAAGAGTCAGAATCATGGCATTTGAAGTAAGTCGGCTTTCATTGTGAGGTGACGTGACTCTTCGAAATGAAGACCTTAAACTCCTACGATAGAGTGATTTAAATGGTTTTCATTAGTTAGCGTTTTTTCAGTAGGGTTGTTTTTAACGGGATGGGGTTGTTAACGTTATGCCTAACCCTCCTCCATTATCCGAGTTTTGAACCAAGCAGTAACCCTAGGAGTATTCCAGGTGGAGTTAACCACCACATACAATTTATACTATTTTTAAATCATAATTACCAAATAGGACATAATTATGAAGTGAAATTATTACGGTGTAAATACATATGTAACATTATTGTGATGATGAATGGAAGATTAAAGTAAAGTTTCTTCGAAGTGGATAGCCACTGTTACAATTAAGTTAGATGCATTCCACGTCAAATTATCCAAACATTAAGAAAGTAAAACCTACCATCCTTTTCATATTATATAGAAAATTGGGTATTTTCGTGAGCCTAGTTGAAAGTTTTTAACAGGTAAGAAAAATCGAAAAAACCTACGGTTAACAAGAAACCTCTTTTCCTGCAAATCCAATTTAAAAGTGACCAAACCTCTATGACAGTCAACCGAAGAATAAGAACACCACTTAGAAGTACTTATTGTGAACTCGTCGTATGTGAAGTCGTCGTATATAAAGCAGTATGCTCTTTATCTTGCCATCTGTTGCATTAATAATTGTCCATGTTTCTGTCAAAGCCGTTACATTAGAATAACAGAAAACTAGTCTTACGTCCGACCTCAAGAACATATTACGAAAAATCATCAATTGAATGTTACTCTTTGACACGAAGCGCATGATTGATGCATTAAAATCTTTCAAAGTAATTAATAAACAACCAAGTTTAAGTCCTTTAAAATTTACCGTAGTCATGGCAATTAAGAACTTATAAATAGACCTTTATATTAAGAAAAGAATTAGTGGTTAGTCACTGTCTTTCATGATAATATCATCTTTATATCTTTCACCTATTTAAAAATTTTCAGTTAAATTATGTCATGAATTATGGATGTACTCGAACTTTTGCATTGAATGTACACTTAATTTTTTTCTTAATGTAGTAAAATATGTCAGACATTTGTAATTCTACACTTTCATAAGCTGTCTACAACTTAATACAGTCACTTAAAATGCTTTCCAGGAGAACCTTGGGCATTTAAACAAACACCATAGTATTTACTCCATTTGATCAATCACCATTGTGAAGATCAAGCAATTTGTAGAAACAAATGTTTCATATCCTGACAAAACCTTATTAATCTGACTTAGTTTTTTAAGTAGACTTCTTTTATTATTCAATTGGGTTTTGAAAGTAAGAAAATATTAAAGGGTGAAAAATATTTTTAGTTTCAACGTTGTTATAGAATTTTGATTGTGACTGGCAAGTGGAATCCAGGACGCGCGTTTCTTCCTATTTGGGACTCATCGGCTGGATGTACCTGCATCCCATTGTTGATGTTCACAGTGGGATTCGAACTCAGTCCGTTTCGTGTCGAACGCCACCGAGTTCACCACTAGACTACTGAGTCCAGACAGTCACACATGTGAATATCTGTTATTAATTTTACAATTCACTAATCTAATCCTGTATGCCTTTATGTTGTAGATACATGAAGGGAACTCAGAAAGGCCAATCAATGAAGATCCATTAAATAGAAGATAGTGTACAGTGAAATTGCATTAATCATAGACCCTATAAAATATTCTATGAATGAAAAACTATTAAAGATATTTAAGTATCTTCATAAAAATAATAATATTTCTTTTCTTCTTTATATTGACAAAACCAGTTTATTGTTTAATTACAGTATTCTATTGAGTTCTAAACTGTATAGAACAGGATATGAACTGAAGCCAACAGATTATTTCATAGGTTTAAATAACTCTAATAACTGAATATCTATCTTTGTTATTCATAGTAGAATAATAGTTGTAAATAAAAAAGAAAAAAAAACAATTACTTTTTGAAAAATTCACATCCGGATACGTACCGATGACCTTGAAAATTATCATTTCCGTTCAATTAGTAACTGATCAATAAGTGATTTCTTTATTTTTAAATTGTAAGATGATTTCATTGTTAAATGAATTTTTCTATTTGAATGTGTATTACATCTTGTAATTCAATCGATTAGTATTTAGAATCATGAAGTTATTATCGACATTCAAATCTATTCATTTGAGAACAAATTTTTAGATCACCGTACGATTTACAATAATCAGGACTTCTTTGAGGTTGTTATTCGTTATCGTTGTAATTCATGAAATTGATAGAAACCAGCCGCTTATGAAATTTATAACTTTAATTTTTTGCTAGATATTAATGCTAAAATCTTTTACATAGTTACTGACTTCATTGAAGCTTGTAACTATCACTGTAATGGCTGACTCATTTGCTATGGAATTACAACTGGTATCTTGTTTTTTTCTCATGTTAAAATTATGCTATATAGGAGTTTTACTTTACGTCAGATATGAATTAAATATTATTATCAGTAGTGCAAATATACTGTCTGATACTACTTTTTCTTCGTTATAACGAGAGTTTCAACTGATTGATAAGTTGGTGTACCAAACTTTACTTTTATTTCAAGTACATCCACAACTTCTCAACACTTTGAACAGTCCTACAAAGTAAAAACGTAGTATTTTATGGTAAATTAAAGTAGTTGCTCAAGATGAACAGAAGAAGATGTTGTCACTGATATTCAAATTAAGGAAGTCATTAGCCAGTATCAATTAAAATTCTGTCATTTTTGTTAACCGCTAGTTTTCGGTTCAGCTTTATTCTAAAGAGAGGGATAAACAGAATACACCTTTAATTTTAAAAATAACTTTAAATGATCTGTATGTCAGAGATACCTTCGTAAGTTTATACATCTAACTGCTACATTTTACACATTCAAAATGCTAAATCGTCAATCCAATAACCCTACGTCACTATTAAAATGTATGTTGAATTCATTTGGACAACTATCGGAAGCCAAATGAATCGGATAGTATGAAAAGTTAGGTTAACATGACTGTTGGCTTCAACGAATCAAAGTTATGAGTGTGACTATTTCTAGACGAGTCATTAGTTTCACGATCATTATGGGTAATTTAGTCAAAGATGAAAGTCCTTCAGAGTGACGTTGTTACACTTCACTGTTTAACATGTAGTTTTAATCGTGAAAGAATTGTGAATTATTTACAAGATGTCAGGTTACTGTGGAAGGCACTTTTAACTGTGGAACTAAAATGACCATTCATAAGTGCTTGAAATTATGAGATGAAGTGGTGTTGCTTTACAAAAGTTGCTGGAATGAATAGTGTTGTAGAACAAAGTTGTTTTTTACTGTCACAATACTTTGAAATTTAATACTACTAATGACGTTGACTGTAGTTACTTAAGTGACTGTTGTTACAGTTCTTAGGGATTTTATGGAAAGGTGTACCCTACAGTGGTGTGAATACTGGAAAGAAATTTACAGTTAAACTACACTGCGACAGGAGTTATCGTTTAATTACGGTGGAAAAAAAGTGGAGGTTGACAAATGTAACATTAGAAAAATAAAGTATACTAGACGAATGAGTAAAAAATGGATTAGATAAGTGGGTGAAACTAAACTACACCGACGACCTTGAGGTACCTTTTAGCCAATGAGAATGCAGTGGTAGATAAAATCATTATTTATTATGAAAAACGAAATTTTAAAAACAGCTACATTTTTCAATTGTAATAAAGAAGAAGATTGTTTTATAATTGATAAATTCATGTTTCAACATCATTTCCTGTATCAAAGAAAGAATTGAATATATCAATGAATAAAGATTCTATTAAATGAATATTTCCTTAAAGAAGCTTATATTTTCATTCAAAGAATGATTGACATATGTATCAACCAATGTAATAGTTGAATATATTCTAGTTAAACTTTATCGAATATGATATAAATACATCGTATAGGCTGTGTATACAAAACAAGGCTATTCACTTATTTCCTGTGTATATTTGAGTGAAGTGATTAAAAACTATGCAGATTTATGTATTAATAATGAATTTTAGTATAGATGAGATTCAACTGAATAATACAAATAAATTTATTATTGACAATATATTTGAGTCACTTTGAGATAATCAACATCATCATGAACCCCTCTCTTTTGAATATCAACTGAAGTTACACTTAATTAATGTATACAATGTAAAGCATCCACATTCAGAATTGAATGCCCTACTACCTGTTCTTAATGACTTTTTAGGCAGCAGCCATTGCAAAGAAAAGTTACTCCGTCCCAACTGTCTGTGGATTGTATTTGAGTCATATTGAGGCTTCAATCACAAATGAACTCTCTATAAAGTAGTCCGAAAGCTTGTAGATTAGAAATAATAATGTCCTCATTAAAAATTTCAATAAGCCGATCTAAAGTAGGCATACTGAACTTAAATGTGCGCGCGACCTTGAAAGTAATGTCTTGATTCTCATTGGCCTTCTCAAGTTCGTCGGCTAAGTTTAGTTTTACCGATAACTGATTACTTCCATAAACTAGAATTATAACGTTGTAAATATTCTGAACTTTTGAATAAAGTATAGAAATAGAACGTTTTCAATGTGTCTCATATAGAAAGAAAACTATACTAAATTTAATAATTAAAAATTATTGATTACTAAGAAGTACTATTCACGGTTAAAGATTTTAAGTAGTATAGAAACAATTTGAATTGGGGGGGGGGAGGTTGGGGACTGAAAAGAGTGAAGAACACTTTTGTTATCCGTAAATTTCACAAAATAATTCTGTCCAACTGATTATTCTTTGCAATTGTAATAAAGAAGAAGATTGTTTTATAATTGATAAATTCATGTTTCAACATCATTTCCTGTATCAAAGAAAGAATTGAATATATCAATGAATAAAGATTCTATTAAATGAATATTTCCTTAAAGAAGCTTATATTTTCATTCAAAGAATGATTGACATATGTATCAACCAATGTAATAGTTGAATATATTCTAGTTAAACTTTATCGAATATGATATAAATACATCGTATAGGCTGTGTATACAAAACAAGGCTATTCACTTATTTCCTGTGTATATTTGAGTGAAGTGATTAAAAACTATGCAGATTTATGTATTAATAATGAATTTTAGTATAGATGAGATTCAACTGAATAATACAAATAAATTTATTATTGACAATATATTTGAGTCACTTTGAGATAATCAACATCATCATGAACCCCTCTCTTTTGAATATCAACTGAAGTTACACTTAATTAATGTATACAATGTAAAGCATCCACATTCAGAATTGAATGTACCACGATATTGATTCATTTAATTAGTCAAATCTGGTTTGCGTTTTTTTTAGCAAGTTTGGGTTTTTACGGGATAGGGGTGATAGCCCCAAGCCCAACCCTCCTCCTTTACCCGGGCTTGGGACCGGCTCTTTTAGCACATACACACCAACAAATGCAAGCGAAGACAATCAGTGTAGCAGCAACTTCAGCATCAGTAGGCTTGAACATACATAAGGGTAAGAGCAAGGTCCTCAAATATAATACAGGGATCACCAACCCAATTGAACTTAATGGGGTAACTCTAGAAGAAGTGGATACTTTCATGTACCTGGAGAGCATCATCGATGAACAAGGCAAATCTGATGTTGATGTAAAGGACAGGATTGGCAAAGCAAGGGCAACATTCCTACAGTGGAAGAACATATGGGACTCAAAGCAAATATCAACTAACCTCAAAGTCAGACTCTTCAATTCGAATGTCAAGACAGTTTTGCTGTATGGGGTCGAAACCTGGAGAATTACTACGAACATCACCAGACGGATACAAGTAATTATAAACAACTGCCTACGAAAGATACTGAATGTCCGTTGGCCGGAAACCATCAGAAACAACTTACTATTGGAGAGGACAAATTAACTTCCAGGTGGAGAGGAAACTAGGAAAAGACGTTGGAAATGGATAGGACATACATTAAGCAAACCATCAGACTGCATCACGAGACAAGAATTAACATGGAATCCTGATGGGAAACGGAAAAGAGGAGGGCCAAAGAACACGCTGAGTCGAGAATTGGAAGCAGACATTAAAAGGATGAACAGCAACTGGAAACAATTGGAAAGGATTGCTCAGGACAGAGTTAAATGGAGAACCCTGGTGAGCGGCCTATGCTCCTCAGCGAGGAGTAACGGGCATAAGTAAGTAAGTAATTAGTCAAATGTTAATCAGTACTAAAATACAAGCCTATTTGATACTTGACTCCTAACAATATTACTTAGTATGTAGAGGTGGTGATGGTGGTAAAGCGGAGTGGAGGAAGAAGGTGATTGTTAGGGATTCGAAATCCCTAGAAATACAATTGATCATTTTATCAAGTTGTATTGATTTTTTGTGCGCATGATTTGTAAACTATCATCACTTATATGTGAGCACATTTGACAACATTTAATTGTATTATTAAAAGTGTTGATAATTTTATTTGATGAATAATCACCATGATTATTTTGTATATATAAGCGAATGTGTAAAATATAATCTGATTTTGAATCGATTTTGAATCGGATTTTGAATCTGATCCCGATCTGTCTGGTTGGTCTTTGTCTTATTCTTCTATCTCCGGCTTGGGACTGAGTGGGGTTAAGCCAGACGCGAATTATCAACTAGGCACACCTCAATAAGCGGCCGCACGCAGTACAGATCGATTTTCTTCGAGTCATAACAGTGATGAATGCTAAAATCTCTTACGATTTATTCTTCTGATTGACAAATTTGAGGAAAGAATATTCTCTTACACGAAAAATGCCAGTAAATCACTTGTTCACATTTTTCTTTATCATATGAAATCAATTGAATAAGTAGTTTTCACAAATTTATCATTAAAACAAAAACTATTCTAAAAATAATTTTTTTCGTCCTTTTTTTATTCCCTGTCATTTATTCAAATGAGTAACAATAATATGTAAGGAGAAGTGGATTAGTATTGAGGAAAGGACTTTCTTTGTTTATATGCCGAACATGAAAAGACTCTATTGTTAACAAACTAAAAATGACTATTATATTGGAAAACTCCTTGAGGTGGAGTCCAACCATGTGAAGCACCAATCACAAGGAGGAGGTCACGGAAACGTATCGCAAATTGAATGGATTGGAAATATCAACCGTTAGGTGCCGACTCAGTGTTCTAAAGCTAAAGCGTTCGCCGTGGAACTAGTGAGTCCTGGGTTCGATCCTCGATGGGTTCGTGGGTGCGAACTGCTGAAGAGTCCCATACTAGGACAAAACAGCTGTCCAGTGCTTCTAGGTGATCAATGGTTGTCTAATTCATATCAATCTGTGATATCGAAATTGACAGTCAACTATCTCCACAGCACTAAATTGTAAATAAAAAAAGAGTAATAAACTTTTAGAACTATGCTTTAGAAGACTATTCTAATTATTTTAGTTGTGGTTGGCGAAAACATTTTATTTCTATGCTTGCTGCGATTTATCTTGCCCTATCCTCCCATTTAGCATATTTGCCATTTGCATATCATGTCACATTTAGGAATTACAGTTAATTAACTTAGTGCTTATAACTTCAATTCAGTACCATTGTATCCTTTGTTTTGTATTGATGATAATTTCCTAATTGGCTGGCTGTACTGTCTGGTTTATGTATATATAAAGGAATGCTTGAAATATGGTACAATTCGTCTGTTTAACATATCGTCTTGTGTTTTTCCGACTCCAGCCTGGGAATGAGTTGGCATTGTGCAAGTGTGTAGGGACCAGCTAGTCACTCAATGGTGTTTGTCATTATAATCTTATGTGTACACGGTTATATTAATTAATTGAACGCACTTGTTCACCATAACGGCATACTTTTGTTGTTATGATAAAGACAATATCAAATAAGTATATTAACACAGATAGTAATTTTCAGTTAGCATCTTTCACAGGTAGCTACTTTATAACTTACTAATTCCTAAACAGATTTGTTATATAAAATCTGATAGATGACGATGAATATTCTAATAAGCTATTTATATTTACGATATGTTATGACGCCAACTGTTATGATGTGGGAAAGAAAGGAAGGAGGATTTGGTTGGTTGTAGCGAATGCCGATGAGATGTGCTTAATTGGTAATGCGCAACTGACTTAAGCCCACTTACCCCTCCCCCCAAGGCCGACAATAGAAGAACCAGAATTGAGAACCGGAAAACGGAGAGAGCGAGATCTGAGAGCCGAGATCGTATTGTATTTTAATCATGCCTTTATATATACACAAAATCAGACCACACGGTAAACCAATCAAGAATCTAACATTTGTACAGAACAAAGGAAAGAGTGGCAGTGAATGGGGACAACTTGTACACATTTAAGTAAGCATAGTTGATAGTAAATAAACAATATACTAACAGTAAATATACTAAACGAGAGGACCGGGCAAGGGGAACGTAACAGTCATGGAAATGAAATGATTACATTGTCCACAGTTACAATAATTAAAATAATGTTCTAATGCACAGTTCTCGAAGATAATCAGTCTTCATTAGGTACCTGGCATATCACAATAATGATATCGAAGCAAAACATGAGCATAAATGCACTCATAACATGATATCGAGGGATTTCAACAATTATAGTGCCAGAAATGAAACAAGGACCTTTTAGAAATTAATGCAATTGATAAAGCTTCATTCTGGTTTGCGTTTTTTACCAAGCTTTTCTTTTACTCATAAGCTAATTAGATGTGAAGATAGGTGATAGGCACAGCTGCTTACTTTCATTCTCCATCTTTTCACCTGTGATTAACTAAATCATGGAAACTGCAACATCTCAAGGGAAGCACGAAATACATTGGACAACTTGTAAGTAACTAGACTATCTGGACTTCCAAGATGACCTTACTCTTCTATCTCATATATAGTAACAAATGCAGGGAAAGACATACAGTGTGGCAGTAGACTTATGCAGCAGTAAGCTTCAGCCCTCAGATGGAAAAACGAGATCATTAGATATCAAACAGCGAACACCGACCCAATTAAACTTGATGAAGGAGCTTTGGAAGATATGAGAACATTTACATATCTGAGCAGTGCCATCGATAAACAAGGTGAGTCTGATGCAGATGTCAAGGCACGTGTTGGTAAATGGAGGGCAGCATTTCTACAATTAAGAAACGTCTGAAACTCAAACCAGCTATCAGCCATTATCACAATCAGAGTTTTCAATACAATTGTGGAGATAGTTACGTTGTGTATAAACTGAAACTTGCACGGGTAACTACAAGAAACATCATTCGAAAGATGCTAGCATTTATAAACAGCTGTTAACCAGATAACATCAGCAACAACCTTTTGTGGCAGAAAATAAACCAACTTTCACCTGAGGAGGAAATTAAGAGGAAACGCTGGAGGTGAATGGGACATGCATTGAGGAAATCACCAAACTGCGCCACAAGAAAAGCACTAACATGGAATCCTAAATGCTAGACGAAATGAGGAGGACCATAGAACACATTGCGCAGAGAATTGGGGGCAGATATGAATGGTAGAAACATTAGTACTGAGGAAAAACTGGAAAGGAAGACCCAGGATAGAGTTGGTTTTAGAATACTGGTCGACGGCCTATGCTCCACTTGGGTTGGTAGACATTGACTGATTGATTGATCAAATGGAAAGAATTAAAAATTAACGTTAAAAATGTTACGCAACTGAATCTTGCAAATCTCAAGTCATCAAATAATAGCAAGGTTTACTACAGTCACTTTTGCCAAGATAAATTTGATATAAATTTTCTTATGGCTTCAGTAAAGCGGAAGAGATTTGGATTTGTCTTTTTAGTGATTATTCTGAAGGATGTTGAGACACCGATAAAGGGTCCACTATCAGTTATGTAGTGAGCAGTTGTATAAGTAGAAAAACGTTACCCTTTTGAATTCAGTTTATGTGGCACTTGTTTAGAGATATAGACATTGGTTCTTCTTTACATTCTTCTGATGTATATGCTTTGGTACGTTTGTGCAAATTGGTATACACAACAGGAGGTAAAAATGTCAGGAACTTTCCACATGTGTTTGTCATAAAGAATAGTTGGTTTGATTTAGAGATATTAATTTAGCGTCTTGTTTTTACACTTCAATAAGGCTTTCATTCTGTGGTCGGTGACCTTGTTTATTTCACTTCCTTTTAAGTCGAGTTTTGGGAAGACAGGGTTTTTCACAACTGTGTCGTACATAACTTTATTTGCTTTAGTCTTCTCGTAGTTAGTTATGAAATATGCTGATAACAATTATCACACAGATATCGTTTCAATATCATTAGTTCCTCCTCAGTTCTGTCCTCTGTGCATAACCGTTGGACACAGTTGAATTGCAATCTAACCAAGGCTATTTTGTTGTTTATTGGACAGAAGCTATTGAAGTTTAAATATAATCCATTCCACGTATCTTTTCGATAAATAATTGTTTGGATTCAATTATTTATCGTACGTTGAATACCAAGATCAAGGAAATAAAAAATTTTATTGTGTTCGTGTTCCATAGTAAATTGGTTATTAGGATGCGCTTGATTAGGAAGACTCAACATATCAGTGGTATATTAATGACTAAAAGAGGCCACAAATGTCTTGTCAACGTATCTGACATACACTGCTGCTTTACTGATTGTCGATTTTACTTTCGTATGTTCTACGTTGGCCACAAAGATATCTACTAAATCTAAAATTAGTGAGCTTTCCATAGCAACTTCGTAGATTTGGTGATACAACTTGTTGTTGATTTAGAATTTAGTACACATTAACAATTGTCGTTCGAATTCAGCATTGAGTAGTGGGTGAAGATTGGACTGTCCACACATAATTTATATTGTCTATTTTAAAGAAATGTAATAAACACTGATGATACGTCGAATTGAGCCATAAATCTATCAGATAAATAGGCATTTCTAAAACCTAAACAATATGAAATATATCCTTTAACCTATGAACAATCAGTCTTCAACGAATTAACTCTAATTTATTACTAACTAACTGGTAAGTTTGTGAAATGACTAAAGGATCACTATTAGTATTGGCCTGACTCTAACATTAGGTTTATGTATTTTCGGCAGAACATACATAAAAGAAAATCCAGAATCTAACGGTTCCTGGTCATTATGAAAAATAGTCAGTTAGTTTTATTTTAAAAGGTCCCAAATTATATGACTCTATTTTGTCAGTATTCAGTAGTTTAGATAAGTTTGACTTCTTGTAATGATCTAAAAAATAGTTCACACTGAACAATAGGCATATATTTTCACACTAGTTAATTACCACTGATAACAATTGATGATCGTCGCTCTATATCATGAAGTGATTGGAGTGGGAATTCTGTCAGTGGATGCCGGCCCGTTGGTGTAGAGAGGAAGCGTTCACCAACCTGAAACCCCTGCTGTGGGACCTAGGGGGTGGACTGCGGAGGCGTTGTATATTAGGACGAAACAGCTGTCCACTATATTTCAACGGTACCCTGGTAACACCAGTCTGTGACGAATTCAATCAACAAAGACTAAATACCAATCTCCACAAGACCAATAATAATTATTTTTCATTGTCAATAATAATCAATCGTAGTTGAACAGCATTCTAAAGCAACTGGAAATAGAGTATGTATGTCAATGAATTTTGAAACAGTACTTTAACCTGCTTGCTGAAAAAGACATATGTTTTACTGAAACTTTTATTTAGCTACACAAATCGAAATTTCAATAACATTGATGAATACTACTTTAGATATTTTTCAACTGAACTTATACTATAATTCGAAAGTGTTTGGATGTTTCCGTTGATTTGTTATGAATTTCAGTTGGTCAGTCACTTGTCATACGTGCAACATGAGCGGATAACATCGACATCGTGGAAGTAGACAACTATTGTTTTGAGTTAAACACCATGACTTAATATGAACACGGTGGCTTTTGACATGAAACGAATTGAGTTGGAATTCAGATACACCCAGCCGATGAGTCCCAAACAGGTCGAAACGCACATCCTAGATTCCGCTTGCCAGTCACAATCCAACACTAAACTTATGCTAGGTTATTAGTCATTCTTGATGCAATCTCCAACATTTGAGGTGGAAACTGAATGTCGAAGAATCATTACTAATTCAACTAATGTTAATCCAAGAGACAAATAACATGTCTATATCTAAAGATGTTATAGTTCCCATGAATCAATCATTTAGAATAAAAGGTTTCAAAAAAAATGCGCATTGCTTATTATTTGGAAATTTAACTGGATACACAAATACATGCTGTGCACGGTTGTGATTTTCTAAAGGTAAATAACTCCAAACTATAGCGAAACATCCATTTAATGCAAATTGATTCCCAGATGATATCATTAAGTTGTGTAACTAAAACACTGCTATGAATCAGTTTTGTGATATTTATTTCTTGACATTGATATGCCTGGTCATTTGAATCTTTGTGGAGGATTTCTATAAAGTCACTGATGAAGATATTCAGGACAACAGTGAATACTTCTTAACTGCCTTACCTCCCCTACCAGCAAATATTTCTTCCTTAGTACAGATCTTATCAATAGTATATTTCAATAGGAACTACGAATTATTAATTAAAGAAGGTTTGTTAGACTGCATCGATAACAAGTGGAAACTAGGGAAAATATTCAGATAAGATCTTACAAGATAGTAATGCAGTAAACGAAGGAGATTTTAAGACCATTTTAATCGATGAATAAATGATTGCCTTTTAAATAAACTCAGACTATGCCAGAAACCATGTAACAGAACGTTACAATACAAAGACATCTGAAAATACATCCAGAACACCATTAAAAGTACATCTTTAGATTATATTCAGTACCTAATAATCAGTAGCTAAGGAGTAACTAGAATATTTGCTTAGACATGAAATCGTCCATTATGACTTACTTAATAGATAAGAGAACACAATGTATTTTTAACTTGTTCATTATCATGGGTTTGTGAAAATATGAGCATGTGGTTGTCAACTTAGTGATCTGAGTGAACATTTACTTTGTGACCTAAATACCTAGTAATCGATCGCTAGTGATGTCATAAATCCTCATGGTTAAGGAGTTCATTATCTGAAGTGAGATAATTATCCCATCCATTCTGATTTCTACTGGTTATTTACCAGTTTTTACTATCCTATATAAAACTATAGAAATCATTAGTCCCTACAGCTACATACATTAAATTAGTTCCCAAATATTCGACTTTTTTCAATGTTGTACTAGATAGATATAAACAATAAATTTAATAGGTTCATATTCAGAGTTTTCATTTCCTGAGGATCAGGAGGGACAGCATATCAACAAAGTGTATACTCATGTTTAATGAAATTCATGATTCTTATGATTTTTATACACATTATTTAATATAATCATATTCATTCAATTAGACGTGTATGTGAAAATTGGTCTTTATTATCATTTAATTAGAAGTGATATTATTCAAGTTGAATTGTGATTGGCAAGTGGAATCCAGGAAGCGTATTTCACCCTATTTGGGACCAGTCGGCTGGATGTACCTGTATCCCGAAGTTGATATTCACAGTGGGATTTAACCGCAGTCCATTTGGTGTCAAATGCCAACTGAGTCTAGACAGTCACATTTGTGCAACGGGCACATAGGTACTAGGTTGAACTTGTATCTTCCCGTTGATTTGTTATAGACTGTTATAGACTGAAACTGGCCAGTCCAGTAGACGAGTCCCAAGTAGGATGAAACGCGCGTTCTAGATTCCACTTACTAGTCACAATCCAACTTAAATATTACTTGTCTACCATCGCTATATCGATGCAATCCTCTCAGGATTCATATATGACAACAGAGGCTGGTAAGTTTCCGTCCATAACAAATCAACAGGAATATACAAGTGTATCCTAATAATTAGAAGTATTATGTAGGTGCGTTGTTTAGCTTTACTTTTAGGGAAATTATTGATTGTGTACATATAGACATTTGTTCACTATAATGCTTTATATTATCATGTTTCTCTTGTATGTTTACATAAATCATAAATTCGGATTCATTACAATTTGCAATCAAACATGTTATCTACTGTTAACTTGCTTAAGAGGTTTGGAAAGATGAGAATCCCAATGACTTATTAACCATGTATTCATACATCTAGGACTCAACAGCAAAACTAATCAGTGTTCTTTTTTGTATTGTAATAACTTTAATTCATCTTCATGACAGAACAAAAAGTTAAACTAACTTAATTTGATAGTAACTGATAAGATTTTAATTAGCTAGAGTTTAGTTAGATAAATATAATACTATACCTATTGAATGTTTCATTATCTTACATTCCTATCGGTGACTAGTTAACTGAGGAATTCTCTCCATCTTCAATTATGGTTAAATATATTTTGTACAACATTACTAAGTGTATAGTTGATTGAATATGTCATAAATTGATGTCATCAGGGTACCATTAAAAACCAGGGAGCACTGGACAGTCATTTTGTCCTAGTGTGCAACTCCTTCGCAGTGAGCACCTCAAATTCCGCACCAGGAGCTTCAGTTTGACAACGAACTCCTAACCTCTCTGCACCACTCAATCAGAATCCAACCTTAGAATTTCCACTACTATGAATTTGTGATATATAGTGTAACAATCATCTGTTGTCAATGTTACCCTGCCAACATCAATCTATGATATATTCAATCAACTTAAAATACTAATATCCATAAAAATAACCATCCCAATTAAATTACTTACTTTAGTTTCTTAATGTGTATATTTAAATAGATTAATTTAATTAGTTATTATTTTTGTTATTTAAATATCTCTATTTACCAAATTACTTTGATGTTCCATTTCCGGTGTAAACCTTTTTGTCTATGTAATATAAGGTGATTTGATTGAGAAATCTATGAATATCATATAAATAAATTTATTCTATCAAATTAATACTGGTTACTTCTTTTTTATCTTCAAATAATCCAACCCATATCAAAATAGTAACACAAATGTAGTAATGAGATGGTAACAATAGCGTGAACGGGCGGGGGAGGGCGTTGTCGTGATAGTAATGATAATTTAGTGTTCATTTCCTATCTTATTGTCACGCCTACACTAATCTTAACTTATTCATCTTATAGAGATTGTGTAGAATAACATTAAGCAAGTCAAATACATAGTTAATACTGATAACTAGAATAAGACCAGATGTTACATTAATACTGTTACAAGAAAAGAATTGTTTTATAAATAGTAACAATCAGAATATCAAAGGTTTATTTATTTTATGCATAAGAACAAATATTCTCATTAGTCTATAAGTAGTATTAGTAATTATATTAGTAGTATTAAGCTGCAGTGTAATATAAATGTTGTTTGAATAAAGTTTTAAAAGAAATAATAATTCATAGAAAATTTAAAGTTTATGGAGTCATTACTATAACTTTGAACTATCTTGTAAACAGGAAGATAATGAAGTAATGCATAGTAACCATTGTAAAAAAAGAAAGCCGGTGGATATGATAATATCTGTAGTACATTTTGTCTATCTCTGATACAAAACCAACATCGTACCAATACGCCATTCCAATTTCAAGAAAATATATTTCGAATATTTCAATTATTACAAAAACGTGCACACTATCTCGTTCATTCTTTATTAAACCCAATGTAATGATATTAATCTCGGAGATACAATGTGATTAAGAGAAATATTCTTGTGGAACTCTGTTATTCAATGGTGTGATTATTATTATAGATCGACAGTCTGTTTAAACGTTTAGGTTATCATAACATTTACATATGTAATTACTAACATAAATATCATGGTTTCATCATGTTGTCACTGATTAGTTATGTATGTCAACTGTGTTTTAGAAACAGTATTTTACAATTTTTCACGAAGTTTACTTTTTCACCTCGAGAAAGATTTACAATCAGAACAGTTTGTAGAATGCGTTCTTTTCACGTATTCTTTGAAAGAATAAACAAATAGGCAATTAATGCAGAATTCAAATATCAATTATGTAATTAACATATGAATACAGATGTATTACGGTGAGTAGTGATACTGATCATACTGATCATGATAAATAACCAATCATTAGATAAATCTATTTTATTCAGATTTCTTCGAATATTTACATTTTAATTGTAAATAATATGCAGGTTTCTGTTGTAGTATTGTGGAAACAAAACTATTACTGTAATCCACGATGTTACAATCTTTAGTCTTTGTAATTAATGGAACACTTTTTATCGATTTTTGATACATTTCAATTAGTTCAGTAGTAGAAACTAGATTGGTAATATTTAACTTAAGTGAATAAAAATTTTATGATTAAAATTAGTTCGTCTAAGATGGATGATACACCTTATTGATTAATGTCATTCAGAATGAAACATTGTTTCATTCAGTTATACAATGTAATATGAATTTTTAATAAATAAGTAGACTTGACAACTTTTTGATGATGAGCATGAATTATTATTTTCAATTTAGGCTAGTTCCTACTGGAGGTCGTCGTTCCTAAAATGTATCGATTGTTGTATTGTAGTGATACGGGATAATTCAGTGTAACAACTTCTTGTAGTCAATACTTATTACAAATATAAATGTAACAAATATATTGTGTTATGACGCAACGGGAATTTGGTTGGTTGTAGCCAACTCCAGTGAGGTGTGCCTAGTTGATAAATGAGCGTCTGCCGTATGCTCACTCACTACCAAGCAGAAAATAGAAGAACCAACCAGACAGAAACAGAATAGGAAACAGGATGGAGAACGTATGGTTTTTCAATCATGCCTTTATATATACACTGTCAGACTACACAGTAAACCAATCACGAATCTGACATTGATACAGAACAAACGAAATACTGGCAGTGAACGGGGACAACCTGTACACAACTAAGTAACTGTAGTTTATAGTAATAAATAATATGCTAAGAGTAAATATACTAATCGGGAGGATCGGATTAGGGGAACGTAACAGTCATAGAAATGAAATGATTACATTATCCCCAGTTATAATAATCACATTAATGTTCTAATACAAAGTTCTTAAACCTAATTAATCTTCTTTAGTTGCCCTGCACATCATATTGTCAACAAAGACCAAAATGAAATTGTCATAGACTTTTAATCAGATATGTTGGTCTATAATACGTTCAGTATATGATATAATCGGTTCGACTACAAATCTATAATGGATTGAATTAGTAGTCTGCTGCTGGTGAACGCTGTGCTATTAATAATGAATTGTGTAACAATTTTCTTCATACAGATTTCTTTCAAGTGGACCATTCACTTCTATATGATCCGAGAACTTGAAATATTAACATGAAATGGAACAATTAATTTGTTAAACACTAATAACTGTTTGATTTCAACTTTGCCTAACAGGTGGAGTCCACGAGGTGAGTTTGTCATATTTGGGGCTCGTCGGTTGGATGTATCTGAATCCCAGTGTTGATGTTTACTCCAAGACTCGAATTCAGTTCATTTCGTGCCAAACACCACTAGACTACTGGGTCTGGACAATTAAATTTGTGCAACGAGCATATATATATATAATGCATTTTGGATAATCCCATTGATTTATTATGAACTGAAACGAACTGAGTTTGAGTCCCGGTGTGAACAACAACACTGGAATTTAGGTACATCTTTCTGACAAGTCCCGAATAAGACGAAACGGACCTACTGAATTTCGCTGGCAGGCCACAATCCACACCAAACAATATTTGTGAATAATGGTTATATTGACGCAATCCATTCAGCATGAACAAATGGCAACAGAGACTGATCAACTTCAGTCAGGATCAGCGGAGTGATTCAAAGGACATTCTAACTCTGAACAATGTTTGAATCAGTTCTGTTACAAACAAGAAAAGTAAATTATCTCAAAATTTTTGACGGGAATTACGATTTGTAACGTTACAATGAGAAATGTGTGACGATTTAGACAAATACTTAGTGTATGCGTAAGAATTAATTAGCAGAGATAAGTGACTCATGACTTTATATTGAAATGTATGAGAAAATGATACTAGACGGCTGTTTTATCCTAATGTGATTTCATCTATTGCCATTGATGGATAATTGCATCATATTCGGCATGAATGAAAGCAGTTGATCACCTACTCTCATTAAAATTTCAGCGATTATTACCATAAGTGCTCCATTAATTAGCCGATGCTAATTATTAAAATCAAATTCAACAATCTCTATAACATCCAGTTACGTTAAAGAATTCATCTTAAATAATTTGTACCATCTACAAATTTGAATAAATCAAAACGATGACATTAATAGAACACGTTAAGGTCAGTGTATTTCGAATGCACTCTTACTAGCTACATACAAGATAATAGTTGTAGATAACACAAAATATTAATTTTATATGTACATTGAGAATTGAATTATTCAAGAGATGGATTGTTTGTTTAATGAATTGTAAGGAAGTGGAATTTAGTTACTTACTTACTTATTTACGCCCTTTACTCCTCACTGAGGAGCATAGGCCGCTCACCAGGATTCTCCATTCAAATCTGTCCTGAACAATCCTTTCCAATTGTTTCCAGTTTCTGTTCATCCTTTTAATGTCTGCTTCCAATTCACGACGCAGCGTGTTCTTTGGCCCTCCTCTTTTCCGTTTCCCATCAGGATTCCATGTTAATTCTTGTCTCGTGATGCAGTCTGATGGTTTGCTTAATGTATGTCCTATCCATTTCCAACGTCTTTTCCTAGTTTCCTCTCCACCTGGAAGTTAATTTGTCCTCTCCAATAGTAAGTTGTTTCTGATGGTTTCCGGCCAACGGACATTCAGTATCTTTCGTAGGCAGTTGTTTATAATTACTTGTATCCGTCTGGTGATGTTCGTAGTAATTCTCCAAGTTTCGACCCCATACAGCAAAACTGTCTTGACATTCGAATTGAAGAGTCTGACTTTGAGGTTAGTTGATATTTGTTTTGAGTCCCATATGTTTTTCCACTGTAGGAATTCTGCCCTTGCTTTGCCAATCCTGTCCTTTACATCAACATCAGATTTGCCTTGTTCATCGATGATGCTCTCCAGGTACGTGAAAGTATCCACTTCTTCTAGAGTTATCCCATTAAGTTCAATTGGGTTGGTGATCCCTGTATTATATTTGAGGACCTTGCTCTTACCCTTATGTATGTTCAGGCCTACTTATGCTGAGGTTACTGTTGCGTTGGTTGTTTTCACTTGCACTTGTTTGTGTATATGGGCTGGAAGAACTAGATCATCTACGAAGTCCAAATCATCGAGTTGCATCCTACTTGTCCATTGAATTCTGTGCATCCTCTCAGATGGGAATTTAGTTCATTAATTAATTGAATGATTATCGTGAAAATTTAGTTAATTAGTATTATGAAGATTTGTTATACTGTGAAAAGACCAATTGGGCAAGCAATGATTTATTTGGTGAAAACAGAGTATGTCATAAAATATTACATGCATTACTTCCAAGCATCAATTTGCACATCCTCCGTGTTCTCTGGACTGTGTCGTTTATTAGCTTGCTTCTCTTGGTTGTTCTCGATTCTCCTCTGTATTTTAATTATGCTTTACTTCTTGCCACCTCGCAACTCGCCTTGTATGCTGTTTACTGATTCTTCCTAATTCCCTCTGACGCTCTGCTACCTACTACTTATTGATGACCTTATAAGTAGTATCCACCACAATACATGTAGTAAAGTAAATTTCAGTGGTTATCTTGAAATGAAAGTTTTCGCGAATAATGCAAAAGATCTGATTATACACAAACTTATTATGAACAGATAATGATTAGTAACAAAATGAAAATATCAGATTAGAACTCATCAAAATGTAATCATGAAAAAGAAAGAAATTAAAGAAGACAATCTCATTAATCTATTAGTTACCAGTACAACTTAATGATTCCTTTTGAATGTTAGATGTTAATTTTCTGTAGTATCCTGGGAAGTACAACTTAACATAAAAACCACAAATAGAATAATTTACAATCTATTGGTTAATATCATCGTTATTTTCTATTATTGTTAATACAAAATATTATTTTGCCTATTCATTTCTATCTCGTTTATGTACATTATCATGTAGGATAGAATACCATAAATGAAACAAATTACATTGAAAATAATTACTTACATAATGAAAATAAGTAGGCTCATCCTAATGAATAAGCATGAATGCAAACTGGAAATCAACTAAACGAATAGAAAAACAAAAACAACCTTTTTATTGTCATTTCTCATTTATTATTAATATTGAATGTTGAGCAATAGAATAATGAGCGTTTTTTTTTCTCTTGATTCAAATAAAGTGTAAGTTTATTTAATAGAATAGTAAATACACTGAATATAACAATGTAATGTGTGTTACTAGGATGGCTTTGGTGTATCTATTGTTCTGATGAATCAGCTAGTCAATGATAACCTACACTGTATAATTTTATTATGATGATCTTTATTATATTCTAACTGATAATTTTCTATTTCGGTCTTTTATATTGTTATATGTTACTAAAATGATTGTTATTACTATATAAACTAATCTGTTGTATTAGAATTTTGATTTCATTTAGAGAAGAGGAAAGCAACCTGGACAAGAATCAACCTTGTTTTTATCTTTTTGTGTATTTAAGTAAATTATGATTGAAGTACAGTAATCAGACAACAAATCAACCAATTAGTGTGAATACATGAAGTACTCTATTCCAGTTGATAATCAGTTACAAATAGGATTCTTCAACATATGATGCTCACTAATGAAACATCAGGTGAATATAGATCAAAATCATCTATGGGCTGGATAAAAACAGACAATAAAGAAGTTCCTTTTCATCCCTGAATACCAAACTATGTAATACAATTTGGTTTACACATTTTCTTCGAATACGATTGTCTGAATCAGCTTCTTTTAAGGCAAACGATTTTGATTGGAAAAGGAGTAAAGTTACAAAATACTTTTCTTGAGTGCGTTGATTATCTGAACCAACACAGGAAAATTGAAAACTAAACTGTATCTGCAGCCAGCTAACGTGATCAAATTCTCATTTACAGTAGGAATAAAGCTGAGTTCGAACTCTTTTCTAAAGGTTGAAAACATACTGATGAATATTTACTACAGGAAGAAATGAAGGAAATGACCTAATGACTGTTTTCCAAAAGAACTTCAATGAACTCAACTCCACCAAAAAATGTCTCTCAAGAACACCAAAATATACACAATGTTGAGTGAAAACCTATCATATGTAGAAGACATCAGAATAAATGTAGCAAACAAACCAACAGGTTCACTGCAGTCAGTTGTATGGAAACTAAAAGACAAGGTTATGAAAGAAGAGAAATCGAGCGTTATCCACACAGAAATTGCACCAACTGTGACAAACATAACATCATGCAAGAAAATGGACCTCTTCATCGTCTGTAATGATAATAATTTAATAATAATTTTATTTAAACATATTTTTTAAAAGACAGTGGATGTGGAGAGGGGAGAAAAATAATGAAAGATTACTGATACACAAAGTTTTTATTTGTTGCCATATCAACAAATATCAGGTAGAATATAATAAATATTAAAACGATTTTAAGTCAATCAGTAAATATCAGGGCTAGTGTTTTAATATTACAATCGCTTATTAGATCGTCATCGTACGTGCAAGTGAAAATTCTCTTTCTATAAGCTGAGCTGAAATGGTGTTATCCGTACGTATTCGGTCAGCAACTGAAGGAAGAAATCTTGAGACCAAAGGTAAATAGTCTACAAGGTAAACAAATAAACAAAACAACTATGAGCAAAAGCCTAGTATGATCGTCTAGAATCATGAACTTGCAAAATCTAAATTGGCGCTTGAGTGCGATGAACATCCAGTAGAATTTGTACTTTACACGCTTTTCAATAACACATTAATCAACTATTGACCAAACGGGAGGAGAAGGATGTTTAAGGCGTTTGATTTTGAACTCATTTTGAAGTATAAACATTGTCAACTTACACGTAACCATTAATAGAAATGAAAGTTTTGGTGACATCACCATATGATTACAACTAATCATATGAAACAAATGTAGTCAATATAAAAGTTCTAACTATATGAAGCAGAATTCCTGACAGGATCATACTAGAAGTTTCGAACTTCAATGAAGCAATTGTTTCGTTTTAAATAGTTTTCCGAATGGATATCAAACAGAAATGGAATGAAACCTCATGTGAACTAATCGCTTTTAACATTTGGAATTAATATATTTGCTTAGTAACTTTTCATTAGTATGAATTAGACCGTAGTTAAAAGCACAATTATAGTACTCTTCATAATAATCGAAAATGTTTCTTCGTATATAGGTCTGATTGAACTATGTGTTATAATGCGATATCTTTGATTAATAGTCTCTTTTATCAATTGGTGACACAAATCCCTGTTTTCTTATGTTCAGAAGAGTCACTCCACAAGGAACAAATACGCTTAAAATGAGAGATGTCAATAATAATCAATAATAATTACTTATCCTACCTAACAAACCAAGGTCTTTGACAAACTCCAGGATAAACTGATTGGTTACACATAATTTATCAGGTGTGTTTGTATACTTAAGGTTATTTTAAAGAAGAATTACATTTCTCTTATCATCATATATTTTGCTTATGATTTAAATATCTTGGAAAATTGTAAATTTAAATGACAACTCAACAGTCAGCATCATAGTTATTCACTGTCAGGAGTTGATTACTTGTATATTTTAGATACAATGACAACATAATTCAATTATTAGAAGATATCAAATCTTCTAAAGAATTCATAGGTGCAGAGCATGTGCCTAGTTCTCATTAATTCTCTAACTGGTATTAATCTATGATTAGAACTGGTATCAAATTGAACAGTTTCTACATATTCTTCATCTGATAAATACAAATAAATCTACATCTATAGTCTACCACTCAAATATACAACTATAATAGAAGGTTGAATTACACCAAAAGTTGAGTTGAGTTGAATTAATTAACATGATTGAACCACAGTAAATTTAAAGATGATCCTCTTGGGATTTCTATCACTTTTTGCCAATCAAAAACAAAATACGAGTGATATTTTAAGACGATTCGTTTATTTTTTAATCTCTTTACTGATTCTACTGTCTTGTTTACGAAAACTGTTGAAAGAGAATTCCATCAATGTAATCCTAATAAATCATTATAATTACTTCAACACTCTAACAAGACCATCACGTTTTAGATAATCATTTCTACAGTGACTAATACCAATCCAAAGTCAGAATCAATCAACAACACCATATAAATTACACACATCTAGTGTAATACATGAAACAATAGTTAACGTGTTTTAACTTTGATTAAAAGAAGAACTAATGAATCATGATTGGCTTTTTTGTGTCATAATGTGCAACATAACTAACTATCAAACAATTATGTATTCTTCCATATTATTTTATTATGATTCGGTGAAGATCTTCCCTAAAACTTCAGCAACTCTTAAGCAGTCTAATATCTTAACGACTGTATAATCAACGTGGTTGCTAATCACGATTGCATTTCGTATTACACTGTACCACTTTTAAGTTTTTTTGGACGTTTACCAGAAACCTAAACGAAGCCTCCAGAACCTTTGAAAGAGCAGAAGATATCCCACCCATCCACTACTCGTCAGAACTTTTCATAATCTCGACGTGGCGTGTTCTGATCGGGTGATGGCTGAAACTTCGTAGTCTAGATTGGATAGACTATAATGATGACTTTATCGTTTCAGAAATCATAGATATACAAATAGTGTGTACATGATTCACTCTCTCCCTCTTACTGGACTAAAGGTTCCTGCCTACGTGTCTTCCATCTTCTGAATTTGTGACTAGGCGAGCTTAAAGCATTCTAGTGCCAAAGTTGTCTGAGGTTAGTTAGCTTATCAAGTACGAGTTATAGTATGCGTTATTTCGATTTAAGTATTAAATACCGACTTACTAACAACTTCTATGTTCAGAAAGGCTCTTCATCTTGAAAACCCAAATAAAACACATGTAGCTTGAACAAGGTTAACTTTGATATTTATCAAAGTTTTAGAATCTATGCTAAAGTTGGCTTAGCAATAGGTAATACTTTAGTCCCATCAATGCAAAGACAATTCATTTCTTATTGAATTGTTTTAGACTACCTTTGAATCCTGAAGACTGTTTCAAAGACTATCATTAGTATTGTGATTCTTACGAAATCTACTGCACTGTGTATCAGTTAACATATAAATCCTATACTAGGTTTTGGTGTGAATTTTCATTATCACTAAACAAGCAACATGCAGTTATCACTACACCATCCTATGTAGAAGTTATTCTGTTTTCGAAGTAAAAGAACTAATCATACCTAAAAGTTAACTGAAGCAGAAGCAAATACACCATGTATTGTATATTTGTAGATCATTCAATGATATCAAGATTTGAATGTCCTGTTGTTGAATTGCTCTCCATCATATTGTAAACCGATAAATGAACTAAAAGAAATTTTATTTAATTTTGAAGAAAGACTGTAAAATTTATTCTGTCTATATCAGTTGGTTATAGGGCTTCAGTTGTTTATATCATATATATTTACTTCAACTCATTAGCGTAGTGGGTAACTCGTTAATTTTTGAGGCAGTTGGCATCCCCGTTTAGATTTCAGTATGTACATCAGTATTGGGATTCAAGTACATCTAGCTAACGATGTTCAAATAGGGTAAAATAGGCATCCTACAATTCATAAAAGGCTTCCGAAGAAATATTGTTATCTTTAGTATTTTGATGGTATTCAAAGGTAGGAAAGCGGGTATATTGGGAACAAATTACACACAGAATACAAGTTACATAAATCAATATATTACAACAATGAATGATATCGATTAGTGAACTACTATGAGTTAAACAACATTTTGTTGCTGTGTAAGTCATGAAACTCAACTATCTTACGTGTTTAAAACAACTTACAGTATCTTACTCATGATTCATTAGTCTGTAACATACTTTAATATTTTTAAGTTACTGTATTAAAATACGATAATCAGAATTATTACGACAACATTATTATGTCACTGTTGATTGAACAAACTTATTTCTGACATAATGAAACTCTTCAGATTAGGCCTTTTCATTAGAAAACTTAAAAAATCAACATCGATTCATAACACTGGTTCAGTGTTTCTTTAACTAAAGTTGAGTTTCATGAAGGATCCGGATTTCGAAACACTGATGTTTAGAAAATTCATCACATAAGTATCATTCATATTGCCATTTCGGTCAGCCAAAGTTAATTTGCTTTAATTATTGGGGTTAGATGGATTAATAGAACGCAAAGGTTTTTATGATCCTTCTGTTGATAACATTTGGTGATGATAATGATGATGACAATAGTAAAAGTTACCGTGAAATTAAACATAATCTTTACACAGGCGTAAGTGCCTGTGATTGGCAATCATGGAAAACCAGAATTCGCTGAATATCTGCCCAATCCCAGTGTAAGACTTCTCTGTTGTGAGCACCATCGATTCCAATAGGTATTTGAACCCAGGATGGATCGAGAATGCACGGTACTGAGAAGTCCAATACTAGAACAAAATAGCTGTTCGGTACTCCCTGGTTTTCATCAGTACTCAACCAATATCATTTAGTACTAAGGTTTTTGAGAAATAAGGAGACAACTCGATATCTGCAAACGAACGTAGGACCAGCGACACAACAACAAGTAAGCCAAGCTATTTCGCAACACCCCAGTCCAGCTGACTAGAGGAATAAGTCCAACTTTAGCAAGAAGCGTTTAATTTCACAGGCAGCTTGGCAAACGGATAACAACCACACATCTCATGCATATATATACAAAAAAGAGAGTGTTTTTGGAATGTCACAAATAGCGTAATAAAAATAAACAACGAACCAATAAGATTTAACGTCTCACAAAGTGGGAAACACAAACTAAAGGTGAATAAGGAACTTTTGGCGCGAAAAACGAGAAATTTAAATGTACACAAATAAATGACAAAAATAACAGATTTACCAAGAGAATTCTAGGGATCTAACATACCTAACATTTAGAGATGAATACAATCAGCTAAACTTAACCCATATCTCTCTCTATAAAAATTAAGCTAAAAGCATAATGATGACATTAGATAAAAATTATACTTATGAAATTTTAGTAAGTGAAAATTAAATAAATAAATCTTAACTTTCCATTTGATTAACTGGTTCAGACTCCTACAGAGGAATAATCGTAGTTGAAACTATCAATACAGAAACCGAGTCTAAAAATAATTCTAACCTTGAAGCTAATACAATCATGCTTAGTATTGACTTATGTACATAGTAAACATATGTGATATACTAAATCAACATAACAATGACATAAGGTTTGATTTGTTCAATGAATCGTTATTTCCATTAGCGTACAGATACACACACACACACACACACATACACCTACCGATATACTTCATCATTCATTTCATACCACAACACGTATTTTACACTTGATTATAAAGTATTGAGTTTAGTAATGTTTCAAAACTTACAGACTGAGTTTGGCAGGGTACTGCTGGAAAACAGGGAGTGTTGTATAGCTGTTTCGTCCTAATATGGGACTCTTCAGCCGTATTTACTCTCGATTTCTCCGAGGAATCAAAACCATGGTCTACAGGTTGACAGGGATTGAAATTTACTTTTGTTAAACTGATTTATTTAATAGAATTTGTTTCCATGTTTTAGGAAATAATAAACATTTTATTAACATGATTAATACACATATTGATATGATTTTCAACTTTTTCACTTCATAAAGTGTTAATTGTTAAATGTAAACATAACAGATTACTAGTAGAAATACAATCAAGTGTTTATAAATTTCTAATCACTTAACTGTTCAGTGCTGTCTAGTTTTTAATAGTATCCTGCTAACATCAATCTGTGACGATATATGAGTTGTACGACACACTCGAGCTCCAATTTATATTTTGCAGGTAAGTAATTCTAGATGATCTTACTGGACTTCTATTCATGGTTGTTTTACTCCATCTTTTACCTTGTTGACTATTCACCTCTGGTCTTAAGATCGCTTCCTTCAGTTGCTGATGGAATACATATGAATTATACTAATTTAGCTCAACTTACATTGAATTCAATCAATTTAATACCAATCTTAGCAAATCACTTCAATTCATGTAAACTATCTATTCATTTATACAATATAATGTAATTAGAATTATCTAATGTGTACATTGCTTGACATAAATTTATATAACTAAAACATATAAGATGATGATGATATTCATGTTGCCGACTATCTTCTTTAATTATATATTCAAATAATATAATGAACATATTGTAATATATCAAAGAAATTTTATGCAAATGACGTAATCACTTTGGTAACTAATTCTATTATTATTACTATTATTCATTTAATGGATACAGATAATAAATTAAATATTCATAATTAATTTCTAATCTAGTAATAGGATATACATAGTTGATAGTTGATTGTATACAATCTGTAAAATATTGCAATACTTATCAACAATATAGAATCTTTCATAATGACGTAATACTACTATTCATATTCAGTAAAACAAATTGTCTATAATAAATGAAAATCACAACGTCTTATGTAACAGTTACAATGATATACTTATATGCATCTATATATGACTAGGATACAATAGAAAAATTAACCAATAAAATATTAAAGTTTATTGGTAATTGAACAATTTAACTGATTAAATGAATGACTATATGACGTAATCTACAGAAATGAATGGTATTTTTTGATAATCTTATGATAAGTTGTTATTTATAGAATTCACTCGCCCTAAAAGATCATTAAAATCAGATTAATTAACATAAATCTAAGACAATTCAATGAAAGTTTTTTAATTAGCTACTATTTATAGTTATGTTAGTTTCAGAGGATACATTACGTAATTGATCAAACTATTTACTGTGCTTATTGATGATATACTCTTAACAACTTGTTAGAATCAATACAATGATCCAGGATAAATTGTAGTCCTCTATCTGTATGTTTGCCTAATGCTGACTAATTTCAAGTTGTAATAAGTGGAATACAAGAATGATGAAGTAAACAGACGAATTCCGACTAATATATTTATGTGGTATATTTGGAATTCAGACCGCACGTCAAACCAATAATGACAACTATTCAATTTCGACATCACGAATTGGTGTGAATCAGACAACCATTGATCACCTGGTGGGACATGATACTCGGTGTTGATTTTATGTTAAAACATCAAGTTTCGATATACATGGATAGGTCAGAGGCGCGAATCGGTGAGGCAACGGTGCAGCTGCACCACTATGGGTCACCGACTAGATCTGTAACTCATGTAGGGGTGTCTGAGGTTGTACGCCAAGTTCATAATAATCAGCAAATAACGGAAATTGACCGCCGCGCTACCGTCGCTTTACTTCGACAGTTTAGTTCTGTATTCGAGGAGAGTGTCTCCGGAAACCGGACGACGACCGTACAGCACTCCATTTTCACAGGTGACCATATGCCTCTTCGGCAGCCACCCCGCAGAGTACCCGTACATTACAGACCGCAACTGGACGCTATGATCAAGGAGATGTTAGAGAAGAAGATTATAGTCCCCTCATCATCGCCTTGGGCCTCTCCTATTGTTTTGGTAAAAAAAGAAAGATTCTTCACAAAACCCCTAATTGTAATTAATATCAGCTCACTAGTGACTAGCTCCTCGAGGTAATTCCTGGAGTTCTAGTGTGAAGACGTGACCGGTGGAGTTCAACTGTGTCGGGCGTGGGATAGTAACCCACCGATGGCATGGAGGAGGTCGCGCAACATATCACGAATTGACTGAATTGGAAATATCAACCGTTAGAAGCCGACTCAGTGGTCCAATGGTAAAGCGTTCGTCGCGGAGCCAGAGGGTCCTGGGTTCGATCCCCGATGGGGTCGTGGATGCGCACTGCTGAGGAGTCCCATACTAGGACGAAACAGCTGTCTAGTGCTTCCAGGTGATCAATGGTTGTCTGATTCACACCAATTCGTGATGTCGAAATTGAATATTAACTATCTCCACAAAACCCCTAATTGTAATGACAACTATATTGGACGATGTAGAAGACGGGGTAACATAAACATAATTAAATAGTTATAGTTTATAAATGAAAAATGATATATAATAACACTTAATAAACAATCAAGATATACGAGCTAATCACTTGAAAATTAGTTCTTGGACTCAGGCTAGTTAATAATTATCTTCTATATTCACTTGTTAAGATGTAGAACTTGATTGTATGTAGGATTATCACCTTTCACCTTATGAACATCCTTTCTAAAAGATTTCAAAATTTTGTAGTCATTTTCGACTTAATAGCATATCATATGGTTCATGTTAATGAACACCTTCGATAAGTAAAGTGTCGGCTATTTTTTTCTTTTAGTTTTTGAAATCTGAAGGTAGTGGTGAAAGAGAGAGGGGGAAAGATTGTAGTTAGTTCTTTGACAACTTAGAAATCCCAGATGAATTCAATGATGGAAAAGTTTACAGCTAATTTAGTTTAGAACAATTAAATTATAAACTAATTGGAGTAATTATCATTCTTAAATCCTGTTGTTAATTTACAATGAAGTAATAACTAGAATGTATGCAGTTAGATACATTTTTCTGACAGATCATATAACATTTCTGTCAGGCATTAATGACATGAAATAAAGAACACCAAGTTTTTGTAGACTCTGTACAAATTACTTACTATTGCTGTGTTCTAACCGAAACTACATATTAACATGTGAAAACTGTTATATCTTGAGAAGTCGGGTAATCATATGATGTGGAAAGCAGTGACATCGATAGTACCGATCAGTGTGTGCACATGTCTGCCATGTGATTATTAGTTCCCAAACCAGAATAGGGACCACACTATAACTAAGCCAACCACCAGACAGTCCGATTATATTTCATTCATCCATTTGCATACATACAAAACCTGACCACGCAGCTTATCAATTGGAAGAATAACATTTATACAAAATGCGAAAAATAATGACTGGGGGGTGGGGCTACAGATTGACTATATTTCCTGAATGACAAAAGAGAACAGTTTATGCGTGTAATGGGAGGTTAGAGGGATGGAAATGACAGTAATAAAAATAAAATAATCCATATGCACAAACTGAAAATAAACGAAACAATTTTCTGAAAACTGATTTGGAAAGTTAGTTGCCCTTCTTGAATCTCCTTTCAAGCAGATGAGATTTGAAGGAGGACTGGTAAATAAAATAAAGTAGCATTGAGAAACAGCTTGTGTTATGACACAAAGAGAACTGATTGTACTTTTGGGGATTATGAATCCCCAACAGCTTGTTTTCATCACATAATATGAAGTGTTTATTAAGTCAAACGACAGTGGATCGATACATTTCTGTAGCTGTTTCTAAATGCACTTGTATCAACAAGTAAATTGGAAGAACTGAAAAAGAGATTCGTTTACGTTTTCTGAACACTTTCTGGTAAACGTTTGTTTCAAAAGACGTAAACACCATAAGCCAACTAACTGAACACGTAATAGAGAGGGGATATGTAGTGGATTTTACAAAGTATCGTAAACAAATACGAAAGTAATGAATACTCATATTTCACATTGCAGAGGCCTTTACCATTGAAAACGCCTGAATCTGAATTCAGTCATCCGGTGATTTCATCGTAGATTTGTGACAAAGAATGTTTCTTTAGTGCTGTAGTGGGTAAACAGATGCCTACTCATCAATATTCCGTTACAGTGAAATAACTGGTATTGAGTCTTTAGTAAATCAATTCCTGTGATTCATGGGTATCATTCAGTAATTGTAAGCGGCAAAAGTACGTTCTACAATATAAGAAAATGAAAAACGTCTTATTTACATCCACAAGTTAATAATAATATGAAACATGTACCATAACTACGACCTAACTACGTGGGCATCAGTTAGTTGGCACGGTGTTAGAGTGAAGTAAGAGTACCCTTCCAACCACCCTCAGAAGTAGATAGTGGTAGACAACATCAGCGAATAACAAATGATACCAAGATAATTGTTGAGTAAGAACGATGGTTTTAATAATATCGTATGCTGAATGAATAAGTGATGGGAAATACAAAATCTAGTGAAGGCTTAACTAAGAAAGCTGCGTTCAGAAATAGGGAGACTGTCCATAGTAGAAATATATAACTTGAGGATGGGAATATTCATTGACAACAGTCTGTCAGTTCGTGGAAAACTGACAACTTAGAGAATATAAGTAGCATATCTACTGAATGTTAGGTATTAATAATTAAACAGTACATATCATTGAAGACAGCCTGTAGACAATACACATTTCTGTTTTTTGTCCAGTAATAGCAACTTTCAACTAAGTTGTTTGTCATAATTGATTCTTTCCATCTCATAAACATAATATGTAAGCATTCTAAAACATTAGTCAGGCGTTCTCGATTAAAGGATATAAACAGATGAGAAGTGACCACCAATATCATTGTTTCTATTTGAGCTTTCACTTTATTGCGTATACATCAGTACAATTGACATTCATAAACAAACGTGAATTGTAATATTTGAATAGCTCATAAATAAATGATCTAATCGTCTACACAATCCACTTGGTTAGTCACTTCAAAAAATCGAAGTACAAATTATATTTGAAGTATGCTCAACAGTTGAAATCTAATGATTCCACTGTTACACTTAATAATTCCAACTGAATTACTTTAGGGTGAAACTTTGAAATGTACCCATTCATACTTCTAAGGACTTCAATCTTTACTCGATGCTCACTTTCTGTTAGCATATACAATCAAATCTTGATAAGTAAATTGTATTTCATAAACTTACTGTAAAATACTTTTCTTGAAGAAGACAACAATTCTATGAAAATGAAATTTGAAAATACATTCAGAAAACAATTAAAACAATTGAAAAAAAATTCTAAGATAATTTGACAAAAGATTTGTTAAAGTATGTGTGTGTGTGTGTGTGCAAGAGACGGGAGGGTATATGCTGCACGAAAATGAACATGTCTAACATATTTATGCATTAATATATATTATCTCATCAATTGTATATATTCATGTATATGAGAAATTAAAACAATCATACGCTGATTTAATTACTTAAGTTGTTTGTACTCTTCACAGATTGATGTTAGTTGGGTATCACTGAAAACCAGAGAACATTGAACAATTGTTTCATCACGGTATGGGATTCCTTAGTTGTACGTACCATTTATTCTGCTTAGGATTCGAAATCGCAACGTTTGGGTTTTATGGTGAACAATAAATTATTAGTAAAAGAGGACTGGTATTAAAAGGTAGAATTCACACGTTGGCGAATTCGTAATATTGCTCAACTATCATCCAAATAAGGAGTCTAAGATATGTGTAATTAATATTCAATAAACGTTTAATTTAGTACATATGTAGGAGTAATCTTAATTGTAATTTTTCGTTTGGATTTTCAAGTGTAACAACATCTTAAACGTTATGTACTTGAATGTTCAGAAAACAATATCCTTAAAGCATACGAAACTACAGAAAGTTCATTACTTTAAGACGAGAGTTTCTAACGAACATTGGTCATTCTAGATGTCTTCAGTATTTTCTGGGATTTGAGGGGGGGAGAACTTTCTTAAAGCTCTTTCATGAGATTGCCTAGTAGCATCATGTGTCATTCATAAGTGGCATCCGATTAATAACAAATGTTTAAAAGCGTCGGCTAAATATATCGAAGTTATGTGTCTATAGCAGTCTTGAAGTTTAATGGTCGTTCATCCATAGAGCTAGAAGTTTACACATCCCCTATTGATGACGAGAAGAATTCATCTGCTGTTGCCTTACATTCATAATTAATTTAACTTCTGATACTCAACGATTTACAAGTGTTCAATTTTGAAGAATGATTTCCAGATAATATATAAGTTGGATTGTAACTGGCAAGTCGAATCCACGACGCGCGTTTCGTCCCATTTGGAACTCATCGGCTGGATGTACCTGCATCCCAATGTTGATATTCACACTGAGATTCGAACTCAGCCCGTTTCGTGTCGAAAGCCACCGCGTTCACCACTAGACTACCGAGTCCAGACATTCACTCTTGTGCACAAATCAATAGGAATATACAAGTTTATCCTAATATCAATGTGCCCGTAGCACAAGTACGACCGCCCGGACTCGGTAGTCTAGTGGTGAACGCGGTGGCTTTCGACACGAAACGGGCTGAGTTCAAATCCCAGTGTGAACATCAACATGCGGATGCAGGTACATCCAGCCGATGAGTTCTAAATGGGACGAAACGCGCGTCGTGGATTCGACTTGCCAGTTACAATCCAACTTATATAATACTTGTGAAAAATTCGCTATATCGAGGCAATCCGCTCAGGATGCACATATAGCAACAATGACTGACTAGCTTCAGTCTATAACAAATCATCTGGAATATATAAGTTGGATTGTAACTGGCAAGTCGAATCCACGACGCGCGTTTCGTCCCATTTGGAACTCATCGGCTGGATGTACCTGCATCCCAATGTTGATATTCACACTGAGATTCGAACTCAGCCCGTTTCGTGTCGAAAGCCACCGCGTTCACCACTAGACTACCGAGTCCAGACATTCACTCTTGTGCACAAATCAATAGGAATATACAAGTTTATCCTAATATCAATGTGCCCGTAGCACAAGTACGACCGCCCGGACTCGGTAGTCTAGTGGTGAACGCGGTGGCTTTCGACACGAAACGGGCTGAGTTCAAATCCCAGTGTGAACATCAACATGCGGATGCAGGTACATCCAGCCGATGAGTTCTAAATGGGACGAAACGCGCGTCGTGGATTCGACTTGCCAGTTACAATCCAACTTATATAATACTTGTGAAAAATTCGCTATATCGAGGCAATCCGCTCAGGATGCACATATAGCAACAATGACTGACTAGCTTCAGTCTATAACAAATCATCTGGAATATATAAGTTTGTCCTAATGATTTTCAGAGTTTTGGATAGATGTCATTACTGGTTAAGTCTAATCGTGTTAGGCACAATATCATCTTCATAAATGTTAATATATGGAATGCGTTTACACAATATTTTAAAATAAATTAAGTAGTATATGTGAATCGTTGAATTTCATTTTACTGATCCAAGATTAACTTCTTTACTTTAAGTTCACAAATTCACCTGTTAGTATGTCATTGAGATCTGTTGATTTCCAAAAGAATCAATACATAGCATTATTGTATTATTTAATTTAGTAATCACAATAGTATTTCCTTAATCACCATGATATAATCACTTATAATAAAAGTTTTAGTGAAAAATAAGAAATTCTTATTTTTCAACGATTCAATCTATGTATACTCAATATCTTACACAAAACTTGTTTTTAAGTTAGATTATGACTAGCAGGTGGAAACTAGGGAGTGCTTTCATCCTATTTTGGACTTGTTGGCTGTATGTGCCTGAATTCCAATAGTGATGTTCACATCATGATTTGAAAGTAGTCCTTTCCGTGTCAAACGACACTGCGCTCACAAGTCCCAATCCAACTTAGTAACAATACATATAGTTTATCGCTATGTCGAAGATATCCGTTCAGGATGCACTTATGGCACTGGAGACTGGCCAGCTTCAGTCAATAATAAATCAACGGGAAGTTAAAAGTTCATGCTTATTATACAAAATGATTGTGTGAATTGGTTAGCTGCCATTCATATCCATTCGTATATATTTAAGTTCAGTCTTGTTACTATGATATCTCATTTATTCACCAATTATATTTGATCCATGAATATTCTGGTATTTATCCAAGTTTAGTGTTTTCAAGAAATTGTGTAGAAGAAGGAAAACATGATAATCAATGTAACAGTGGTAGGTCGTAGATTTAGGTTCACTAGATTAAACTGTAGTACGCTGTAAATCTTTAAAGAAAGTAAGTTAGTATATTAGCGGTCAACAGGAACATTTCAAAACTTACATTAGAGAAATTAATTCAAATAAATACACATGTGAAAAGTTAGCTGTCTAGAATTTTAAGTAGTATATTTCATTAAATCGTTAAAAAATCAAATGACAACATCAAACCTAAGAGTGGCATGTGTTATTGTTTCATTTATTTGTAGCTAGTGGTAACTCTAATGAAAAGTAATCTAATTGTTTATTATGAATTATTCAATAGAGCTATTATAATTATACAACATTAGGAATTAAAGTTTTCGGTCTATAATCTAGTTAGCTTCATCAGCCTAACGCCTAAGATATCAGTCTTCACATTAAGACAATGGAGTAAATTATAAATTCTAGAAATGAAAACTCATATGACTTATTTTCTATTCAATTGTCATCATTCTTTCCAGATTGCATAAATAGATAGTAAATAGGAATGAAACCACATTTATTTGAATTAGTCAGATGGAAAGTTTACACTGTTAACAATAAGAAGATGAGTAATTTCAAAGTATTAAGTATATAGACGTATTTTAACTTCATAAAAATGAGAATGCCATTGGTGGGTTGGCCAGTTATCTTAGCGGAATGCTGACTAGAATAAATCTAGATTAAAACTGGGTGTTGTGAAAACTGTTGAATTTGATATTACAAATTTACCTGAATGAGATAACGAATCGAAGCTAAGAAGAAGTCGATAGATACATCTTCCTAACCTGAGACTCCTCAGCTGCGCAGATCTACGATGTTATTGCTTAGTCGAGCCCATGAACTTCAAGTTTTCCCAGAACTAGTTTAACGGTTAGACTGATTAGTTTGAGTTGGATTATGACTGACAAGTGAAATACAAGACACATGTTTCATTCTATTTGTAACTCGTCAGATAGATGTGCCTATATCCCAATGTCGATGTTAACACCGTGATTCGAACTCAGTTCGTTTTGTGCCAAACGCCACAGCTGCTGAGTCCAGACAGTTACACTTGTGCAGTGGTTATATCTATATAATTAGGATGTATTTAGATCTTCTAGTTGGTTTGTTATGGACTGAAGTTGATTAGCTGACTAGTCCCAAATAAGACGAAACGCATGTCCTGAATTCCGCTTGCTACTCACAACCCAACTCAGCCAATACTTGTAAATTATCGCTACTCTGAGGCAAACTGCTTAGGACTTACATATGGTAGCAATTATATTCAGAAATAGAATAACAGAATGACGAATGCAAAATAAATGAATAAAAAATAGTTGACATAAAATTCCCCGTGGACTATACTACCAATTTCCCTATTATTCTTTATTGCTGATTGGCTGGGAATGGACCAATCAGTACATAGCTTCATATATATTGTTTTGAGTATGATTTAATCTGGACTGATTTGTGCTATTAATTAGTAACCATAACATTAATAGTTCTTCATGAAATTAAAGGCAAACACATATTTTCGCGTACAAACATTCAGATTTTTCTGTATATCAGATGTACATTCCATAGCTTCTTAATATTGAATATGAAGAGTGAATACATGATGGTGTCTATCAAAAGAAAAGAAATACTGTAGGATATACGTATGACGTAGGAAGAAGTTTAGGGGAGGCCAAACCAAAACATGGCATCAGTCCATGAAGTCCTTGACTACTGGTCTAAGCCATGTAGGTAGATGTAGATTACCTGGTTGGGGTCCGCGTGATGATCGCAACAAATGGCTGGAGACACTAGGCGATATGGCTCAGAATCGGTCACAGTGGCGCAAGTGTATTCACTCTTTAACCTCATCTAAATCTTGAATTCTATTGTTATTTTCTAGACATCTTTACTTTACTCTTCCCTCTTGTATTCTGTCTATACGTTACCTTAATATTCTCGTAGTGCTAGTGTAGTATGGCAACTTGAACCTACAGGCGTTTGTGCCCGGTTCTACGTTGCTGATGATGATGATGACGTAGATTGTTCACTTTTAATAAAACAACTCTTTACATTAGTTGCTTACCGATTACTTATCAATCCAACATTTCAACAATAGTTAACATTATGAATACATATTGGATAAATTATAATATTATAATAATTTGGTATTGTACTTATGGCTTAAAGTCTTTTTATGCATATCCTTTAAGATTTGAATTTAATCTAATTGCTAATATTTATTTGAACCTACTATAATTGTCTAGTTACTAAGAAGAGCATATTGTTAAATAATAATAACATAAACAAATAGAAATGAGAATTTTAACTTTTAAATTAATGGCTTTGATTTTCACTTGTTACTGAGCATGTGTTGTATGTAACTCTCACCTGTAACCATGTTGGTTAATAGTCCTATCATTTTTTCAATCTATTCAGTTAAACTTTATTCATCGGTAAGATGACTGAATTAATCAATTGTATGTTTCACAAGCTGAATAGTTTGTAGACAGACTAATAAAAGTCAAGAAAAAACTTGAAAATAATGAAACTCAGAAGGGGTAAGTTTTGCTGGTTTGACAATTTTCGACAATACATCAACATGATATATTTTTAATAAAAAGAATACTCTAAATAATGTGGAAAATTAATCAGCTGGGGGGGGGGAGGCTCAACTTTATCAGAAATGAAACGAATAGTATCTATAAGAATTGAGTAGTATACTCACCTCACTGTAGATATAGACTACTGATAATGAAAGATACAATTCATTAGCTGATAAGCTTCTAGAACTTGATTATCTTCCGTTGTTATGCAATAAATTTCAAACTTATTAATGAATATAAAAATAAAGATGAATCACTTTCCTGTAAATAATGATCCTTACTTCATTTAATATCATGTGTTTGTTTTACAATGAAGCAATTCAATGCAAAAATTTATGGAAAAAAAAACTTTTAAATTATTTGTGGAAAGTCAGTATTTTGGATACCTATTGATAAAATACAGTGACAGAATTAAAGGATTTAATGGCAGTCACTTTATATCAACGATTGAAACTAGTAGACTGATGACTTTTGTTTGAGAAATTGATTAACTATACTAGGAATAAAATGATTTGTAATTGATTTAACTACGCTATTACCTGTACTCTGTTGTATAAGGTAAGTTTGTTAATGTTACTGTATGTAACAGTTGTTATGGTTGTTAGTTGAAAACATTCTAAAATTTTATTTGTATTAACTATCTGACACTCTGTCTACATTTTATTTTAGTTTATTTAGATAGAAACCTTCAATAATTGATGATTTCAATTGAGATGGTTTATTTTGTGGAGATTGTTTATTTATTTGATTGAATATGTTACAGATTGATGATCGTGCTATATATCACAAATTTATTGAAGTGGGAATTTTATCATTGGATGCCGACCCACTAGTGCAGATGGTTCGGAATTCTCCGTCAATCTAAAGCTTCTGGTGCGGAATCTGGGGTACGCACTGCTGAAGAGTTCCACCCAGTGCTCCCTTGTTTTCAATGGTACCCTACCAACATCAATTTGTTACATATTCAATGAAATTGCTGATCTGTGGTCTAGAATTGTGTATATAAAGCTCAACTGATAACCACCTATAACAAATTAACCAAAATTTTTAGTTTCTTCAAAAGCATTGTCAAATGAAACTTTTCTACAATCAGATACATTTCAGTTGATCTTGGTAAATGTTTTAAGAGAAAGAGAAAACATGTACATGTTTTCTATAAAAACATGTTGGTTTTCTTTGTTGTTAAGGCTATAAAATCAGTTGATTAAGTAATTAATGAAATAAATGGAGTCTACCTAAACAAAAGGGTACTCAAACACCATTATTATCATGAATGCTTAGTTTTGATTGGTTGTCATCATAAGTTCAGTTTGTCGTATAAAACAATCATCACAAACCTTTTGTTTACTTTATTCAACAATAGTTCAAAAGGATAATCAATATACACCCGGTTACAGAGGAAAATATGATTTTAAGTTGTTTGTGCAGAGGTGATCAGTGAGTGATTATTCATTTACGTTTCGTGTTATTTGGTATTCAACAGCAAGTAGTACATGCCATATTTGAGGAAACGTATACACCTTGGGTGATTCGTTTCCGAGTCACCCACTTTCTTTCTATGTAGTCTCTGCCACAAAGATAATCGCGCTGTAACTAATTTCTTGAAGGAGTGAGATGCATACATTGGTTCCTCACTATATAATGACCAGTTTTTAGTGTTTGGGTAGTCCTTAATAGTGATAATCAACTTCATTTGAACTAGTCGTAATGGGGATACTCGTCTAAGTTACTTAACATAACTGGTACTATGGAGAGATGGCAGGCGGAAACAGATGCACACTGTGAAAAAGGGAAATTAGACTCAAAGTTCACAGCCGGTGACCATAAGTTTCCTAAGTGATTAGAGGTGAACCTTGCTGATAAGTGTCAAATAGCTCCAGACCTATGTTGTGAGTTTCCCACTGACTGCCTCCAAACAACTTTCCAGTAATGTTAAGTTACTCAGACGAGTGGCTACATTACAACTTGACCAATCATCTTCTTAAGGAGCTTGATAAGCATCAAGAGTTTGTCACTATACGGTAATCAACCCATGAAAATAAGATTTCACAATTTGACCAGAGTAAGACAACTATTCATAACTAGGAATTACTGGTTTATTTCGTTTTATTCACTTGGGTGTTTTGGAATAAGCTTAGTTGTATTTTATTCAAATGACCATACTTTAAACAGAAATTTGAGGAAATTCATAATTAACCAGTTAGTATAAAGTGACTAATATTGAGGTTATATATAGACTGTTGTTTGCTTAAATGTAGCGTACTGTTATCAGGCAGTAATGTCCGCTGAAAAGCCACTAGTGTCTTACTTATTACTTTAAATCTGATACGTGATCGTTTTTTCATTAATTATTGGTAATCCTCAAGATCAATAGTAAACAGGATGTTTAAAGAACACATAGTGCCAGGGATTGAAGGGAGATATGAAAGGAATAAATAACTATATTTAAGTTGGATTGTGACTGGCCAGCGGAATTCAGGACGCGCGTTTCGTCTTATTTGGGACTTATCCGCTGTGTACTATAACTATATCGAGGCAATCCGCTCAGGATGCACATATGGCAACAGAGACTGACCAGCTTCAGTCCATTACAAATCAACGGGAAAACACAAGCTAATCATAATTACAGAATAAATAGCGTTTGGAAAAATCTGGAAAGAAGATCCCAGGACAGAATTCGTTGGAGAATCCTGGTCGATGGCTTATACTTCATGAGAGGTAACAGGCACTGACTGATTGTCTGACTGGTTATCAATGCGATGAAATCTAAGTCATAATAGAATTACTATTAGTCAAAATGATGATCTAAGGGTTTGTTCAATCAACCATTGTCAGTATAAGTAAGGATAAGACTTAAGTGATTAGTTGCTAATAAGCTAAGTTTATGGTTCATTAGGTTTAGGATAATGCATTTCTTGGAATTACTAGTATAAACTTTTCTTTTGACATGTTGTCTTCATAACTATTTCTTATGTTCAAATACTGTACTAGTTCTATTTTATTGAAACTAGTCTATGATTTCGACGAACACTAAACTGGATGGGAACTATTTACGACTGACTATAATTTTGATGGATTCATCAATTTAATGCTTTACTGAATTATAACTGTAACATAATTTACTAGTAATTCTGATTGATTTCTATTTATTTCTGAATGATAAAACACTTTCATCGAATAGTGATGTAAACTGGGAAATTCACTGATGGTAATCACTTCATTGATGATGATGTTAGGCAAAAAGTATTCATTGTGATTCAATTGGTTAGTTGCATTTATCATTGACTGTAACATTTTTATTCGTACTTAACTAAATTATTAACTAACATTGTGAGGTAGTTCTCGCAGTTCTAGAGAAGGTGCATGAACAAAAACAGTTTAACAATATCTGAAGTGAATAATAAATCTAGAAATTTAAACTAATAGATGACAGCCCGGAGGTTCATAGGTTAAATTATTACTACGCTTTGAATTTCGACAGTTATCTAACTAAAGTTTGCCTGTTAGGCTAAACTTTAAATTCAACATTCTCGACGATTAGTAATATTAAAAATTAGCTACATATAATGTCGGGAATTTTTAAGTTGGATTATGACTGGCGAACGGAATCCAGGCAGTGCGTTTCGTCCAGTTTAGGACTCATCGGTTGGATAAACTTGCATCCTAATGTTAATGTTCACACAAGCTTATCCTATTTAATCGGGAATTTTGTTTAATTATTAACACTAACTAATTGAGAACTGAATTATGACTAATACCATACTATCATGGGCCTTTGTAATGAATGAGTTTATTATCGATTGTATTTGTCAGGCATCAACCAGTTAATATATTACAATGCAACATTGTGTTTTAAAGTTAATTATTGGCAGTTAAACGTGGTTGAATGTACATTCTAAATGTACAGAGTACTCGACTTTAAAGCGTATAGATATTTTAGGGAGAGCTAATGCTCACAATGTAATCTAGACACACGTCATTCAACGCCATTCTCAACGATATTACGAATCTGTTTTTCAACACAATTGATATTAGTTACTACTGGCGAATTAAGGTCATCTTACCTGTCCTATTCTTCAGTGGTAATCAGATTTTATTAATAGTTATTGGATGAATTCGAGTCTAATTGGAGTGACATCCAATTAAAATGTGCATGATTTTATTCTAGCCAGCATATAATGCATAACTAATTCCCAATGAAGATCACATAAATTAGCAACCATATGTATCATAGAAGCGTCGCTTATGCGGGTGGACACCTCTGGATACTTAATGATGAGATTATATGGTAGGTTATGTTATGTAGTTGCCAGCATAGATTACTGTTAATGCTCAGATTGTGTGATGATCACTGAGTAGTGATAAGATATCTGTCATCGACCTTATTTGTATATAGTTTGGGTAGGCTGGGTATCACTCTGAACCATGAAGTACTGAATATCTGTTTCGTCCTAGTATAGAACTCTAAAGCATTTCCCACCCTCTACTCCTCCAAAAATAGTCCAAACCAAGGCCTTTAGATTTCTCGGTGAATCATTTGCAGCCTAGGCCACTGGGTATACAGTAGTATAGTTCCTACCTCCATCAATTTATGACATAGCATTAAGGTCAGTGAATGCTATTAATAATAGCTGTCTCACACCGATACGTTCGAACTTTTACGTGACTAATTGTAGCACTGTATGAGAAATTGATTAAAGTGGAAATGCCATCAATAGACGCCAGTCCCGTTTACCAGATTTTTAAATGATTGCTGTAAGATATGATGGCCCTGAGTTCTACTGCCTGACAGAATCCTGGGTGTGCACCGCTGAGTAGTTCCGATACAGCTCTTTAGTGCTCTTTGATTATCACTAGTATCCGACCTAAATCGATCTATGACGAATACAAATAACTAAAATTAATACCGATCCTTGCAAATCACTTCAAATGTCATGTCTGCTTTATCTATTTTGTAGTAATACAATTCAACGCTAATAACATCATATTGATGGTTTCAAATATAAACAGTTATCTCCATTATCCTTTTCTCCATCTAATTCTTCATTCCAACGCTTAACTACTTGTTTATCTTAATTTATCCGTCTTAGATACATAAATGAAAAGAAAAAAATTATGTTTTCTTTATTTTTCATGTATAACATAATGTAAACATGTTCTGGAAATTTTGTTTCTATGCAAATATGATAATAAAAAATAACTCATAATGACATGAATATGATTCTTTGTTGAAAATGTACTATTAAAGGCTTAAATTATTCTGTTTGATGTGATAGATATGATGTTTAACAACAACAAAAGATGAAGAGAATGTCTCATATAAAGAAAGAAAAACCATGAAGAAAAAACTGTATCAAGAAAGGTTATCGAATTATGTTGTTGATAGACACGGGGGGGGAGGAAATTATTATTACTTACTATTGTTACTGGTGAAGTGTACACTAGATACGATTAAGTCACTCTTGTGGTATAATCATAGTAGCTTTAAATGATATAATACATGCATACTGATGAGTAGAAATTAGAGGGCAGTGAAGAAAGTAGAAGAAATATAGATGTTTGACCGTAAGCAGACAATTCAAAAAGTTGCTTTCCATTCTGGGTTATGTGATAATCTGGTGATGATGCTTCAGATAGTCGTGTCCACTTAAGCAAACATAGTTAGCATTGGTGACCAAAGCCTACACAACGATTTACAATAGGGATTATTTATCACTACACTAGTACTAACAGCTCTGAACCTATTTGGAGAGTGTATGGATTCGAGAAGCTAACTAGGCTTTTGAAAATTTGCATTACATGTAGAAATGACAAGATACTTATCTACCAAACAAAAGGATGCTCACTAGAAATCAGTCTACGGCGCTATACTCTGAGGCTATCAAAAATGGTCAATGAAATTAAAAACGTGTTGATGTCAAGACTTAATGATTGATATTTTCGAAGAACTACATCGACATCACTAATCAACTGAGTTTTCAGTGATGCGATTAGGGATAATGTGCTAGATGAGAATGTAAAAATGTGGTCAATAAGATTATGGACTTTTGTAGATTTTGGTAATTGAGGCATAAATTATATATCCCAAACCACCATCTACTTCGATGTGCATATGTAATTGGAGTTTCAACATTTTCTGATGCTCATCTTTTCATTCCGTTTATGTTGATCATGATTGACTGTATAGAAATTAGAGTAGTTTGTAGCAATGTTACATGATGTCAATAATAACGACGTTTATTTATGCCATAATTTTTATATTTATTGCAAGCAGTAGGAGAAAATCAACGAATATAAATAGTTGCTATATATTTTAATATGTTCTTCTGAAGTTTCAAGACTAATGTGAAGACTATCTATGCCTTAACTATTAGTACGAGTTCTTGGGGTATTTGTCTGTTGTTTCAGTATCAACCATAATGTACAGACCAAGTACAAAAATGAGTAGCATTTATAAGCTTATTTAAAATTTAGGGATTCAAAAAGCTTGGTATCTAATTTGATGGTACGGAAGCATACGAAAAGATATAGCTTACCGTCTTCATGAAATATCATAGTCGACGTATTATCTGAATATTCATGACTTTGCTAGACGTTTTTGATGGACTATAACAGTTTGACATCTTATAAGGCTTTCAGTAAGCAGTACTTAAGAGCTCCATACAAGAAGACAATAGATTTATAGTATCGCCTGATTATTAACTGATCTCCGCACTAGGCATCAACCAGTGATGAAGAATGACTTAAATACAAAACAAATTATTCAAGGTTATATTAATCGTTTTACAATTTTTTGGATTTCATGTTAATCGCATGTTAACAACATGCGACAACATGAACTTATTCATTAGTAGGACATACCAGACACTGTGTAGAGGAAATATAATTCTATAGAATTTTCATTTTTAATGTTGGTGGGTTTGTGGAGATAGCTGTTAAGTTTAGTTGTTTGTATTCGTCACAGATTGATATTGGTTGTATATCACTAGTAACCAAGATGACGCCGGATAGCTGTTTCTTCATAGCATATTAATATACAAAAGTGCGCACCTATGATTCAAGCAGAGAATCTAACCTATTTCCTTCGGGTTTCACGACAAAAGCTTAACAATCTACACCAGTAAGTCTGAGCTCAGTGTCAGGATTCCTACTTTCGTTAATTTGAGATATACCGCGACACTAGGTCAATGGAACTGGTGATAGCTGTCACGATCTTGATATGCCTGAACTCCACTAGTCACGACATCTCTCACTAGAATCTAAGAAACATCCTAATGATAGTCACTACTAAGGTAATTACTGTAGTTAAAATGAAGTGGCTTTCAAGGGAAAGGTATTAATTTCTAGCTAACTACATTCGTTACAGTTTGATATTAGGTAGGTGCAGTTAAAAACTAAAAACCACATTGGACATCCAGTGAATCCATGTTGTGCACTGCTTAAAAATCCTATGCAAGAACATAACATCTACCCCTCCTCCTTGGTATTCATTGGTATTTAGTCAATATCAATCTGTGATCAACTCAAATAACGAAATTTTCAGTTTGTTATTTTCTTATTCAATAATCAATTACCAAAAATCATTCTAATCTTATTAATATTAAGTAGTTTTTTTTATGATAAATTTTTAAAATTGAACATGTTTTTGTATAGTTTGTCTAAACAGATATCATTACATTTAACTTAATTTATTGGAAGATTACATCTGTAGATTAGATTTGTTTAATTGAACTATTTTTAAAAATAATACTTGAAGTTGGATTGTGACTAGCAAGCGGAATCCAGGACTCGCGTTTCGTCCTATCTTGAACTCATAGGCTGGATGTACCTACATCCCAATGTCGATGTTCACAATGGGAATCAAACTCAATCCAGTCAGTGTCAAACGCCACTACGTTTACCACTAGGCTACTGTGTTCAGGCAGTTACACTTGTGCAACGGGTATATATGTAATTAGGATAATACAAGCTTATTCTAATCTTTAGATTAGATTTGTTTAACTGAACTATTTTTAAAGTTATGTTTAAGTTGGATTATAACTGGCTAGAGGAATCCAGGACTCGCGTTTTATCCTGTCTGGGACTCATTGGTTGGATGTACCTACATCCCAATGTTGATGTTTACATTGGGATTCGAATTCAACTTATTCTAATTATTTTTAAAAGCTTTGATGACCTTGAATATTTTTGTATTCATTTTTCTATGAATGAATAAACAAGTTTATATTTTAGAATAAATTTAATTTTGGAAATAATTTGATTACACAGTTAATCATTAAGGATATCAATGTTAATGGAATGGAATATACATTCAACTGTTAATTGTTAAATAGACTGTAACTTGTATTCATTCAACTAATCAACATAATAAAAAAACTTGTAAATCAATTAGTATCGAACAATCTACAACTTGACGGATACATTTATTTAACACGACAATCTACTTTAACAGGAAAGAATGAAGCATAACTGTGCACGAAAAAGTAATGTTACTTAAGATTTAATAGAAGATAAAGAGTGAGTACATTTGTAGTGGTATGACTGATTTTTGAGTCATATCACTTAGTACTTCTAGCCACTCATCGTGATTGTCATACAGACCTAGCAACTAGGTCAACAATCAGACTTCATCGGTTGATACTGTGTTTCGTTTTGGTTACCATTAGTTTATGTCATCCCATTCCTATATAAGCTAACTTCTTGCAATGAGGTAGGTAGTGATTGGTCATGAATAATACGTATCCTAGTCACCTGAATCGCTGAAGGTCAACAACCTCATTTGTTTGTTTGAAATGCTTCTCAAATACTCCTTATCTAATACTAATGTTGCTTGTTAAGTCATTCTATTATATGTAGGCGAAACTTAGAAGAAAACTGTGATCAAAGATCCAAAACGTACACATATCTTCTATTTCCGAAGCTCATGTCTTGAAGCTATAAGCTCAAACAGAGCAGACTGTCTAGTTTATTCCTCACTACGACTAATCTTAGGGACGATCCACAAAAACTTGAAGTGACATTTTTATTTAGATGGGGAAAATTTCTACTTTTAAGTCAAGGAATGCAACTGTTGTCCGATAATGGTAGGAGTGCCTATGTTCTAGACGTTGAGGTAGAGTAAATACTTGGTCAATGTATCCTCGCCGTAGTCTAAAACTAGTCTGCTTTCCCTTAGTTTATAGTTCTTTAGAGTCAGATAAGCATCTGTTGCTTACAAAGGCTAATATTTTAGACAATGTTTTAGTCGCTTGATTCTCCTGGCACTATAACAAGAAGACTGCTGTCCTTTCTGACATAATGGGACGTTTAACAAATGAAACCAGTTAGATGTGATTAAGTGCAACCTTCGTGCGAAAACTTGGCCATTCTGTCAGATATTTATGCTTTACGTCACTTCAGACTACTTAGTAATTTAAATTTAAATACTGACTTAAAATGTCCTTGCATCTCAAGAAGGTCACAATAAGCCAGTAATCATAAATCAGCATTCAACTATGCATATAAACAAATGCAAACCCATACTAATCATCATAGCATACATATTATGAAGAGGGTAACTTGTTTTCATCATGTTAAAACCATAAATTAGACAACAATACACCATCTGGAAGCACTGAACAGCCGTTCAGCCCCAGTTTAGGATTCTTTGGCAGTCAGTATCCAGGGTCACCTTGGGGATCAAACCCAAGACTCTCTGGCTCCGCAGGGAACGCTTTACCACTACACCATTGGGTCAAATGGTTGGGGGAACAATGGTTGCCTAACTCAGACTAATTCATGGTATTAAACTGATAGTCAACAATCACTACAGCACCTGAATGAAACCATAAAATTAAGCCTAAATACAGTAGGAATTCTTATTAGCTTACGTTGTTGAATGAAGTAACAAACGTAGTTACTTTTGATGGCTTTTGTGTTTGATAGTGACTAAACCATTCAATTCTAATAAGGCAACACATCTTAGTTCCTCCACTTGAGAAATAAACCTTCAACAATTTATAAATGTATATATGTATATTAATATACTACTTATTTTGATAGTATATTCACATTGATTTCATACTTTTTAACAAGGGTTTATACAGAACTGTTTGATAGTTAAAAATAAAGCATAGAATACATGAATACACATAAATGTATTATTCATTATGAATATATAACATGATAATACAATGAAATCAACCATAAATTTCACATTTTGTACAACTTAATGTTGACTTCCCATCATCCACTACATGACACCTTAAATAATCTTTGTTGTAAAGACATCTATAAAGACCTTTCTCTGCTATAGATAAAGTTAGATTTTACAGAGTATTTAAGAGATAGAATAAAAACTAAACAAAACAAAATAGAAATTCATTAGAGAAATAGCATATGAAATTATAGTAGATGATAAATGAAGATATGAGGTGGAGTAATTTTTTTTTAAATAAGCCTCAGCAACTAAATATTTGTATTTATGGATGTTATATAATGAAAAATTACACAGTGGCCTTGATAATTGCCAATCAAGATACGGACACGTCTGCCCAACCACTACCAGAACCCAAACCTAGAATAAAGAAAACAACAACTACGAGCCAACCACACACAATCCATTCAACTCCAATTTACTGTCATATTGTATTTCAATCGTGCCTTTATATATACACAAATTCAAATCGTACAGCAAACCAATTAGGGATTTCACATTAATAAGAAACAGAAGAGATTGTGGCAGTGAATGACGGAGGGGGGGGGTAACTTATACACAACTAATTAATTATAGTCCTTATCATTACCAAGGTTAACTTTCATAATTTCAAATAAATTGAGCATTGGATAGATTGTTTATAATAAGTGATATATATTTGTAAAATTCCAATGAGTAGAAATTAAAATTTTTGACGTTTCGCGGCTTAGTGCAAGTCGCTTCTTCAGAGAAATGAATAGCCGAATTTAATTAACACAAGAATTCGGCTATTCATTTCTCTGAAGAAGCGACTTGCACTAAGCCGCGAAACGTCAGAAATTTTAATTTCTACTCATTGGAATTTTACAAATATATATCACTTATTATAACTATAGTCCTCTTATATCTCGTACTTGATAATTTGACTAGCCGCAGCCAACCTTAGCACTCGAACGCCTTGAACCCTCCTAGTCACAAAATCAGAAGACAGAAGAAGAGAAGACAGGAAACTTTATTCCAGTAAAATGAAGATTGATTCATGTACAAAATATTTGTATATTTATACTTTTCTAAAACAAATAACTCAGTATTATGATACATCCAATCCGAATTATGAAGTCTTAACTGCTACCCAATTGATAAACTCCACGTCGAGATTCTAGAAGGTTTAATCGATCAGTGATTGGATGAAATGTCTCCAGCTCCTTCTAGGGTTCTGTAGGCTTCGTTGAGGTTTCTAGGAATCATCCCAACAAGTCCATAATAAGAGACTATATAATAACATCAAAAATATCAAATGAGAGAATAGGGTAAGAGGAACGTAACAATAATAGAAATGTCATGTTTACATTACTCATGACCAGAATAAATGAATTAATCCTCTAAAACACAATCCTGGAAGTTTTCATCCTTCGTTAGTGGACCGACATAACAATGGATAGTTTAGGCGTAAATTTAGCAACTACAGTAGTGTATTACAAAACATTAACTTCAAAATGGTTTCAAAATTATCGAATAAATTGTAAAACATGAACAATTAATTGGTATATATTTCAGTATATTTTGATTAAGACTAGAAAAGGAATGTAACTTGTGCGTAGTATTCTATTTTGGACTCGTAAGATAAGTGTATTGATTGCTTCAAACGTCAATGTATAGTGTCTTATGTTAGTGAGTCTAGATAAATCAGATATATTCCATTATGTTATACATAGTGTGACTTAAAACTAAGACAGAGTTTTAGGATATGTATATGATAACAGGTAGTGATCACTTTATGTCTTAAATTTCAGTGGTACCGATCAGGCATCAATCTGTGATGAATTCAAACAATTAAGTCGAGATTACTTATTTGTCTATAAAAGTTAGTTTTTAGTTAAAAGTTTGTTTCCTGTTATCATAGACATATGACAACCAGGATAAAATTGTACTCAAGGGAACGAAATTATTTCCACTATTCTGTATGTAAACTGAAACATGATATATGTCGTTGACTACAGACTAAAGTGTCTAGGATGCGTGTTGATTGTGCTCAGTCACTGCCTATCACGAATCGAGATAGTCATCAATACTGTTAAAAAGGTGGAAGAGAACTTTATCATAGCCAAATTGCCAACTTCTTACTTTTAAAACGTTTTACCACCTTCATAATCGAATGTTGGAGATCTATAATAATACATCACACATCGATTGTACTGACAAAGATGCATACATTAATTATGTGTACCTCAAAATTTGCATTTCAGTAGTATATCATTATACATTTTACACTTCAAGCCATTTAACTTTCGTCAAACTTATAAATATGATAATAATCTTAATACATTCACCACATGCCATTTGTATTTTTAATGTACCAACGTAAAATTTACCAACTTAAATTAGGGTATTCACGATGACCTCATAACATTTTCATGTCATCATTTCATCAAACTTGAATATGTTCCAAGAAATTCTTGTTTTAAATTCATTTTTACTATTAACCAAGTATATTCATACAATTTCATAGAATATTTATAAACTCTCTTGAAGTTATTGGTTGACAAACTTATAAAATATCATTAGGTTAGTATTAGGATAAACTTGTATATTCTCGTTGATTTGTTATAGACTGAAGCTGATCAGTCATTGTTGCTATATGTGCATCCTGAGCGGATTTCCTCGATATAGCGAATTTTTTACAAGTATTATATAAGTTGGGTTGCCAGTCACAATCCAACATATATAATATCATTAGGTTAGTTTAAAAAATTCATTTGATTCTCTTTTAGAAATGAACAACTACAGTAACTATATAATCAGTATTGTAATGAAAAATCCTATAAGAGTAGAACTGATCATAAGCATTTATGGATGAATAGTAAGGCTATCAGTATTCATTGTTCATAGATAATTGTATACATATGCTTCAGTGACCTATGAAACTGATAATTGTTTCGAAGTGTTGAAACTTTGTCTAATTAGTTCTTTTCTGTAATTAAAAGTATGATACTTTTATTACTAATACGTGATATCAATTGGAATATTCATAAATCTGACGAATTATGTCTTGACTATATTAGAAACGCCTTGTATTTACTCTTCACAAATAGATTTTGGTTGGGTGCCAATAGAAACCAGGGAACACTGAATAGTTGTTTTATGTAAATTTACGAAACCACGGAAGTGTATGTCCTCAAATTCATGTTATGTCGGACCACTAAAGAAGAGTGAAAAACTTCCAGAACTGTATTTTAGAGAATTAGTTCATTTATTCTGGTCGGGTGTAATGTAAACATTGCATTTCTATTATTGTTATGTTCCTCTTATTCTATCCTCCCGGTTAGTATATTTATTATTAGCATATTGTCTCTCATTATTAACTATAATTAATTAGTTGTCTACTAGTTAACCCCCCTCCCTCATTCACTGCCACAATCTCTTCTGTTTCGTATTAATGTGAAATCCCTAATTGGTTCGCTGTGAGATCTGAATTTGTGTACATATAAAGGCATGATTGAAATAAAATATGACAGTAAATTGGAGTTGAATGGATTGTGTGTGGTTGGCTCGTAGTTGTTGTTTTCTTTATTCTAGGTTTGGGTTCTGGTAGTGGTTAAGCAGACGTGTCCGTATTTTGTTTGGCAGTCATCAAGGTCACAGTGCACTATCTTCCAATACATAACAATTCATAATATAGTTAACTAAACATCAAATGAAGTTGTCGTAAACTTTCTTGCTCTGTGCTTGTCTGAACTTTATCAGTCAACGTCTTCCACTAGAACTTTAAAACATTTCTGAAGTCGGTCATTTGATACTTGATTATCATAATCATAACGAAGTGATTTTAAACTGACTGGATGTATAATACTAACTGTATGCATCATAGAATGGTCATGGATGGTTACCAATAACAGTTAGGGAAGGATATTGAACGTTATATTTCATAAATTATTTTTTGTTTAGTTCCAGTTATTCAAATACAAAACCAATCTTCATATAATCATCTCAATAAAACTCATATTCATTTGTTTGTAATTGTCAAAGATTCATGTTAGTTGAGTACCACCGAAAACCAAGATGAACTGAACATTCCTTCGGACTGTTACAAATGCATACAACTAAACTTAATATCTTCATGAAGTTACCTTAGTTACATTAGTATTTGTTCAGTTAATGCTCTTGATATGTAGTTGATTAACATGTGTTCTTTAATACAGTTAAAATAAAATATCATTGTTTTTATCGATTTATACTTAAGGTATTCTATTGATTAGATCAATTTATTAATTTATTAATTAATCAATTACACAACTAAATAGTTGATATGCCAAGCACCTGAAAACGATTGATTATCTACGAAAATTGTCTTCCTGTAGACTACTTCAATTGTTTTAGTTGTATATAATGTGAACATTTCATTCTTCTTCTTCTTCTTATTATTATTATTGTTCAGTTTACTTTGCCCTATCCTCCTGTTTAACGCATTAACTGTTAGTGTATCAACCTTTTTCTTCATTTATGAACTACAGCTAGTTGATTATGTATGTGTTGCTCCATTTTACGGTCTGATTAGTTGACTGAGTGGTCAGGTTTTATGTATATAAATAAGAATGTTTGAAATAGAACCGAATTTTGTCTAGTTGATTCATTGGCTTGTGTTCTTCCTATCCTGACCTGCGACCAAGTGGGAATTAGGCAGACGTGAAGGGACTAGTTAGGCAATCATTAGAATTGTTATTTTAACCAAGTGAGTACAATGCCATATCAATCAATTGGTCTAATACACCAAACCATGCCAATTATTTTGTCACGTCATAACAACAGTTAACGCACATGTATATTTATTTACTGATTTTGATTACTTGTTACTGGGAAATATTTATTCATTTCAGTGGTGTGCATAAATCCAACTATTAATCATCATCATCTTAATGATCACCATCTCAATCCTCATCATTCAGTTCGAATAAAAGCATTCAATAGAATTTAACTACAAATGACTTCTTCGAAATGAATGATGTTACTATATGGCTTACATTGACATTTTGGACAACATGGACAAAAATATACGATAGAGGCGGGGTAGGGGGAAAGGGGGTGTTTTCAATAATAATGACTCTATTCAATAGTATGTTTAGTACAATATAAATTTTCAGTATAAAGTGCCCCAAAAAGTTACTCTTTTACCATGTGTGCATCTGACAAGTGGTATATATATATATATATATATATATATATATATATATATGTGCAATAAAGGCAATATGAATTAAAGTGTAAAAATGTTGATTATGGTAAAACAAGGAACAGTAGGGCGGTCTTTGTATTACATAATAATTCGTATTTTACGAGTACAGATTTCTCATTAGATTGGCTCATACACATTTTCATCACATAGAACATATGCTAAATATGGAATAATGGAGCATTTATACTTTTCTTTACGTGTTTGAATTCACATAACATCTATTAAAGTCAATATGTGCTTACTCTTTATTGAGTATGATTTGGATTGTTGATTGTTATTACATGTGAAATAACACATTTTGGGAATGATGACATGGTTATCAACATAGAGATTTGAAACTTTAAGGTTTTAACTAGAGTAAATTATATGCCAGGCACTTGAAGAAAATTAATTATCCTTGAGAACTGTGTTTTAGAACATTATTTCAATCATTAGAACTGTGGATAATGTAATAATTTGATTTCTTTGACTGTTACGTTCCCTCTACCCGATCCTCCCATTTAATATATTTGCTCTTAGTATATTGTTTATTTACTATGAACTACAGTCACTTAGTTGTGTACAAGTTGTCCTAATTCACTGTCACTATTCCTTTGTTCTGTATCAATTTTAGATTCTTTATTGTTTTACTGTGTGGTTTGATTTTGCGTACTTATAAAGGCATGATTAAAATACAATACGTTTTCGGTTCCTGATCCTGTTTCCGATTCTGGTTCTTCTACTTTCGGCCTGGTGGGGTGAGTGGGCATAGGGCAGTCGCCCATTATCAACTAGGCATACCTCATTGGCGTTTGCTACAATCAACCAAAATTCTCATTGCGTCATAACAGTCAATTAAGTTGTTATTTTTACTAGCTTTCTACATTCAGTTTATGATTTCTACTACTTTCATATTAGTCAATGCTTTACTAAACAATTTATATAAATTATAATCATTAAGTATGCTTACATTTAAGTTGGATAAACTCACCAAAACCAACTAATACATCTCATGTTAATAAGTTCTGGCTGTCAAATCTACTTCATCGATTTATTCGTCTACTTAAGTCTGGGTATGTTTTTATTTTCAGTTTTACAAGCATCTTTTTTTCTCAGACTGCATTGATTGATCAGTGAAGAATATCACAATTAATGTTTTCTGATTTATTTTGAACAAGTATAGAATGCATTCAGTAGTCTAAGTGAGTTGGTATTATGTACACTATGTTTAGTTGTTAAGCGATTAATGTTGTTCATTACAAATTGCTAGACTAATTACTAGGCAAAAAAGACATTAATAAGTATTCAGTCAACAAACAATATAACTTTACCAGTTAAATGTGTTACAAGTGATAGATTTAATTGCCTATAATGATGTTGAAGTGAAATGTTTCCTCTTGGCTACTTTACACCATCTAACTCAAAATTGTTTTCATTCTAGCTTCCCTAGTTATATTTAATACACCTCTATATCTTCATGAGTCATTAATAGGGGTTGGATCACGGAGTAATTCTAGTTATAGAATAGATGAGAAGATTTCGTTCTCAGTTTTTGCAACGTCAACACTTGCTTTTGCTACATGGAGGAGTGACTTTATGTGCTATTCATTATGTTGATTGAATAAGTCACATAATGATGTTGGCAGGGTACCATTAAAAACCAGGGAGCACTTAATAGCTGTTCCATCTCGGTTTAGGGACTGCTCAGCAGCACAGACGCCTGATTCCGACGCAGGGGCTTCAGGTTGGCTAACACCTAATTCTCTACAACACTAGGCAAGCATTCAGTCGTAGAATCTCCACTTTCACTAATTTGTGATATAGAACGACGATCATCCAATGTCATCAATGATAACTATCCCACTCCTGACAATTATGAACTCCACCAGTTACGACTTCCCACTAGAGCATTAGCAGTATCCGAAAGTTAGTCACGATTGAGCTGAATACTGTAGCTGAATTGAGATGGTTTATGGAAATCAGTGTTTTTCGTCCTATTTAAATAGTTTGTTCCCACGGAACTCCTTGTAATTCTTCCCTTCGTCAGTTTCCTGTCTTTATTTCTTCTTGTATTCCTATTTCCGTTGAATTGTGTCCATTTGACTGGCATTGATGTGAATGTGTAATCGGGATACAGACAAAACTTCTATCATTTGTGGTAATAATAAGTGTGAAAAAATATTTTACGTATCTTAAAAAGTTTGCATTGATTAGTGAAACATTCATTTGAAAAGAAAGTGAACTACACTTTTACTTACCTAATGTTAAATTCAAATGTAACGTTGATATAATGTTACAGTTAGTTGATTAGCTCTCATATATCGGTCCGTATCAGAGCAAAAAGAATTCACTTTATTTCTCCTTCAACTAACTCGGTTGATTTGCAACCTCACCCAAACTCAACCAAGAGTTATGTATAGCGAATTGTCTGTTTTCACTGGCACACTGGTTAAAAACTGGCTCCCACGATGATTTATCAATAAATAAATTTAGCCTTAACTTTTAAATAAATCTGTAATCTCTTCATTAAACAGGCGAATATTTAAAACAATTTCATAATTTAGTAAAGTAGATAAACTCAAATGCCACTGAGGCATTGTTTAGAGCAACAATACTCTTCAGTCGGCCACGGGTTGCTGACAAACCGAAAGACGAATCATCGAATTTTACCTCTTTGCTGCGTGTTTGTCATTTAACATAGTTCTGTATAACAATATGCTTGAGATTTCAAAAACTCTAACTCACATGACTAGAAAACGACATTGGTGATTATATTTCAGTGAAGATTATAGTAAGTGTTTATTTGATATCACAAATCCATCTGGATTAGGCAACCATTGGTCACCGAGAGGCACTGCACAGCTGTTTCATCCTAGTATGAGATAATCTAACAGTGCACACTTACGACCACATCAGGTATTGAACCCATGATACTGGCTCCGCTGCTAACTCTCTGCTACCAGACCAGTAGGTCGGGTGATATTTCTAATTCAGTCATTCTCTACAACTCTCAGTTTAAATAAATATTAGCTCACTAGTGACTAGTTTCTCGACATAATTCCTGAAGTCCTAGTGAGAAGACGTGACCAGTGAAGTTCAGCCGCGTCAGATGTGAGGCAGTTATCTACCGATGACAATGGACAGAGTCAAGTAAACATATCTTGAATCGACTGAGTTCGAAAAACCAACTGTTGGAAGCCGTCTGGTTCTGGATCCGACATCTGGTATGACTGTGGATGCGCTTTGCTGAGAATGTCGTAAACTAGGATGAAACAGTTGTCCAGCGTTTCTCGATGATCAATGGTTGTTTAATTTAGACCAATTCGTCATATGAAATTAACATTATTGAATATCTTGTCATTATTGGCTGTTCAATCAGGATAGACTTATTATTCAAAGTCATCTACAAAGCAAAGTGAAACATAGGCAGAATGTCACTTTCTTATGATTATATAAAATCAAAAATTATATTCATTGAAGGGAGTTGTTCATTAACTTATATCGTGTACTTGACTTTCAATAGCATAAGTGTTTATAAAGAATTACTAATATCTTCTGTACATACTTGTAACAGTTTATCTCTATTATACTGTTGATCTGTTAAAACAAATAAATCTACTCTTTTCTTCTCACGTCTTCCTAAAATACTTTTCCTCATTCTTGAAATTAATATTTTCATATTATGCAATCTAATATCATGAATAGTACACTCAGTCTAATTTATTAAATATTCTTGGATGTCTTTGAAATCTACATCAAGATGCATATAACACTTTATTTTGTTATCATTGGTGATTATTATTGTAAATGCCAGTGAATAATTACCATAAGTTTGTATTTTCCCGTTGATTTGTAATGGACTAAAACTGGTCAGTCTCTGTTGCCATATGTGCATCCTGAGCGGATTGCCTCGATATACAAACTTATCCTAATTACATATATATTCCCGTTGCACAAGTATGACTGTCTGGACACAGTAGCCTAGTGGTGAACGCGGTGGCGTTTTGTACGGAGCGGACTGAGTTCGAATCCCACTGTGAACATCAACATTGGGATGCAGGTACATCCAGCCGATGAGTCCCAGATAGGACGAAACGCGCGTCCTGAATTCCGCTTGCCAGTCACAATCCAACTTAAATATATAGCCAGTGAATAAATGTGATTGCACAGCATTACGGATGCATTCACCAGAACGAGATCTTTTCATTGAAGTAAATTATTATCTTCAGATGGTTGTTATTACGATATAATGGTTGTATTAGCTGTTCAACTTGAAGATAGTTCATATTACAGAATTAGTTGTTTACCAAACATGGGCTTACTGTTTTCACACAAAACTAAATAAGGTAATCGTCATATTTAGTTCATTATGCTGTCAGCAAATGTGGTAAAGTTCTCTCGATAAATTGAAGCAGTTACAAAGCCATATTGAAAGCACTTTTAACCGTGCCCATGAATGTATAGGCATATTTACTTAAATGAATAAAACATAACATATGAATAATCAGAGACTAACGTTTTCAAATGAATTATCATGTTTAGTTGATTGTATTCATCACATATTGATGTCGGTTTTGTCCCAGTAAAAACCAAGGATTACGGGATAGCTGTTTTGTCCCACTGTGGAATTCCTTACTGTTTCTAGCAGGGGAACGTTAGTGAATAGGGATGATACATCTAGTGATATTACTGATATGTTCGCAACCCTCAGGTCTTTTATTTTGTTGACAAACTCGGAAGAGTCCTTAACGCTATATTTGACGATCACTCTGTGCAATGGTTTCTGGATATTATAGAAGAAGAATTAACCACCATTCGTAACATACTCAGTATGAGCGCCTACTCGCTGAGATTCATAGGTAAATACATGACGCCTACAAAAGCAAAATCCGAGTACGTAACTGTTCTAAGGAAACCTAATTTCCTCAAACTACTATTCTTAGATGACAATATTAGTGAAATCACAACGCAACGAATTAGAAAAGTGTTGCAAAAAGCGTTTACCACAGCCAAACTGTATGATATATTCCACAACCACCCTGTCATAAGAACAAGTACAAAAGACAGACTCGCTGAATTCGCCTCCTCTATATGTATATATCAATTCAACTGCTTCTGTGGAGCCAGCTACATTGGGAGCACGATTCGCGAAGTACATCAAAGAATTTTGGAACATCATCCAGCCTAGCTGAGTAAAGGTCAATTACGGCAAGTAAACAGCTCTGTACTCGCACATTTGGTTGATACGGAACATCAAGTAGACGTCAAGACAGCTTTTAAAATCATTTATCGAGTCCCACTTAGTCTGCTGTATTGTTTACTCATACATCTTCTATATATGGCGGAAGCCATCGGTATCCACATTCTCAAATCGGACCTGTGTGTACATAGGAAATTCGTACAGCCTCTTTCCTTGTCTTGGCCATCATAATAGCCAATGCTCTAACGCTTCACAAATAACTTATTACACCCAATTCTCTCATTATTATTATTATTATTATCATTGTTATTGTTATTATTTTTATTATTGTTACCACCTTATATAACTCTTTTCAAAACTTCAAAAATTTATCACCTCTTAATTGTAACTTAACTCTTACGTTACCGTCATTTAGAAACTTTAAAAAGATAATTAACTTATTCACTTTCATGTCTTAATTGCTTTATTAATTAGTTATAGTTAATTTACAAACACCTTTGGACTTATAAAACTATTATGTAACACACCACCAATTATCTGGTAATGATTTTAAACCTACTGTAAACTTATTAATGTAGAGCTTTGATGAAAAACTAATTGAAAAGGAATTTTTTCGCTCCACTTGTTCTTTCTTAATGCCTAAATGGGATTTTTTTTTTCATTATTAAATAGATATGACGATTATTTGTTTGTAATCATCATCATAGATTAATACCTGTTAGATACTATTAAAACCTATAGAATATTGAATAATTATTTCATGCTTAGTATAGAATTACTTAACAATATGCTACATTTAAAGTGTTATGTTATCTTTTTTAAAAATTGATAATTTATTCTATAATTAATTTAATTGGTTAATTGAATTGACCAATCAAATTGCACATACAATCCTATCCCATGTACTTATAAAATTATGCAATGAATTCATGTGAATCAATTTAAACAATATACACTACATGTAAAGAATCATTTAAATTGAACAATTGAACTTTTACAATAAAATAATTGAAGAAGAAAAACAAACAAAATAAGAAAATTGAATTATTTGGATTATTCATAATACACAATAAAATGACCATTAACATTGTTGAATAAATAAACTAGATTTATGCATTAACATTTAAATTTATCAATACTACTGAATTACTTTAATGAATTTCAATAAAATATTATTCATTGTTTAATGAATTATTGTGTATAATGAAGTGAAATAAAGTGAGGTAAGTAAGTGAGTTAGTAGGTAAGTTATAGTTATGAATATTCATTTATGTTTATTGTTGTTATGTTATATTAATGATACTTACTGGAATAGATTTATATACTGATATTTGTAAATGAAATGATTAATCAAATCATTAAGAAGGTTTAATCATTAGAATTGACTATAGATATGTGTTGGTTACTAATCTTCACTAATCAAAGTGACTCGATATTGTGAAATATTTGATTCAATATTAAATAATCAAATGTAATGTACTAGGGGGGGGAGGCGATGAGGAAGAGGAAAGGGCTGAAAGGGGTACAGAACTAGACTTTATGCAAGTTGGGTGATTGGATCATCGAGTTAATCATTGATAGGTAAACTATGTCGTATCATCTATTTTCTTTAATGGCTATCAATGAGTTATATTAATGAGATTACTAGACTTAGCTATATGATTGTAGATATACTGTATTGTCTGACGTCAAACAATACGTAAATGTAGTAGAGAATATCATGTCATTTACTTTAAATCACTCAATTTATGTGCATATATAAATAGATTTTTTTGTCTTTCAGAAGTACTTTAAAGATATTTTGTCATCATTACAAGATCTAGGTTGAAATCATAGTCATTTATCTACTAGTGGCTAATTCATTTCCATATACATATATCAGTTAGAGTAGATTGTTAAATTAACAACAAGCTAGTCATTTAATCACTCTTCTTTGAAATGGAATATTATATGCTTTTATCATGTAAGTTTATCTTATTCAGAAGTTGATTAAAATACAATGCTAAGACAGGAAAATAGTTTCATAGGTATTCATCATTTTTCAGATATTGAGAATGTCCATCATTACATACTACTTCTCTGTTAGTATACAAAACTACTGATTGTTCTCAAAAATAATTATTTAATTGTATTAAACGGGTGGTATTGTATTTTAAAATGGATTCATTTATAACAAAAACATTGATAAACTATTAGAAAGTAGAAATTGTTCATTAGTAATTTCCCTCATGTTTCTTAATAAAAATGGTTTCATTAAGTTAGAAACAATGAAAAAGTATTACAATTTGTTACAGTTTTCAATCATTTGTATTGAAGGGATAACATCTAGTTTTTTTTAACAGAGTATCTCATGATTAACTTTTATTACTGACTCAAGTTATTTAATACATTCTAGAAAGATGAACTTTATACAATTTTGAAAATTTTTTATAGTATCTATTTATAATGACGCCTGGAATCGATCTCAGAACTAGTAAAATATTATAGTAAACAAGTTTGATTAATATCTAAATTCATTAATTTTAAATAAATAGTAAAATAATTTAATTCATACATGAAACTAAATGTTACTTGATGATTAGTTGTATCATATCACTTTTTTTATGTGAATTCGTTGTATATACGTAATACACATTCATGCTTAATCATAATTCCTTGGATTTCACAATGTTTGATGTGATTGACTAGTTTCTTTTTCGTCAGTTGATCAACACAAAGTTATTACTGTCCTACTTAATTCATTAACAAATCACTTTGTAGGGAGTTATATTTTCTCGGGTAGATAATTGTATAAACTTTTAATTTAGACTTATTACATGAAGTAGTAAATGCTTTCGATACACTAACTGATAACTAAGAAATACACTTGCAAACTATACACATTTATTATGCATTAATAGTAAAATTAAGAGTGTCTTGATTGTGCTCACATTCTAGTGTGACTTAATAAACATTCTAATAATCTTCTCATCTAATCACATTCAGTTATATTAGTCATTGACAACGTAGAACGCATAGATTCAAGTTGTCATATTATATTTTCATGATAAAATCAAATTTATAAGAACAATACGACAAAAAGATATAACTGAGAGGAATGAAAAGAAGGTATCTACTAAAAGATAATAGAACTTAACATGTAAAACTGGATAGGAATAAATACACTTTTTTTAATGTAACTGATTCTGATCTATATTACCCAGTATCTTCAGACGCTGATTAAGATTATTACTCGAAGTTCAACTAGGTAGTTTTTTACCTACCACCATAGGTTAGTCACACGTTTCATGAACTGATATCATGTTTTATTTTGAACCCCTTTGAACCTTTTATAAATCTAATTCTACTCCAATCGACATCATATGATGACGAAGACGATAGTTCTTTCTATCTGTTACGGTTTAACTGTTTAATCATTTAATAAAACCAAACATATTCGCTAGGTACGAAATATCAATAAAAACAATCCTCAAGGCCTACTTAATCTTTCTTGCTTTGTAAAAATTTCATTGAAATGGTTAAATTGTATAACATGAATTGTGATTTATGTCAATCGCATACTACTTGATGAAGTCAATAATACTAATGTAAGACAAATGTATTGGTGAAATGAAATAAGCATAATACCAATGTAAATGTAGTAAAATAAAGTATTTATAACTTAGTATTTGATTTTATTTAATGATGATAATGTAGACTTCATGCAGGATTCAAAGAAACAATCTAGTTAACATCGTCAAGTGTAAACTCTTGTTGAATTGAACACTTTAAAATCGAGTATAATGAATTAATGATTGCTTTCAGAATTAATCAATTACCACAACGATATTGCATTTCTATGTAGAGGTTACTGTGATTGTAGTTACTTACTTACTTATTTACGCCCTTTACTCCTCACTGAGGAGCATAGGCCGCTCACCAGGATTCTCCATTCAAATCTGTCCTGAGCAATCCTTTCCAGGTGTTTCCAGTTTCTGTTCATCCTTTTAATATCTACTTCCAATTCCCGACAAGGTGTGTTCTTTGGCCCTCCTCTTCTCCGTTTCCCAACAGGATTCCATGTTAATGCTTGTTTCGTGATGCAGTCTGATGATCTCCGCAATGTATGTCCTATCCATTTCCAACGTCTTTCCCTAATTTCCTCTCCACCTGGAAGTTGGTTTGTCCTCTCCCATAGTAAGTTGTTGCTGATGGTTTCCGGCCAACGGACATTCAGTATCTTTCGTAGGCAGTTGTTTATAATTACTTGTATCCGTCTGATGATGTTTGCAGTAATTCTCCAAGTTTCACCTCCATACAGCAGGACTGTCTTCACCTTCGAATTGAAGAGTCTCACTTCGAGGTTAGTTGATATTTGTTTTGAGTCCCATATGTTTTTCAACTGTAGGAATGCTGCTCTGGCTTTGCCAATTCTTGTCTTTACATCTGCATCGGACCTTCCTTGTTCATTGATGATGCGCCCCAGATATGTGAAAGTATTCACTTCTTCCAGAGTTACTTCATCAAGTTCAATTAGGTTGGTGCTCTCTGTGTTGTATTTAAGAATCTTGCTCTTTCCCTTGTGTATGTTTAAGCCTACTGATGCTGAAGTTGCTGCTATACTGGTTGTCTTTGCTTGCATCTGTTGGTGTGTATGTGCTAAGTGAGCTAGATCATCCGAAAAGTCCAAATCATCGAGTTGCATCCTACTTCTCCATTGAATTCTGTGCATCTCCTCAGATGTGGAGGTCTTCATGATCCAGTCAACTACTAGGAGGAAGAGAAAATGTGAGAGTAGGCGACCTCGTCTGACTCCAGTCCTCACTGTGAATGCATTTGTCAGTTGTCCTCCATGTACAATTTCCACTGTGTTCCGTCGTAAGAGTTCCGGATGATATTGACGAGTTTCTCTGGTACACCGTAGTGTCGAAGAAGTTTCCATAGTGTTCTATCTACACTATCAAACGCCTTCTCATAATCAATGAAGTTGATGTACAGTGGCGAGTTCCATTCAATTGATTGTTCAACGATGATCCGTAATGTTGCGATTTGGTCTGTGCACGACCGATCCTTACGAAAACCAGCTTGTGATTGTAGTGACGCAACATAATTGTTCATATCGTATGTTTATATAACTAGACATACCTGATTAAGTTATTAGAAAGTATGCATGAATAGCATACATAACAGACTGGTACAGCTATTTTGTACTACCCGTGTTAGTTCATTGGTTTTATACAAGTTAAAAATATGTTTTGTTGTATGTAACATTAATAAGATGATTAGATTGTTTGATACAATCAAATGAGTCATATTGCATCTGGTCAAATAAGGAGAGTGTATGTGTACTTTTGAATTCTTGATATTCTTCACAGTTATTCAATGTATACAAAATAAAGACATTTCAGTAAGGAAAGTTTTTTCTCTGATAAAATTGTTTACTAGAGTCGGGCATTTATATTCACAGTACATTTACCAAATAATAAAATGTATACGCATTATATCGTTTACCAAGGTAGTCTGAAACTAGTTACATTCCTAAGCACTCAATTCCGTAGGTGGGTGGGGGGCGGTTCATAAATGATCTCTCCATATAGTCATCTAAGGCGGTGTGATGTCGTTACATAACCAAATTGTTAAAATTAATTAAACTTCTCAATTATTGAGTCTAACAAGTCAAAGTAGAAGTCAGTAAGATGTGGTAGAAGAAATGTAAGTGAATATTAAAAAGATAAAGAGTAAGTGGTGATAATTGGTAAAGTGGAAGATTTACCAAACACCTTTTAAACATAAAGAGCAGGCAGGATTTGTTGGACTGCAATATGAAGTGTGAGATTTGAACACAGATACCCAAAGACTATCCTGTCTGCTTATTCAAAAGACGCCATCAAGCGATCAACAGGTCAATTCTTGAGATTTTGGTCTATTCAAGTTATGTGCCTCCTCAAACTTCAACCTATAAAGCTAGTTACATGGTTAGAAGAATTGGTTTCAATAGAGTTCAGGTTAGGAATTTGCATGTATTCGAAATAATATCACTTCAACTATTCTAGCCTGATATTTGTATTCAAAAGAAGCTTGTCAAATCCTTGATTTCACCACAGCCTTAATACCCATTCCTTCTTATTACCACCTATCCTTTTTAATTTTTTTAAATATCTCTTATATATATGATTATCGTTTCAATTTCTTTAAATATATTTTACTGACTGTTACTTTCGTCGCTGAGAAGTCATCATTTTAATGTAATAATGTGATAGGATTCTTGAATTATTTCAATTTATCCATTACTTACATAAGAGTGATTATTGCAGTAAGCATTGACGATATTGAAGATATCTATCAAATATTTGATTTATAGAAGTAATACCACATGTAATAAGTGGAGATACCACTGCATTACAAACTATCACTGAAAACCAGAGATTACTAGTTGACTATTATGTAATAGGTTGAAATCAATAAATAATGATTACAAATTAATCCAAATTAACTTCAGACAAAGGTTATTTCAGGTTTCCTGACGATAATAAATAAGACAATGATAGATAAGAAATAATAGAGCAAACAACTGTCTTCAATAACATCGTTGTCAATCACTTACAGTTAGATATCCATGAAAATTTCATTACAATGGTCAAAATAAGTTGTATATATAAATATGTTGAAGTGGTTGAATAGTGAGGCAATGATATATTTTAGAATGGAGAACGTTTACATCACATGCTACTTAAATACATCCACATTAATCTATATATGCAAGTTTACTTTTTGTAAATCTTACTTTGTTAAAATGGATCTCTGATGATTACTCTGCGCGGTTGTCTACATGATTATCTAGATTGATCAACAGCTTCATTCTTGAACATTTGGTAACCACTTCTGATCATGTTGTCTCATCAGAATCATTCTTCTAAATTATTCATAAAGTTAAACAAATTGGTTTAAATAGATTGAAAATCTGAAACTTTTGTACAGTAAAGGCTTTAACCTTCTACTAATTCAAACCAATACTTTGAACCCATAAAGAAACACATTTGGAAGCTTATTTTATCTCGACTCTATTCTTCTCTCATTCTCCATAATTAATTTTCAGTTTTCTCCTAAATATTAATTATCTCTTCTCTCGTCATTATATTCCTCAATTGGATAGTTATTATAATTCTGTCTTACAAAGAAATTCTCAACATTTATGTGGACTATTACGTAACCCATTTCTGTCATCTTATGTTTACGACTATTACACAACTCATAAATGTTACTTGAAGGCATTTTGATCCCTTCTCAAGTCACTTTCATAACTTGTTTGCCTTCTTCTATTTTAGTATAAATTATTAAGTCATTAATTTCTCAATATACAGATACAGTTGTACAGCTAATGTAAATAACATTATCGTAAAGAAAATTTTCTTCGTTAATTATTTTGTATTTTACATTCAATGACGTAATGAGTTTCTTTAATGCATCCAAAAGGTTGTCTATCGTAAATTTGAAAGGTCATTTAAAATCTAAGGGGAGGGGGAAGGCGTTAGCAATGAACAAATCAAATTAACCCTAAGCAATATATTACATTTTATATTACATTATTCTATTCACATAATTTGAATTGATATGTTTATTGAATGTAATTCAACAGCTTATAATGATTATTTCTGTTACCTACGTGTGTTTATTTGAATTGACCTTTTATGTTTTTTCAACTGATAGATTTAAGTAGTATTTTGATGCAAAAGTTCATCATTCTAAAATATTTCATTGTCTTTACTATATAACCTCTTCAATATATGCCTTATTTTGACTATAGTAATGGAATTTTTTTATAAATAGATAAATGTAAGAGATTGACAATGATGTTATTGACAACAGTTGTTCATACCATTAAGTCAATGTTAAATGATCCTTATTTCTAATGTATCTGGTTGTTGATATATGTGTCTCATTCACTAAATGAATGAATTCTACTTATTATGAAAACTACCTAGGACTTATGTTATTCAGTTTACTCAATTTTGACATCACGAATTGATCTGAATCAGACAACCATTGATCACCTGGAAGCACTGGACAGCTGTTTCGTCCTAGTATGAGACTCCTCAGCAGTGAGCATTCACGACCCCAACGGGACTGAATATCAATTATCTCCACAAACCCCCTTAATTGTAATTATTCAATTTAGTTGTAATAATTGTCATTTATTACTAGTATAGAAGTGATTTTGTGACGATTACAAAATTTGTTTACCTCATTACAACTAGTAAACTTTATATAGTACAAATTACAAAAGGAAATAAATGATGGTCATATTAATTGAATATTGCTATAATCGTTTGATGGTTAAGTATCTAGTTCCAACGTTTTCTAAGCAACATAAATGTCTACTACAATATACTCTTCTAGTATTATGATTATGACTGACAAATGATATCCAGGAAGCGGTTTTCATCTTATTTGGAATATGTCAACTAGATGTACCTTTCACACGTCCTGGATTCAATTTAAAATAATACTTATAAATAATTCACTATATCAAGTCAACAATCCACTGAGAAGGCACATATAACAATAGAGACTGATCAGTTTCATTTATATTATTCTGACTATAACGTTATCTATCTTAACCATATACTTTTATATTCATTTCATTTATATTCAATAAAAAATATTTATACTAAAGTGTAGATAATTTAAATTAATTTAATAAATTAATGAATGTCATATTATAATGATAAATAATTTACACATTTAAGGTTATTTAAATTAACCTCCAAAACTTTTTAAATATGGATTGTTTTAAACAAAATGTAATTAATGATATATTTTTTTTCTTTCAATGTAATAAATTTTTTTTATTGTTCAACTATATAAAATAATGATATTTTAAATATTTTTTTTCTTCAATTTTATTAGAAAAATTAACCTTTAAAATAATTAAACTAAACTAAACTAAACTAAATTAGGTTATTTTGATTAAAGTAGATTTTTATAAATAAAAAAAAAAAAATACTATGCAAATTATTTTTAAACACATTTTAATACTACTTATAACTATTACTTATGATTTAATTATCAACAATCATTACAAAATATGTTTAATCAGAATCTATATAAACATAAAATTCCAATGTGTTGTTTAGACAATATTGAGGTTACTTAATATCATAGATTGGATAAAGTATGAAATGTCATTTAATCATATCAGTTTAATTGTGTTGGGATGGCTCCCAGAAACTACAACGAAGCCTCCAGAACCCTAGAAGGAGCCGGAGACATTCCGTCCAATCACTGGTCAACAAAACCTTCTAGAATCTCGACGTGGAGCGTTTCGATAGGGTAGCAGTTGAGACTTCTTAATTCCGATTGAACGGATCATAATACTGATTTATCTGTTTCAGAAAACTATAAACATACGAACATTTTGTACATGACTTGACTTCCATTTCACTGGAAAAAATTTTCCTGTTTTCTCGTCTTCTGTCTTCTGATTTTGTGACTAGGAGGGTTCAAGGCGTTCAAGTGCTAAGATTGCTTCACGGCTAATCAAGTTATCAAGTACGAGATATAACAAATTGTCTAATGTGACGACTGAAAGTTTTCAGTTTAATACTTTATGAGAATATAGATGCTTAATGTTGAAGAATTTTATACTATAAAATAAGAGGCTTGGGAGATGGGTGGGGGAACCTGTCGTCTTCTGTTACTTGACTAATTGAAGTGAATATTTTAATATGAAATTTCAAGTACTAAATGAAATTAAGCGAACTTAAAGAATTATATATGAAATGTAGTTAACTGTCATAGGTATTTCACCATTGAAGTAGTTATTACAGTGTTATATGTCATCGTTAGATGAAATGAACCTTCTTGAAGAAAATATTTAGTATTTTACTACTTAATAAATTGACTTTATAAAATAATTTATTTAATTGATTCTCCTATTTTGTTGCTGAGTACACTGATTATTACTCACAAATAGATTTAACAATAAATAGAAATATTTAATTTAGTTACTATGTTCATCATTTGTATAGCCTACATGTAGTCAGTAATTTTTTTATGTTTATTGTTGTAAATGAGGTTAGCCTCAAACTTACCTAAGCTTGATATAATTAACACTTACGATGATTGGTTTCTATTTGTTTAGTGACAGAGTACTAAGTAATGAAGTGTTAATTTGATTGCAAATTATAGCCATCTATAAATATCTAATATCCATCAAATTTGATTATAATAATGTAGTAGAATGCAAAGTAAACATAGTACGGCTTGAAATGAAGCTATCGATAAAAATATGAAGCCATATTCAACATTTATTTATTAAAGTACTGGTAAAAATGATTGTATATGATGGGTACGACACAGTTAATAACTAGCGAAACTACTGTAACAAACTTTAACTGCAAGTTAGTCCATTGAAGTTTCAATCTAAAATTTAATTTGGAATCTTAAATGTTACCAACCATTTAATCACCGTCATCATGAGATTATAGATATAATAACAATAGTAATATTGGTAACTTTCACATGTTTCTGATTAGATACAATAACTTCACCTTAATTAATAGTTATTTGTTGATCAATTTTACTAATTTATTGGTTGTATGTTTTATGTATTAAATATGTTCATATATGGTTTAATGTAGGCATTGAAATAATACATAGCAACCTGTTAGTTATAATATATACTCAAAGGAATAATAACTATGTTGAATATTATACTCACGTGATGCCATCATCATCATCATTTTCGAAATACAAAATGAAACCGAAACCACATTTTCGATGAAACAACCTAATAATAACAGTAATATATACATATATATGTGCATGTATTGGTATTCCTAATTAATCGCACTATAATGATGATCGTGTACATGCTTCAATACAAACAAACAAATAAAACACAATGGTATACATACAATGATGCTGAGATAATGAAGTAGCTAATAAACCATGATTATGGCTTCATAATCATTATGAACTTGATACTAAAATTTGATCTGAATTAGACAAGTATTAGAAACCAGGGTAGGGGGGGGGGCGGATGTGGGCACTAAACAGTTATATGCATCGATCTAATTTCCAGGAGATTAAGCTTAGGAGTTTCATGCTAGAATAAAACAGTTATCCAACATCTTCTAACTATCAATAATTATCTAACTGAAGTATAAATTCAGCACTAAATTACATTTATAATAAACAATAATAATAACATTACTATATGAATAATTACACTACATGACATACATTCCTTAATAACGAAAAAAAAAAAATAACAAAAGAATCGAATGTATATTTTTTTATTATTTTCATTCCTCATATTAACTTTGTCATTGTATACAAATAAAACTTTCTTAATTTCTTTTAGTATCTATGCATAAATCTGATAATTGAAAAGTGGATTTCAATTAAATTTGTTCTACGTGTTTGTGTGTGTGTGTGTGTATGTGCCTACATGTGAGTGAGTGAGTGAATGAATAAATGTCAAGCATTCCATTGTCATTAATCAATTGTCTTTAAATAGATTGCAAAAAATATAGCGGAATGTATAAAATCAATTAGTTAATACGATAATTTTTTTTTTTCGGTTTTTATTTAATTGATTTTATAGTAATAATGATTTCATAGATGTGATTGTTATGTTCTTTTGTAGCTAGTCAATTCATTATTTTGTGAATGATTTATTCTGAGATAATGAAGATTTGTAGTGAAACATGAAAGATTCCATTCTGTTTGTGATATCTCTCTAATCAGATGGATAATGATTTATTTATTCTATAAGTGTTAAATTAGAATGTTCTAATAACTTTTATTTAATCTGAATTAGATAACTATTGATAACTAGGTAGTATTGCACAACTATTCCGTCCTAATATGGAACTCCTCGACAATGCATATCCACGATCTTATCATTAATCGAATCAAGCATCTTATAGCTCCACTGCTAACGGTTTGCCATCCAACAACTGATTCGGCTCCCAGTAGTTTATATTTTTAATTCAGTCAATTTGTGATACGTTTGTTCGGCCTCATCTATTGTCGTTTGTTTCATACCTGACACGGATTAACTCCACTAGTCATGTCTTCCTACTAGAACTCCATGAATTACCTTGAAAAGTTAGTCACGAGTGAACCACAACGCTAGTGTCCTGGGGTCAATTCCCTAATGGGTCGTAAAAACGCTCTGAAAAAGTGTTTCATACTAGGACGAATTAGCTATTCATTGCTTCCTAATGGTCAGTAGGTGTCTAATCTAAACCAGTTCGTGATATCATATCAAACGTACAATAAACTCCACAATGCTGAATTACAATCCGATGACTGTATAAAATGTCCAGTTTGTTAAATTGAATGTATTACAAAGTTGATGTAACTTATTTCGTAAGTAATTATTAGTTGCAATACAATTATCCTTTTAACAGGAAGTTATTTTCCAAATCTTAAAGAGAATAATCATCTCTGTGTCACTCAAACTTTCCTCTTCCTATTTCTGTGTACAAGATGTTACTATTGAATTATTCAATCTCTAACATCCTGTGGAACATTAACTAGTCGCATAACAGTAATCACGTCACATTAATTTAGTCTTTTTGTTACGAATCAGACTTTATATACTCATTACCCAGTTCTAAATAACACGATACCATATATATCAGTTTTATACTGACTATCTTCAACTCTTAATCGTTAATGCTTTAATAGACTTTCATATCATTTTGTATTTCATTACAGAGCAAATAATATTAAAAAAATGAAACAAATAAAACAAGGTATGAATTTTTGTCATTATACGATAGCTTAATGGTGCTAATAGTCAGGTGTTTACAGCTAGACCTAAAGACCCTAGGTACAATTCTCTAATGGATAGACGATATACACTACATAGGAGTCCCAAACTAGGACAAAATAACTGTCTAGTGTTTCCTACTTTTCACTGGCATCCAACTAGTCTGTAATAATAACAAACAACAAAATTTAATGAGTAGTAGTAACGTTGTCTATAAAAGAAATTTATTTAATATCATGCCTTATTTATTCTTCCTTCCCCCTCCCCACCACCCCTGACAATTAGGAACTATTTAGCTAATATTTTTCTTTACTTAATCATAAATAATCAGTCACTCAATTTAATAATGAAACTTTTAAATGTTTATTAACAATTTACTTTAAGTAATGAATATCAGTTCTATGTATAATGTAATGATCCCCCTCCCCTTTTACCAGTTCGTGTTGAACGCCACCGCGTTCACCACTAGACTACTGAGTCCAAACAGTCACATTTGTGCAACGGGCACATTGGTATTAGGATAAACTTGTATATTCTCGCTGATTTGTTATAGACTGAATCTGGTCAGTCATTGTTGCTATATGTGCATCCTGAGCGGATTGCCTAGATATAGCGACATTTTCACAAGTTTTATATAACTTATAATGTTGTTATTTATCTGCTTTATTGAAATGAAATTAAACATGAAGATGATTTTATTTTGTTTAGAATGATTTATGAAAAGATACTTTATATTGATTTGATATCATGAATTGATTTGAAGTAGATCACTAGAAAATGATGCATAGTTGTCTCGTTCTAGTATGGGTCAATTAGGTAGTAAACATCTACGACGTTATCCCTGGTTTCACTGAGAATGAATTACCATCAGGAAAATGAATCAGCTCTTAGTGATTTAATTCACTCGATTTGTAATACGTTTATTTCGACGTCATTCATTATCATCAGTGGGTAACTAACTACCTCACATCTGACATGGTTGTTTAATTCACACCAATTTGTGAGATCAAATTAACATTCAACATTCTTTACAATACACAATTACAATTAAGATATTTTATTATTTGCACTAGTGATATGTTTAGTAATTTAGTTTCATAAGCTACAATGATAAATTTGTTAACTATTGTAATGATGATCTACTACATCAATGAGAATCACTGAAAATGTACAACTGCTTAGTAGAGTTTATTCATGTTTCTATGACGAACTGAATTAATAAGATTAACAAGTCTTTCAATGGGTTCATTATTTTTAAGCTATCAAGCTAAAATTTAGCTGTTCATCTTTCGACTTTTAGTTGTTTTATAACATTGTACTACTGTTACTTAATATTATCATCATAACATTAGATATTTTGACCATGACTTGTAACACCTCTCTAGGATCTAGTTAGATAAACTGAAAGTCAATAATTAATGATTTTTATCAAGCTGGATGACTTATAGAAAGTCAGTTGCTTAGCAACAGCGTCAGCTGATTGTCATGCTACATTGCTAATTGACTAAGACTGAAATTTATTAACTGTATGTTTCTAGCTTAACTGTACACACTGATAGCTGTAGATGCACTTCCTTGTAAGGTAACAAATAAATAATGTGTATAATCTTATAGTAAGGGAAATAACATTAAACGGAACGAATAGATAACTTTTACAAAACGGATCACTAACTAAGTAGTTTGAAGTCTAAGTAAAAAGATGTTAGGATTCTGCATTACACTTTTACTACATTTATCGTCGTTTACACCATCTAAGTCTTACAGTGGAATGAAATAGCAGTTTAATGCTTCCTGGATTTTAGTAGTATTCTACTATATTTAACTGTTTGCTTTAGTCAAAGGTTGATATGCGTTGCATAATCTCCAGGTAATCAAACCCACAGCATTCAGGAATCACGATGAACATATAACAACCTGTACCACTGGGCCGATCGGAGTCCGATGGTAGAATATCCACTTTAATGAATTTGTGATATAGCGTAACCACCGCCTGTCGACATCGGAGATAAAAATGTCTCACTCCTGACATGTGTAAAATTCAAGCAGTAATAACCTTTAACTAGAACCTTGAAGTTAGCCACTAATGAATAATGTTTGAGGATGTCAACCATCAATTTACATATCATTTTATGATATAAATCTACATAATGGTGTCACTTTGTATTAAATAATTAAGCAGTTATTAACCAAAGAATATATAAATATTTCATATGTGAACTGATAGTCACAGTTTACAGTGAGTGCTTTATTCGTATATCTAAACATTTTGAATTGGAACAGGTAACTGATCAGTTAACTAAGATTTTTCACTAAATAACAATCATCTTGAAATCAAGTACATAAATTTGAATTGAATTGTGGCTGGCAAGTGAAATCCTATTCGGGAGTTGTCAGGTGAACATATCTATATCCCAGTGTTGATGTGTACTCCTGGACTCGAACTCAGTTTGTTTAGTGTTAAACACCACCGTGTTCATCACTAGGTTATTGAATCCATACCCCCAAAACTCATGTAACGGCTATAAATATTATGTAATTTGAATAAGCTTGAATCTTTGATATAAACTGAAGTTGGTTAGTCTTTGTTACTATATGTTCATCCTCAGCAGATTGTCTTGATACAGTAATATTTCGTAAGTATAATTTGATTTGTATTATTATTGTGTCGAGACAATCTTTTCAGGATGATTATATGACAATGATAACTGATCAATTTCAGTCCATAGAAAATCAGTGGGAAGATTCAAGCTCATCTATATTACATAACTGTATAAATTTTATTATTACAATTGACACTGTAACTATGATCATCATCATCATCATCATCATCAACAACAACAACAACAACGTAGAACCGGGCACAAACGCCTGTAGGTTTAAGTTGCCATACCACAATAGCACTACGAGAATATTGAGGTAACGTATAGACAGAATACAAGAGGTAAGAGTAAAGTAAGGATGTCTAGAAAATAACAATAGAATTCAAGATTTAGATGAGGTTAAGGAGTGAATACACTTACGCCACTGTGACCGATTCTGAGCCATATCGCCTAGCGTCTCCAGCCATTTGTTGCGATCATCACGCGGACCCCAACCAGGTAATCTACATCTACCTACATGGCTTAGACCAGTAGTCAAGGACTTCATGGACTGATGCCATGTTTTGGTTTGGCCGCCCCTAACCTTCTTCCATCCTACTAAAGCCCTAGCTAACATGGCGCGACGGGGTAGACGGTGGTCGGGCATGCTCAATACATGTCCCAGCTATCTCAGTCGATGAAGGTTAATGACCTCTTCTACTGATTTACCGTGTTTCCCAAGAACCTTTTGTCTAACCTCACTATTACTAATCCGGTTATTCCATGGTATACGAGCGATGTTCCAAAGATACCTATGGTCAAATATCTGGAGACGACGCATATCTCGAGTTTTCATGGCCCACGTCTCGCAGCCATATGTTAAGATGGCGCGGATTGCTGCGCAGTACACCCGGCCTTTCTCGTTGAGACACGGATATCTCGTCTGCGCCACAAGTGCCGTAAATTGGCAAATGCCAATCGGGCTTTCTGAATCCACGCTGAGATTTCGTCAGACACCGACCCACCAGGGGTGATGAGACTTCCGAGATTAGTGAAGTGATCAACGCATTCAATTACTATGATCATATGGATACAAGTTTTCAATCATTTTCATAATGAGATACTTCATATTCTAAGACCAGGCATAAGAATAATCTTTTATCTTTTCGTTTATTTGTAATGGACTGAAACGAGTCATCCTTTGTGATCATATGTATATCCTTAGCGGAATGCCTCGATATAACGATATAATGATAGATTAAAACATTAATGAAAATTACATGTAATGTAGAAAGAACTCTTTCATTTGTATTCATTCATAACAATAACATATAAAATCAATACTGCATTCATTGTTAACATTGACATTTTTTGTTTTTATTTTTCTTATGAAAATTTCTTGTTTCTAAGGCCAACTGTACATTGTTTTTTTTTGTTCATTTAACAAATATTAAGTAAGAAAGAGAAAAAAAGAAAGAGAGAAAAGAAAGAAAGAAAACAACAAGCAATGATCACTTTCATTTATCAATAATACAAATAAATAAAATTGTATTATTGACCTTTATTTATTGAAAAAAGAAAACAAAAATAAATAAACAAAAAAAGAAAGGAAAATCGCGCCAATAAAAAAAAAGTCAATGCAATTAATTGAAATACTTTTAAATGTCATTTAAATACATTGTTATACATATAAGTTTAATTGAATTAAACTAATTCAATAGTTAAAAAAAAAAACAACAAAGATTATCAATATTAAGGTCATAATATTTAACTTACATTTCAATGAATATACTTAAATGAATGAGTTTATTATCTATTGAATATCAAGATCTGAATAGTTTTTTTAATCAATGAGAATGATGTAATAATTTATATGTAATGTTGAACTGAACCAGTATCTTGTTGTGGAGGTGGTGGGGGGGAAGAAATACTGTGGTGGATACTACTCATAAGGTCATCAATAAATAGTAGGCAGCGCAGCGCCACTGGTGATTGGAAAGAATCAGTAAACAGAATTTGAGGCGAGTTGCTAGATGTCAAGGAGTAAAGCCTAATTAAAATATATAGGAGAATCGAGAACAACCAAGGGAAGCAACCCGATAAATGACACGGACCAGAGAACGAGACGTATGTGCAAATTGATGGTTAGAAGTAATCTATGTAGTATTCAATAACATTCTCTGTTTTAACCAAACAAACAATTTGCTTGTCCAAGTGATCATCTCACAAATATTACTGTCAACATTTCATATAGATAGTGCATGGTAAATTGTCATATGAACTGACAACAATTGATAGCTGACTATGAAAGAATTGATGCTTAGGTAGAATGTATAGGAAATAAGATGATAAACAAGAAGAAGAACAGTGCAAGAAGCACAACAACGTGAAACACTTAAGGTAGTTGTCTAAATTAATGCAAGAAATACAATTGACTGATGATTAGAGCTTGTGATTATGATAGGTGATCGCCTCCATAATGTATTTCAGGTTAACTGGTTGAATGGAGAGTGACTTTTAACACGTCTCTGACACAATTTAGACCCAAGTCAAGTAGCTTAAGAAAGAGAATAATTTTTTTCTTGATGAATACTTTAAGATTATTTTATGTATTTAAAATCAACGTAACGTCTGTATATGAAATGATTCATACGACTATAAAGCATTTTTCTACGAGTCTTGTTATACTTGTACAGATTGTTTTTCAAGCTATACCAAATGGCCTCATTGTTAATTGCGATTGTATCCAAGTCTTGTTAGGTATTTGAATGTCTTCGAATTATCGACATAGATTGTTGTTCTTCTCGGTTACATATATTTCTTAATGACATTCATTAAGATTGACGTCATGTTATGTGACATCCTTTTAAAGTGTTCATTTCCAAAACATGTATTCTAAATACAGAAAATCAGTTATAGGTTGTAACATACCTGTCCATAATGTTTTAATAACATGTCGATGAGTATATTTACACATCATAACAACACAAAGAGATTGATGTTTTCATTAATATATCAAATCAATATCTGAAGTAATTGATAAAACTGTACAGATTTCACATTAGTGATATCTGCCATGGTTGTTGTCGAAACAGTTGTCACTAGTAAATATTGCATTACCAAGACCATTATCTATAGAACGATAATTTTGGAACATATGAATAATGTATCCAGCCTAATTGGTTTTTTTTCTTTGACAACGTCTATGGCAACAAAATATGGCGTTGTCACACCTCAGCGAACATTCATCCAGATACATAACATCACTACAAGCTTCCAAACATGTTCTTTAAGGTAAACCATCTTCATAAAAATAGCTAACATCAATTTTTTCATGAAAGTTAGCTAACATACGATGAATAATTAGCATATTCAACCAAATTTTAAGCTATAATCTTGCTTCTTGATTGATTCATAGTGATTCTTTAATCCTTCTTATATCTTAGCTAATCACTAAATATATTCAACGTAAGCGTAAATAGAATGTGTTCCATTCATTCTACAGATACCTTGTTAAATAATTTAATAATTTAACTAACATACTATAAAATGTAAATGTATTACATAAGCTTGTGAATACAAGTAATTGTATTGCATAACTGATGAATTCTGACCACTATTAAGTTAATGAATGTAAAATATTCATGAAATTAAATGATTATTTAATTTTTAATGAATCCATTATTGTGTTGACTATTTATTTTATATAAAAAAAAACATCTTCAGTACTTATCTCTTCTATATTAGTAAATAGTTGCATAATTACAATGTACTATAGACCATACATAATACATTGATATATTCTTAATAAACGGGGCTTGTGGAGATAGTTAATTGTCAATTTTGATATCACGAATTGATCTGATTCAGACAACCACTGATCACCTGGAATCACTGGACAGCCGTTTCGTTGTAGTATAAGACACCTTAGAAGTGCGCATCCACGACCTCATCGGGGATCGAACGCAGAACCCCCTGGCTCTGAGGCGAACGCCTTATCATTGTATCAATTCGTGATACGTCGCGCGACCTTCTCCATAACATCGATGGGTTGTTGTCCCACACCAGACACAGTTGAATTCCACCGGTCATGTCTTCACACCAGAACTCCAGGAATTGCCTCAATTGGAAATATCAACCGTTAGGAGCCTACTTAGTGGTCCAATCGTAAAGTGTTCGCCGCGTTGCAGGAGAGTCCTGGGTTAGATCCTCGATGGGGTCGTGGATACGCACTGCTAAGAGGCCCCATACTAGGGCGAAACAGCTGTCAAGTGGTTTCAGGTGATCAGTTGCTGTCTGATTCAGATCAATTCGTGATAACAAAATTGACAATATCCATAATAAATTCATATTATTCATGGAGTATATGATCAATATCAAGAAAGAAAACTGTAATTACATCCAATAGAAGATATTAAATAAACAACTTTGTCTGTGTGTGTGTTTTAGTTTCCCGTTGCTAACTTATAATAGTAGTTTCTTTTTATTATATTTTTTTCTTTTCATTAAGTAAACCGACAGTCTCCTCTAAGTGATTAGTTTGTTTTATGCATAGAAACAAAAATTTAAACTAATTGAAATAAACTACTTATTAGTTATAATTTGAATATGTTCATTAGTAGTATTGTCATTGTCATTGATGTTGTTGTTGGGCGGTTTAGTTTATATTAAGTGTTTAATAATTAAAACTAAATCAATTGATTTTTAATGTTTACATTAAATAGAAGAAAAATGGTTACATTGAAAATTATTGATAATTTAATTGCAAGTTAAATATAACTAGTTATTAATTCAATTAAATAATAATAGAAAATAAATATTGTTTAAGTTGGATAACAACTATTAAGCGGTGTCCAAGATGCAAGTTTCTTTTCAGTTAATGACTCATCAGCTGAATGTACTTGTATCCCAGTGTTGATATTCATACATAGATTTGAATTCAGTTCGTTTTGTGTCAGATGCTATCATATTCATCAATAGACTATTGAGTCCAGACAGTCATACTTGTGTAAAGCCACTTGCCAGCCACGATACCAAATCACATAATACTTGTGAATAATTGCTATATTGAGGTAATACGCTCAGGATCATCATCAGCAGCAGCAGCAACGTAGAACCGGACACATACGCCCGTAGGTTCAAGTTGCCATACCACATTAACATTACGAGATTACAGGGGTAACATAATAACAGAACACAGGAGAAAAAGTAAAGTAAAGGTGTGCAGAAAATAATAATAAAATTCAGGATCTAGATAAGGTTAAAGACTGAATACATTAGCGCCACTGTGACTGATTCTGAGCCATGTCATCAAGTGTCTCCAGCCATTTATTGAAACTATCATGTTATTGTAACAAACTGAAAGTGATCTATCCTTCTTGATATATGTACTTCCTCCGTATAGTCATAATTACAAACATTATAAGAGTTGTATTGTAGAACTCAGTATACACGTCTCGTTTCTAAGATATAAGAGCTTCAGAATTATAAATCCGCAACTACAGTACAAGTGTAATAGTTTAAACTTAGTAGCCTTGTTGCTAGAGACAGTGGCGTTTGGAATGAATGAACTGAATTCGAATACCAGTATAAACAAGAATACTGAGATTTTGCAGATACATCTAGTTGACGAACTTTTAAATAGGGCAAAACGTGCATTCTAGATTTCACTTATCAGCCACAATCTAAGTTTAATAAGAAGAAAAGACAAAAATCTTCACTTAAAGTGATTTATTTGATTGAATATGTCACAGATTGATGTTTTGCAGGGTACCATTGAAAACCAGGGAGCACTTGACAGATGTTTCGTTCTAGTGTGGAATTCCTCAGTACTGCGCACTCCAGATTCCGCACCAGGGGCCAAGTGATTTGTTGACCATGTGTGAAAATTAATTCAATCTATTGGTTAATTCTAGACATTAACTAACTTTACTTTTTACTGGTCGATTGATAGCTATAGAGTAATGGATGTTGTTCTATTCTATTACAAGACTTGACATAACTAAACACTGAAAACATCTATATAGAACACATCACACTGTTAGCTCACTGCAATGTACATTTGGATTGTAATCAACTGTCTCATATTTTTAGCTATAGTCATTAATGTCATTTGTTTTTCAACAGAAAATGACTAAAATGTACCTGTTATACCTTGATGCAACGACACTTTGAATTCATCTCCATGTTATTCATTAGTAAATGAACTAATATCGTCTATTTGACTGATGACAGAAATTTATTCAATATTAGATGGCTGGAGGAAGTCGGTAAAAACCACGCCTCAATTAATTCTGGTGGTATCTGATACTCTCTACTAAGATCGTCTAGTAAGGTTAGAGGTGCTAGTACTCAATGGAAGATTCTCTTTTAGGATCACTCATTTCTAGATTTTGTGAGTATTAATACTAAGTTATTGAGTTCATAACTAATCTCCCATAAGACTGAGATAGGCAAAATATAAACTGGAATAAAACGACTAGACAAGTATGATAATTGTCACTACTCAACAATTAATCAATGTTTCCGTCTCAGTAATACAGGAGGTCAGTCGCAGTATACATCTCTCAAATGTAACGGTCATAGATAGTAAAACTGGGTAACCTTAGATCAAATACTCAACACAACAACTTAATCAACAGAATCCATACTGTATAATACGACTTTATATGCATAAGTTTGTTCACTTCCCAGTGGTCAATAGTTTAACAATTGGTGGATAAAAAAAATGGTTGTGTTCTTCTGCTTAGAGACTAATAATAATACAATGCATCATTGAAATGTAAAGCTTATATAGTTGATATGCCTATTAACCCACTGAGAATAAACGCAGATACTGTTATTCAGTTCTATTTATATAGTTATTAGAACAATACGAAAGTACCAATAATAAATAATATAGTCCGCTTTTTTGTTGTTAGCACTTGCCATATATTGATTTTATGTACAAAACATCAAAAACTAGGCAGCACTAGATAGATATTTTGTGGAAATATGGAACCTCCCAGTAGTGCACACCCTCGATTTTCATACTCAGTCAAACCCAGAACTTTCAGGTCTCAGGCCAAACACTTAACCATCTACATAACTGGACCAATTAACACTCAATAAATAATTCTTACTTCTATCAGTTTCTGATATAGCTTAACGGTTGGTCGATGCTAGTGGTGATAACTATCTTACTCCTAGCATATTTGAACTCCACTAGTCATGAATTCTTACTAGGATTTGTCAAAGATCACTAGTAGGCTGTTTATTGGCTTACATGACTATTAAGTTAAAATATCACACTTTACCATACTTTACTATAAACTACTAAATAATTGGGATAATTTCACTAGAACAACAATGTAGTTGACCGACAATTTATTGCGGTCCAGGATACAATTCAACACAAAGTTCAATATTGATACAATACAATACGAAATTAAAATAGAAAATAACCATAATTCAATTGTTCGCTACAACATTACAGGATAAGATGATTCACCCGTTTATTACAACTGCCACATTTTCATCTCATTTTAATAATCATGTTACCGTTGGTTAGAAGACTATGTTTTCATTTGAAATTTGTTTGACACTTCTTTAAATTGAGACGGTTTTTTTGTATAGATTGGTATTTTTAATTGATTGACTATGTCACAGAGTGATATTGGCAAAATATTATTAAGAACCAGGGAGCACTGGAACACCTGATGCCCCTAAGGCAGAATTCGGGGTAAGCGTTGCTAGAACGAAACAGCTGTCCACTGCTCCCTGGTTTTCAGTGGTATACTGTCAACGTCACTGTATAATGTATTCAATCAATTATTCAAATACAAATAATTATAATCATTGTTAACTGAATAGTGAACAATGTAATATTATTCTAGTATGTTTGAATGTTAAACTAAAATGTTGATTGTGGATTGAGAATACTGAAGGTATGTCATGCTAAATGTTTTAGCAGTGGTCTGTATAAAACTCTAGAAATAAGAAATTGATCCTACCTAGAATATTAGAATAATTTCCAAAAGATTGTACGTAGGCCTTGTTGATGAACATAATCAAAGACTACCGTAAAACTACCTCATAAATCTAAGTAATGATGACTATACCGTACAAACCTTCATAGTCATTATAAACAATTAGAAGCCTATAATGTTTCCAAATCTAATAAACAGTTACTAATTTTAGCTTTTCATTAGATCTACTTCAAAAGTTCCTTGAGATTTAGGCAAATTTCCACCTTTTTGATTGTTCATAGTTCAATATTTGCAAAGTGGTGGTAGTTTAACAGCTAACTAAGGATTCATTTTGTTGAAAGTTTCGAAGATTAAAACCTTGAATAACATACACTTGATTCTAATATGAAACACTTTGACCAACCTGTAGCAGTAAATAAAATGCCAGACTTTTAAGATGTTAGCTTAGTGTACCGTCTATGTATTCATTTTGTGTATAGTTGTAAATTATTGGGAAATTAGGTAGATTAGATTAATTTGATGTCATCAATTGGTTCCGGTAAGATAACTGTTGACCACTAGGACTCTTCATCGAATCCAGGATCTTCTAGCTCCGCCATGAATGCCTTACTATTAAACCTCTTAGTCGGTTACGAATGGTTATTATTTCTGACTCATTCAATTTGTAATACTTCTGCGCTACCTCACCCATTGCTATTAGTGGGTAACTGTGTCACACATGATATAGTTTAAATCCAATGGTCACATCCAGTCACATCAATTCACTTGTGTGCTGATACTGACTAGGTTTAATGTGATGGACTTTATATATGATGTAAGTAATAGGCTACATTTATTGTCTTTATTGAAACGATGAAGTCGAGTATAATGTAAAGTGACTATTTAGCCTGTTCGGAATACGGAATAGTTAACCTATTTATTTATAGATAATTTATAACGTAAATTGGCTTTATGTTTAAGACTGTTGAAATTCAGAAAACATTCAACAGATGTTCAGGGAGAATAAAGTAGATGACATTCATCGACAAATGATCTTGACTGAATACCATTTTAAACTAAGGAGTACTAGATAGACATTTTAGGTGTGGGCACCCAATAAATGGTTAGAGACTTTGGGTGATATGGCTAAAAATCGTTGGCAATGGCGCAGGTGCATCCATTCCTTGTCTTCCTCCAAATCCTAAGTTTCTGAACTTATCATAATTTTCTCTTTACTGGATCATATTTTCTTAAATCTTCTCGGTCTCTATTCCCTTCCATGAATACTAACTCTGTTACTACCTTCCCCACTCTGGGATTTGATTCGACAATTTAATCTCTATCTGCTAATTGAGGCATGGCAACTTGAACTGACGTACGCATGTACCAAGTTCTACGTTGCAACTGTCTGTCTGTCTGTCTGTGGGCACCCGCTATCTTCAATATAGATAAAATTCAAGGAGAATAACTGATCAGTTCCATTGAAATATTAATTTCTAGGTTATAACATGTGATTAGAAAATTTCAACTTGTCAAAAATAAAAATGCTAAAAGAATCGACGGTTGTGTTCCGAATAGCTTAAGGGAAAATATATTGAAATCCGAGGTAGAATGATGTAATCGAGAAAAGATTTGATATTCCATATCTCAATCAATAATATGATAGACTATGGAAAATTGTCTCAACAACATTAAATGAATTTTGAATAAACTAAATAATCTAAAACAATTTGTCCCTTTGATAAATTTGGATAATGCAATAAGAAGACGAATTTTATCAGAGTTATGTGATATATTTGCGCAATACATTTCGAACAATCTGATCACACATACACTTGTTAAGGCATTTATATATGAAAAAATAAAGGTCACTAGACAATTAAGATAAAATTCGTCTTCTTATTGCATTATCCAAATTTATCAAAGGGACAAATTGTTTTAAATTTCTGAAAAGAAGGCTCCCTGCACCCACTATTAAACGGTTGGATGAACTTGTCAATCTGAAGTGTAAAATTGTAGCAGAACGCATGAAGCTTGATTTTTATAAATCTTGCTTGTCGAGCCACACATTTCCCAAGCATATATACATGAGTTTACGTTCCAGTAAATTGCAACCAAATATGTCAAATCTTATCCGACTTACTAAATCATATATTGAAGATTCTCGTAGAAAATTAAGTGGTTTCACTGAGATCCATCATCATACTTCTTCTATACTATCTGATATATCATTAGTGTGTCACATTAAATTCATGAACTTTTGCAGTACCGTTATCGCGATGACTAAAGACAGAACTCGGAAAAAGCTGGATATATCCTGTAGTGACAAAAACCACGTTGAATTGTTTCCAGTCAATCCCGATAAATATGTGACTAATTTATCATCGATTGTATTATCTGCCCATGAAAAGGAGGCACTCTCCCTTGGATTTAATTTTTGTATACCTATAACACACATTTCTGAATTAGCAGTCAATGCCCAATTTGAGAACCTTTATGACCAACTGAATACGCTCGTTCCCACATCATTAGATATTTAGAGTTGGTGTAAAGCTAAGCTAGTGGATATAGCTCATCAAGTCAAAAGTTCCAGAACAAAGCAGAAAAGCACACTAACATCTCTTCATTTCAAAGCACTGAAAGAGTTGCGGACAAATCCTGATATTGTTCTATTAAAACCTGATAAAGGAGCTGGAGTAGTTGTTATGAATAGATGTGATTACATAAGTAAAATGTTAACTATTCTAAGTGATGAAAGTAAATTCATGGCTGACGTTAAATTTGAAGGAATTAATAAATTGGAAGGAAAAGTAAATTCACATTTAGTGAAACTACTAAAAATGAATATTATTAATAAAGAGGAATTTCATTTCTTAAAACCTATTGGTTGTGAATATCCATGTTTATATGGATTACCAAAAATTCATAAAACTAATAATCCTCTGCGTCCTATTTTATCCATGTGTCGGTCGCCTACACATAATCTCGCAAGGTGGCTTACAAAATTATTGAACCCTATTCGATGGAGCATATGTAAGTATTCTTTGAAGGACTCGTTTGAACTAGTAGATTATTTATGTGACATTGATATAAAAGAAAAGACTATGTGTTCTTTTGATGTAAATTCCCTGTTTACTAACGTCCCTCTAAAAAAGACTATTGATATTTTATGTGATTATACCTTGACAAGTCATTTTTCACTACCTATTCCTGTAGCAACTCTTAAAGATTTATTATTACTATGTACAGACAAAGTACAATTCACATTTGAGGGTGAATATTTCAGACAAATTGATGGAGTTGCGATGGGTAGCCCTTTAGGACCGTTGTTAGCTGATGTGTACATGGCACATGTAGAAAACCTAGTCAGCGATTCAATAGGAGAAATGTACCTCTATAAACGTTACGTTGACGATATCCTAATTATTTGCACGAAAATCGATGATGCAAATAGGTTACTAAGGCAACTGAATACCATACAAAATCATATTAGTTTATCCTGTGAAGAGGAGAATAACAACCAACTCCCTTTCCTGGATATATTAATCAATCGGAGGGATGATGGATCAATCAAACGCTCTGTCTACAGAAAATCTACATGGACTGGGCAGTATATGAACTTCCATAGTTATTGTCCAGTGCAATATAAAAAGAACCTAGTAAAAGCTCTATTTAATAGGACTAATCGTATTTGCACTTCTGACACTATTGAAGAAAATGACAAATTACTGACAGAAACGTTAATGCTGAACGGATATCCAAAGAAGTTCATAAATCGATGGAAACGTTGCAGTATGGTGAAACATACTGTATTACTAGCACCCAAAAAATCAGTTTATATCACATTACCCTTCAGAGGTGACTCAAATAGCCTTGTGTTAAAACAAAGGCTTAAGTCAGTGGTTAACAGAACATTTTATGCTGCTGAGGTAGTTGTAATAGAAAAGTATAGGTCATTGATTCACAATAAGCCTAAACCGCACGTAAACGAATGCATCACATCCCACTGTATCTATCAATTTACGTGTATGTGTGGACACACATACATAGGGAGGAGCAATCGTGAATTGCAGGTAAGGGTAGCTGAACACATACCTAAATGGCTCCGAAAACAAATGGACTCGAAAGGAGAAATAAAAGTACAGGATAAACAACCCTCATCGTCTATCGCCAAGCACTTAGTTGAGACAGGCCACATAGTTGATATCAAATCAGCCTTTGTGGTGTTGTATAAAAGTGCTTTAGGACGTATACTAAAGTTTGTTGAAGCCTTAGCTATACGGAAGTTCAAACCCCCCTTGTGTGTTCAAAAACAATTTGTACTTTCCCTCAACCTACCTTGGTAGAGTGTTACTTACATTGTAATCTTTATTATCTTCGTTTACTTATCTTTGTTTACTTAGCTTATACTCTTAATTGTCTAGTGACCTTTATTTTTTCATATATAAATGCCTTAACAAGTGTATGTGTGATCAGATTGTTCGAAATGTATTGCGCAAATATATCACATAGCTCTGATAAAATTCGTCTTCTTATTGCATTATCCAAACTAAATAATCATCCATATTCAATAAGATTAAAACAATGAAACTCAATTCAAGGTATCCGATTGACAAATATACTAAATAAGTTTGCATATCTGAGTGTCTGTGAGTTATAGAATTATTACTACCAATCTGATACATGCATACATACACACTTACATACAAACTCTTGTTGTCTCCTTCCAATTCAATTCTCTTCACGTCTATAAACCGTTGAGTGGTTTTGACAGTTTGACTGAAACCAAACTGATTCCATTAATGATCATAATTATATGCTTATACACACGCACACACACACTAATAAACTGTACTTTGGATTCATTGATTTAGAATGGTTGAGGATACTCATCTCTGTTCAATATTCATATTAGACGGGAACAATGAATTAAAGTTCTTCAATTAGTTTGGTGATAGTCAAATGAATTGGTGCTTAAAATCGATGTAAATAAATATGATGTAATACAAAATAAGATGTGACAGTTGTTCATGATGTTACAAGAGACAGTAATCGATGTACTAGTAATAATCTATTGAACACTCATCATTTCCTATTAACTTAAGTCAATATAAGTGTGTGTATGTAGACAGGAGAACACTATGGAAACTTCTTCGATACTGCGGCGTGCGAAAGAAACCCGTTAACATCATCCGGAACTCTTACGACGGATCACAGTGCAAACTCGTGCATGGAGGACAGGTGACAAATGCATTCCCAATGTGGTCCGGAGTCAAACAAGGCTGCCTACTCTCACATTTTCTCTTCCTCCTAGTAGTTGACTGGATCATGAAGACCTCCACATCTGAGATGCACAGAATTCAATGGACAAGTAGGATGCAACTCGATGATTTGGACTTTGCGGATGATCAAGCTCACTTAGCACATACACACCAACAGATGCAAGCAAAGACAACCAGTATAGCAGCAACTTCAGCATCAGTAGGCTTAAACATACACAAGGGAAAGAGCAAGATTCTTAAATACAACACAGAGAGCACCAACCTAATTGAACTTGATGAAGTAACTCTGGAAGAAGTGAATACTTTCACATATCTGGGGCGCATCATCGATGAACAAGGCAAATCTGATGCAGATGTAAAGACAAGAATTGGCAAAGCCAGAGCAGCATTCCTACAGTTGAAAAACATATGGGACTCAAAACAAATATCAACTAACCTCGAAGTGAGACTCTTCAATTCGAAGGTGAAGACAGTCCTGCTGTATGGAGGTGAAACTTGGAGAATTACTGCAAACATCATCAGACGGATACAAGTAATTATAAACAACTGCCTACGAAAGATACTGAATGTCCGTTGGCCGGAAACCATCAGCAACAACTTACTATGGGAGAGGACAAACCAACTTCCAGGTGGAGAGGAAATTAGGGAAAGTCGTTGGAAATGGATAGGACATACATTGCGGAGATCATCAGACTGCATCACGAAACAAGCATTTACTTGGTATTCTGTTTGGCAAGGGAAAAGGGTAAGACCAAAGAACACACTACATCGAGAATTGGAAGACGATATCAAAAGGATGAGCATAGCTGTCAGGCGTATATGAAATCGTAATTTACTTAGACTGCTGTGCAGTGAATTCGACTCTTTACGCTTGTTAGTCATACTAAAACCGCATATGAAATGAATGAAACACGTGGTATTCAGTTTTCAAGTTACACATTTGGACCTAACTGCTTTGTTTGGATACTGAGTAAATATTATTATTCCGCATGCGAACAATAAAACTATATCCAAAAACTTGTTAAGCAATGCCCTTTTTAAAAATGTTACATTAGAATACATAAGTAACTTAACAAACATTTGGTAGTGATAGGCAAAGTCAATAAACAATAAACTTAATCTTTTATTAAACAACTCGAATGATACTAAATTAGGATCTATCCATTGGAAATTAATCGAAACCATGTAGAAATGTATATCTCTTTAATCTTAGTGTGATGCTTCTAATTAGTACGCACATATGACCTCACCAGAGAATCCGACCATGGACCTCAAAATATATCAACTAACTCTCAACCAAAAGCCTCAGTAGGTTGGCTTCCGATATGATTCGTACTGTGAAAATCAGTGCACTAGTAACATACTTCATAGTTGCTCAAAGTTTCATTAATGAATCATGACTAGTATTCAGGAATATAAGAAATGAGACATTTATCATAAAAGATATTGAATGATTGTCGCCTTATTTCATAAAGTGATTGAACTTGGAGTCACACTACAGGATCCTAAACCCAACCGTGCTAATATGTTGAATATTCTTAGCAAAACTTCAAGTTCGTGGACTCAAGGCTAATTGTTAATAAGAGGGTGGTCAATGCTGAACAGTCTCTTACTTGACATAACAGATATTTACTGCCATCTGATTTTAAATGATGCTCAATTACTATCAGTCCCTAATGTATATTAAATAATGAATCAAAACTAATCTCATCAAAACTACCTCAAGTTGATTTAGGATTTTATTCTACAAAGACATAATATAGCCAAAGCTTCGACCATGCAAAAGTAAATTAAGCTATAAGTTGATTAAAAGTAGAGTATGCATGGCAAGTGAAATCTAGAACCCGGTTATCATCCTAAATTTCGAATCAACTAACTGAATGTCCATATACTTCAGTATTGATTTTCACACTGAGATTCGCACTCTATGATTTATGGTAGCTGTTACCGCCTTCTCTACTGAACTACAGGTAAGCTATTGTAAATTGGAATACATGTATAATTAGAGTGTATTCGTATCCTCCAGCTGAAAATGTTAATAACTGAAACTGATTAGTCCCTGTGAAATCCAGATTTAGGTTAATGTATCGATTCATAATGAAAAGGAGATTTGATCACTACCATTCATAGTAGTAATCAACATCTTCATTTACTTCCGTTCGCACGTCAAATGAAATTAGCCTTCAGTTTTAAAGTTTTCACTATTCAGAAAAAAGAGTACCATTTATTATATTACATAATAACGATACTTTAGTTTACTTATAAGAATAATTCATTCTGACGAATGGATTTTAATCAATAGAAACAATGAACATTTTTATTCACTTAACTATTCAGTCAATAACTGTTACCATTCATGGAGCATTGTTCACTGACCAGCATTCTCCAACAAACTCCGTCCTCAGCTCCCTTTCCATTTCTTCATAAGTGCTGTTCATTCCTTTGATGTCTACCTCTTACATCTTCCACTTTTCATTTAGTCTTGAGAATTCCAAGTTGGTGTTTATCCTGCGACACAGTTTGGTTGTTTCCTCCTCCACCTCCAGAGTCTTTCCCGAATTTCATACTCTATCGAGAGTTGTTTGTAATGGTGTCAGACCAATGGATTTCAAGTATCATCCGCTATTTATTAATACATATATCATTCGAAGGATACTTCTAGCAGTTTTCAAACTTTCAACTTCATACAACAGAACTGTTTTCATGTTTGTATTAAACAATTTGACACTAATGTTAACTGATAGTTGGTTTAAGTTCTAGATTGTATATATTTTTCAATTGTAGGACGGCTATTCTTGTCTTATTTTACTAATCTATACCATCACATCTATGTCAATATATTAACTCTATTCAAATATAAAATAAAGTAGAAATAGAAGAAAAAAGAAAATAAAAGAAGATAAAAAGAAAAACCTACGATAGCAGACAAGATAAGAAAATAAACAAATATAAAATTAGTAATAAAAATGTTATTTTTAAAAACTATATTTTCATCATGTAAACATTGAATAAACGATTAATGTTGTTGTATACGATGATGAATACAAAGTTTTATCAGTAGTATATCAAGAATGAATTAATTACGCAAATAAATAAAAGCATAAATCTGTCGTATTCACACTCACTCACTCACTCACTCACTCACTCACTCACTCACTCACTCACTCATTCGCTCCAGCAAACTCTCTCTCTCTCTCACTCTCACCTATTTTATGTCTGACTATTGACAAAAAGGAATCGAGAGAGAATTATTTGAAGTTGATATGATTACAAGTATAATTGAAAGTGATTAAAGAGGAATAAGTAGACATACATAGTCAAAAACAACAGGATTAAAGGAGATTTCTAAAGGAATTCATTAACATTTTAATTTGATATGTGCTAGGAAAGAGTGAAAACTAGAAACTGGTACTGGATAGGTTTTACGCCGCCCCCCTCTGGTTTGTGACACATCAGTTGTAGGTATTCATGATTATTCCAGTGAATTGAGCTGAACACATTCAAATATCATAGAAAATGGTCTACCACTGATATCCAACAGTTAATATTCTCTAACGTAGATGATTCGTAAAATATTTCTACGATCCTGTCAACTGTATCTCATGATAACTATCATACACGTTATGATTGAATGTGATTGATCAGGTGTTGTTAGTAGAACTACGGAAATTACATCCAGAAGTAAGTCACTAGTTGGCTGTTATTGAATGAAACTGACTCTCGTAGAGATTTTCAAATCTTAATTTGATATTAAGAATTGATTTGAGTTAGACAACAAGTGAAAACCAGAAACTGTCTTCAGATATCTGTTTCACTCTAATGTGAAACATAACAGAGGTGCCTATGCTAAACATTTCAAATGATAGACACTTCATTCGAATCTCATTCTGTCAGTTTTAACACAACAACTATTAAACTGAATGAATGTTGGATTATTATTCAGATAGCATAAACAATGCATGCAATGTTGATTCATCAAATACAATTTGATGATACACATTTCTGAAGTCACGGATATGTTCGACTGAAGAGAGACTATCCCACTCAATTTGTGAACAATTAATCAGTGTATAAATTGTTTTAGCCGATAATACTCATTCTCAATTAAATTGCTTATATTTCTAATCCCATCTGAATGGTGATGATGATGACTTTGACTATGATGATGATGATTATGATATACTTTGAATTAACACATTTGATAGTGTTAGATTTTCTGAGTGAGAGATATAGAACTGTTCTTGTGCATTTCATTGTCATTCTGTGGAACATTTTTGATGTCTATTATACTTCGTCTAAACTGACTAGGATAACATCACTGGATATTTATTGATTATTGTTTAAAAATTCCCATGCTTATTAAAACAAAGACGTTTGAACGAAGAATATTCTTTTCGATAAATGCTCATCAGGTTCTACATTTATTAGTTCAAAATTATCAGTGACAAAAATAGCCAGTTCTGAGGCGGGTATAACATCATTTAAATATAAAGGATAATTTGGATATACATTTTTTTTTGTCTCATCAGATTATTTGTAAGATACGAATGTTAATGTTGAAATAGTCATCATTATCATGTAACTTGTGAAACGTAAACGACAATTGCAATGAACAACAAGCTTATTAATCCAATATATATCTATAGGTGTCTCTGTATATGGGTGACCTAGGAGATGGGGTAGTGACAAAATGTGATTAGACAAAGGCTGAATGCTATTTCAAATGTAACCGAATAGGTAAGAAATTACAAAATGGAGTAAGTGATAATCCAAATTCGTCAAATAGTAACAATAACAATAATAGAAAAAATTATAATCAGTTCATTTGATCGGTCTTAAGATGTTGTAAAGTCAATAAAATTAGGAAAGAAGATTGAGTGATATTCAAATTCATTCTGTGTATCTTGATTAATAACATTAATAATAATAATAATAATAATAATAATAATATTATTATTATTATTATTATTATTATTATTAATAAATATGCATATATGTGAACAAAGAGAGTAGTATTTGGACAGGGTACAAATACACATATGAAGAGGGAAAGACACATATGCATTACTAAATTTAAATCGTCGTGTGATTAAATTGGAGAATGGTTTAACGGATCTTGCGTCGGCCATGGCAGGAGAAGGGGTTGAACGTACTTCTTCTGTATGCATAGTTCTGGCCTCATGATCCGTATAGCTATCGCTTCTGCCGTTTTAAGGACTTTGAGTCTAACCGATCTTGGCAGATAGCTGTTGACACAGAATACTATTTTAAATGACTTATCTATGCTCGCCGTATGCCCTGTTTCGATTAGGTTTGCTAATATTGAGCTATTGATATTTCTGACAACTCCTTTGGTTAACCAAACTGGAAGGTGCTCCCGGGCACGGAGGAGTAAATTCCTTGAGCATCTGCCAATGTAACTTGCTCCACAGGAGCAGTTGAACTGATAGATACAAAATGAAGTGGCAAGCTTAGGTAATTTATCCTTTATTTTCGGTATCACCATAGGACGGGTAGAAAATACCAGTTGTATTTTTGCGGCGTTAAATGTTTTCCGGATGGAACTGCGTACCCTCAACGTCAGAATTTCACTGGGCGCGTCCCCTCTGAATGCTAGTCTAATGAAAAGCGGCTTCCTGCTTACGGTTTGAAACATCTTTCTGTTTGTTTTGGACATGGCATGTTTACTTATAAACTTTGCGGGATAACCGTTCTCCCTGAGGGTTTTATGCAACGCTTCTGTTTCTTCGTCAACCACATCAGGAGAGCATATCGTTATTGTCCTATGATGTAAGGTTTTCAATAAATTCCTTTTATACTGTATAGGCACAAAACTAAGGAAGTTTGTGTATTGTCCTATCCATGTGGCTTTCTTGTTCAGATTTCTTCTTAGCGAGTCATCTGTTCTTTTCGTGAGCAGAACATCTAAAAATGCTATTTTACCTTCCCTTTCTTCTTCGCATGTGAATTTTATAGCCGGGTGGACCTCGTTAAATTGTCTGAGAATGTCAGACCGATTAGTATCCTGTTTGCAAAGGAGGAATGTATCGTCCACGTATCGGCAGTAGAAAGGTAATTTACTAACGAGTTGTGCCAGTGGACCGTTTTCTAGTTTGGCTAGGAAGATATCGGCCAGCATGGGACCCAGTGGAGAGCCCATTGCTACTCCATCCACCTGTCTATATATGTCGTTGTTAAACGTGAAATGTACATTCATTGTACACTTCAGTAATAATTCTTTAAGCGTGTCTATTGGGATGGTGACGTCTATTCCGGTTTCTATGACTTGGTCGCATATATAGTTAACGGTCTCAATTAGTGGAACGTTCGTGAATAAGGATGTGACGTCCAGAGATAGCATACATCGTTCTTTTGTACTCAGTTCCTTGACCATGTCTACAAATTGAAAGACATCTTTGACGCTGTGTTTAACTATCTGTTTGCAAAGAGGTTTTAGTAGATGTACCAGCCATTTCGCTACGCTGTGATAAGGTGAGTTTTGCATATCTAGGATTGGTCTGACTGGAACGCTCGGTTTATGTACCTTTGGTAAACCGTAAAGCCTTGGTGTGTGTGTTCCTAATGGTTTAATCACTTCATATAAGTTTGTTGGGATTAATTGTTGGTCTTTCAGCTTTTTTAGGGATTTTGTGAAGTCCTTCTCTATTTTGCTAGTGAGATCTTTTTGGCTATCTAGTTTCTGAAATTTTAGGTTATCTTTTAGGATATCATTCATTTTTTCTACATAATCTTTTTTATTGAGTAAGACTACTCCATTTCCTTTGTCAGGTTTGGTAATAATCAAGTTTTCATTATTAATAAGTTCGTTAATAGCATTCCTATGTTTCTTCGTTAGAATGCTGCTATAGTTGAATTTAGAGTTCTTGTATTGATAACAGCAGTCAACTAGGCTAGACTTAAAGTGTTTCAATTCTTCTTCGGAAGTTGGAACTAGACCGACTGTTTGGCTATACAGATTTTCAAATTGAACATCGGTGTCTACGTGATTTACGTGGTTACGTGTGTCACAAAATTTTAGACCTAACGCTAACACTTCAAGTTGTTCTTTACTTAATTCAACTGTAGAAAAATTATGGACATACCTTTTAGGTTCCAATGGAAATTTGCTCTCGACTGGTTGGTTTTCCAGGCTGTTGAGTAACTTTATACGCTTTTTCTCCTCTTTATGTTTAGAAACTTGTGCAACATAATCCATGAACTGGACCTTAAGGTTGTCTGGTAACTCATCAAGAGCGAATTGACTGCGGTTAACACCTATTTCCATTTCTTTCGCATCCGATTGTAACGAGTCGATTTGGTTCAATGCATACCTCTTCAATGTTTTCCGATTAGGATATACTCCATTACGACGCAGAGATTTATAGAAATGTTTAGGATAATGTCCTGATTCGATGCAATCATTTAAGAATCCCAATGTAGCCTTCGATTCCGTGAACTTTGCGTTATACTTCAGGAACTCGTTGAGTACCTTCAACGCAATTGATTAGTCTGTTGCCAACTCACTAAAGTATACAGTTAGTGAAATTGTGTATAAGTGAACAGAAGAATCTAATTGTGTACAGTATATTCTTAAATATGATATCATCAAAATTGTTCTCTGTTTTATTATGGCATTACTGACTTAGTTCAAGTAGACAACGTTCATATAGAATTATCCCATTCTAGTATGCAGTTGTTTATCATTGCCTATTAAAACTTATGATATTCATATTTCATAAGTAGTATTTTCTTTTTCAATTCATTTAGTTTACATTAAATGATTGTCATTTCTATGTTTAATTAATTTGTTGTATTTAGTAATTATTATACATTTTTTAATTGTGATATTTATTATACAGCTAACATGCTTCAACTATACTAATGACACTTTCTTACTAGAATTCCAAGAATGTTAACTCAAAGTTAAACATTTGTAAGTACATGATGTTATTTAAGTATATAAAGTAATGACAATCATTGCATATCGTAATTTGTCATCTTTTACTAACTTAGTGAACCATTAAATTTGCCTATGTTTATATGGTCATAAATGTGGACTTATTTGCTATTATTGTATCTTTAATGGATTGATGTTGATGAAAACTATGCAACGCTAGACAGCATTTTTATCCCAGTAAGAGATATTAACAGCGTACAGCCGTAAATCTACCAGGCTCTAAAACTTACAGCCTACAGTTTGGTTAAAGTTAAACTCTTGGCACCACTAAGGCAGTATCTTGTAGCGGATTTCTTACTTCTATCAATCTGTGATATAGCGAAAAGATCATAACAATAATTGAACTAAGTGTAAATAAGGCTGTCCATTCCGACTTTGGCGTTTAGGGATTATCAGATCCTTTGCAGTCTATCTTAAGACTGATCTTTGTCCTCGTCGTTGTTGTCATTGGTTGGTGCATAACACTGGATAATATTCAATGTTATCCCCTTCTTCGTTGTTTTGAAAGATGCTTTGATGATCCTTGGTCCGTGTAATTCGCATCCTAAAAGTGCATTATGAGCTTTTTTGGACAATGCACACTGAATATCTTATTTGAGGTATTCAGCTGGACAGTGTCATTCATAGTGCAGAAAATCATCGTTGACAGTTATTTGAGTATACTTTTAGTTACATTAGTTGATAATATTTAGACATCCATAAACAACATAGAACCATACATAAAAATACTAGTCAACTCAATATATCACATCATTTCAACTTCACAAGGTGATAATAATAACAATAAAATGAATGAAATCAAAGTTGTCACAGTACTCATGATGGAAATGTGAATGACTAAACATACAATATGGTTTGTTAAAACTAAATGAATAACGAATGTAACAAGAAATGCTGATACTAATGATCTAGAAAAACTGGGCAAACCATAACCATTTGTTGATCACAGTTATCGTAATGGATATTTATTCAACTTTGTTGATGAATTAGAAGGCCATCTTTGCTTAAGAAGGCAGATTATTCTGTTGTATAAACCTTACTTGTCGTAACCACCCTAGCCAATTATGATTTACAATTTCATTAAGCCTAGTACCTTATACGTAACTTCAACAAGGTTGACAATCAGTTTAGAATGCTTGAAAGATAATTGCAAGCAAATCATTTCAGTCTACATCTGAATTGAACTTTCATAGATCGTCTTTTTTCAGCTACAGACTAATACTAAGCATATCTATGTAGATATACATACCATGTAAGCCACAATTAACATATGTTGTCTAGTTCAAAGTTAACTTTTTTAGATCTATTTCATAATGTTTATTAATATATTCAAGATAAAATCTAATTCACTTTGACTATTATTTATCAATATGTATTATATGTATCATATATAATACATAGCTATAACTTCTCCATTTGTCAAAACTATGGAAAAACTTCTACTACGTATGCTTCAGCCAATAATGGAAGGGCATATCGACCCATATCAGTTTGCATACAGATGCAAAAGAAGTACACTGGATGCGGCAGTTGTCTTATATCATAATATAGTGTGTGGCTTAGAAAATGGTGAAAAGTATGTCCGTAGTACGTTTCTTGATTACACTGTCGCCTTTGACTCTGTTCCTAGATCTATATTACTGAATAAACTTGAGAATATGAACATGGAAAGGTGGATAACCAACTGGCTATATTTTTATTTCTCCAGAAGAGAACAATATACTGTGTACAAGGGAAAGTGCTCCACTCATTTGCTAACAGAAGTTGGTTTTCCTCAAGGTGCTGTTCTTTCCCCTTTTTTTCTCACTTCTCTTGAATGACCTGCCCTCTTCTATGAAAAATACCTTTGTCAAGTACGCAGATGATCTTACCATTAGTACACCTGTTTCTTCTTCCTCAAATTGTTGTGAAATGAATCGCTTTTAAGCCAATGTTGGACAATCGTCTAGTTTGAATAGTCTTCAACTTAATCCCTCCAAATGTCAAACAGTTAATTTTAGTCTAAGACATGAAAAGGATCTAACTGCTCTTGTGAATTCACACGATGTTTGTAAAATTGGAGACTCTACAATTAAGACTATGTCGAATGTTAGTTATCTTGGTGTAACTTTTACTTCTGATCTATCTTGGTCTTCGCATGTTTTGCTTATATCAAAGAAGGTTTTCCGTTTAATATACTATGTGAAGAGATTACGTAGTTTTGGTATAACCAAGCACTTATTATTACAAATTTTAGTTCATGTATATTACCTATCATTTTATATTGCTCCCCATTATTTTTTCCCGGACTATTTAGAAAACACTATGTTGTGTTGCGTAGAGTACTGAAAGCTGTTAGTAAAGTGTGTGGTGAAAGCTACGACGTTATTATAAACATGATTGTAGATAGACATTTAAAGTCCTGCAGACAGCTATCTAAGATTATTCTATCTGACATAAACCACCCTCTTCATTCAAAACTTTCTCCTTGTTTATCTTCTGTCAGAACGCGACGCTGCTATATCAGGATTCAAGCACGTAAAGAAAAGTATAAATGCTCAACTATTCCATATTTAACACATGTTCTATGTGATGAAAAGTTTGTAAGAACCGATCTAATCAGAAATCTGTGCTTTTAAAAATACGGATTGTTATGAAATGGAAAAGACTCCTATTCCTTATGTTACCGTAACTGTTTTTGTTGTTGTTAACAACATACAATATGTATCTTTTTTTTTATCAGATGTTGACATGGTAAAAAATTAACTTGTTGAGACATTGTATGCTGAAAATTCATATTGTACTAAGGATACTATTGAATAAAGTTATTATTATTATTATTGCATGATATAGTTAGTCAACAGTATAATCTCAACTACTTGATATAAACCATACATTATACTATTGAAACTAAATATATTACTTATAAATCAATGCAAAGATATCAGTTAATAAGTTTTCTATCTATTAAAATACATAATTTACATATTGTTAATGATCATGTATTCTATTAAAATTCACCTTAACTTAAAAGAATACTATAAATTAATAATACCATATATAAGTACTTACTTATTATAATCAAGATAGATAGTTGTATATATAAAATATTATTAAAAGCCTATGCCTATACCTGACCTGATAAGGTTAACGTTTTTTATTTATCTATTCTTATGATTTAATTTTTTTAAAGTTGGTTTCTTCTTAAATTTATCTTTCTTTTTTTTTTTTTTTTTTGCTTATCTTTATTAAACAAAATGAATATCAATTGAATAGAAAGTATTGTATATTGAATAATGAATAATAAAAACTGAATCTATTGAACAATATATAATTACTCTTAATGTTTACTTTAATAAACAGTATTATATCATATGATTGTAATAGTATAGATGAGTTAAGAAATGAATGTTGTTTAATTTAGATTAGTTTTATAGAGATAGATATTAAGTTTAATTGACAGTAATGATCATGAGTTAATGTCTGTTTGATATTAATGTAACGAGGATAAATGCTTTAGTGTAGTATGTGATTACTTAGTAGTGTACACTGTCGATTCTGACAGATATTTGAACCCACTACATCCGAAAATGTATTCTCCATCCCTATTAATTCCTGATATATTGAAACGATTATTCAATGAAAGTGGTGACAATTAACTGACTGCAAACATATGTGTACTTTACTTCTCATTAAAACTCCAGAAATATCACGAATTCAGTCATTACTGAGCTAACTAATGTAGTCGAATTTAGGTTCTATTGTGGAGATATATATATATATATATATTAGGTTTGGTTAATTATATTTCGACAAAGACTGATGTCCGTTGGGTATCACTAAAAACCAGGGGGTACCAGATAGCTTTTTTATTCTAGCATGGTGCTCCTCAACATTGAACACTCTCGATTTCTCCAACTATTGGAGTGAATAATTAAATGAATTGATAGAATATCTTGTGAATGTTTTCATAAAGGTATTTCATTATTTGGATTGATTGGCTAGATTGTGGCATTGTCCACTATGTTGTCTTTTTATTTCTACTGCAAGTTAAAAGTCATTATAAGACCATTTTTGAATGGATTCATAATATCAATGTAATTATTATTGGTAAAGTATTCTGAAAAATATGATTCCACTTAGTTAAAACAGAAACATTTTATTTCCTATCCTAAAAAAAAGTAAAAGAAGTGCCAGTCTGGGAAGTAAATGATGATGATGATAAGAAAGTCAATCGTATACTTCATATGTTTCGTAATATGTTCTGTTAATTAACCATAGATTATGATGTGAATATGATATACATTATTACTATTTCATTGACATTTACTTAATGATATGGATTCTTTCTGTTTTGTAATCAGTACATGAGACTACGAAATGTAATCATCTTCATAATATGTTATCATACAAAACAGTACAAACTTACTACTGATTAACTTTTTTGAGTCGTAACTAATCACTTTAAAGTATGCTATAAATATAATAGTTAATAATGACGGTAAGTGATGGTCATAAGATATTACGAATTGACTGAAGTAATAAATGATAAACATTAGAAGGTAACTACATTATCTGAAGATAAACTGATCTCATTAAGAAGTGAAGATAGTAAGTTCAACTCCTGATGGGATAGTGAATTCATACCACTGAGAAGTCATAAACTAGAATAAGATAGATTCTTACCCCCTTCTAGTTCTAAATGTGGTGTACAATCATTTCGAATTTGGGTTAGAGATACTATTCGGTTACTTTTGAATATAATAAACGTATTAAGTTCGTGGTAATAAAATGAAAGTATCAACAATGCAATCATAGAAACTATTTCTAATAATAGTCTATTGATTGTAGTGGCTATCTAACTTTGAGGGAGTTTGGTTTTCAACTTGAACTGACACTTTTATATGGACCATTTCTACATGATATGTCTTAGTTTCAATAGTTGACAAAATAGACTCATAAATTTCAGCGATAAGATCAGTCAAATAGTCATCAAGTTAAGTAACTACATAGTTACTTAATAATGTTAACACTTAACAATGAAAACTGCATACCAATTACGTTAATAGTCAGGATTAATTACTCACTGGATTTTATCAAGAAAACTTTGATAAAACAAAGACGTTTGAACGAAGAATATTCTTTTCGATAAATGCTCATCAGGTTCTACATTTATTAGTTCAAAATTATCAGTGACAAAAATAGCCAATTCTGAGGCGGGTATAACATCATTTAAATATAAAGCATAATTTGGATATACATTTTTTGTCTCATCAGATTATTTGTAAGATACGAATGTTAATGTTGAAATAGTCATCATTATCATGTAACTTGTGAAACGTAAACGACAATTGAAATGAACAACAAGCTTATTATTCCAATATATATGTATAGGTGTCTCTGTATATGGGTGACCTAGGAGATGGGGTAGTGACAAAATGTGATTAGACAAAGGCTGAATGCTATTTCAAATGTAACCGAATAGGTAAGAAATTACAAAATGGAGTAAGTGATAATCCAAATTCGTCAAATAGTAACAATAACAATAATAGAAGGAAATTATAATCAGTTCATTTGATCGGTCTTACGATGTTGTAAAGTCAATAAAATTAGGAAAGAAGATTGAGTGATATTCAAATTCATACTGTGTATCTTGATTAATAACATTAATAATAATAATAATAATAATAATAATAATAATAATACTATTAATAATAAATATGCATATATGTGAACAAAGAGAGTAGTATTTGGACAGGGTACAAATACACATATGAAGAGGGAAAGACACATATGCATTACTAAATTTAAATCGTCGTGTGATTAAATTGGAGAATGGTTTAACGGATCTTGCGTCGGCCATGGCAGGAGAAGGGGTTGAACGTACTTCTTCTGTATGCATAGTTCTGGCCTCATGATCCGTATAGCTATCGCTTCTGCCGTTTTAAGGACTTTGAGTCTAACCGATCTTGGCAGATAGCTGTTGACACAGAATACTATTTTAAATGACTTATCTATGCTCGCCGTATGCCCTGTTTCGATTAGGTTTGCTAATATTGAGCTATTGATATTTCTGACAACTCCTTTGGTTAACCAAACTGGAAGGTGCTCCCGGGCACGGAGGAGTAAATTCCTTGAGCATCTGCCAATGTAACTTGCTCCACAGGAGCAGTTGAACTGATAGATACAAAATGAAGTGGCAAGCTTAGGTAATTTATCCTTTATTTTCGGTATCACCATAGGACGGGTAGAAAATACCAGTTGTATTTTTGCGGCGTTAAATGTTTTCCGGATGGAACTGCGTACCCTCAACGTCAGAATTTCACTGGGCGCGTCCCCTCTGAATGCTAGTCTAATGAAAAGCGGCTTCCTGCTTACGGTTTGAAACATCTTTCTGTTTGTTTTGGACATGGCATGTTTACTTATAAACTTTGCGGGATAACCGTTCTCCCTGAGGGTTTTATGCAACGCTTCTGTTTCTTCGTCAACCACATCAGGAGAGCATATCGTTGTGATTCTATGATGTAAGGTTTTCAATAAATTCCTTTTATACTGTATAGGCACAAAACTAAGGAAGTTTGTGTATTGTCCTATCCATGTGGCTTTCTTGTTCAGATTTCTTCTTAGCGAGTCATCTGTTCTTTTTGTGAGCAGAACATCTAAAAATGCTATCTTACCTTCCCTTTCTTCTTCACATGTGAAATTTATAGCCGGGTGAACCTCGTTAAATTGTCTGAGAATGTCAGACCGATTAATATCCTATTTGCAAAGGAGGAATGTATCGTCCACGTATCGGCAGTAGAAAGGTAATTTACTAACGAGTTGTGCCAGTGGACCGTTTTCTAGTTTGGCCAGGAAGATATCGGCCAGCATGGGACCCAGTGGAGAGCCCATTGCTACTCCATCCACCTGTCTATATATGTCGTTGTTAAACGTGAAATGTACATTCCCTGTACACTTCAGTAATAATTCTTTAAGCGTGTCTATTGGGATGGTGACGTCTATTCCGGTTTCTATGACTTGGTCGCATATATAGTTAACGGTCTCAATTAGTGGAACATTCGTTAATAAGGATGTGACGTCCAGAGATAGCATACATCGTTCTTTTGTACTCAGTTCCTTGACCATGTTTACAAATTGAAAGACATCTTTGACGCTGTGTTTAACTATCTGTTTGCAAAGAGATTTAAGTAGATGTACCAGCCATTTCGCTACGCTGTGATAAGGTGAGTTTTGCATATCTAGGATTGGTCTGACTGGAACGCCCGGTTTATGTACCTTTGGTAAACCGTAAAGCCTTGGTGTGTGTGTTCCTAATGGTTTAATCACTTCATATAAGTTTGTTGGGATTAATTGTTGGTCTTTCAGCTTTTTTAGGGATTTTGTGAAGTCCTTCTCTATTTTGCTAGTGAGATCTTTTTGGCTATCTAGTTTCTGAAATTTTAGGTTATCTTTTAGGATATCATTCATTTTTTCTATATAATCTTTTTTATTGAGTAAGACTACTCCATTTCCTTTGTCAGGTTTGGTAATAATCAAGTTTTCATTATTAATAAGTTCGTTAATAGCATTCCTATGTTTCTTCGTTAGAATGCTGCTATAGTTGAATTTAGAGTTCTTGTATTGATAACAGCAGTCAACTAGGCTAGACTTAAAGTGTTTCAATTCTTCTTCGGAAGTTGGAACTAGACCGACTGTTTGGCTATACAGATTTTCAAATTGAACATCGGTGTCTACGTGATTTACGTGGTTACGTGTGTCACAAAATAATCTGATGAGACAAAAAAATGTATATCCAAATTATCCTTTATATTTAAATGATGTTATACCCGCCTCAGAATTGGCTATTTTTGTCACTGATAATTTTGAACTAATAAATGTAGAACCTGATGAGCATTTATCGAAAAGAACATTCTTCGTCCAAACGTCTTTGTTTTAATAAGCATGGGAATTTTTAAACAATTGAAAACTTTGATAATCAAAGAAGAATTCATAAGGAACAGTTATCGTTAGGTTTATTTTCTAGATGATTGTTATCACAATCAAACTTTATATTCAAAATGTTATACTTAAGAAATACTCAGGTTACAGAAGTAAATAAACTGAATGATACTCTACCTTTCTATACCACTTCATACCACCATACATTTTATTGTTCAACAATAGAATATGACATAATTTCTCTTAATAACTTCCAAGTAAAGTCCTACCCTCTTTCAGTTATTATCATCATAAAAGTCAGTAATTCATCCTAAATGCATGTAATTAACATGATTATAAATAAATAAGTTGAATGAACAATAAGCGATTAATGTTGTTGTATACGATGATGAATACAAAGTTTTATCAGTAGTATATCAAGAATGAATTAATTACGCAAATAAATAAAAGCATAAATCTGTCGTATTCACACTCACTCACCCACTCACTCACTCACACATTCGCTCCAGCAAACTATCTCTCTCTCACTCTCACCTATTTTATGTCTGACTATTGACAAAAAGGAATCGAGAGAGAATTATTTGAAGTTGATATGATTACAAGTATAATTGAAAGTGATTAAAGAGGAATAAGTAGACATACATAGTCAAAAACAACAGTATTAAAGGAGATTTCTAAAGGAATTCATTAACATTTTAATTTGATATGTGCTAGGAAAGAGTGAAAACTAGAAACTGGTACTGGATAGGTTTTACGCCGCCCCCCTCTGGTTTGTGACACATCAGTTGTAGGTATTCATGATTATTTCAGAGAATTGAGCTGAACACATTCAAATATCATAGAAAATGGTCTACCACTGATATCCAACAGTTAATATTCTCTAACGTAGATGATTCGTAAAATATTTCTACGATCCTGTCAACTGTATCTCATGATAACTATCATACACGTTATGATTGAATGTGATTGATCAGGTGTTGTTAGTAGAACTACGGAAATTACATCCAGAAGTAAGTCACTAGTTGGCTGTTATTGAATGAAACTGACTCTCGTAGAGATTTTCAAATCTTAATTTGATATTAAGAATTGATTTGAGTTAGACAACAAGTGAAAACCAGAAACTGTCTTCAGATATCTGTTTCACTCTAATGTGAAACATAACAGAGGTGCCTATGCTAAACATTTCAAATGATAGACACTTCATTCGAATCTCATTCTGTCAGTTTTAACACAACAACTATTAAACTGAATGAATGTTGGATTATTATTCAGATAGCATAAACAATACATGTAATGTTGATTCATTAAATACAATTTGATGATACACATTTCTGAAGTCACGGATATGTTTGACTGAAGAGAGACTATCCCACTCATTTTGTGAACAATTAATCAGTGTATAAATTGTTTTAGCCGATATTACTCATTCTCAATTAAATTGCTTATATTTCTAATCCCATCTGAATGGTGATGATGATGACTTTGACTATGATGATGATGATGATATACTTTGAATTAACACATTTGATAGAGTTAGATTTTCTGAGTGAGAGATATAGAACTGTTCATGTACATTACATAATCGTTCTATGGAACATATCTATCTTACTGCGTCTAAGCTGTCAAGGATAATATCATTAGATATTTATCGAATAGATTGTTACCAACTCATTAACGCATACAGTTAATAAAATTGTGTATAAGTGGACTGAAGTATCTAATTGTGTACAGTATATTTTAAAATATGATATCATCAAAATTGTTCTCTGTTTTATTATTGCATAATTGACATTTCTGACGTAAACGAATACCAACAAGGATGACAATATACTTTATACTTTGAAATAATGAATTCGATAGTTTTAAATATTCTGTCGTTCTGTAGAATACCGTTAATACTGACCTAACTTCGTTTATATTGCCATGGATATTGTCATTAAATATTTTCTAACTAGACTATTTCCAATTTATTTTAATATAAAATTAATGAAATTGTGTTTAAGTGATGAGATGGATCTAATCGCTTACAGCATTTAATTCATATCTTAACTTATGGAGCTTTACTATTGACTATCAGTGCATTTTACCAATGAATCTTTAACTACTTCTTACACACATTCCAGATATTTCACTGTTAGATTATATCAAATTAATATAATTACTATTGTTAATACATATTCTTATATTAAATTTAATACCATATATTAATTAGTATTCATTGAATTCATAATTCAATATCTTACTTTACCTGTCAGTAAAGATCATTTCTTCATTCATTGTACATACTTGGTTTTTTTTATCGAATTGAACTGTTGAATGGATCAAGTTACTAACTGAAATTCTATATACCTAGCCTAGCTCTTTCTTTCTATCCACGCTACACCACAACCCTTAATCAGTTGTATTCACAAATGTGTATACTACTGAAATGATCATTACAATGTTACTGATTTTACGTATCTTTTATTTATTGCATTAACTATGAAACTGTCAAAAAAATCATTTGATTTATTTTTTTAGTTAATTTTTCAAAATGTTCAACATTGAATAATCATTTAGTTATTATTAGATAAAATGAAACAGTATGAATAACTAGACAGTTCACTTCCTCTCCCCTCCCTCCGTCATCAACTCTGACAACAAAGTAGATAGTAACAGAATAGTTCAAGTAAAATATCTTAACAACAATAAGTTAGTCAATAGATTTAAGCTCAAAGTAAAAAACAATTAGTGTAATTGACTATACAAAGTATTGCATAATAAATAACTAATAAGTTTATAAATCTTTAATTAATGAAGTCAGTTTGTATAAATGATACATATAGGGTGAAGCATTTCAAAGGAATGTTAACTTTAATTGAACTGGATGTGATCATAGACGATATTTTCAGAGTTGAATGTACTTTTCTACATTTATCTCAATGATAGGGCTCAAGGACTGTAATGATGGTAAGCTGATTATAAGTGAATTTGGTGTCAAGCAGACATAAGTTTTAATGTAATTAGGATAAGCTTGTATTTTCCTGTTGATTTGTCATAGACTGAAACTGGGCCGTCTCTGTTGCCATATATGCATCCTGAGCGGAACGCTTTATCTATTACATATCCACTGTCCATCAAGTGTGATAAAATGGAACTATTTATGGATTTCCACAGCCTTTTTCCAACCAAGAGGGTAGACATTCGATAATCTGTTGGTTTAGTTGTCTGGTCGTACACTTAGTTTAACTTACTCCACAGGAGCAGCTAAATTCGTAAATACATATGGATGTAGCAAAGCCTATCTTTTAGTTAGGTAATTACCACGGGTTGGCTAGTGAACGATAAACACAGATTTGCTGTGCTAAACATTCGTTTGACAGCTCTAGATAGTCACTGGATTAACACACCAAATGCTTCATCCTCGTTGAATTGAATTTTAATGAAGGGAGGTTTCTTCCTAACGCTCAATGATTCAGATTTGCTGATGACTTTAAACATTTTTTTCTTTTGAAAAACATGTGGATATCCAATTCATGCTGACATACTGAATATGGTATCCAGTTCATTATATATAGAGTCCTTTGAGCAAATCTTTATAGCCCTGTTTGCTAGACATATAATTACATTTCTTTTGTAATGTTTGAATCCAAAACTTATTGACAAGTCTTCTTATTTTCTTAGTAGACTATCAAAGAAATGTCATTTATTATGGTATTCACTGTCGTAAGTGAAACAGATTTCTAAATGAACATGACTACATTGATCTATTCATTTGTTTAATGCCTCATCTATTCGTTATCAATTAATTCAGTCTGATTGGTATAGAGGGTTAGATGTTTACCAAGCTAAAATCACTAGAGTGTAATCCATATTGTGCATTACTTATATTGTGAAAAATACCAATTAGGCAAGCAATGATCTGTTTGGCGAAAACAGAGTGTCATAAAATATTACATGCATTACTTCCAATCATCAATTTGCACATCCTCCGCGTTCTCTGGATTGTGTCGTTTATTAGCTTGTTTCTCCTGGTTGTATTTTAATCATACTTTACTTCTTGCCACCTCGCAACTCACCTTGTATGCTGTTTACTGATTCTTCCCAATTTCCTTTGATGCTCTGCTACCTACTACTTATTGATAACCTTATAAGTAGTATCCACCACAATATCACATAACATTTACTTCATCATAATCAATTTGACACACAAAAAAAATGAATATTCGATTAAATGTTTGTTACATTTTCATACGTAGTAAACAGTAGTATCCAGTTTATTTATATGAAAAAACAAAATAAAACATTTTTTTTCTCTTTTTTTCTTTTTACCTCATACTTTTTAATGAGGAATGTAAATAAAACATTAAATCAATAAAAGAAACAGCTGGGAAAAAACCTTCCCATAAAATAAAATGGTAACACAAAGAAGAAACCACTAAAGTATATTAACATAGAGAATAGTTACATTGATAATAGGGATATGAATAAGAGTGATAAACAATTTGAATATTGAATACATTGAATTATCAATTACATTAATACAAACAATGATATATGATATGTATGTGTATAATTGTTATTAAGTGAAATTTTGAAATACTGCGCTACATAAATACAGTTATAGATTCAATTACCTGGTGAGATCAATAATGTGCACTGTTGAAGAGTACTATAATAGAAAGGAAAAAGTTGTGTTGGTGCTACTTGGTTTCTAGTGGTAACCAACAGATATTTAATATTTGACTAATAGAATGAAGTGTGCTTAATATGTGTCTATATTAAAACATCAGTTCAATCATAAGAAATGCTTAACTAATGACTTACTTCAGGAATTTCTTGGAATTCTATTGAGCTCAAACATATTGGGAATGTGATAGTCATCACCATTGTGATTGACTGATGAACTTGTTACTTCAGAGATTAATGTAAGTTGACTCGATGGTGCAAATACTTAGGAGTTAAGCCTGAAACCTAAAGGACCTAGTTTAAATTGACTTAACACATATTAACACAAACCACCTTCATTAAATAATACTAATGATTTAGTTAATTAAATAATTAGACAGTAATTAGTTATGAAATATACTACTCATTGTACTCAAGTTGTCATTAGTATGTTACTATTGACAATATTATAAAAAATAGAGTTGATTATAACGATGTTTGATGGATTAAACTTCAGTCACCAATATATACACATTTATATTCCTAACGATTAACCTTCATGTGGCTTAAATAAGGATATCATAAGCATTTTCAGTATTCATTAGGTCGTTATACCCAGTATATTCAGTTTATTTTTTTCTTCATTCAATAAATGAAGACTTCATACTTCAATCTGATTTAAAATGACTTAAAATGATACTACTTGATTGCTATGAAAATCCCAGTGTAGCACATTTAAAGTGCAGTTGTTTCATCATAGTAAGAAACACCTCAGTGTCAGTGAGCACCCATGATCTCTCTATTAAGTTGAGCTCAAAATTTCCAAGTTTTGCTGCAAACACTCAACCATCAGTACCACAGGACCGACATCCTGTCGTAGAATTCCAGATTTTAATCCATTTGTACCCTTACAAAGGAGGTCTCTCCAACCATGCATTTTACACTTCATCATGAATGTTATATCTCGTGCTTGATGACTTTGACTAGCCGCAACGCAATCTTAGCACTTGAACGCCTTGAACCCTCTTAGTCGCAAAATCAGAAGTCAGAAGACGAGAAAACAGGAAACTTTATTCCAGTGAAAAGGGAAGTGAGTCGTGTACAAAATATTCGTATATTTATAGTGACTATTCATCAAAAATTGCAATCATAAACATTTTATTAATACAATGAAATATTGTCAAATATACTCTGTGAATATAACTTACATTGACTCACATTAAAATGTGATGAAAGTTTATAAATCAAGTTTACAAAAATCAATACAACTTGATAAAATGAACAATTGTATTTTTAGGGATATCGAATCCCTAACACCTCCCCTTTTTTTTAAAAAAAAAAAAAGAAAACGGCTGATAGGTTTCTCGAGACCAGTTCAGCTTTGTGGTAGTCCGGTAAAAACACTAGGCACCTCCAAGCGTTCTGGAGGCTTCGTTGAGGTTTCTGGGAGCCAATTCATCACCTTCCCTCTTCACGGTTTTTGTATGTATGATTTTCTACTTGGGTCAACTTGCAACCTTGTTACCGTGTTCCGCTTGCGGTCCATTACTCGGGGTGGTTTGATTGTTTTGGCGTTGAATCTTCTGCGTTCCTTCTTACTGGGGCTCTTTGGAAATGTGTCCACCAGCATTTGAAATGGAAGTCGTCCATGCGTTTTCACTGTTCCCCCGTTCTTTCGCATTTGATTGACATGTCTTGTGCACGTACCGAAATTTCCCCGAACTAAGTATAATACTTTTCCGATCCTGCGTTCAACGACACACGGCTCCCAGTTTCTATCACCTCGAAATGATCTGATAAGCACTTTTTCACCCACCTGAAAACTACGGATAGTCGTCTGTTGACTTTCACCGTTGGATTTATTCGTTCTTTGCTGAGGCAGCATACTGTTAAAAATAGTCCGCACCTTCCTTCCGAACATGCACTCTGCCGGTGACTTTCCCTCTGGTACGGCTGGGTTTGGCGTAACACGATAAGACATTAGGAATTTGTCAACAACTTGTATCGGCACACTATCTCCTCCTTCTTTTTTCAGAGCTCTTTTCAATGTATCAACGAATCTTTCAGCTTGGCCATTGGATTGAGGATGGTACGGTGGAGATTGCATGTGTGTAATTCCGTTTTCGCTGCAAAAACGCTTGAATGCGGACGACATAAACTGGGTTCCATTATCGGTCACCAGGACCTCTGGGACGCCGAAACAGGAAAAAAGTCTGGACAGTTTGCGAATTGTGGCCTCTGACGTCAAACTTTGCATGTGGTATACTTCCGGCCACTTTGTGAAAGCGTCCACAACAACTAAGTAATTTCTGCCTTGTATTGGACCAGCGAAATCAGCATGTATTCTACTCCAAGGGGCGTCTGGTTTCGGCCAAGGTTGAGGTTCGGCTTTGGCTGGACTCTTTGAAGCTTGTAGGCAGGACCAACAGCTGCGGCACTTCGTTTCTATATCCCGATCCATTGACGGCCAGTAGGCGTAACTTCGAGCTAGTGACTTCATTTTGCTAATACCTGGGTGGCCGCTGTGAAATTGGTTTAGGACCTGCTGACGGAGGATTTCAGGGATAACCATACGGTGGCCAAACATGATACATGAATCGACAATTGTTAGGGCGTCTCGCCGACGGAAGTACTGTAAAAGTTCGCCCTGGAGTCGCGATGTGGGCCACTGATTGAGTATATAATAACGTATGATCTTGATTGTTCTGTCTCTTTCGCTAGCCTCCTTGATGGCTTGGAAAGTAACCGGTAGTCCAGAAACCGCGTCTGTCAACACTGTGTGGACATCTGCTTCGGCTTCTATGTTAGCCACAAGTACATCCTCTTCTTGTTTTGTATGGGAGCCGATTAATCTTGAGAGGGCATCTGCTTGACCAAAATACTTCGTCGGTTGGTATTTTATCTTAAAATCGTAACCAAGCAGAGTAGTGGCCCATCGTTGCAGACGATTTGCTGTATAAACTGGAATGCCCTTTTTGGATCCGAAAACTGCAAGTAGTGGTTTGTGGTCTGTCAATAATGTGAACGGTCGGCCAAATAGCATTCTGTGAAACTTTTTTACCGCAAAGATAATAGAAAGGGCTTCCTTCTCTATTTGACTATAGTTCCTATCCGTTGCTGTTAATGATCGTGCAGCATGGGAAATCGCCTTTTCTGATCCATCTGGGTAAACATGTGAAATCACCGCACCAATTCCGTAGTTCGAAGCATCTGCTGCAACCATAATGGGTAGGGTTGGGTTATAGTGCGTTAGAAGTAAGTTCGATGATAGAAGTTGTTTGATTTCCGTAAACGCTTCCTGGCATTTTTCTGACCAGATCCATTTGGCATTTTTCGACAGTAGACAGTTCAGCGGAGCTCGCAGGCGGTGCAGGTCTGGAAGAAATACACCATAATGACTGACCATCCCTAAGAAGGATCGTAGGGTTGGAACGTCTGTCGGCGGTGGCATCGTCTTAATAGCTTCAATGTTATCCGGGTCAGGTCTTCTTCCATCCTTATCCACTATAAATCCCAAGTAACGTACTTGCTGCAGATGGAAATCACATTTTTCGGCACGCAGTCGGAACCCAAAATCTCCAATTCGCGTGAGCACTAAATCCAGTTTCTTTTCTAAATCGGCTTGATCTACACCCATTATGAGTATATCATCCAAATAAGCAGCAGTACCAGGAATGTCTTGTAGCATAGCGTCCATGATTTGTTGGAAGATTGATGGAGCTGTCTTTACGCCAAATGGAAGTCGTCCATGCGTTTTCACTGTTCCCCCGTTCTTTCGCATTTGATTGACATGTCTTGTGCACGTACCGAAATTTCCCCGAACTAAGTATAATACTTTTCCGATCCTGCGTTCAACGACACACGGCTCCCAGTTTCTATCACCTCGAAATGATCTGATAAGCACTTTTTCACCCACCTGAAAACTACGGATAGTCGTCTGTTGACTTTCACCGTTGGATTTATTCGTTCTTTGCTGAGGCAGCATACTGTTAAAAATAGTCCGCACCTTCCTTCCGAACATGCACTCTGCCGGTGACTTTCCCTCTGGTACGGCTGGGTTTGGCGTAACACGATAAGACATTAGGAATTTGTCAACAACTTGTATCGGCACACTATCTCCTCCTTCTTTTTTCAGAGCCTGCGTGACGTAATTTTTTTAATCCTGGGTGGCGCTGTGAAATTGGTTTAGGACCTGCTGACGGAGGATTTCAGGGATAACCATACGGTGGCCAAACATGATACATGAATCGACAATTGTTAGGGGCGTCTCGCCGACGGAAGTAACTGTAAAAGTTCGCCCTGGAGTCGCGATGTGGGCCACTGATTGAGTATATAATAACGTATGATCTTGATTGTTCTGTCTCTTTCGCTAGCCTCCTTGATGGCTTGGAAAGTAACCGGTAGTCCAGAAACCGCGTCTGTCAACACTGTGTGGACATCTGCTTCGGCTTCTATGTTAGCCACAAGTACATCCTCTTCTTGTTTTGTATGGGAGCCGATTAATCTTGAGAGGGCATCTGCTTGACCAAAATACTTCGTCGGTTGGTATTTTATCTTAAAATCGTAACCAAGCAGAGTAGTGGCCCATCGTTGCAGACGATTTGCTGTATAAACTGGAATGCCCTTTTTGGATCCGAAAACTGCAAGTAGTGGTTTGTGGTCTGTCAATAATGTGAACGGTCGGCCAAATAGCATTCTGTGAAACTTTTTTACCGCAAAGATAATAGAAAGGGCTTCCTTCTCTATTTGACTATAGTTCCTATCCGTTGCTGTTAATGATCGTGCAGCATGGGAAATCGCCTTTTCTGATCCATCTGGGTAAACATGTGAAATCACCGCACCAATTCCGTAGTTCGAAGCATCTGCTGCAACCATAATGGGTAGGGTTGGGTTATAGTGCGTTAGAAGTAAGTTCGATGATAGAAGTTGTTTGATTTCCGTAAACGCTTCCTGGCATTTTTCTGACCAGATCCATTTGGCATTTTTCGACAGTAGACAGTTCAGCGGAGCTCGCAGGCGGTGCAGGTCTGGAAGAAATACACCATAATGACTGACCATCCCTAAGAAGGATCGTAGGGTTGGAACGTCTGTCGGCGGTGGCATCGTCTTAATAGCTTCAATGTTATCCGGGTCAGGTCTTCTTCCATCCTTATCCACTATAAATCCCAAGTAACGTACTTGCTGCAGATGGAAATCACATTTTTCGGCACGCAGTCGGAACCCAAAATCTCCAATTCGCGTGAGCACTAAATCCAGTTTCTTTTCTAAATCGGCTTGATCTACACCCATTATGAGTATATCATCCAAATAAGCAGCAGTACCAGGAATGTCTTGTAGCATAGCGTCCATGATTTGTTGGAAGATTGATGGAGCTGTCTTTACGCCAAATGGAAGTCTGTTATACCGAAACAATCCCTTGTGCGTATTTATAGTTAGATATTGTTTGCATTCTTCAGCTACTGGAATTTGTAGATAAGCATCTGATAAATCCAATTTTGCGAAGTATCTTCCTCCATTCAACTTTGCAAATAAGTCTTCTGGTAACGGCAACGGGTACTGATGGGCTTCTAATGCTTCATTAAGGCCTGTAGAATAATCTGCACATAGTCGGATGTTTCCATTGGGCTTCTTAACGATCACAATTGGAGCTGCCCATTCGGAAAAGTTTACCGGCTCGATGACTCCACTTTCTTGAAGGCGTGCTAACTCATGCTCAACAATAGGTAAAGCCGCATACGGCACTGGACGTTTGGGTCGGAATACTGGTGTGGCACCATGCTTGAGGACTAGCCGTGCTTTTGCTTTATTACATTCTCCCAGTTCTTCTGCAAACACTCTGTGGTGTCTTTCTAAAACAGTGTTCATCCTTTTTACCGACATCTCAGACGTCCTGACACGGCTGCAGACATGATTAATCGAGTGGTCGGCCAGTTTCAGAGTTTCTATGAGGTCGAGTCCCAACAAATCTAATCCTGGACTCTCTGTGAGGTATACAGTTGCATTTGACTTTGCATTTCCCTTCGCAACTTCACAGCATACCTCTCCAACAATATTTAATTTACCTCCTGATGCACTGTGGGCTAGCTGAATTGTTGGGCACACTGGGGGTTTGCCAATTTGCTTCCAAGTTGCTCGGCTAATAAGCGTTATGTCGGAGGCAGTGTCAAGCTGTAGACGAGTACGATGGCCATTGACCTCTAAGGTAACATATTTTTTTCGGCTGGAAAGCTGTGTGCTAGTGTGAGCCACCATTATTTTGTTGGTTACTGCACGGGCTTTGTATTTTCTGGAATAAAGTCTTGGTGGACGACGACGATGTGACTTCCCTGTACAGTAAGTCTCTTTGTGTCCTTTACGATGACACTTAATGCAACGATGGTCTTTGTATGGACAAAACTTCTTATAGTGCCATTCTCCACATAACCAGCATGGGGAAGGAGGTTGTAAGCCACATTGCTTTTGCACACTAGAATCTTTTCGCTCAGTTATTGCGTGAACGTACGGAGGACGACTACCAATCTCGACCATAGAAGTATCATGCTTCAAGTTCACCAACCTCTGACATTCACTGGTAACTTCTTGGAGAGTGATGCTTGGACACTGTTCAATTTTACTCAGAATTCTGGTTCTGATGTCAGCATCTTCAGGTGATTGCAGGCTGCATACAAATACCAAACATTTAAACTGGTCTTCTGTCATTGATGATAGTTTGAATCGTTCACACTCACGATTCACTAAGCCTGCATGTTTCACCCAGTCGTCATCGCCTGCTTTTGATAGTTTAAGGCACTGGTAGCGAATGTTGAATAAGGATGATTGTTCACCAAAGATTTGCGACAGAATCTTTATTGTTGCTTCGAAACTAAAATCTCTTGGGTTCTTTGGTAGGATGTAGTTAGTGTAGCGTTCATGTTCAGCCGTGCCAAGTTTTCGAAGTAGCATTCTGACTCTTGCGGCATCATCAATTTTTTCCAGGTCGACTGTGAATAAGTCTTCGTACTTCTTGAACCACGAATCAAATGTAATACCAGCTAACCCATCGAAGTGGAAATCATTTATGGAGTTCATGATTGAATCGGCGTGAGATGTGCATGAGTTTTCTGATAGCCCCTTCTAGGTAAGATTCATTTGCTGGGTTAAAGTTTCTAGCATACGTATCTGGAACTGTTCATAGCGTTTTTCTTGGCGTTCCAGCAAGGCTTCAAGTTGTTCGAAGGTAAATGACATTTTGATGAGTTCACCCCGTCGCCAGTTGTTATATCTCGTGCTTGATGACTTTGACTAGCCGCAACGCAATCTTAGCACTTGAACGCCTTGAACCCTCTTAGTCGCAAAATCAGAAGTCAGAAGACGAGAAAACAGGAAACTTTATTCCAGTGAAAAGGGAAGTGAGTCGTGTACAAAATATTCGTATATTTATAGTGACTATTCATCAAAAATTGCAATCATAAACATTTTATTAATACAATGAAATATTGTCAAATATACTCTGTGAATATAACTTACATTGACTCACATTAAAATGTGATGAAAGTTTATAAATCAAGTTTACAAAAATCAATACAACTTGATAAAATGAACAATTGTATTTTTAGGGATATCGAATCCCTAACAATGAACACAGTTAATAGGTACTCAAGCAAACATTCTATAATTTTAATTGTTTTGTACCGTGGTTAGCAACATTCATTATGAAATGCAGATAATCTATGTAAATTCATGTGAACTTCTAATTACATTCACTGCTCAGTATTGAGTTCAGTAATGAGTTCATCTGACACACTTTTTTCATGTTAAATAACTTGCTCAACCAGAGTTATTTCAGAGTATCTGATAAAACAAATTCGATACCCAATAACATGTCTGAAACGTACTTCAACTGTTGACGATAAATTTCATTGTATTAGTTAAACCTTCACTACGAAAGTAAAAAGTATCAAATACTTTGAATGTTGATTTTGGAGTAATTGACAGAACACTTGATGACACTTTTATTCTTGAATAAACTGACTACCTGTGATAGATTCAGTTCAACAATAGCCACTGAATTACTCTGGCCTGGACTGATTCCATATATAATGAAACCAGGTTCTGGGGTTTCTTGCTTACTATCTATAAGCTACTATCTAATACAACTTGGCAACAATGAAATAACAATGTTTTCAAGGACAAGTAGCTTTACTGAAAAAGTTATTATGTGCATAAAAGCTTATGACTTCACTATTTGATTATTTGAATTGAAAGAAGTTTGAAGAACAGCTCAACTTTACCACATGATTACTTCAAATATCATATTTGTCATCCTATCAACTATCTTTTCTACATTATACATTATGCTAGTAGGCTGATACTCTTTCAAGTTATGATTCGAAGAATAAATAATTCTTCATTCACTATTTGTTTCACAAATAATGTATATCTTAACATTTGTAGTGTAATCTGTTTACTATTTCACAAGTAATTACAAACTGTATAAAAATGAATATAGAATCTACGCAAGCATTCATTTCAAATTCTTTTAGAAGTCCACGTTTGATGACATTAATTTATTTATTTGATTGTATATGTCACAAGTTGATGTTGGCAAAGTACCATTAAAAACCAGAGAGCACTAGACAGCTGTTTCATTCCAGTGTGAAACTCTTCAGCAGTGAGCACCCCAGATTCCGCACCGTGGGCTTTAAGTTGACAGAAAACGCCTAACCCTCTGCACCACTAGGTCGGTATCTAATTGCGGAATGCCAACTTCCACGGCCAAAAAGTTCCACACAAGAACGAAACAGTTGTCCAGTGCTCCCTAGTTTTCAATGGTACCCTACCAACACCAATCTGTGACATATTCAATCAAATAAATAACCAACCTCCACAAAAATAATCATCTCAATTGAATTAATTTATTTGATGTTTGGATAAATACAATGACACTATGTTAACTAAATAATTACATTGATCTTGTCAACAACAGATTTATGCAATAACTAAATAATGAGGTCATTGAAATAATAATGAAACATTGTGGCAGGAGTTCACTTCTGGTATCAATGGAAAGATTAATTTGTGAAAAATTGTTTACGTATTTGATATTACCACGTCATATGAAATTTAAACGTAACACAAAATAACTTAATGGCCCGATTTATGGGGACTTTAAGAATTGATATTGACAGGGTACCATTGAAAAGCGGGAGCATTGGACAGCCGTTTCGTTGTAGAACGAGACCGTCAGCAGTTCGCAACCCGAGTTTCACCATAGGGGCTGCACGATGAAGCACGCCCAGCTCTCTGCATTACTCGGTAGATTCCTAATGATAGAATTTCAACTTTTATCAATTTATGACATAATGTGTGAGTACCATCCACTGTTATTGGTGATAGCTATCGTAACTGGTGGAGTTCAGAATTGTCGGAAGTGAGTTATCACCAGTGACAATGGATGGTCGTCGCGCTATATATTACATACTGATAGAGGAGGGAATTCTACCATTGGATGACGGCCCAATGGTATCGAGGGTCAGGCATGCACCAACTTCAAGCCTCTAGGGCAAATTCTGGGGTGCACATTGTTGAGGAGTTCGACACTAAAAGGAAACAGTTGTCCAGTGCTCCCGGAGTTTAAGTGGTACCCCCCCAACATTAATCTGTGACATATTCAATCAAGTAATTATACCAATCTCCATAAAATTAACTATCTCAATTCATTTCCAGCATCAGTAGAATTATTTTTATGGACACAATTCTACATTTTTAATAGTGTAACTAAGAAAATAAAGTACATCTGATAAATCTGACATTTTATAAGCATGGAACATACATGTACATTTACAATTAATTGTAAACTATCAAAGGTCAGTTAAATGAAAGGTTAAATAAATACACTGTTGTAGTAACCGATGAATATGAAAAAACGGATCTAATAAGAGACAGGATAGAAACATGTCAATAACCCATAGAAACTGAAAATCATCATAACAGATCTATGGTTTACACAAACTGTTATTTACTCATATAATATTAGCTTAAATTTCAAAATAATCCGACACTCCATGAACCCTGATTGTGATAGGTGGGGAGTGAGGATGCTTTATGAACAATCCTTATACAAATCAGCAGTATTATTGTATTAAATGAGTATAGATTCTCTAATTCCTGACTTTGCTACCCTACTCAATCAAATAATCTCATTTAACTTCATCTTTTCATTACATTATTATCATTTATAAAAGTAATTTATAATTTTATAATTTTCATCAATCTAATAAAACTCTATAGAGTCTATTTATCTCAGTTCATATTAAATATTTCCTAAGATTCATATCATATTAATGTAAACAGATCAATAAAAAACAAGAAAAACGGTTATGATTGATTACAATTAGGGGAGTTTGTAGAGATAGTTAACTGTTTTAATTCAATTTTGATAGCACGAATTGATCTGAATCAGACAACCATTGATTACCTGGAAGCACTGGACAGTTGTTTCGTCCTAGTATGGGACTCCTCAGCAGTGTGCATCACGACCCCGGCAGGGATCGAACCCAGGACCTTCTGGCTCCGCGGTGAACGCTTTACCATTGGACCACTGAGTCGGCTCCCAACGGTTGACGTAGCAAAAATAAAATAATTTTTAATCCTAAATGTTTCGTATATTAATAATAATAATAAGAAGAAGAAGAAGAAAGAACAAGGTAGATCGATATGCATATTTATCAACTTGGTAACACGCATACCTATTCGTAGTCAACATGAAACTCTCTATAATTCATTCGATCTATTGAAATGAATAAACAATAATGTTACTTTTAGAGTGGAAAAAAACAAGTTTTTTCTTTATGTTTTTGTTTTTTTCGTTTTTACTACTGAAAAATTGATATTTCTATATATTGAATCGGTTTTTATGTTGGTTTGTTTTTTTTTAATTTTTATTTGTTTTAAATGAATTGATTATTTTCATTTGATTGTTTATGTTGTTTGCATAGATACTGCAAAAAAGAAAAAAAAAAGAAATGGCATCAGTTTCTATCTGATTTAATCAAGTCTATAAGATAATTTAATGCTAATGAAAGGAAAGTAATTACAATTGATCAATGTAATTGATGAGAACAATTAAATGAATTCATTAAGTTATTAAGAATAGAAATAGACTGAATAATCATTTCTTTACAATTAGTTACTTATTATTGGCTTAATACTAATACATACAATATGAATAGAATGTATGTGTAAATAATCTCAGCGGATGAAATTTATGAAAAATTCCAACATTTCCCTCGGCAATCTGGTCCGTGCTTCTTCAGGGAAATAATCAAGATCAAAATTAACGAATATAAATGTAAATAAGAGATCAAATTTGCATTATGAATATCCAATCGTATATAGGGTATGAATATGTTATATGAGGCATTGTAAGTGAAATAATGTTGAAATTGTTGTGGATGAAAGGAGGTGTGCACTTTTGTGTGTAGTTTTTCATGTTTCAATCATATGCACACATATACTGCTATGAGTTATGTTGACGAAGAGAGGTAGACAATCTGAAGAATGGCTTGCTAATAAATCATGGTAGAAGTAAATCAATGTAACGACAATTATGAGACAAAGGTTGGGTGTATATTCGCAAAATGGTAACACGTTGAAACTGTTAACTCAGGAGTAAACAATTCTAAAATAAATCAATAAAATGAATTGCGTTGGAAGTTGGAGTAGTAGATGTTTAAATTCATCTTTTAATCATTAGTTGCCATGGTGCAGCTAACAGTACTCCATCTCGTCGGTTTATATTATTCGGATTTGCCCATATGTGTAGGGCCTCAGATGTTAACCTTTCTTTGTAGGAATTGAAACCTTTTTGAAGGATTTTAATCCCGTCAAAATTGATACTGTGTCCTGATTCTATTGAATGTAATGCTATTGCCAAATTACTCTCAAGTTTTTGTATATCGTCAGAGGACTTGGAAATATGCCTCGAACAAATTATATGTTCCTTCACCATTACATTCAATTGTCTTGATGTTTCTCCTACGTACATAGCATAGCATTCATTACATTTAATCTCATAGACACAGTTCATCTGTTCCTCTTTTGGTACTCTATCCTTGATATTTACAAGTGCAGAGCCCAGTGTATTGTTTGTTCGAAAGAAAACACGTATGCCATGTTTATTTAAAATTCTTCTAATCTCTTCAGATGTTCCATTTCTGTATGGCACAACCACAGTGTCAATCCATTCTTTCGGTTGGACTTTCGGTTTGCCTTTTTCATTACGTTTCTCTTTAAGTATTTTCTTGACAAAGCTCTTGGGATAGTTGTTCATCATTAGTTAAATACATACAATGTTTTAGATTGTAGTTAGTCTGTAAGTCACAATGTAGAACTTAATACATACGTATATCAATTCATGTTACTATGCCACAATTAGCAGATAGAAATGTGTAAATCATATTAAATTCTAGAGTAGTGAAGATAGTAACATTATTGTGGAAAAATTTATTATGATGAATTAAGAAACTGAAATTTTTAAGGAATACAATGAATGCATACTCCTGCGCTATTGCCAGTGATTTTGAACCATGTTATACAAAGTCTCAAACAACTAGTTATGATCATTACTCAGACACTATTAACATGGCTTAGCCCAATTGTCAATAACTTCATGGACTGATACTACATATTGGTTTGGCTACTACTAGCTTTTTTCCAGTTTACTCCTACACCAAATAGCTTTGCTTGTCGAGTTAAGCGGTGGTTGGACATATGCAACACATGTCCTAACCAACTCAGTTGATCAAGGCTCACTACTTTATCAATCGATTTACTATATTTACTAAGTACTCTATTCTTAACCCACGTATTGTTTACTCAGTGGTCCCAGAAAACACCATCACTGCTTTGAAAACATCTGTGATAAAACACTAGTAACCTATCAAAATCCTCCATCCTTAATAGGCATGTTTGAAATCTGTAATGTAGAACGCATCAAACTTATGTCCAGTAAACTCGTCCATTGTTTTGTAGACGGATATCTTGTCTAAGCCATAAGTGACGTAAATCATTAAAAGTCACTCGGACATTCTATATCTCAGACGTGATTTCATCAGAAACCAGATTATCAGGACTGATACGACCCTCAACATTAGTGAAGTAGTCAACACGCTCAAACACTTCACCCACCTATCATTAACCTCGACGTCGACGCAGGATAATCATGAAGAAACATTTTACATTTGAATGAAAAGAATATGATATCAATATCCATTTATTGGTTGGTAATAAAAAGTTATCAAAATAATTATAAAACAATTATCCAACGATATCTTAAACACGTTAGATTACATGAAGACTGAACAAATAGAAAAAGATTAGTCGACTGTCTCTAAGGCTTATAAATTAAGAGAATGAAAAATGCAAGATTAAATTAAGGCATCAGTTAGTTACTAGATTTAATTACAATAAATCGAGAATTACATGAGGAATATTTAAAGTATCTCTGTAATGATACATCATTTGTAAGACCACTGACTTTATCTTGGCCCTTAAACTAATTTCAAGTGTTACACTCTAATCTAAGTGTTTATTTTACTTCTGTTTTATGTCAGTTCATTGTTAGCGATTATTTTTAATACTGAAATAAGATGGTTTGTGAAGATTGTGTTTACGCTTCATACGGCTGAACTTGACACAGATTGATATTGTCAAAGTATCATTGAAAACAAGGAATCTCTGAACAGCTGTTTCGTCTTAGTATAAAACACTTTAGTAGTGCGCTGTCTAGATTCCATCCTACGGGCTTCAGGTTGGCGAACGCCTAACCTTCTGAACTTCCATGCAGGAATCCAGTGGTAGAATTCCAACTTCCATCAATTTGTGATATATAACAAAACGATCATTCATGGTCATTAGGGATAACTGTCTTATCTCTACAAGTCTGAAGTCCACCAGTCACGACTTCTCACTGTAACTTCAGGAACGTCCTAAAGTTATTCACTTGCCAGGTGATTATTGTAATCAGATTGAGATGGTTTGCGGAGACTAGCACTAAGTTTCATTTGAAAGAATTCTTAACAGATTCATGTTAGCAGGATCTCATTAAAAACCAGGAAGTACTAGTCAGTTGCTTCATCTTAGTGTGAAATTCTTTAGAATCGTGTACTGTAGATTCTAAATTTTCTCTTAATCTTATTCAGCCTTATTGTACTTAGGTAATTAAATCAATTAACTGTAAGATAAAAAACAATCTTTGAAATAAAGTTTTTTAACATGAATCACGTCTAATTAGATACTCATTAAAAATTAAGGAATCTATAAATTGATTGTATATATCACGGATTGATGTTGGAAGAGTACCATTGAAAACCAGGGAGCACTGGACAGCTGTTTCGTTCTATTGTGGAACTCTTCAGTAGTGCGCACCCACGATTCCGCACCAGGGGCTTCAGGTTGACGCGAACGTCTAACCATCTGCACCACTGGGTCGGCACCCAATGGTAGAATTCCCACTTCCATCAATTTGTGATATATATAGCGCGACGATCATCCATTGTCATTGGTGATAAGCATCCCAATTGAATCTATAAATGATTATAAAACATCACTTGTTAATTAACTGAGACTGGTATCGTCAAAGAAATAACACTGATCATATAAAATACTTTCGGTTTATATTACGAAATTAGTTTGGTTATAAAAGTTTCCATTTCGGGATGGAATTTAGCATAAAATCATCAGTTCGAATCCTGATAAGGTAATGATTATGCGATATTGATGAACCTAAGACTAGGACGAAACCTCTATACAGTTTCCTCTGGTTACCATACTTTATTTGCATCCTATTTTAGTGAGCATTAAGAATTACCTACTAATTAAACCAATTACCAGAGTCAAATAATTGACTTGATGAAGTCATAAAGCTTTTCGCTCAATTATAAATTCACAATGGTAGCCAAATGCAACAGTCATTTATTGATTAGAATAAATAAGGGGATAGGCGTCATAAACTCAGACAACCGTAAATTGACTTGACAAAGAACAAAACTACATAGACATTAGTTTGATTATGTCGAAGTAAATACTTTTCAGGTTATTACCTTCTTTCAACTTCTAGAATTTTTATAAAAACCTATTGAGATCCAATGTTTCAAGCACGAAAGCATTATGTTTTGAATCACCATAATAACTAATGCTGGAAATATAACCAACTTGTAAAATAGGATTTTCATTTGATAACTGCCTAACACAATGTTCAACCTAGTTGAAAGGTAGGTGTAGCTTGAAGAAGGGAGTATCACTATTGATCTATTCATGACAAAAATGACCTTTCCAACGAACTCTGTTAGTGTTTAATCAATTTATATTTTTAAAACAATACTTATTACATCTTACATAAATTGTACTAGTTAGCATTCATTGATATTACTTCGAGTATAGAACATTGCAGTTCAATTAGGTTAAGCTTGTATTTTCCCGTTGATTTGTAATGGACTAAAACTGGTAAGTGTTTGTTGCCATATATGCATCCTGAGAGGATTGCTTCGATATAGCGATGTTACACAAGTTATATTTAAGTTGGATTGTGACTGGTAAGCGGAATTCAGAACGCGCGTTTTGTTCTATTTAGGACTCATCGGCTGGATGTACTTGTATCCTAATGTTGATGTTCATGCTGGGATTCGTGTCAAACGCCACCGCGTTCGCCACTAGGCTACTGTGTGCAGACAGTCACACTTGTGCAATGGACATATATGCAATTAGGATAAGCTTGTATTTTCTGGTCCGAATCCCACTGTGAACATCAACATTGGGATGTAGATACATCTAGCCGATGAGTCCCAAATATGATAAAACGTGCATCTTGGTTCCGTTTGCCAGTCACAATCTAATTTAAATATTTCAGTTCAATGTAGAATTTAGAGTAGTTGTATCAGGTAATTTTAAGATTATCATAATAATTATGATACAATTTTCATGTATATGATTGACATTCAATGAGTATATATTTAATCTTCTATTAGATAGTAATAGAATAGTAAATCAGTAAACAGATTGTCATGCTTAAACATGTCGCCTAATCTCTGGTTATATGTATTTTTCAATTATGCGAAATAATAAGAACAGGAAGGGGGAGTATAGTTGATTCATTCATATTGTAAATGCTTATAATAAACAATCAAGTTAAATTATGTAAACACATTTTACATATGCACAAATTTGATTTATCATTGATTTTGGGTGTAACTAATCACCTACTTGTTATAGTTACAAGAGTATTTAGATTCTTTTTTTGTTTCTAGTAAGTGATAAAGGCAAACAATTACAGAAAAGTAATAAAATTTCAGCAGTTTACAATTCACTTAGTGATTGTTTTTTTTTTGAGTATGTGTATACAAGTGTAGTTTTTGTGTATATGATGTGTACATGTGCAGTATGATGTAATTGTATGTAGTAATGTTAACTCGGTGAATACTGGTTCCATGATAGGGTATTTAATTGGAATAGGCACCAATTAACCTTAAAACACTGACTATTTGTAAATGTGTACAATACGATCATTTAATGAATTAAAGCATAAAATAACAATGTAATAAACTGTTGACTAATGATCGTTGTTGAATACGTATACTTGTGTGATATAAATTGAGAACTGTGAGGCTACATGACTATCTATTGAATTGCATGTATGTCTTGGTGATGAGTACTAGATAAAGTGTAACTTAATTCCAATGCTTTGTACAAACTACTTTCAACTTCATAACATTAATTCGATCATTCATGAAAATGTAATTACCACTGGTATTATTCAATATTTAGATGGTTATTCGTTTTTCACTCGAATATACTTTAATCCATATCTAATAAGGAGCGATTTGGAAAAGTGTTTGTTTTAATTAGTAAACTGAATACTTTTACATGCTTTGGAAACTCTATGAAAGTAGACCTGTACCGTATAATTTGTTGTCTATGAAGATGGGTAACATTAGTTCCAATCCTACAATGAGTTCGTGTTGCTGAAGAGTAGAAATCAGCATGAAACCTTCATAACCCACGTCTTCTGTCAACCATATAACATTAGAGCATAATGCTGGTGATATTAGTTTGCTTTGACTAGTGGCCATATTATAACTAGAGCAATGGAATTTGATTACCGCTTTATTGTAAGTAAACGTGAGTGTTTGCCACTAATTGATTAAACAACGTGAAAAATAGTGTAATTTTGAACCGATTTTCATCATAAACTAAGATTAATTAAATAACATGGCGCTTAGTACTCGGTAAATGATTCATCAATAGTGTGTACTTGAGATTTCAACTTTTCGTTGTAAACATATGGCATTTAGTTGACGGAATTCATCAGAGACTAATGTTGGGAGGGGGTAACTTAAATCAAAACCAGAGAAAAATGGCAGCCGTTTCGTTCTAGTATGGAATTCCTCAGCAGTGCGCACTCCAGGTTCCGTCCCAGAAGCTTCAGTTTGGCGTACAGTTAACTCTCCCCACTATTGGGCCTGCATGGAATGGTAGAATTCTCACTTCCATCGTTTTGTTACACATAGCGCTATCGTTGATGATAACATTTTCACTCTTGGCGAGTCTGACAGTTACATAAATTAGTTACATTTCATTGTTTGAGTTTCAGCCAAGATTTAACTGAACTCATTAAATCATAACTCTTTCATATTAGATAACTAAGATATGAAGTAGTCACAGTTGTCTACTACTGTTCAAATCTGTAGATGGATTCAAACCTAAAATCTTATAGTTAAATAAAGACTACTCCATCACGACTTTACTCTGTTCAAAGATGTTCTTCTTAAAATCATTCCTTTCATGATTTATTGTTGTTATGCCGGACCACTAAAGAAGATTGAAAGAACTTATAGAATTGTATTTTAGAGGACTAATTCATTTATTCTGGTCGTATGTAATGTAAACATTAAATTTCTATTATTGTTATATTACTCTCAACCTATCCTCCCGTTTAGCATATTTGCTGTTATTATAAGTTACCCCACCCCGTTCATTGCCACAATCTCTTCTGTTTTGTATTAATGTAAAATACCTAATTGGTTTGCTGTGCGATCTGAATTTGTGTATATATAAAGGCATGATTAAAATACAATATGACCAGGAATTGGATTGTGTCTGGTTGGCTCGTAGTTATTGTTTTCTCTATTCCTGTTTTAGAGATCGGTAATCGTTGAGCAGACGTGTCCATATTCTGTTTGGCAACTATCAAGGCCACTGTGTATTATTTTTTCAATACACATAACAATTATCAGTTGTAGTAGTTTTATATTGATTATCATTAAAAAAATATGTATATAATGATTTCTTCCTTTTTTTTTCTATTTAGGTGTTTCGTACCTGTGAAGCTTCATCAGTTGTTCAATATATATATATATAATAAACAGATCAATTATAATAGTAAATAAATAATCAATTGAAATTATGATTGAAAGTAATGAAACATTTCGTTTAAATTGTACAGCACGTTATTTATTGAATGAAACTAATATTAATCCAATATCAATTTATGATCGTTATCCCCAATGTGAATTACAACGTAGATTTATGCCAATATTTTTATACATAGTTAGAACATTTATGTTAATTTGGTTAATAAGTGGTATATTTGGTAATATTTTATCATTTTTAATTTGGATATCAAAACAACAAAGACGTAAAAATAGTTCAGCTATTTATTTAGCTACTTTATCATTAACTGATTTTATTCTCATATTATTATTATTAAATTATGATTTAGAACGTTATTGGTGTGTACGTGGTGTTACTATTTTACCAGGTATATGTCAAATATTTCAATGTTTATTTATATTTACACAATATTATTCTATTGTATTAGTATTTGGTTTTACATTAGAACGTTATTTAGCTGTATGCTTTCCATTTAAACGGCATAAATTATGTACAACAAAAAGAGCTATATTAGCTGTAGTTATTTTATCATTATTTATTATTGGACCAATATTATCACAAGGTATATTATGGACATATGAAAATGGTGAATGTCGTATGCGTATACATGTTGCTATGGATAATAGATTTCAAACATTATTATTTATACAAGAAGTATTCTTTTCATTAGTTATACCAATAGCTACATTAATATTTAATATACTTGTATTATGTGAAATGAAACGTTTAATTAAATCAAGTAATCTATTGAAAATATCTAAACATTATTCCAATACTTCATCTAATATACCTACTACTACTACTACGTCTCCTACTAACACTAACACTAACACTAACATTAATACTAATATTATGCATAATCAAAATACTAATGATCAACATTCATTTAATGCATTAACATATAAACGATTTAATTATAAACAATTATTTAAATATAGAAAATCTACTAATAAGTTTATAAGTAGTAGTATTCATAACAATAATGAAAATGATTTCAATCGAAAAATGTATAATAATAATAATAATCATAAACTATTAAATGAATCATTAAATACACCAAATTTTAGTCCAATTAAAACATCATCTATTAATTCTACATTCATAAATCCTAATACTAATAGTAATACGAATACAACAAAAGAATCATCACAATTTATATCAGCAACATTAATGTTAATAATTTTATCATTTTATTTAATTGCATGTACAGTACCAACTGGTATTGTTTATTTAATTCAATTTCATTGGTTACAACCAGATGATTGTCTTACAGATGATGCAATACATCAATCAAATGAATGGAAAATATTCTTTCAACGAATTACAACTAAAGGTTTAATTGATGCATTCTGTGCATCACATTATGCATGTAATTTTTTTATTTATTTTCTTACATGTAATGGATTTAAAAAACAAGCATTAAATATAATAAAATGTAAATTTACATTAATTAATTATTCTACAGATTATACTACTGAAACATTAATTTTATCAAGACGTACTGCACCAAGATCATTACGTCATTTATCTGAGAATGATTCTAATTTAGATGTAAATCATAAACCATTATTAATTTATAATAATAATAATAATAATTTCAATTAGTTCATATAGTTTCTTTAGAATACTACAACACATCATCGTCATCATCTACATTGTCGTTGTCATCATCAACAACAACATCAGTTACAGATTATATTTTATCTAATATTAAGTAGTATAGTTTATGTAATTGTCAATAGTATTGTATGATTATTCAATAGAATGATATTAATCTAATTGTAAAATTGATGATAGTTTACTTAATTCATTAGATATCATTTATGTATTGATGGTACTGTGTATTTCTATATGGTTCATATTTTCTTGATGTCTTTATGCTTTGATTAATTTTTCTGTGTATATGGTACTAGTGTTTGTTCAATGTACAAAAATAACTATGAACAATTGACTGTCATTCATGAATATTCTCTTTCTTGTACATCAATTATAATGTTTCTGTATTGGTTCTTTTTTTATCATTAACATTATAAGATAAATAAAAGTTTATACTATTTATTCATTAAATATTCCGGTTTATGTCTATGAAAAATGATTATTATAATAGACTATGATTTCATCTCTGATATTTTTTTTTTTTGATACTTTACTATCTAAATAGATCTTCAGTTTATTTACTGATATAAACATTGATGATACTGACAGTTGGGTAGCTGAGCATCATTATTGAGAATATGAAATTTTGAAATAAAGCAAAGCTGAAGAAATGAGTCCTAGAGTGTATTCAAGTTGTAATATATGTAGATGCTTATGTTAGTCTTAAGCTGGATAGTTTAAAAGCATAGTTTTTTTTTTGCTATACTGGTCAACAGCGCTTGTTATGACGATATGTCAGTCCGTTCTCGACAACCTTGTCTCTAACAGTCTATTTCTCAGGTATTTTTGTCATCTTAATCCCGTTTGATGCCTTCTCGAGTTGACCGCAGGCTGAATGACTAATTATCCTTTACCAAATAGACCACTAAATTGAGTTGAAGTCAATATGTCTGTTACCTACAAATCGATCTTAATGCTTTAAATCTAGAATGTTTCATACATCATTGTTACTTGCTCGACTGATGTATTTTAAATTTTTCTCGTTAACTCGGCGTTTGTGGTAGTCTCCGTGACCTAAAATACAATAGTATATCGTTTCTTGCCGGTGTTCATTTATTCCATATTACGGATGGAAATATCCATTTCGCCAAATATAATACTTCTCAAAATTAGTACAAATTATTCTGTCTACAATAGCGAGGAGTTCTGCACTAGAATGAAACAGCTGTCCAGTGCTCCCTGGTTTTCAACGGTACCCTGCCAACATTAATCTATGACATATTCAATGAAATAAATAATCAATCTCCACAAAAATAACTATCCCAATAGAACAATAATGTATTTGTTATTCGTCATTAATATGAAACTCTAGATCTTCTTTAGAATGAAACAAAAGAATCCTATAACCGTGCGAACGGTATCAATTCCAAAGATTATCAAAATCCTAACCATATCTATAATGTTATAAATTAAAGTTGGATTGTGACTGGCAAGTGGAATCCAGGACGCGCGTTTTGTCCTATTTGGGACTCATCGGTTGGATGTACCTGCATCCCAATGTTGATTTTCACACTGGGATTCGAACTCAGTCCGCTTCGTGCCAAACGCCACCGCGTTCAGCACCAGGCTACTGTGTCCCGACGGTCACACTTGTGTAACGAGCATATATATATATATAATGTATTTCCTACACGGTAAGACAATCTATTTTCTGGTCTCATGGAATGATTCTGTGATGGCATGTCGATTTGTCAAAGTAGTTTGATGAAGTTGAAAATAAACATATCTTTCGTCTTAGTGAATTGAAGTATAAATGTTATTTTCTTAAAAAAAAAAACAACAGGAACATGTTTTTATTGTTATATTCCAGTAATGAGTGCTTTATCAGAAGTCTGTTATCCACCTGACCTGTAACTACGTAGTGTAGTATTAAGCTGATTATAACATACAATATTGAAATTGAATAACTTTACATTCATCGTTTATGTAGAATGACACAAAATGATTCCGTAGAAAGTTTCTCTTTCAACGACGTCATTAGTAAAATGTGTACAAGCACTCCAATTGATAATAACTTTATACATAGTTATACATAGTGGAAGTTAAATAACATTGAGTCATCAACAAAGTCATAAAATGAATGTTAAGTAATAGGCTAAATAGTAGTATGAAACAGTATAATATAAAAAAAAAATAAATAACAGTTATGAAATATGAAAGCTAATTATCTACCTAGTGATTGTTAAAGAATAATGTAAAACTGAAAAGAATAACAGGTGGTACCTTGGTAACTTAGATCAGGATATTTTCATAATCAAATATAAACAATTAGATTGAAATAAATTGTGATTTAATATCAGTTGACTTTTTATTATTGTCGTTGATACTACTCATATTATCCATAAGCACTAGGTAGCGGGATGTCACGTGAAACAGGAATGAATCAGTAGTCAGCAAATGAAGTGAGCTGCCAGGTAGCAAGGAGTAAAACATGATTAGAATACAAAGGAGAAATGAGAACAGCCAAAGAAAGCAAATTAATATATATATATATATATATATATATATGATGTTCTCCGTTTTCACTTAAAGGACATTCGCTTCGTTCAACTACTCTTCCCACAGTTTAACTTTACATACCTTGTAAATAAGTTTTGTAGTAACTTCTGATAGGATGGAATTGAAATAAAAGATATTTCACGATTTGTCAATACACGGATACAAAAGTATGTTGCATTAGAAGTAATGATACTTTTGATAGAGTAGGATAGTTTCAAGCAATATATTGGTTTCTTAAAGCCTACTATGCAATTGTAAATATGCAAGAATCCTAGAGATTGATTTCTGGATATCACCCCTCTCCTTAAGATGAAACTAGTTGTACATAAAATGTATCATCATCTATGAAATTCATGGAGAATGCCCATCATGTTAGAGGAGTAGTCTATTTCAACGAAGACAGTTATTTTCTTACCGATAATGTCATTTGGTCTATGTATACCATCATATTATGTATATAGTGATCTAACCAACATATTAATGTATTAAGGAATAAGAAAAGGCATTCAGAAATTCCAGATATTAAAAAATTCATTAAAAATAAAAAGTGACATAATGATCTAAGTAATAAAGAGAATTTTATGAGGTAAAAGATAATTTTCCACTTGACCGATATAATAATGAAACATGTAAAGGAAGATAAAGATGTACTTATGAAAAGTTGAAAGAGATTGATCAAGTTGTTAAGTATTAGAAAGTAAAGAAAGCAAAGTAATCAGATTGAATTGATGAATTGCTACAACTTTAACAGTGGACAATTTATTAATTCATGCTTTATTTGAGTATATCACAGATGATAGCTACTATAGTTGATGAAGTGTTCATCTACTGAGTTGAAGACAAACTTACATTTACTATTAAGAAGTCACAATGAGTAATGTTCCAGTATGCAATTGGACACTATCGTATATTACAAATTAAGGAGGAAGCTTTCTTCACACTACCACTTTTGTTATTATTATTATATAATAAATCAATGATAAAGTGACTTATTTATGAATTGTTATTCCACATCATTCTATTCATTGTTTACAACAATCAATATTTGTGTGGAATAGAATGGTTTCTCATAAACGACATACCAACCAGGAATAATTTTAATGATCAATGTTCAAAACAAAGTTAACATACTAATGAAATTGGTTAAGATATAGATTACACAAACACAGTAGGCATGTAAACTCAACTAAAATGTTCGGAAGTAAATTATATATATATGTATATATATGCGAAAGAAGGTACTGGAAAGCGTAGAAGAAAATGGTAATCAGAGTTGAAGTGATTACATAATAAGAAAGTGAAGAATAAACACTTAGCAACACTTAAGAATGATGTGAATTATGCTCAGTCATTAAAATTAATGTAGCATATTGGCATAATTAAATGAATTAGATTTAATAACATAAACAGTAGGCCTGTTTTAAGGAAAAGAGATGATGACGAAACACCATCAGTCGAAATTAAGGAAAGGATAATAACAATGATGAAATAAAGTGGCAAAATAGATTGGTAGAATAGATTGATTACTGTTTCTATCGGAAAGCAAAGGGTTAGCTTCAAGCTTTTGGTCTAGATAGCTTCAGCACACTTCAGAAAGTTTGACGTTTCCTTTCCATTGAATACTTTAAATACTTCCAAAATATGGTTCTGATATCCTATGTAAATCAGTTGTTTGGCGATTACAATATTGAATGGTTTTATTCCCTTAAAATGTCAAGTTTTTGGTACATTTTCATGAAATCCTAAGAAGGCTCATTTGTCAGTTCTATCAATTTAACAGCTTTCGCAGGTATACAAAAATTTATACAAAACATTGGCAATAACATAGGGAAAGTACCTCTCGATTTTCAGTTGTTTCATAGAACACGGTGTTCTATACGATATAACTAACTTTGCAATGTAATAAGTACTCGTTATCATTCAGCTGAGTCTTCTTCTGATTGTTTATGCAACTTACAGAAGTTGAAGAAGACTAGTGAAATCAGTCCTGTTTCTGTAAGTGATTAATTTTATTGAGATAATCAATCCCTTGGTACAATTCAAAGAAGTTGGTAACAAAAATCAATCGTCTGTATAAAACGGGCTACGTTTCAGTATTATAAGGTGATCTATGTTAAAATTAGGAAAAAAAACATTTTGTAATTGTCAGAGGAGTTTAAGTCCTGTCTTTTATGACGAAATCTTAGCTAATGCTTACTTCATCGTTATAAACTACGTATAAATATTTACTAACCATTTGAGTTTTAACTAATTGGATAGGCTTAATGATTATAATACATATGACACGATATCATCTCACTAGTGACTAGCTTCTCTAGGTATTTCATGAAGTTCTGCTAAGAAGACTTGACTAATGAATTTCAACAATGTTCACTGTAAGTCAGTAGTCTAATGGTAAAGCGTTCGCAGCGGATTCAGAAGGTCCTGTACTAAGACGAAACAAGTGTCTAGTATCAGTTCCTAGAGATCAGTGTTTGTCTAATTCAGACTAATTCGTGATATCTGTTATGACTATACACCTAAAGAAGATTGGTTATCTTCCAGAACCGTTCTTCCTGTAAACGATTTCATTATTCTGGTTGTATACAAAGTAAGCACTTTATTAATATTATTGTTACGTTGCCCTAACCATAAACTCTATTTAAAAACATTAACTGTTATTACATCGTTCTTCGTTTATAAAGTACGGTCAACTGACTGCACATACGCCACCCCAGTTCACACCCACTATTACTCTTGTTTTGTATAAATGTCAGTTTACTAATTGGTTGACAGGTGTGGTCTGATTTTGTGTATATACATAGACATGATTGAAATACAAAAACGATTCTGTCTGTTTGGCTCATCAATCATTGTTTTCTCTATTCCGGCTTGGATGGGACTGGTAGTCGCGGGGAAAACGTGTTCGAATATTGATTGGCAATTGTCAAGGGCACTGTGTATTCTCCGTAATACATGACAATGTCGAATTATAAATTCGATGATAACAATACGTTATTTCAGTCGACTTTGTAAACATTCTTTTGACATCAAAACAAACAGAGAAACTTCTTTTTGTCGAGAACTGACTGTCCTCAATTACCTTTATTCATTTAGTTTAAAATAGATCAACAGCTGTTGAAAAGAAGAAGTTCAAGCGTGAGTATTCGTAGTATCAATGAACAAGTACATTGTATATCTGAATATCAATCTATTCTTGTATTGTTTCATTTCAATGACAATTACATCTGAAACTTCAATCTATGTCTGTATAGTTGGTTTAATAAAACAAATTGAAAAGTATCGATTGTGATTGAATCAAACTGAAGAATGTAACCAGGATAAAGTAAAATATTAACACTTTAAAAATATAGATGATGTATATCTTTCCTCTTCTTACAATGCATATTAATCGCTTTTTAATTAAAATCATTTTTCAAGAGTAATTCTGAAAATAAAGTTAAAACAATTGACACAGATCATCATCATCCTCATCATCATCATCACCACCTTCATCATCATCATCATCATCATCATCATCATCATCATCATCATCCTCATCATCATCATCATCACCACCTTCATCATCATCATCATCATCATCATCATAACTGAGGTAATTCATTAAAATACGATAATCAGTTTATTTATGATCATTGAATATTGAATGATATACATCAAAACATACAATTGATGATACTATAGAAATAAATACAACATAATAATAATAATAATAATCACTTTTCTCTACACTGACTAACTAATCTAGTAATTAAAACAACAAACTAGACTCTAATTAATGAAATTACTACTACTACTACTACTACTACTACTACTACTACTACTACTACTACTACTACTACTACTACTACTACTACTACTACTACATTTATATTTATATGGTGAAGCAATAAATGAAATGATATACGTACTTGAAAACAAGCAGAATTAAAATGTATTTGAATCTGTCAGTTGACTTATCATGGATTGAAATTGATCAGTCTCTGTTGTCATATGTGCATCTTGAATGTTGTGAACATTAACAACGGGATGCAAGTACATTCAGCTAATAAGTCCAAAATAATATGAAACGAGCATCATGAATTCTGATTGTCAGGCATAATTCGACTCAATCAAAATGAGCAAACATTGATTCTTAGATTTTGATTGTTTACCAGTTAATTGTTATTCATTAAACACTTGTTACTTATGAGTTTTCTTATCTTTAATCAAATGTCGAATGAAGTATTATAGTAGTTCATTTAAGTGATTGAAATTAGGTGGTCAGAATTAATATACACGTTAAATGAGCTTGCGTTTTGTGTTAGATGACAGAAGCCTACAATGAGTATCTACATCCTGGAGGGGAGGATACTTGATTCAATCATTAAAACCACTAGTTATTCAAGCATCCTATGTATTAACATGCTTTAACTTACTACTTAAATGCTATTTAATATGATACTCGATTATTGTTACACTAACAAAGCATTTCATAGCCTGAAATATTTATAGCAGTATCTGTCTATATAAATCAATCAATTAATGCATATGCCAACGATCACCATTATCTGACCAACTCTCCCTTGGGCTCTCCAGCTTCTTCACAAATGTTATTCACTCTTTTCATGTCTGCTTCTAATCCCCAGTGCAAAGTATACTTTGGTCTTCCACTTTTCTATTGGGTTTATGAGTTCCATGTCAGCGTTTGTCTTGTGATTCCCTCAATGCATATCCTATCCAAATCCAGCGTCTTTTCCTAATTCTTTCCCCAGTTAAAAATGGGTTTATTCTCTGCCAGCCCTGTCTGACACCGGTCCCTACTTTGAATAAGTCTGTGGGCTACCCTCCATGCGCGATTTCGCAGTACAGTCTGCATGATATTAACTTACTTCCCAGGTAAAACATAGTGTGGAAAAGGCTCCATAATGTTTCCTTCCCCACGCTGTTAAATGCTTTATTATAGTCGAAAAAATTGGTGAACTCTATCCAACTGATTGTTCAACAACGAACCGTGGAGTCACGATTTTGTCGGTACACAATCGATCCTTACGGAATTCGTCCTGTTGATGTCGAAGTTGGGCGTCGATTGAACCTCTCATTTTGTTCAACAAGACTCTACTGAAGACTTTTCCTGGTACTGAAAATATAGTGATGCCTCTGTAGTTCACATACTTGCTAAGATCTCCTTTATTTCGTATTTTGATGAAATATCCTTCTTTCTAGTCTGTTAGCATCTGTTCTTTCTCCCAAATTTTCTTGAAAAGAATGTGAAGCATCTTTGCAGTTACTTTTATGTCTGAATCCCGTGCCTCAGCTGGTATGTTGTCTGGCTCGCTCTTTTGCCACTCTTGATTTATCAGATAGCAGTGTTGGTTACCTTTGATTGACGGTGGATTGACATTTATAGAAAGATTCATAGATGCTGCTATAGGGTTCAGTAAGGCTGGTCTATTAAAGTGTTTTTCAAGGTGCTTTACCAGTTTCCATCCTGTTTCTCTGTTCTTGGGTCTCGGTGATTGACATATTTTCCTTGTTCTTGATTAGTCAGTCTGCTTTACTGTATTTTACACCTAGCTTCTTTGTTTTGCTATATTGGTGTCTCAGGTTTCCTTTTCTTGCAGCTTTTCCTCGGTCATTATTAGATCCTCCTCAATGTTTCTGTTCGTCCGTTCTAATGCTCCTCAACACCTGCTTGTTTGCTTCTGTGTATTCAGCCTGTGCCTTGGCTCTCCCTGTTCTTGTTTTACCGTTATTGATTGCTATCTAGTTGTTCCACACTTCCTGGATCCAATCCAGAGTACCAACAATCAACCACTGGTGCCTTTTGCATCTCAAAACCTTCTGACATGTTGAAGTTATTCCTTCAACAATCCTTCTCCAGTTGTTCGTCAGAGTAGTTTCTTCTTCTTATAGTAGATCTGTCTGCATACAATTGCACTAACTTTAGCCCTCAAACTGAACAAGTATCCTTGATCTACTTGCCGGGCATATTCTTCATTTAATGAAAAAAGAAAGATCGCTTGAAACGTTTTTAGTTGTACATTTATGTCATTATTAAGAATAATAATAATCAACGTAATTTTTAAAATGATGCAGAAAATGGATGTTTCAAAGTCGAAACATGAATATCGAATGTTTTACTCATTAAGATGTTACTCTAAGTATTGATTTAATATTACCATTGACTGTAAACAGTTGAAATCATTGTTCACCAACGTATGATTAAAGTAAATTATTGTGATGGAGTCGGTAGCATCCTAGTCAGCTCACACTTTGTTGCTAACCACTTATAATGTTTAGTGTTCTCAGAAAATCAGTTAATAATCCATTTCACGATCGAGTGACATAGGAGGAAGGTTTGTAAAATGTGTAGTTGGTACTAGTTAAACATTATCTAATTTTGGATTTCAATGATGTGATTATTCAACAGTGTACAATCATAACGTTGTTATACACTGAACACTATGCTTGACATCTCATTAGAGAATGATAAAACATTAAACCATTAGATCTCATTTAAATAATAAACATCAACTTTTCGCATTGATTTAATTTACTTTGGTGGCATTCATCAAACTTCATAATCGCATTATCTACTAAAACATTCACCAAATTTTAATTTCATTCACACATACACACACACTTATAGTGGTTGAATTCCATGGGGATTGATGAGTGATCATTGCACTATTCCCAGTACATCTACTATTGTCTCTTGTAACATCATGAACAATTGTTACATCATATTCTGTCTTACATCATATTTATTTACATCGATTTTAAGCACTAATTCATTTGACTATCACCAAACTAATTGAAGAACTTTAATTCATTGTTCCCATTTAATATGAATGTTGAACAGAGATGAGTATCCTCAAACATTCTAAATCAATGAATCCAAAGTACAGTTTATTAGTGTGTGTGTGTGTGTGTGTGTGTGTGTGTATAAGCATATAATTATGATCATTAATGGAATCAGTTTGGTTTCAGTCAAACTGTCAAAACCACTCAACGGTTTATAGACGTGAAGAGAATTGAATTGGAAGGAGACAACAAGAGTTTGTATGTAAGTGTGTATGTATGCATGTATCAGATTGGTAGTAATAATTCTATAACTCACAGACACTCAGATATGCAAACTTATTTAGTATATTTGTCAATCGGATACCTTGAATTGAGTTTCATTGTTTTAATCTTATTGAATATGGATGAATATTTAGTTTATTCGAAATTCATTTAATGTTGTTGAGACAAACTTCCATAGTCTATCATTGAAAGCATAAAATAAATCGTAATGATTTTCATTATGTTTTGATTAACACATTATTATCACCCGATGAATATTGATTGATAGATACAATAATATTCATCAATCTCATTTGATTAATTATTTTCTATATAACTGAAATATCTGTTATTCACTTCATATTTTCTAGTTAATATAAATACATACACTTTATTCTCATTTATTATTTACAAGAGAGCAAGTTATGTAAACCTCTTCGTCTATTTTGGGGTAGCTCACACTTGCTTTCCCCCCTCCTCGGGATTCGAACTCCTGCCACTCTTGCCAAATTCAATCTTATGACTATCACCAATTGGCTATTTGGGCTCTCTTGATAATATAATTACTATTGTTTATTGATTCTGTCTATTTAACAGTAGATTTGACAATGTGGTATTATGTTCTTGTTACTTTTTAGTATCATGTGAGTAATAATTGTATGCTGATTAGATAGGAAGTTAACAGGAAACTTAGTTAGATCACGTAAAACCGGCTGATAAAATGCAAGCATGAAACAAATAATTTGATTGGAACCTAGATTTTTTGTTGCCATAATTAATCGACTACTTCGAGTTCTTAACAGTAGTAAAAAATGTATTAATTCTAGTAATAATTTTAATGATATCGTAGTAAAAGCGAATAGATAAGTCGCTGATCACTGTTTACTAGCATTCTGGAATTGATATGCTCTTCACGTGAATAATTTACAATTGTTGTTTAAGGTTCTACCTTTTCAGGCAGGTCGGTTGAAAAGACTAAAAGCAGAAAAAACCTAAGGTCCAAGGACGAAGATGTACCTGCTGTACAGAGGTGCGACGATCGTAATGTTTCTTTCAGTTAACTAATATATGTTCGGCATCCGTAATTTGTCTTTTCGGCACTATGACTACACTCTCCGGTTATCGAGACCACTTATAATCCAGCCTTTTTTCAGATACCTCATGAAAAACACCTATCTACGGCGTGGACAAGCCGGAAGTGATTGCCGCTCTAATGCCTCTAGCAGCACTCGAGATTATTAGGTCCACAACCAAATCCATATCATTACGATGAACATGCTTGAACTCTTAATACGCCTTAAAAAAGTAGGCATTTTTATGCGTTTTGTTGGATGAAGAAAGGTCATATCAGAGAAATCTCTTGGATGTTTGTTTAAAATAAAACGACTAAGTGTTTTCGAAGAATTAGTTAAGCACTTAGTTGGTCACAGACAATAGGCTTATTCCGAAGAAGCTAGGAACGATTTTAATACAGCTGTAAATATAGATCCGAGATCATAAGGTTAAGAAAGATAAGTCGACTAGTAGACTGATAGCCACTAGAAAGCTCATTCCGACAGGCCTAAAGAACGATGACAACTCAAACATCGACTAACAGAATGCCTACGCAAGTGCTGACTATCGGTAGGTGACGAAAGCAACAGGTATTAATCGAAAAATGTTCCCACTCACAAAGGGAAATTGTATAAGGTTCTTTATTAGCGTGATCCTTCTGAAAAAGGATGGGTTCATGATCAACTTTCAGTAGAGATTACGCCGACGGGCGAAAAGTCCAACTGGCATCCGGCTATCCTCAAACTGTCTAAATAGCAGATTGGCGCATTTCTTCCCCCTCTTCACCTCAAATTTTAGCAGGGTTGGATGGGTGGTAAATAATTTGAAGAATTAAGGCCTAATAGGTTGACTCCAGATATCTTTGAGCATGGTGGTCCAGTTTTAACAATTAGGTTACCTGATATATTAGCTAAAGTCTAGGAAATGAAATTAAACTCATCTGAATAGTTCCGATCGCCAGGCGTCCCAGTTTACAAGAACAGAAATCATCTTGTGGACACCACTGGTAGAATTAGAGCTTATTGCGAAATATTATCAGAAATATCAACCTCAAATGGTGTTCGCCAGGGTTATCACCAATCCCCACCGCACTACCAACTTTACTTAATTTCACTGCATTACTTATGACCAACCACTGTCTACATTATCGCACGATGTTCACTGAAGCGGGAGTAAGATGGAAAAAAAGCTAAAGCGATCAAACCAAAATTTATTATCAGTTGATGAAGTCTGACTTAGTTGGGGCCGCATGTTAATCGCGATGTGTCTAGAGGCACTGCGTAACATGGCTCTGAATGAGTCACAGTGGTGCAGATTCATCCACGCCTTATCTCCCACTAGATTTCAAGTTCGATTACTATTAATTTCACACCTATGCATCATCCCTTCTTGTTGAATTATATTGTGGCATTAAGTTTGTAAATTCGATAACGGCGTGCTAATATGGTAAGAGAACTTGGGTCTATACGCATAAATTCCAAGTCGTAAGTGATAACTGACTGGGTTTGCTCTCAATATATCTGTAGCACCTACCTGAAATGAGATCACTTGAAGTTAACCCAAAAATTTCATACAACTTTCTTGCATGTATTTCAATGTCTCGTAAAAGTATACATGATTTTGGTCGAGTATCATTGAAAAAAGGAGCACTGGATAGGTACACAAGGTAGTGAATGATTCCCAGTTAGAATCTCCAAAGTCTACACAATTGGGGTAGCGTAAAACTTCTATTTATAAAAATTAAAGAAAATGAAATCTACAGTCACTTTCGATAATGCACTCATCGTAATATACTTAGTGCATGAAGGAAGTGAATCGTATGAAATGAAGTGTTGAAAAAATTCTCTAACTGGACTGCTATATAAGATTAATAGTTGTAATTCTAACTGAAATAACGACATTCAAAGCAGTCTCACCGGATTTTATGTCTTTACTCAGCTTGAAATCATCCAAAATTGTAATTTATTTAACAAAAATTTAGAGTGATTCAACCAATATGCAAGACTATCAGATCATAGCTGTTGTTTTTATAAGACGGTGGGAGAATGCTTATCGTTATGACTCAACCAAGCTATATTGGTTAGAAAACTCATGTCTTTAGCGAATACCATAATAGATCGGTCTGTTAGAAAGCTATAAAACTCCAGATTATGCTGGTGTATCCCTTAGAAAACGAGCATCTTCGGTATTGTTTTCCATACCACAATAGGAAAAGGTTAATAAAAGACTAATCCTTAGACATGCTATGTCATACGCAACAACCATTGACAACAGTAATAAAGTTTGGAAAGTACAGAACTGATGTATTAAGAGAAGTATTAACGGAAACATCATATGACCGGCATCCAGTAGTTAACTTTTAAGCTCTATAATCATGCTTCCAGATAATTAAAATCACTGATAGTTTAGCTTCTATTTTCAACTTAACAGAAAGATGTCTTAGGATGAATTTGTATATTCCCGTTGATTTATTATAGACTGAAGCTGGTCAGTCATTGTTGCTATATGGGCATCCTGAGCGGATTGCCTCGATATAGCGATTTTATCACAAGTATTATATAAGTTGGATTGTGACTGGCAAGTGGAATCCAGGACGCGCGTTTTGTTCTATTTGGGATTCATCGGCTGGATGTACCTGCATTCCAATGTTGATGTTCACACTGGGACTCAAACTCAGTCCGTTGCACAAGTGTGACTGTCTGGACTCAGTAGTCTAGTGGTGAATGCGGTGGCGTTCGACACGAAACGGACTGAGTTCGAATCCCAGTGAGAACATCAACATTGGGATGCAGGTACATCCAGCCGATGAGTCCCAAGTAGGACGAAACGCTCGTCCTGGATTCCACTTACCAGTCACAATCCAACTTATATAAGAAAGATGTTTATTATATATTTTCAAAAATTTGATGACAATAAAACGTGAAATATAAAACCATCAAACAAATGAACTTTTAAACAATAAAAATGTAAATAGAACAAATATATATCATCATTAATACGTTGTACTTTTCAAAGGTATTCACAAATAGTTACTATAACATCACATTATGAGATAGAGTAGTAGTAGTAGTAGTAATTTTTTTTTTTAGTAAAAACAAAAGAAACCATGGAATATATATATATATATATATGCAAAACTTCTTCGATTTCAATGATTACAATACATTCTGCTTTATGCATATACCTTGCCCAATTTACACAATTCAAATGTTATCCAATTTAATAGAAACAAATACTTAAATTAAAAAAAAAAAAAGAGGGGAAAAAAAAGGAGTAAAACAAAAATGTTTTCGTATTTTTGAAAGAAAATTCAACATTAGTAAAACAAAAAAATAAAAAGTAGAAATCTATTTATATACAATTACACACATTGATGTATGCTATTCAATTATAAACAAGAACCAAAATAAAGCAAAAAAACAAAGTTAACAAAAAAAATTATTCATTGAACATTGAATAGTTGATTGATGCCGTGGATCATCTTTTTTGTTTTTTTCATTTTCACTTCTTACTTACTTTTTTCTTGCCTTCTTTACATTTTATTTAAACAATTTCAAAAATTACATTTGTATGTAAATTAATTATGTACAGATAGTAAAACAAAAAAAAAACAGAAAAAGAAAAAGAAAGAAAACATGAAACATTCTTCATTAAAAAGAAGGAAAAGAAAAGATTGTTTACTCTAAGCATAATTCTATATTGATAAACAGTACATTAAGTTGGATTGATGAAACATGTTAAATGCAATGCATATCTTCATTTAAACAATAAATTCATAATCAACAGATTCATTTGAAAAATTCGATTGAGATAATGATGTAAGATCATGTTGTTGTTGTTGTTGTTGCTGGTGCTGGTGCTGGTGGTGGTGTTGGTGCAGGTGGTGATGCAGGTTGTTATGAGATAAATGAGATGAAGAAGAATTTAAATAATTTAAATTATCAGTAGATGATGAACATAGTGATGATATAATACTTGTATTTTTTTCAGTTTGTAATAGCATACACCTAGATGATGGTACTATTGATGACGATGATGTTGATGATGATGATGATGACGACGACGAAGGTAAAATTGAATGACCAATTAAATAACCAACAGAAAAATTAGAACATTGATCAGTAACAATATCATTTGAAATGTTATCATTATGTTTATCATTTATTTGAGTAGTATGAGGAAGAGTAGGATAACAACTATTTTCCATATTACCATTAATAATATTCGGTATGTTATAATTGTTCTTATAAGAAGGATTCATATTATTGACAGAAGCTGTATTGTGTTGGTGATAGAATTGTCCTAAGAAGTTTGTACAATCATTAACTAAGTGATTTTCATACAACGCAGAAGATGATATTGATCTAGAAGATGTTGTCGACAGTGTTGAAGAAGAGGTGAAGAAGGTTTCAGAAGAGGAAACTCCAATAAAGCCTGGTACCGAATTCGGTGTTATCTGTTGATGATCATGACCAGTTTGTTGAAAACTCAATAACTCAAATGACTGCTGATGTTGGTGATCAAGATGAATCGGTGAAGGAGACAAGTTATCTGGCGATGGAAATTTAGGAGAACAATGAGAATAGTTATATAATTCGACTGGACGATTATTATTACTGTTAATAATCATACTGTTACAATCATTTGATGGATTCCAAGAGAGCATTATACTAGTGTCCAGTAAATTTGTTGATATTTGATTATCTTTTCTGCTATTGTTAGCAACAATACTGTTGTCTGCTGTAACGCCACCATAATAACTATCCTCTTCCCCATCATCGTCATCAACATCGTTACGATCACCTTCACTGAAACCATCATGTAATTTGGACAAAAGTGGGAACAAATTATGAATATGATGGTATCGTTGGCTATAATGATCCACTGCATAGCCATCACTGGCAACAACAGTGAAAGGAAGTGATGTTGAGCTATGGTTATTATTATTGTCATCCACAGCAAGACAATCTGAATTGACAGGAATTTGGAAGAATTGATCTTCTTGTTTATTTAGCAATGACGTTCCGCAATCAACCGAATCAATAGGACGCCATATTGATACTGACTGACTTACTGATGCATATGACATTGTAGATGAGTTAGGACAAGATGAAACCGGCAAAGAAACTGAAGAAGAATGTGAACTCGTTAGAGCTGATGAACCACACGTTTCATAAAAAATACAACTGCCAGTCAACTGGGGAGATTGACAACCGATTTCCAAAACTGCTCCATTCATCATATTATCTACAACATCGGATTGAAGTGAATTTAAAATATCAACAGATGATATTGAATGCGACGTTTCACCAATGATACTGCTACTAGCCACATCATTCCTCTCGTCATCATCATCGTCAGCGTCGTTCACGTTACCGATATCTGGATTTAGACTAAGATCATTGCTAGTTTGAGAAGTATTATTGGTACATTTATTATCAGTAGAAGTAATCGTATTTCTTTGACTGTTACTTTGATCACACAAAACATCACTTTCAAATGGTTCAGTGGCAGTAATCAAATAGCACAGACTGGGCTCTGGTTGAAATGATATCGTTGCAGACCATGGATTATTATTATTATTATTACCATTTGTGATACCATCACAAGTTACGCTACCAGTAGAACCAATGATGGATGAGGTGGCTATCGGAGAAAATGTATTCGTAGTCAATTGAATCGGTAATAATAAATTTGACTGCAGAGTAATAGCAGACCCAGGTACAACCGATGGTGATGACGATGAGCAAGATGACGAAGCCGCAAGTGCACCAACAGACGATTCAGATGAGGTAGGAACTAAAGAGCTTGAAAACTCTGATGCTTGATGATAAATAGGATCACTAACTGGTATCAACATGTTATGTTGAAGATTATCATGCCTATCATTTAGTGGATCTGCTGATTCAAAATAAGCGTGACCGTTTGTTTCCAAATCACTAAAATTTAACATGAATACAGTAGAATTATCACTAAGGTTAACTGTTTGATATCCCGAGAGATTAGTTGAAATGATGGGAGCTTCTGTGGTGGCCCCTGTAACATGACTTTGTGTTGATAATGTTGTTGATTGTATATTTGATGAAGCTGATGATGTTGAAGATGACGTATCAGAACATGAAACCGATGAATTGATTAAAACACTTTTATTGAGATTATTATCACAAATATTGATTATGTTGGAATATCTTAAATCCTGATCTGCGATGATATTTATTACAGTATGATGATCTGACGACAGACCAGTAGTAGATAAATGTGGCTAAAACACAAAAAATCAACACGAATAAGTAATCGCTTTTAAATAGTAAATGAAAAGAATACATAGAAGGCTAAATAATCGCCGTGAAATCATGAATTCAACGAGTGGTGGGTTCGTTGATGAAAAGTGCTGGAGAATTTCATACTAGGATTATCCAATTCTTCTTGATTATCAATGGTTAATTAACCAATGTCTATCTCTGACATAAATCTACAGGATTCAACAATCATCAAAATCTAGTAGCACAAAATCAGACAAACTTACTTGGTCGTAATTGGGTACTATGGAAATTGTTAAGTACTTCTTTGACTTAATGACACGAAATGGCCTGGGATATGGCAGTCAGTGAAAACCAGAAATCACTGGGAGGCTGATTCATCAGAGTATGGAACTCTTTACCAATGCACATCCACAACCATACCAAGCTAGTATAACCAGGTCAATTTATGATATCAAATGAAAATAAGAAACTAATCTAATTCCAGGTCACCAGATTAAGAAGTCAGTCAATTGTGAAAAGCTTCTAAAAGCTCACTTCACTTCAAATTACGAGTTGATAATCTTGACTGAGTAAGATAATAAAATACTTACAAGTAAATCACTCAACTCAAAGAATACGAAACTTTTAAAAACTAAAGAAACAAACAAAGACGCAAAATACAATAAAAAGCATACCGTAATAATTTCAACGGGAATAACTTGTTCAACTGTTTGTTGTTGACATGATGATATTTCATGTTGATGTAGACGATGATTGGTTGTTCCATATTCAGTTGTTATCTTTTTACATTTTTGACGACTTCGAGATAATTTATTTCTACTATGAGTTGATAATTTCTTATTTGATGAATTTACTAAGATATCATCATGATTGTTGTTTGTTTGTTGTTGTTGTTGTTGCTGCTGTTGATATCGATGATGTTGTTGTTTATGTGTTCGTAATAGATGACGATTTAAATTTGATAAACGTGTAAATGATGTTGAACAGATTGGACATAAATGATAAACACGTTTCTCATGTGTTTTTTTATGGCGCCATAGTGTACCAGAAGTCTGTAAAAAAAAAAAAGAAACATGTACATTAATAATATATGAAATACACTTTTAATAATAATAATAATGACTATAAGATAATCGAGATAAATTTTTATCCGTCACACAATACTTATTTACGCCCATTATCCCTCACAGAGGAGCATAGGCTGCTCACCAGCGTTTTCCATTAAACTGTATCCTGAGCAATCCTTTACAGCTGTTTCTAGTATCTGTTTATCTTTTTAATGTCTGCTTCCAATTCTCGACGCAGTGTGTTCTATGGCCTTCGTCTTTTCCGTTTCCCAACAGGATTCCATGTTAATGCTTGTCTCGTGATGCAGTCTGATGGTTTCCGCAATGTATGTCCTATCCATTTTCAATGTCTTTTCCTAATTTCCTCTTAAGTTGGAAGTTGGTTTGACCTCTTCCATAGTAAGCCTGCTAAAAAAACGCTAACCGCATTAAGCGCTACACAATGGTAGTAATCAAATAAGCTATTCACTGCTCCTTCATTGTTTTTTTAGAGGAATTCAAACGCGATGAATACAAATAGTAAATAATAACCCGTTACTGAACTTTCCGTGTTCAGACTGTTTGAAATCAAAGAATGATTGATAGACGAATGTATTGATGTTAATAAGAATCATTTTCTTTATGTAAACTTTAAATAGAAGCAAAATAGTTTTTTTAACGATTAACAAATATTTCTTATTTAATTAGTGTGAACTCCAATAGGTCATGACGACTCCATTTTGATACCTTTAGACTTTCCAATCAATGTCTACTATTCAAACAACTAAAGTTAAACAAAAACAATCTACTCAGACTACCTTTGACTTTCTACTTGTTACATTCCCATTTAAGACGTGCCTTAAGAAAAAGAACTAGATTGATTTATAACACGTATTCTGTCGATACCAAGTACAGGTTGAAAGTCAGCTAGGAATACAACTCTGAACTACAAACTTAGATGTTGGTTGATTCGACAGTATAGTTAACAATGAAGATTAAAATTTTATCAATTTTAGCAAAGTATGAACATAATAACTGTAGAATAATATAAATTCATTTAATTTCGCGGCTTTTCATCGGGCGCCATACAACATACAATGAATTGTATGTATACAATGTATACAAACTTGAAGAAAAATAAAAGTTTGGGAGCAATTCAAAGAAAATACTAATCTTTATGTCGGTGAAGTATTATTTTCTACAAATAAGATATGTAGTTTAATGTTTGTATGAATAACATTATGTACTCATCTTACATAATTTATCATTTGAAAAAAGAAATCCTTATTGAATTATTAAGTAAGTTGCTAACCAAGTTGGCTGTTTTTTTTTTAATTTCAACTAACCAAGTTTCATAATGAAATTTTCATAAACGTCGATGAGGAAGAAAATAAACCAGAAAGGAAACACTACAAACTAGGTCACTCAATTACAATCAACATAGAGCCTACCACAAACGTACATTAACTCCTGTCAGTAAACAATATACGTCAGCATAAAAAAAATGAATAGTAAAGCAGTTCAGATAATCACAGTAGTAATGATGATAATGAAAATATAGTCTGGGAAGATAAAAGCCAAAAAAGATATGTATGGAGGAATATTATGGCTCAAAATCTAAAAGAAGAGCAGAGGAAACTGAGACATTATGACGAAGTTTGAGCTACTTAGCTGAACATCTCCATCCGCTAGTCATCATAAATGCGTAGATACTGACCAGATGGCATGCATTTCCCAATATGGTTCAAACCAAAGGCCAATGACTTCATAGACCGATGTTAAGTCTATTTTTGGCTGCCCCTAGCTTTCTTTGTTTATTCCTTAAGAAATTTTGTGCTAGAAGACAGAATTCTTCTGTATTGAATTTTAAACAGATAACAGATAGTGGTAGATAAAAAAGATATACCGCCAAAATACATACTGAATCAGAGAGCTTAATATTATTCAACTAGCATATGATACATTGATAATGCAGAAAATACTATAAGTCTATAACAGAACCTAGTATAGCGTGGAAAATTCCAGCTTTTAGGACTTTCTAGGAGAATTCCGATACCTCTCTCTTAGGAATTCTTCCTGTTAATCATCTGCATTTCTATTATATAACGGTTTACGCAAATACCTAAACTTCTGAAGTAGCTGAGATCCATTTAACGACATCTCAAATTTACTCTTTTTTTTATCCTGGCATTCGGTTAAATTGATTGGACAGGTTTCCAGAAGAATGTCGAATGAGAGTTTACCAAGAATGTCTCCTAGGCACCCTATTCATTTATGCCCATAGACTGGGTTGATATCTCTTGTCCATGTTCCAAATACTCTCTATACATGATAAAAAAGATTCTAGATTTTAGTCCCCAACTATTTCTACGTTGGTATGATGTAGCATAAACCTTGTTCGCATATAAACTATGATGATACTATGTTCGTGGACTTTCATCAAATTAAAATCATGTAGAAACCGGTTTACCGTTTTACAACAATTTTATAATGATAATGAAAATTCCATGAAACCAAAAAACTCGCTTTGGAGCAAAGCAACGTAAGTTCTAGAAATCAATTATAAATGATCAGATTGATTGCGTAACAAAATTATGACTAACATAATTATCTTTCTAAAAATGCTTCTATAAACACTCCAGGTCAATCATGGAAGCAGTAAAATATTAATTCCTTTCTTTTAACGTCTGGCTTTTGTTTTCACTGTTTAGTTGTAGAAGACTGTAGTGGTCAAGATACCGTCTAGAAAATCAATATGTGATATTCCAGTTCAAATGAATAGTAAGTAATTATGAAAACGGGGAAAACTTTTACTTAATAATACACTTCCAGATGCAAATTTCAAATGAGATGATGATTCGTACATTTTTTATGATCATAGGATTCATATCCTAGTTGATATTCTTCTAAGAACTGTAAATCTAATAGTACAACACGTAGAAACAAACATATGCCGACGTCTGATTTAAATTAAATCATTCAGTTGATAATGAAAACGATTAACGTGAAAATACTACAACTTTGGCAGAAAACTACCTAAGTGTATAATTTTTGAAGCTTTGGAAGGAAATGATCGCTGTAGTGAAACTGTTCAGAAGAAATATTTAGGGAATATCGTGCAAATTAAAGTCGAATACGTACAAACCAGTTGTATCTGACCAGGCACTGTGATCAATGCGCAATCACAATATCCTAGGCTTAATTAACTCAAAATACGTGAGTGGTCACTGTAAACGTATGCAAAAGCATAATGAAATATCTGAGCAATACATTTTGATTTTTGAAGGTTTGTCTGTTGACTTCAATTTTGTAGTTAATAACCATTAAAGAATCATGAATCAAAGATAGATTTTTGTCCTTATAAAAAACTCTCCCAAAGTGCTAACAACACAACATGTAATCGAAGCACCTTATTCTCTACTTAAGTGAATTCAAGTGATCAGAACTGAAAGTTGTGTGATGGAACAACGGTACAGACTGCTAAGTCGTATTCTATGACCAAATAGTTATTCAATACTTCTTAGTTATCATTAGTTGTTTAACTACAAACTATAAAGTGAACTACAAAATTCAACATTCTTCGTAAACTTACTACTATACTAATGATGTATATTTACGATAAACAGTTCCATAAGCTATTTATAAAATTTACATTTTCATTGTTGTTTATATTTCATAGTTATAGTGAAGTTACATTCTCTGATGTAAATAGTTTCATTGCGACAATTTTACTAGCCTTCTAGACGATAACATCAGTACAACTTTGAAAATTATCAACTAATTTTAAAGTTGCACAGATATGTATCAATATAAACTTTTAACATAACAGTGAAAAAGATTGGAAAGGGGGCAGGGGTAAAGTAAGCGAAAAAAAAATATGATTAAGAAGAAAGTTAAGGAGTAAAATTCTCGGAAAAAACTGAAAGAATATCAGAATGAATAGAATTATATTGATTATGATCTGCATTACTGTGAGTTAACTCTTCAAAACTAATTTCTAAATTATTATTTGAGATATTTTGACTGTGAACTTAAAAAAAAACATTTTGTCTTTACTAATAATCTTATACCTTTTTGTTTTAATCTACTGTTTGACCGATTAACTATTATTATAACATTTGCCAATCATCAATTATGATTAATCAATTATTTACCTGCTACTCCAGTTTTTTATCCTGAATGTCTTTGTTTTGCATTGATGATACCATTCGAATTGGTATGCTGTTCAGTCTGCGCTTATATATATAAGATTATGAAATAAAGAATAATCCTTATTGTTGGGTTGCTTGGCTCACTCAATTATTTCTCTATCTGTGGCTCAGAGCTAACAGTACAAGGGTAGACTGAAAATACACTAAGAATATGTGATCTCTATTAAAGGCTGTACATTACTAAGGTAATGCATCGAATGTCTAGTCGAGACTTAGTAGTCAGAAACTGTTCAACTCAAAGATATATCAATTAGCTAAGGTCTTCAAACATAAGGTACGATTATCTAATGGGTTCCAGTCGGGATATAAACACCAAACAACAATTCGTAAACTACTAGTCTATGATTTCTTGGATAGATGATCAACGTATATGACATTACAGCTTATTCTTTACAATAAAAAGCCAATAATTGCAATTTTAATTCCAAAGACGTAGTAACTTGAACAAAAGTTTAACTCCCCTTAGACAGATTGATAATGAACACATTATTAAAGAATTCAACAACGAGAGGAAAACAATACTACCAAAATAAATCACAGAAATGGTTGGGAACTATATTGTTATTATTATTATTACTATTATTGGAAAGCTTCTTTGACACTGGTTTATGAATTCAACGGTTGTAAACTTAGAACAAAAAGTAATACGAATCAGATACACCTTTTTCTCTACTGAATTATCAATATAAAGCAAAATTTATTCTGCAATAAACAAAATATGTCTGTACGAAAATTATAAGCAAAACACATACATATTTCAATATAGAATACACGAGAAGGACACTCTAACGATACCTGTGCGTGTGTAGAAAACGAGGGAGCTACTGATAACAACCTTTCACCAAGTTACGTTTATCCTTTTCTATGATGATGAATTGTTTGGTAAATATATCTATATATACTACTTAAATAATGTAAAGAATACGCAGTAAAGATGACGATGATGATATATCTTGTCAATCACACCAGATATATTTCAGTTTGTATTTAGTCATATTCCCATTATGTTTTTTTTTTCCTTAGATACCATGAAATAACAAACAATTCAGGATAGGATAGTTACCCCACACTATAACTAATATACTTTTTTTCCTATCCCTTAACCCTAACTTTAATCTCATGTACAAACACACATATATATATATATACATGAATTAACTTAATATTGTATAATCATAATTACATAAACGATAATCTATTCACTTGTTGAATAAAAAAAGAAACAATCTGATAAACACTTAGAATTATGAATAAATTATTAATTTTTGTTTTATTAGAAAAGAAACATTTATTCTTGATAGACAGTTTTCTATTTTCAGAATGGAAAAAAATGAGTTTATTTAGTTGTTTAATAAAATACACCTTAATAGATTATGAAATGAATGCATTATTGTTTGTTTACATTACAGAGTGATATCGAATAGATATCAGTGAAAATTATATTACATTGAACATTTAGTATGGAACTCCTCAAAAGTGCACACAGATGACCATATCATCGGATGAACCTAGTGCTATATCATAGATTGACTGAAGTAGTAATTCCACAACTGAACACCGATACAATAATGCTGATGATAAAACGTTTGCCGCCAGATTTGATGGTCACGGATAGGCACTGATACTAAAGAGTCCCTTACTAGGATAAAGCTTCTATCCAATCGACAGTGGGTTTCAGTGACACATGACTCAAATTGATCATTGAAAAATACAAACGACAAAAGTCAAAACCAATCCCTCTAAAACTACTTTAACTTAAAAACTATATTATACAATAATTCGGAATAAGTACACAAACTTTAAATAGATGAGCTGAAGGAGAAAAGTGCTAGAGATGTCAGATCCCTAGAATTATCTTGTTATTTTCGTCATTTATTTGTGTAAACTTAAATTTCTCGTTTCCGCGAAAAAGATTCCTTTTTATTTTCAGTTTGTTTTTGCCAATCGATGAGACGCTAAATTTTATTAGTTTGTTGTTTATTTTAGTACGTTATTTGTGACATTCCAAGGACGCTCTTTTTCATATATAAGCATGAGATGTGTGGTTGTCATCCATTTTTCAGACTGCCTATGGAATTAAACGCTTCTTGCTGACATTGGACTTCTTCCTCTAGTTATCTGGGATGAAGCGCTGTGAAATAGCTCAGCTTACCGGTTATTGTGTCGCTGGTCATACGTTCGCTAGAAGGTATCAACGTGTTTTCCTTAATTTGCGAAATCATAGCAACAACTTTCCACAATAACTGATAAGTGACTGGACGATGAAAAAAGAGTTATATCAGCGAATTGATTAGAATGTGGGACATGTGTACGACTGAATGGCTTAAATATTTTACGTTGATCCTGAAACACCTAAAGACAGTGTGGCTTCGTTGTAGATGTGCCACTAACTCATCTAGAGGAAACGTACAATCTGGGATTTATTTGGATCACTTCACTTTGCTACGAGATGGAAACCGAATTAGTGGAAGTATCGGCGGAAGTACAAATATTAAACACTAGAGATATCAATCGCGGAGTAAAAGGTACAAAATAATTTTAAAACTCTGAAAATAAGGGATAATAAAAAATGAGTGCACCCGTGCAATTGAGATTCAAAAACTCGTGACAACATTTTGACACTAATCAAGTAATCTGCATCTGTTTATTAGATTGAACGAAGTTAGGGACACCACCATTCCAAATCAAAAACTTAAATGTATTACATGCTGATTCATCGTTGAAATGTGGATGCTTTGGGGATGAATCACTGTTGACATAATGATAATAAAGAACGCAATATTGACTTGTCACTAATATCAAGTTCGCCTAGTCCTTATCGCAGATGGATTTCTCTCAAACAAGTTGTTTTATGGTAGCCAATACTCGTCAGGAAGGCGTGCTTTTAATTTGAGGGGAGTGATACTTACTGCGGAATCCAAACCCTAATCGAAAGCTGAAAAGTTAATATTAAAATATTTATGCAGCAGCTGACCTCCTGACAACATTGTAAATCAACTGATTAGTAACAAGGATAAGACAAATACATCACTATATACTCACTACTTAGTAAGTACGAAATAGCCGAGTGATAGGGTTATCGACACGAACCACCCAGATGAATTGATTTCAAAACCCGAGTCATAAGGCAAAAGAATAGTTTCCTAGCCAACAAAATAACGTACTGATATACGTCATAATGAACACAAAATTAACATAACAGACTGTTGGAGATAGTCTACAGGTTGTGCGCTATTTGACACTCGTCAACAAGGTTTATCTATAATCTTGAGGGAATTGATACCACATCACAAACGACTGGACAATAACGGAAATCTCATAACAAGTAATAATAATAATAATAATAATAATAATAATAATTCAGTACAGGGGAAATTACGTTCATCAGAATGTTTAAACGCTATATGATCGTCTAATTCATGCTTGGTAGTGAAGCGTGCATTACATATCTATAAGTGAGTGTGAAGAGAATAAATAAAATGAATTTTACAACTTTCGTTAACATGAGTCAATCGTAAATCATTTCAACATGACACATTTGTGCTTCAGCTTGAGTTGTCGTAATAAAGCAGTCGAAATAATCGTGCCGGTGAGAAAAACTAGACATTGAGAACATTGGGATACTGGAATGCAAGATTGATGGGAATTGATCATGATACACATCACTTACTGTCTCCAATAAGTGGTTGAAGTTATCACTAGATAATCTAAATTAAAAGATTAATAATAATAATAATAATAATAATAATAATAATAATAATAATAATAATAATAATAATAATAATAATAATAATAATAATAATAATAATAATAATAATAATAATAATAATAATAATAATAATAATAATAATAATAATAATAATAATAATAATAATAATAATAATAATAATAATAATAATAATAATAATAATAATAATAATAATAATAATAATAATAATAATAATAATAATAATAATAATAATAATAATAATAATAATAATAATAATAATAATAATAATAATAATAATAATAATAATAATAATAATAATAATAATAATAATAATAATAATAATAATAATAATAATAATAATAATAATAATAATAATAATAATAATAATAATAATAATAATAATAATAATAATAATAATAATAATAATAATAATAATAATAATAATAATAATAATAATAATAATAATAATAATAATAATAATAATAATAATAATAATAATAATAATAATAATAATGAGTCAATCGTAAATCATTTCAACATGACACATTTGTGCTTCAGCTTGAGTTGTCGTAATAAAGCAGTCGAAATAATCGTGCCGGTGAGAAAAACTAGACATTGAGAACATTGGGATACTGGAATGCAAGATTGATGGGAATTGATCATGATACACATCACTTACTGTCTCCAATAAGTGGTTGAAGTTATCACTAGATAATCTAAATTAAAAAGATGAATTATCCGAATAATTTTCTATAAGCCTAGAAAATGTCTAAAACTTTACTCACGTCAGTCAAATTAGTTTATAACTGCTTTATCCTAACCCAACTGAATAATTGACTGAATTACAAATGGATTTTGGTAGCAACGTTCAAGAGTTAAGTCAGCTGTAACGACCAACTGAACACTGTTGTGATTACGTACAGCGTACAAGTACTGAAGTGACTGGGACATTGGTTGTACATTCCCGACCTTTATGCGCGATGCTTTTTGATATAAGAATAGGCTGAGAGACAGTAATGGGAGGTCAATCGAAGATATGGGATCAGTCAATGAAGTCATTGGTAGGTGAATACCACTTAGTCAACGTTAAAGTAATAACCTCAATTGTAGACGATGGGTGATGTAGCTTATAACCGAACAAAGAGGGTGTTCACACTGTCCCACAGAATTTTATGTTTTAGTATTCCTTCAGATATGATCTCTTCATAAACAGTATTCTTAGTATTCCATCTTTTTTACCGTAATTATTGTTTCGACTCCTTTGTTTTAGATCTCGTTAGGATAATGAAGCATGGTATCCTCAGCTGATATATACTTGGAACAGACTCTATGTTAGTCATGTGAACATGTATCTTCACTGGGGTGAAATTTACTCTAGGCAATAAATAAGATATAAATTCAAAATTAGTGTACTAGAGCTGCACTACACTGTGTTTAAAAGAAAACTACTGATACCAGCCTGTTGTGCAAATTAAATATGATTAAAGTTTGAAGTTCGAAAACACACGAAATGGGATGATGGAATTATGACTTTCAATGTAATCCACTTCATGCTTAAAGTGTTTGTTTACCAGTGAATTTCGACTTTTAGGTATGTTTTTTTTCTAATTACTGAACTATGTTGTAAATCAAATTACTGACGAGTAGCTCAAAAAGTACAACTATCAAGGTAATTCAGCTATTCTCCGCTATTATTATTTGAAGAAACTATAAATATTAAAGTATGTACGATGAAGAATAAAAACAGATGTATCATGAGAGCCAGTACTGATAACTTATGCACACAATTCTTTGTGGAAAACCGATTATTAGCAGTATTAAAAATGACTACCTATAAGATTTTCAAAGTTTATATTAAGAAGTCAAGATCTACGTGAATGTTATCTTTCATAATGTTAACTAATTCCAGTCATTCTTTTATTAAACTAGTGAATTTCTTCTTACGCTTTGTTGATTTAGCTTAGTAATTTAGAGAAATTCACATTCGTATCATACCCTAAGTTGCGTCTGACTAACTAACCAAATTCAAAATAAAGGGATAAATAGAAATCACGCGCTATACAGTGTAAATGTATACTATGAAAGACTAAATACAGAAAATAAGCTTAATAATGGTTTTATGGTAAACCATCATTTACACTCATTGTTGCCTCGTATGTAAACAGAATTGAGAGCAGGGTTTCGATTATGAGGAAAAGAGCGTTCTAATGGATACATGTATGACAGTTGTAAATGAAGTTTGTGAATCAAGTTTGGTTAGTCCTGAAGAATTATGGACGCTTACTGGAAAACCATCAACAACCAAAGATACACAGAAAATCTGTTTTGTTAGAATATGTATATGCCTCAGACAATGTACAGGACCCATAAAGACTAGAACACTGGGATTTGACGTCTGGTGAAAAGTGACCAAACTACCAATGTGTCATCTCAGTCAGTCAGTTAGTCACGAAGCAGAACTTGGTACGTGTGCATATCAGTTCAGGTTGCAAATGATGTGTCGTCTACTTATTCAGATATCTGAATTCAGTCAATTAGCGACAATCTATAACCACATAGCATTACACTGATTATAAGTACCTTACAATTGATATTGTTAGTCATCGATGTATACGGCTTATGATTAGAACTACAGGAATCAACCCTCGAAGTCAGTTACCAATATATAGAACATCAGTTGCTAAATTTATATTACAAATGAAATTAAACTAGATAATCAAGGTAAAATCAGGAAAGCACTGGATATCTGGTCACAGTATGGAGCAATTTGTAACAGTAGGCCACATCCATGATCTCTACATGAATCGAAATTCAAGATGTATTGTTTACACTGAGAGATAACTTAACTTTAAAATAAATAAGTTGATGACCAACTTCATTGAAAGAGAGTAATAAGAGTGAAAATAACACACATACACACACACACAACAATTAACCTACTTACTTCACACACAAATTGTTTAACACAAAAATGTCTTGCTAAATGTTCTTCATATGCTAAACGTTCACCAGTACGATATTCACAATAACCACAGAAATAACGATATTCATGTAAATGTACAATAGTTTGATGACGTTTTAAATTATAGGTACTTTTAAACGATGTATTACATTCAGTACAATAATGTTGTTTAGAAAATTTATTTGATTTAAGTAGAAGTTTTTCACTGAACTCATCAGTTTTTGATTGTTCACCTAACTGTAAACAGAAAAGAAATAAAATAAAATGTAAGTATAAATACATAAAGTGTAAATGAAAAGTTTTTTACATTAATAATTATACTAATTATATTGTTGACAGTTAGGAATACATTACAGAATGAATACCTCAACATTTTGAATACATTTAAAAATTCCTTAAAATATGATTAAAGGATGAAGTAGTTTGGAATAAACAACACTTAAGTACATAAAGTAGCCTAAGAGTGCAGTTACCTTGATGTAGTGGTCAAGCTAGCCTATTGTGATGATTCAGTCGGGTTATACTGGTTGAAACATTCGTTCCTTAAAGTCTTACTATACTAGACAGGTCGATTGAAGAGGAATGAGACTAAAGGCAGTAAATATAAGGTTCGAGGACGCAACCGTTCTGTCGGCTGTACAGAGGCGTGACAGAAGTAAAGTGTCTTCCACAAACAACCAGCATAACAGAAATGATGTTTTCCTACAAAGGAAGGGTGGGGTTAGAAAAGCAGACCCTAAAAATGCACACCTCATCCTACTCCACAGATTTCCGTCTCCGGCAGTCAGGACATAATAAGCACATAGCTACAACAACAAAAACCTGTCTCAAAAAGGCCATGTGTGACCGGCCTCAAGCAGTTGTTCCTCGGGCACTGCAGTCAGGCTTCTAGGTCTTTCAGACCAAACCATAACCAAATTTGCTTTTCAGGCACTTCAAGAAAAACTCTTCCACAGCGTGGACAACTGGGAAGAGATAACCAACTTCATACCTCTAACAATATACAAGATTACTGTCATATTAATCAAACGCCTTCTATTCCTAATATTTATCCTACCCTACCTTCAAACCTAAATTTCTATCTCCAACTTTTTCCTGTGTCATCAGCGCCAACGAAACAAAGTTTCAAGTCTACTAACACCACGCTTCAAACTTCACATTGGTGCATTCAGTGTATGAACTATGTATCTAATAGGGCAGCAAGCCTCTTAAGCTAAAATATTAAGGTCTCGCGACATTTATGTATGTTGTGTCTCCAAAACACGCACACAAGATCCTAGCGTGGTCATTCACTTAATCCCACTTAGTCAGAATAAAGCGCCTACGCGATACACTCTTCGTTTATCTGGCGACTCGACAGCAACTTCTCGTAGGCTAGCCGGTGTAAGTACTGACTTAGGTATGAGGGCAGGACAGACACTTCTCGAATGGATTCCTGTCGACAGTCACTAATGTGCTGTACGAAAAATGATTCAGTAAGAACTCAGAAGAATAGGGACACACGCCTTTGCCTTCTCGTTGTTTCTGCTTACGCTCCAGGAATAACTGAAAAATCACTTAGGCAATTATAAAGATGCGACCTAACTAGATACTACTTGGCAAGATGTTCAAACAACTGTGGCACCAACAGTGAAATATATTAAGGACTTCACTCAACATGTCAGGAAAAATCCGTGAATCTCTATGGCTTTTTTGAGTTGATGGACTACCGAAAACTTATCTCATCGGGCTTCGAAAACAATAAGGAACGAAGAGTAATTAGATATAAACTGGCAAAAAGTCTTTGAAACAATCGTGAGCAGTGGTGGGTAACGAAAGCAAAAGAGATGGAAAAGGCAACGGCTTTAGGTAACACTAAATTTTTCAAGTAGTTAAAGGAAACCGGGTCAAAAAGTCAAGCGTTAGTGAGACAATTTCCGAAAGAGATGGAACACTTATTTGCTCTCAGTCTAGACGTTTAGAACGATGGGCTAATCACTTCAAGGAGCAATTCAGTTGAACTTCAGCTACTCTAGAACTGTCCACTATTGTAAAACAGCCTGAATGAAAAGTCGAATTAGGTCCCCTCCCCCCTGACTCATCTCGAAGAAGCTATAGCTAGTATGAGGCGAGATAGAGCAGCGGGTCCAGATGGATCATCCCCAGAGGTCATTAAAGATGGTAGTTTCACATTTGGTGATTAGGCTGACTGATATTTTGACTAAAGTCTGGGGACTTGACATAATTCTATGTGACTGGTGTCGAACGTCAATCGTCCTAGTATATAAAGAAGGGTCAAAATCGTCTTGTGGTAACCATGGAGTGATTGGTTTGATTAATACAGTGTCTAAAATACTGGCTTCGATAATTACCAGACGTTTAACAACAACTCGTGACCTGCAAATACGAGAAAACCAGGCTGGTTTCAGAATTGGTCGCTGTTGTATAGACCAGATATATATCATTTGTCGGGTTTTAGAACACAGACATACTTTTTGTCGACCGATGTTAATGGTTTTCTTGACCGGAAAGCAGCATTTGACTCTGTAGACCATGAAGTTCTATGGCAGTGTCTTTCATTGAAAGGTGTGCTCCAGAAGTACACAAATCTTCCGAAAGCTCTTTACTCAAACACTATTAGTCAAGTCAAAGCTTATGGAGAACTGTTATCTGAACTTGTAACCTAAAGTAGTGTCCGTCAAGACTGCCCACTGTTTCCATCTTTGTTTAATTTCATAGTCGACTTACTGTTAAAAATTACACTCTCATCGTCTGACTTTTTAGGAATTGATCTTCAACCAGGAAATCCACCTATTGACTTAGAATATGCTAATGACACAGTCCTGTTTGGCGAAGACTCTGGTAAGGTGAAGAATCATGTAACAGCAATAAGCTCCTATGCAACCATGTTCGGAATATGTCTCTTTCCCTCTAAATGCAAATTATTGCTTCAGGACTAGTCTTCATCAATGCCTGAGCTAAAGATAGGGAGTGAAGGAGTTGAGCACGCCAACCACCTCACTTATCTTGGAAGTCTGGTTAGCCCTAATGGGCTGGTCTATGACGAAGTTACAGTACGAATTCAGAAAGCTCATTTGGCTTTTGCCAACTTACGTTACCTATGGCGTAGACGAGATATTCGTTTCTAAACGAAGGGAATAGTATACTGCGCAACAGTTCACTCCGTATTACTGTATGGATGTGAGACGTGGCCATTAAGTGCAGACGACATTCGAAGGTTATTAGTTTTTGACCACTGATGTCTTCGAAACACCGCTCTCGCTAGCTGAGATCACCGAGTAAGTAATAACGAGGTTAGACGACGGGCATTAGGCAAAGGTGGTAAATCAGTCAACGAGGTTGTGAATCATCACCGACTGAAGTAGCTGGGAAATGTGTTACGTATGCCCAGCCCCCGTCTGCCTCCACGCGCGATGTATGTACGTATGTACGACATCGAGTTTGATGCATGTTTATTAGTCTAAGTTGCCACAACTCAGTAGGACAGCAAAATTAACAACAAATTAGTAAAGGCAGAAGTTACTTCAACGGTAGTGGGCAAAAAGTGTTAACATATAAAATATCGCACATGAAGGAAGTAGTCTGCGGAAAAGCATAAAACAAACAAAGATTGAATGCACTTGCACCTCTGCAACTAATTATGGGTCATTTCACCCAGAGGCTCATGTCATTGGTTACGGTATTCGCGTGGACCTCAACCAAGTAGTTGGTATCTACAACACGGATGAGACAAGAAGTCAGTAACTTCATGGAGTGATAAAATGTTTTGGTTTGGCCGCCCCTAGCTTTCTCACATCCTACTCCAATATCAGTGAGAGTAGCCGATTGAGGTAGGCGGTGATCAAGCATATGCAATAAATATCCAAACCCCATCAGCTGATGAAGATCCGCAACCACATCAACTGATATACCATTTTCCTCAATACTTGATGTCTAACCTGATTATTACTCACTCGGTGGACCTAGCAAGCTCGAGTGATGTTTCACATACCAACAACCTACGAATGCCATCAACTTTTAATGTTCACGTTTCGCATCCATTCAGTAATACGACGGATTGCTGCATGGTACACTGCCTATTCGTTGAGAGATGGATATCTTTCTTACGCCACAAGTGATGAAAGCTGGTAAAAGTCAAATGAGCTAATTTGAGTCCATGATTTCGTCAGACACTAATTCATCAGAGCTAATCATATTTCCAAGATGAGTGAAATGGTCAACGCGTTCAACTACTTTACTCCTTACACCCAGTTAAGATGTTGATGTAAACCAGTCCTAAAGTAACCATTTGCATTTAGGAGGAAAGAAATGTGCCCCAAACATGCTAGAATTGTTGCTCAATCCTATCAAAAACTGTATTTTATCCGCGTCTACACTTAACAGGACTACATCACATGAGTATTTTGAGTCAATTAGTGAAAATTCACACGATATGAGAGTCATTTCCGAAAGTAAATTTATGATAAAACTAAACAAAATGGGGATAGTGAACAGTACTGACGAGTACAAAGTTATAAGTTCAAATGACAGTATACCAAACATTATGGCTTGGCTAATATTGTTTGAGTAAAGAATCTTCACAAGGTTGATGCACTTCTGAAGCATGACTTTCAATGACAGGTACTGTCATAGAACCTTTCCGTCTCAGGAGTCAAATGCTATCTTCAAGCAATGAAAAACTATCATTATCGGACGCTAAAGAGTATGTCTACCTTCTAAAACGTGCAAAATGGTGAATATTTGGTCAATATAATTATGAACAAGTTTGAAACAGTCGTTCTAAACGTAGCAGATATATGTTCCACCTTTTCCGGAGATTGTCACACCAACACTTAAATTTTCAATCCCGGTTTCTTTCATTATTCTGGGATGTTGTCTAGTGTTACCTATCACCGCAAACTTCCGCTAGTCTACATCTAATTTGTCTTCAATCTTCCATCTTGTTGGGAGCCTGATAGGATAAGCTTACGGGAGTCCACCAATCAAAAAGATGTCGCCAGGGTTCAGTGATTTTTCTTAACCATATGTTCAATTCGCATACATGTGTCACTGCTGACTGTCAAGATATCTTGCCAGGCAACATTTGGGTGAGTCAAGTTTTCATAGATGCTTAACCTTTGGTTGTTCATGGAATTTACTCAAAGCTTATTAATGGATGTACTGAATTCTAATGGGTCTCCCTGATATGGTTCTGCGGAGTCAAGTAAGATAATCCGAATCTAAATATGTACTCTAAAAACAGCCACAGGTTTCTACAGGGTCTCTCCAAATGTGACTGGCAGTGACGGTCTATTTGAGTCCGTCGATAAGTAGGTCCCGCGGGTCGATATGTTAGACGATGTTTTCATTAATAATTAAAGTTAGTGTTTTCTAAAAATAAACGATTGTTCAATCATATTTGCAGCAGACAGTGATAATTATCCGTTCTCCAAGCTGGAACATAGAAATATCCCACTTAAATATCTTTCAGTCCGATACAAGCCATATAATTGGGCGTTGAAATCACCTGCTATGAATATCAAATCTGAGTGTTTAGCTTGATAAAGTTCAGAAAGCTTTCCGCAAAACTCATCTTCCACTTCGTCTAGGCTGTAATCAGTGAGAGCGTAGGTAGAAACGACGAGAAGGTAACGGTGCATATACATATCCTTTCGAGTAACTTCTGAACTAATTAAATGAACAGCACATAGGCGGTTGTTAACAAGGATCCATTCAATAGTTGCATGTCTCGCTTTCATACTTAGTGCTATACCTACACCAACTACCCCACCCCCTCGAGAAGTTGCTGTCAAGTCGTTAGATAAATGAAGGGTACATCACGTAGATTCTCCATAGAGGCTAGGTCATGTTAAATGAGTGATTACGCTAGGGTCCTCCATACTTCTTACCAAGACACAGCATATACCTATGGCACGAGGCCTCCTGATAGATTTGAAACAGAGTCCACACGTCGAAGACTCAAACGTGCAGTTTGGAGTGTGGATTCGGTAGACCTGTGACATTATTTCGTAAACTAGAGTCTTTGGCATTGGTGATACATGAGGAGGAAGTTGAACAGAGGAACTTAGGGTTGATAGTGGAGGTAAAATAAATAGCAGGAATTGAAGAAGGAATTTTGTTATGAAGACGATTATCTTGAGGTCTGCTAGAGGTATGAGGGCGATCATCACTTGATTATTGCCCACGCTGAAGAATGGTTATTTATCTTGAGGCACCTATATTTACGTAGCAACATCATTCACTTAAACAGTACTCGTTTATACATTCAGCTTTGAACTAAAATGCCTGTGAGTATCAGTAATAATACATAGCTGGCTACTCAAAACAAGTAGACACGGCGGAAATTATGGAACCTGCAATCCCCTGGTCGGAAGCATAGTACTCTTACCAAATCATGTATATAGAGTTTAACTGTACACTCTACATACTGACTTCCTGAAGTTAAGCTCACTGGAAATGTTCTGTAGTTGTGATTGCTAATAAATAGTTTAATTCAGGACAACATTGTTGTCGATGTGTAGTTTGAGTACATTATCTTGTATCGATATAACACAAGACTATGAACACCATAAATAAGTTTCTTTAATGACAGAGACTATTACTTCAGATGAATACTCCTGGAGCATGTTCAGAAACCAATGTTTGGACTATGTGGGCATCTATTTGCTAAGAAATATCATGATAAAACATACAACTGTCTAACATCTTTTCAAGGTTTTCATACGCTATAACACTGTCCGAAATGATAGCAAAAGTTTCCCAATTAAACCATTCAAAGAAAATAACAGTACACTAATATGAACCTAACTGTAATCTATAAATGCAGAAACTCTTCTCGGATGCCTTTCTTCACATTATACGTTATACTACTGGATATTATTTAGTAGTTAGTGAAATACTTCAATATTTTCAAGGCTTGGCAATGACAAGCAATTTATTATACCAGTTCACCTTATAATTATTAGAAATATACTGGTTTACTCTTGAAGATATAGTTATATCCTTTTCATTACATTCCAACTTGATGCTTCTGTTTATACCATCCTTTGGGAACTCACCGCGGTTGGTAAGATTCCAAAGATACAGATAGTGATCAACTATATTGCTACCTTTAGTCATTTAAAGCGACGGTGTGTAGCAGTTCTAAAGAAATGTGAGAAGCGCATCTAACTATATTCTAACAAGAACTGTTCAGGTGGCTGTCTCAGTGCATAATACTGAGGAGTCTAAAGAAGGAGTTAAACAATTATTCGATGCTTCTGTTGCTAATAACACAGGGAGGTTATCACTTTCTTGAATCAATACAAAATCCCTCCAAAATGGTCACATAATTCACCGTTCATAAAAGCAGATTGCAGTTCAAACAGTCATCAACGTTGCTAAGATTTAAAATTATCTATGTATTAGCTGAAAATAAAATCAATCATACTAGCTTTGGTTATTCTCTATTAAAACTTTGGGATATGTCCCCAAGACTTTCGTTGGAACCATCTACACAGACTGTTGGTATGACACGTTTGACTTTTCTTGAGAATAAGTAGGAGATTTAATGTTAGGTAAGTTGGGGGCAAACATATTTGAAGAACTATTATGATGCAGCATAAGTAACTAATAAGCGTAAACAAAAACTTGGAAATTTTGTTCAAGTTTTTAACTAACTCCAGGAGTAAGATATATCAAAATGAATGAAGGTTAGCTGGGTGTTATCAAAACTGGTCCTCAGAAGTAGAAGACGCAGCTTAAAGTAGACTACAATAACCTGCATAAGATGAGTTGTCTTAATTAATTAGCTATTTTAACTTACCGAATTTGTAATGTTATTATCATTATTACTGTCAGTCATGGGAGTATCAGTAAACTGCTTCTTAGTCCGTCGAGAACTTTGGGTTGACTGGTTGACAGATCGAATAGAAGTACTCATAGTAGTACTACTATCGTTATTACTATTAGTAGTTCTACGCCTTCTTGATCTTGTAATCAATCCTGAAACAGAAAGACTACTGGATTTATCTGGGATGCCTGGTGATGCAGTGGTAGACGAAACAGTCAAATTAACAACAGCATTATCCTTCGGAGATAAATTGGTATTGTCACTGGAATGCAGTGAAAACTCTTGATAGGATGTGAAGTCCGAGGTATTATTTGGTGTATCGTTATCATGATTAGTAGTTGAATGATTACTACTACTACGACTACTTCTGCTATTCCATTGTTTATTAAATAAAATCTCATTTGGTCTTGGAGATAAACCACCGAGGCTTTCAGGGATATGACCATGTTGAAACAAATAATGTGCCTTTAGAAACAAAATATAAAAATGAAGGTGAACAAAAGAGTACAAAACATAACAGAGTTAAAAACGAAAGTGACATTTAAGAAGTGAGCGGAAGGAAACCATGGATTCAGGTTTTATTCGAATTACATAGGTAACGCTAGTTCTTTACAGATTGTAAACACTAGTGTTAACGAGTGCAAACTAGCACGAAAAGAAAGTCAGACAGAGCTAACAAGTAACCGTCTTCAACCACCAAATATCAAAACATAGTAAAAATGTCGAGTTACTTAGATTAATGTGACTACATTGTAACATGACTAATAAATTCTGATTGGTATTAAGGGGAAGATAAGCAATGTTAGTTCTTTTCTCGCTACTCCTGATTTTCAACGATGATGAAGCTCAGATGTTACATTAAATGGGTTCATTGATCTTTGAGTGAGACTGGGACAAAAGTAAGAATTTCTAAATTGTTGATAAATCCAAAGACGAGTAAAACGCACCAATCTACTGGAGAAGTACATCAGTAGCACCTCGAATAAATTGCTTAGCGCAAAGTCAGCTATAAAAATATGCACTTCTTAAATGAGTTAAGTTTTTAGTTTGTAGTAGTTGCTTCGATAGGTCACTTTGGATAAATTAAAATAGAGGTCAATGGACTTTTTAAACGCATGACTATTTCCCTCTTCGTATGTCATTAAACAAAAACCTAACAGTATTAGCTGTTTTGTGACCTGTATTTCAATCATTGGTCTACCAATGATTATCTCATTATTCAAATTACTTCAGGATAAAAATCTTTTCACCAGAAATGCTATTTTTAATACTTTAGTCAGTTGGTTAACCAGTGACGATCTCATCTGAAACTGGCAGGAATTTTATTAACAATCTAATGAACAAAGTATCAATCCAGAAACCTTCAGTGATTAGTTTGCAGTCAATTCAACGGTGACAACATACTACTAGTCCTTAAATTAACACCATTCTAATCACGAATAACAAGACCTGTTGATCAGGAATATCCTAAGAATATCCCTATGTACATATACTAACAATTGAGAAATGGTTACTACCTAAGCCTAAACCAGAACTAGAAGAGTCTACCGACCTAAATCAATTTGTCTACAAGTCCACACATCATACATCAGTTTCCCAAAATTATAATATAATGTTTAGTTTGGAGAAGGGTAAGAAGTAAGATAGAAACACGTTTCTCAACTACACTTCTGCCTTTGGTTCTCAGTTCAAGACTTACCAATTTCACTAAACAAATTTACTAATAGTAACACTGAGAACACGATAACCGACTCGCTATACTTCACTGGAAGAAAATAGTATACCGCGTATAAAGGAAAGCGGTTCAATATTCTATTACTGACAGAAGTTGATACGCATCAAAATGTTATGATATCCTACTTTTCTTGTTTCCTTTCTCTTTTATCACCTGCTGTCTTTTACAATAAACAATTTATTAAGTATGCAAGCATTCTAACTATGCCGCTTTCTTTTTCTCCCTATTTTTATGAAATCAATGGGTCCTAAGAAGCGAATGTTGAGAGATGGTTGATTTTCAATGGTCGTATACTTAATCCTCTTATATCTCAAACTTTATTTTAGTTCCAATCATAAAAGCTAACTGAATACGACTGTTAAATTTCATGATGATGATACCATTGAAGATTTCGTAATACTGAATAAAGCAACTACTATTAATATATATTATTAATTACTGATTAGTGATCAATTTCGTGTTTGTCTAAGCCACAGCACAAACCGAATACCGTCGATGATAAGGCAATATGGTTATTCACAAGGTCAAGCGACTCAACATCGTAATATTACGTGTCTGGAGGTAGTTTGTAATAGAACTTTATTGATTTTGTTTCATATCAGTTGATAATCATTAGTAAAACGTACCTAAAATCTTCAGGTGACTGATGTTAAATTACCTCTTATTGATTGTTAGTACAATCAATGGACTTTTTAACTATAAGCGTTAAAACTAAAATTGACAAAGCTATTTTTATTACGATTTCGTCTGTATTTATCGGAAAGTAATTTATAGTAGTCATCACGATAGGCAAGCCCGCCCACCACCACGTCAAGGTAGCAGCAAGGTCGGGCTATTAAAATATACTTGTTGGAGTGTAAATAAAAAATTTTCTAAAGTTAGTATCAATTCGATGCATCATTTGAGTTTTTAGGCGCATCGCGTACAGCACTTTCATATGATCACTAAATTACTGAAACATTATTTTGCGAAAAAAAGGTGATCTATGTTTGTGCATAAAAGAAAGCGCTACTTACTCGTAGTCTAGATGACAATCGAAACACTGCCGAACAACGGTTACAGGCAAATCGTCGAATTTTGATTGTATTAGTAAACAATGTTGAGGTTCCGAGTTTCTTCCGGCCTGCAGAAAATGTCGTTTTACGCTTTAGTTGCAATTTTAAACATCTATTTTTATAAGAAAAACGATTGTTTTGACGACGAAACAATGAATTTCGTTTATTATGAAAAAATCGAATTTCACCTTCAGATATATAGCTGCCAACTGATGGAGAAGAGGGGACATCACATGATAATACGGTTGTTGTTGTTGTACTCAAAGGTTCATCTCCGTTATCATTTACAAGTTTTTCAGTGGGATCACATTCGAATGCAACGGCTTTCAAACGACGAGTACACTTGAATAGGAAGTAACAAAGGGGTAAAAAAGATGCAAATTAAGTAGACATAATTATTTGACTTGGACGATACTTTGAGATAATCTACTTCAAACATAACTACTGTAATCTGAATATGGTGTTTAGTGGAGAGATATTGATACATTGAAAAGTGTTTTCATCTACTATTCAACAGATAAATGCGGTCTGTAAACAGCACACTAGATCACTTCAACCAGTAAATAGACATTTTATCAGTGAAATGTCAAATGGTTATACTGGAACTGCACATTGTCAATGTGAAGACAGAAAAATGAGAAACGACAAGTAATCTGATGAGTCTGACTTCAGAATACTTCCATAATCTTTTGAAAAATAGAAAAGGCGGTTGAAACACATACTACCCTAGTGGGAAGTGTTATGGAAAGAAAATATTGATGTAAATCTAATCTTATAGGTCTTATAACGTCATTTAGTGCATCCATTAAATAGACTACATTGTTTTAGAAAAGAAGGTATAAACAGTAATAATCAATCAAGCAGTTATTGAGATACCAGTAATTTACGGATAATATCATTTCAAAATGATCCTACATCAGAGATCGACTGAAGTCAAAAATGTACATATTCGGTAATCACCTAAGGCAATCGTTATTATACATACAACTAAGAACAACCTGATAACAACGATGGTGTAATGCAATAACAACAAAAGTACAGTCACCTTTGTTCAGTTGTGGCAATGAATAGTGTAAATATTAACTGCATTCCATTCTCCATTCATTTTAACTATCATAATAGATATCAGATATATAATTGTTAAAGGGTAGAGATCAACAGGTGTTAAGATCGAACGAAAAAGCCTTCTATTTCAAGAAGGATAAATTACTAACTTGATGTATTGAATCGCACTAACCAAATGCTGGCTTAAAATTTGCGCTCTTCACTTACTAACCCAACACTTCTGATAAGATTGATAATGAAAACAGGGATGAAAAAAGTTAACTGGTAGTAATCTAGTCGAATGCTCCTAGCCATTGACTCATAGATATGAATCTATTTACAATAGATTCGGCTCAGGTAACCGAGTAATTAGTGCCGAATATATAGTTCAAGAGTACACACACATGTACTTCAAGATTAAATTGCACTATCAAGTATTATTAGCACTCTCAGTACATACGCTGTGTGGTAAGATGAAATAATCATCACGGTTCAACAGATTTAAGGGTGAAATCTCTGACTGTGACACTGGCAGACAGAGGTGAGTATCAATATTACAGAAATACCATGTTCGACAAAATCTGATAACAACGAAAACTATGAAGAAATGCCTTCCTTCCGATTACTCCAGATAAACTAACTCTAAAATATAATGCATCGAGATTTTGAGTCGCTCAAAGACTAACGTCTTCACTTTTACAGCTTGATCAACAGAATGTAATCAGTACTAGAAATCGGGCAAACATCGTATTCATCGTATATGGTGAAAATTATTGTCTGATATATTATACAGCCTCTTTGACCTAGTAAAATCATTTCGTGAAGCACTGGGTGTCATGACTCAAAATTGATTACTGTCAAACAATACTACGTCATTCTGTCTTCTTAAACTACATTCACGATGTTAAGTCTTCTTCACCATTATTGGTACTAAGATCATTTCAACTACTTTGTTTTAACCTAGTCGTTTTGATGTAACATGACAACACATTTTAATAAACACTTGAGGTAGGTTGGTAGGTGCATAGAAAAACTAGATAGAAATCATGGCTTACTTTGTTTTTCAGTTTTAGATTACGTTTAACACGTTGAGCAACTAGCAGACTAGTCAAAAATGCCGACGGACTATAGCTGGTTGATACTGAATTTGTATTCTCTTGGTTATTGTTACCAATGATATCTAACGGGGTTGTAACGGTTCTCTCTTCTTCTCTGTTAGCGGTAGGAGTAGAGATGGTGATATCGACACGTGCTGAGTCGGCAGTAGTAGTATTAGAAACAGAAAAATCATCTACTGATGTTGCTGGTACCAAAATCATATTTGATTGGGTTTTGCTCTCTTCGCCTACGGACGAGTCATTGGTTAGATTAGCTTCCACGACTTCTGTTGAACTATGATGAGTATTATTTAAATTTGACTTTTTCCTACGTTTCTGCCGTTTCCATCTTTTTTCATGATAATTTAATGCATAAAAGCGTTCGGTTAAATTACGTACAACACTACGAATAGCTTCATCAGATGATGGATGTTTTGCTGTCGGTAAATTGGACTAGGAGGCCAGGAGATATTCAATTTAGAAAAGTAAGAAAGAAGAATATTAAATAAGAACAAAGCAAACATACTACTGAATTGTCTTAGAAAGATTGAGATATTTGCATAGACTAGTAATCAATGTCACGTTTGTTTAACTTTTTAGTACTATGTACAGTATTTCGTTTAAATTATTTCTATTCCTTTGTTTTTATACATTGTTAATTTCTATGATGTAAATTTCAACAATTTGAATAGATAGATATAAGCGTTAAACTAATACTTTATTAATGAGACTGACTGGGTAGTGAGTATATAATACGTTTATTATGTTACTTTAATTTCTGTTAATTTGTACATGAAATTATCTCTTAAAATAGAATATACTAGTAGTATTGTTAGGAATTATAACATTTAATCGAAAGAAATATAAAACGAACCTTTAATGAACGTTTCTTTTTACGAGTTGATAAAAACAGTGATGACGACGAAGTATGAGTTGTTAGTGTAGAAGGAGGAGGAAGAGGATAAGTCGGAGGTTCATAGCCACTATCTCTTCCTGTAGTTGGATGTGATGATGATTTGTGTCTAGAAAACAAGTGAATAAAAATAAGACATGATTAGTAAAGAAGCGAAGAATAATTGATGAGTCGAAATATTATTTTAGTGATTTTATTCCTGTCATTCAAGCAGTCATAATTAACATAGGCTCTAGTACAAATACCCAACAATACAATCTTCCATAATGCAGCAACACACGAAGATAAAATGGATAAGATGAAGAGCAAAGTAGTCTAACTTATAATAGTACCAATGATAGTCAAAAACATGAAAAATAGGAAGTATCGTTTGGAAAGAAGAAATAAATTTACGGAACAAAACGTAGAGGACAATAATGAAACTCATAATTTAAGAGAAGAGGAAGAATGAATCCATCGATTGCCACTAAGATTTGATTTTAAGCAATGGCATTTCAATTCTTTAACAATGGATCACAATTACCATGTAAATTGCAGCTTAGTGATTTAAACGCAACAACATGGTTTCCTATCCAATGGATAGGAAACCATCACAGTTTTGTGATGTAATCATGAAACATAGAATCAACATTCATTTAATAAGTGTATAAAGTAAATCATAAAGTATTTCGACACTTAACATGCTTAACTGTTAAATCGTAGGCTGGAATGTCATTCCACAAATAATAATTTAAATAAGTACGTAGAAAATTTTCAGACTTCGTAAAACGGAGGTATTCTTTAGCCTTAAGTTGAACAGGAAACGAGCTATACTAATAGTAGTCAACCGTTATATCGGGCGATCCAAGAACAGTAACTAACTACCTAAAATGTTTTCCAGTTGACTATTTCGTTTATTATGAGTACATGTAAGCCGATTCTTTTATTTCTACTATTGTCATGTTCTCATTGCCCTACTCTTACACTAGGCCCATAAACTGTTATACCATTTGCCATTTGGGAACTACAATCAATTAACTACGTATTAGTGCCCTCAATTTCTAGTCATTATTGTCACCGTTTTGTATAGATGTTTTACTTTCTATCAGTGCGCTGCGTTGCCAGGCTTCGTATGTATGTAAATAAATGAATGTAATATAATAATGAGTGTAATATAATCTGACTGTCTGATGATTGGTTCAATTGCCTTGCTTACTTTATCCTGGTTTTGAAGACTAATAGTCACAGAGGAGACGTGTGAGTAACATGATTGGTCCTATCGGGGTTATTGTTTTCCATATACTGTGGTTGGCCGCGTATTCTCAAGACATAACACCAATAAAAAGTTGTTTATAACTTTGTTAATGAAATGCTCATTCTAAGATCAACTAGATAGTAATCGACAGTGTTTCCTATACACTTATCAAGTTGATTAACCTTACAAAAATACTAAATAAATGAATTCAATCACTTATTTCAAAATCAAAAAAATAATCAACTCGTTTCAAAGTTAACAAGTACATTCTAAATGAGTACTAGCGCTGACCACTGCTAGAAACTATCATTAAATCATTGGTATACAGTACACTTATACTGTCAATATCTTAAAACAAAGTAAAATGTCAATAATTTGTATTTAATAAATTTTAAAGATAAAAGTAGTATGGAAAATATGAGAACAATTGTTATCATTCACTTAAAAATCATACAATAAGGAATCTCCACAAATGTCAAGCGCTTAATGTTTCAATCTTTACAACAGCAACCAAAATATACAGTATAAAAAAATGTTATGACCCAAAGAAAATTGATCGGTTGACTGAACGATACGCCTATCTGATGTGCCTAGTCGATAAATGCACGTCTGCCCGATGACCAATCGGTCCCAAGCCGGAGGATAGAAGATCAGGAATACAGACCAACCAGACAGAATCATATTATATTTCACACATCCCTTTATATATACATAAAACCTGACCACACAGTCAACCAATTAGGAAACTAATATTTATACAAAATAGAAGTAATAGTGAGTGTAAACTGGAGTACGTATACACAATTGACTAAGCATAATTCATCTATGAGAAATGATATAATAACAGTTAATGTGTCAAACATAAAGAAAGACATAAGTTGACATGGCGGCCTCCACAGTCAACTCAACGTTGGTCTCAAATAGACCACATTGCTATCAGCCACCGTTGGAGAGGCTCGATAGAAGACTGCCGCTCATTTTGGAGCACATGTTTAGACTCAGACCACGCTTTAATACGAGCGCGTATTAGTCTGCGTCTCACTGGACGTAAAAGACCCACGGCAAAGATCCCCATAAGAGTCCAACTTAATGATGAACAAGTCAAGAATATATTTCAGGAACAACTCAAAAATCAATTAGTCAACTGTATAAACGATACCCACCCCGAGTCAGCTTGGAATGATATCCAAAAAGCTGTTGAAACAGCAGTGATATCTACTAGTAAACTAAACCAAAAAGTTAGGAAAACTCAGTGGATTTCAGCTGCATCTACTGAACTGATAGATGCTCGGCAACACATCCCGTCTAGTCCTAAATACGATGAGGAGCGAAGGCAACTTAAACGCAAACTGGTTAAAAGCTTACGAAATGATCGTGAGCAGTGGTGGGTAGCGAAAGCTAAAGAGATGGAAAAGGCAGTGACAATAGGTAACAGTAGGCAACTGTTCAGACTTATCAAGGAAACGGGCATCAAAAATCCAACTGTAAGTGAAACTATCGCAGAAAAAGATGGGAGCACTATTCACTGTCAATCCAGAAGGTTGGGCCGATGGGCAGAACACTTTACGGAACAGTTCAATTGGCCCTCGGCGTCATCCCAGTTGCCCACCATTCCCAAACAATCTGAATGGCAAGTTAATACTGGTCCCCCAAGCCTTAGTGAGGTTGAGAAGGCTATAGGGAACCTAAAGCGAGGTAGAGCAGCAGGACCCGATGGGTTGACCCCTGAGATATTTAGGGATGGTGGTCCAGTTTTAGCAGCGAGATTAACCGGGATCCTGGCTAGAATCTGGGAATTGGGCGTAATCCCACCCGACTGGTCTCAAACACTAATTGTTCCAATCTATAAGAAAGGACAGAAGTCCTCCTGTGACAATTACCGAGGAATCAGCTTAACTAATATAGTGTCCAAAATATTAGCTTCAATCATACTTCGACGCCTAACTAAAGCTCGTGAAGAGCAGACTAGAGAGAACCAAGGTGGTTTCAGACCTGGACGTGGCTGCATAGACCACCTATTCACACTTCGGCAGGTTCTAGAACATAGACACACTTTTAGACGCCCAACAATAGTTGTATTCCTTGACCTTAAGGCGGCATTCGACTCTATCGATCGTAAGGTTATGTGGCAATGTCTGTCAATGAAAGGCGTACCAGAGAAGTACATTAACCTTATACAAGCTCTCTACTCGAACACCACATGTCAAGTGAGAGCTTATGGCAGATTGTCATCAGAACTGATTACCTCAAGTGGTGTTCGTCAAGGTTGCCCGCTTTCCCCATTTTTATTTAATTTTATCATTGATATACTTTTAGAGTTGACATTTTCATCGTCTGACTTCGGCGGGGTTGACCTCCTTCCAGGAGATAAACTAGCTGACTTAGAATATGCAGATGATATAGTCCTCTTAGGCGAAGATGCTGATAAAATGCAGAATCTTTTGACTACCTTAAACAAGAATGTAAGGATGTTTGGGATGCGATTCTCCCCACCCAAATGCAAAATGTTACTTCAGGATTGGATTGATTCGACACCGAAGTTAGTGATAGGGAGTGAGGCAGTTGAACGTGTTGACCGCTTCACTTATCTTGGCAGCCTCATCAGCCCTGACGGTCTGGTGTCTGCTGAAATCTCTGCGCGCATACATAAGGCCCGATTAGCTTTTTGGAATTTGCGTCATCTGTGGCGTAGACGAGACATCCGACTACTGACCAAAGGACGCGTTTACTGCGCAGTAGTTCGGTCTGTCTTACTTTATGGATGCGAAACATGGCCATTAAGGATAGAGGATATTCGTAGGCTCCTGGTATTCGATCATAGATGTCTTCGAAGCATTGCTCGTGTTTTCTGGGACCACCGAGTAAGCAATACGTGGGTTAGGAATAGAGTACTAGGTAGATACGGTAAGCCTATTGATGAAGTAGTAAATCTTCATCAGCTAAGGTGGTTAGGACATGTGTTACGTATGCCTGACCACCGCCTACCTCGACGAGCAATGCTGTCTGGTGTAGGAGTAGACTGGAAGAAAGCTAGGGGCGGCCAAACCAAAACATGGCTCCAGTCCATGAAGTCATTGACAATTGGGCTGAGCCATGTTAATAGGTGCAGACTACCTGGTTGGGGTCCGCGTGACGCTCGTAATAAATGGTTAGAGACTTTGGGTGATATGGCTCAAAATCGTTGGCAATGGCGCAGGTGCATCCATTCCTTGTCTTCCTCCAAATCCTAAATTTCTGAACTTATCATAATTTTCTCTTTACTGGATCATATTTTCTTAAATCTTCTCGGTCTCTATTCCCTTCCATGAATACTAACTCTGTTACTACCTTCCCCACTCTGGGATTTGATTCGACAATTTAATCTCTATCTGCTAATTGAGGCATGGCAACTTGAACTGACGTACTCATGTACCAAGTTCTACGTTGCGACTGTCTGTCTGAATGTGTCAAATCGGAGGAGAGGGCAGGATGAACTGAGTAATAATAGGAATAAAATGTTCACCTTGAATGCAACCAAAAATAATGAAATAGTCTATAGATAAAGAGCTCTGGAAGATAATCAATCTTCTTTAGGTGCCCGGCATATCAAAAATAAACAGGGGAAAATAAGAAATGAAGATTTATTACAGTGGTTTGCTTAAAAATTAAGGCTACTTAGTTCGTGATTCGGCTAAATAGTTCAATAAGTTACCTTTACTATTTGTTTAAATCAACCTACTATAGCACAAGACCACAATGCATACATATATGTGACTACATAAAATATCTGCAACCTAGTGAGGTGTAATGTAGAGTGGAATTCAAACGGAGATATTAAAGTGATTGGCAATGTATAGTAAAAAAATGAATGCACATCAGATGTCTATTCCTGAAATACTTAGTTTAAACTGTAGATCTCGCATGGAAAAAATGGACTATCTTCGGTCTAAGCATTTCGTAATTGTAGTTTGATTGCAATTCTATGATAACTTGATATCACCAGATGCTTTCACAACTCATCACCAGGGTAGTTCCAGTAACAAAAAAATGTGTATCTATGGGGTGGCTACGTTTTCAAACGGGGACTGGTGTAAATCTAAGCATGCGTGCTTTTAAACGATTATATCGACTATCTAACATAAAAACACTAAAATACCTGAACTAACTCTACATGTGACTCTGGATTCCACATCATCGGTATTAGACCTCTTTATTGATTAATTCACATAAATTGCTTCTACACTCAACAATCTCTTTCAATTATATGTGCTGACTTTAACAAGTGTGACTGCAGCTTTATTCCATCCCTAAGCCACCAAAATATAGTCAATTTCCCCCACCCCCTATCCACAAACACACACTTATTTTGATGCTCTGTTGATTTGGCTTTTTTGTCAATGATTTTGGAATATATGACACTCACGAACGACCTCCATTTCTCAATTCCGATCGCTGTACTAATCATTTTCAACTTAAAATATGTGAAGAACTTGGATCAAAGGAAATATGTAAATAACTCAGGAGAAAGTATTGAAGATCCAAAAGATGGACGTCGGTTAACAGACTAGCAGCAAATTACAAATGATTTACAAGAAATCACAGTAGACATCGTCACTTGTGACTTTAATTACTGCTTTGATGTTTGGTGTTTCAAGTTTAAGGAAAAGAAGTATTCCACTGTTTACTAAAATTAATGTTTTAAAATATTTGAAGGTCTCTAAGAAACGTGCTAAATTTCTGTGTCAACCAATAACCAGCATCATCAACGAATCTTTTCTAATGAAAATTATACTAAAAATGTCTAAGAAAATAAAGCTAATAACAATGCTAAACGACATCACTCGTGTTAGGAGTGTTAAGTTTAGGTAAATAACAACAACTTCACATTTTCTCAAAACAATGAAGAAACTAGTATTACGTAAACTTCAGCCTGTATTGAAGGAGCATATTGGCCTCCGTCAATTTGTATACAGATCCAACGGAAAAATACTTGATGCAGCAGTTACTTTACATAATAATATAATGCTTAGTTTAGAAAAGAGTGAGAAGTATGTCAGAAACACGCTTCCCGACTATATTTCGGCCTTCGATTCTCTTCCAAGACTTACCAAGTTAACTGAACATATATACAAGTAATAACACTGAGGCCATGCTGCTCATATATTTCTCTTTCTTCCTCGTCAAAATGTAATGAAATTAATGGATCTTAGCAGAAAATGTTAAAATATCATATACTTGATCTAACTAAATTCCAAACGAAGACATAAGATAAATCTGAACACCATTGTGAAATCCCATGACGTTTGTACGGATGGAGATTTCGTCTAATGCCTATAATTTAAATGTGTTCGAATTTTTTTGTTGGCCACAGGTACTGGAATGCAGAAACATCCAGCTGACTGTTCCCAAATAGCTCGAAACGCGCGTCCTGAATTAAACTTGACAATCACAATCAAAAATAAATCGTACTTATAAACTTGAGTCTTATCAAGGAAATCTGCTCAGGATGCACATATGGTACAGAGACTCAATAATTTCAGTCCACGTCAAACAAACAGGAAGATTCAAGCACATACAAATTATATCTATATACTGTTGCATAAGTATGGTCGTCTGGACTCAATAGCCTAGTGGTAAACGCAGTGGCGTTTGACACGAAACAAACTAGGTCCGAGTCCTAGTGTGAACAATAACAATGAGATGCAGAGACATCCAGCTGGCTAGTCCCAAACGCAAGGAATGAAACACAACTGCTTACCAAACAGACTAATACAATTTCTCAAATAAATTCAGATTCATTTTCCAAACTAGTGAGTAAACAAAAATTAAAAGTTTACTCCCCGATTCAACCAGTGAGGATATGTGAGAAAAGTGTGGATATTTATGTATATTTAAGCTGTACTTGAAAATAAGTCACATAGAATCCAAGTGTTATGAAACATGATTTGACAATACCTCAGTAGTGTAAAGACTTAAAATGAAATTATTAAAAATTCCCTTCCTAGCTGACTCAGTTAGAATCTCGAGGATGCAATACATTTTCCAACAATTATCATCATCTGCTTCGCAATGTATAAAGTTCCGCGCAGTGTTAATATAAGGTGCAGCAACTTGAATCGACAAAGATTCGTCCTAGACCTTGTGTTAACTTTTATTGATTAGTGAAACTTTTTATACACTACATCAATTATTATGTTTTATAAACATTTACAATGACTTACTTTACAAATGCATCATGCGATGTAAAAATAATATTCGATTTATAACATAACCCACAACGTCTACTTAAAAATACACCATCCATGGGGAATTGTTTCTTTTTCAATTCAGCTTCTGAAAATTCATGAAAATTTTTCAATGATTTATTCATATACACCGTACAAGGCAAATATAGTCGGCCCCAATCAAAACATTCATGTGCTATAAGTACTGCATGATTTTTAAATACACCTTGACATCGCCAACATACAGGTGCTACATTGTTGGCTGTTGAATGTTCATCATATAAATGGTGTTCTAAATCCGGCCAATTTCTAAATGTCACTCGACACAAAGGACAGTTCAAATATGTTTCATAATGATCGGATACTTGACAATTTACAGCCGGATTTGATAAACAATTGCTATCTGTTACAATGTTGTCCAGTCGAACTGAATGTTGTTCTTGAAGCTGAAAAGTATATAATGGAAAGCTGAAGTAATTGCAATTTACATAGATATCCTCATTCACGTTTGTGAAACTATGGCTTAGTAGTTAAAGCATTCAGTTTTCTGCCATTTAGTGGTAAATTTGAAAGGCATTCTACTTAAAATTCAGTGACCGAATAGGACCATCGGTAGTTAAGCCAAGAGTGTGGTTGAAAGTCTAGTATGTAAAATTGTACATGTTTAAAGAGCACGATGAAGAAAATAATATTTTGTAAGTATGATAAATAAACATTCATTCGTCAAGCATGGTATACCCAATAAAAAGGTGAAACTTAAGCAACACATGAAGAGTTTACGGAGTGTCGAGGGCTGTTGACAGAGATAATGCATTCGCGAAGATATATGCTCTAAAGTGGACCAAGCGTTTCAGCTTGATAACCGATCTTAAGACTACAACAAAAAACTACCTCTACCACATTATTAATTTCAATTGAGTAAATGAATTTTAAATCATCGAAGTGTAATGAATGTAATGTATTTGAGGCAATCTCTTTAACTGTTCAATATTTGGATGAAAATGCAAATTCGTAATAGTTCTCTGAGCTCCACTTCTTGCAGATTTTTCCGTCAGTATCGGAAATCTGTATTATTTTTAAAGATCAGCAAGATCTGCCTTCCCTTCCGTTGTTAAAAAATAGGATATATGGTGTTTTTGCTTACCATGGTACAGCCCTCAGTTAAATTTCGCTTCCCTTCCCAGACCTTAAAATTGTTGCTACTGCATCATAACTAACATGTATGATAAGAAAAAAACTTTCAGAACGATATTTTTAGCCAATGAGACCTGGCTTGTTAAGCGAGGTAAGTCTAGCTGTCAAGTTACGCTAGCAGTTAGGTCGAGGACGTATATTTAGTGTGGCTATTCATTACATAACAGATGGAGTTCGTATTCCAGCACATTGCTATTAGGCAAATATAACAAGAAACTGAACTTACAATAAGTATACTTCACACACTGTTCTTACCGTTTCATCGAGATTTAAGTCACGACATACATTTGAGCAATCAAATGTTAGTGCACTGGTAGTAACAGACAAAAATTCGTCAACGTCAATCGCTTCTAAATGGAAAGATATCATTAGTGGAAAACATTCTCTAACAAACTTGAGAAATCATGGTCACCCAGACTAGTAGGATTATGATGATGGTGTATTGTTGTTACTGTGGAGAAGTTATTGACTTCATCAACTGTTGCTGAATCAGCTGTCGCTTCGGACGATAGCTGTAAACAGTCCACATTGGTATTTGTTAAATCATATAGTTCCGAAGGCTTCAAATTCACCTGATATGTTGAAGAATTATTGGTTAAACTACTATTATTCGTAGTATCACCAACATTGCCACTACAACAATAAGCATAGTTGTCACTTTTCATGTTACTCTTTCGATATGAGTTGTCCTTTTCGTCATCCCCTTGTAGCTGTGATAAAGTTTTTTTCATAAATGTTATCAAATTATCCCGCTCATTGGGTTGAATATTTTTCAAATTGTTAAAAAGCACTACTAACTGATTTTTAATGGTTTCCGACTCCATATTCTGTTTTACTGTGTAAAACGTTTCAATTAGTTTACAAAAAATTTGTAGGATTCATGAGTCTAAAATGAAAAGGTTCAAGAAATTTCTTTAATAAAAATAATAACTTACTAAGTGAGATATAATAACTCCAAGTAGCTCAACAGTTGGGTTGAGAAAGTTAAGTGAAATTTACTGTCGGTAATAATCCAGATATCTAACTACAACTGCAAAAGCTGAATTTGAAAAATATTGAACAAATTCATATAACCTGACAGTTACACAATTACAACATCTGGATCAGTGATAAAATCTAAGATGCTACAGTTGTCATAATATTTGACTTATACATGTCAGTAATGTAAATAAATGGCAGAGATAACTGTAGTTCAAATTCCCATTAAAATGTTCTGTGACAAATTTAGAATAGAGTCTTCTATTATTAAAAAGATAGGTTATCCTCCACTAGTAGCAAAATCTATCTTGGTGATTGCTCAATAAAGTGTGTATATATTTACAATCAATTTATGATCTTTCTCGATTAAGAATTTTTCATTTCGATGAAGTCAATCGTTTGGTAACAAACAATCTAACTAGGTATTGCTCAGGAGAAACTGAATAAGAAATAATTACGACAGTATACAGCTTTTGCAAAAATCATGAGCCATCTATCAATATATTAGTCGAATGTAATGGGATCTTAACTGATAACATTTTCTGGCTTTGATTGTTTAATGCACCAAAACGTGACTACATTCGCTTTCATTAAATCGCATTCAACTAAAGTATCACAGAGTATTACATTGGTTTTGTGTACTGTTTTATCCGTACTTCATGAGTGAGTGAACAAAAATCTTGTTACATTTTCATCCGATTTTTCCACTTAATATATCCAAACTAACTGTTTGGTTCCTTCGTATACTTTGTAGCTTGCTGTACTTAATCGTACTTAGTTATACCTAATTTTCAGCAAACAGCATATTGCTAGGTTAAATGCTACATTATTATAAAGATTCTGTATGAGATGGTTAACTAAACTTATCAGTTTGAACGACCTATTTTTCTCCCCAACCGAGGGAAACATGCAGTGCTAGTGTTGTAAAGTATAACTTCAAAAGATATGTAGGCATCCAGCCCCTGTTGCTTACGAACGCTGTTCAAAGCCAAACTAGAATTAGCACTGTAGGTCCATCTGTGAGAACTTGGATACTAGTGGAATGAATGGGAGAATCAGATCCTGGTCTTAAAATAAGCAGACACACGATTTGGGCAGAGTTGGAATATATTATCCGTAGCATACTACCGGATGATTTTTTCAAGGGTATATATTAGGAAATAATTTAGAATTGGTAAGAAGATGGATGAAAAGATTGAGTCTCGACCATATAAACTCGTTAAGGTGATTCACTGTTAGGAGAGACAGGTCCCACAAGCAACTTTCCTAATTTACCACGAGGGTACTGAACGGCAGCTACAAATAAGATACTGGTTGTGGACGTGATACTCAGCAAGGAATTCGACAGTCTCATGTAGGCTTTATGCAAAAGCATTCAAGCTTCGAGAAACTAAATATCTTTACAAAAGTATGTTCTAAACCTTGTATCCTACATATTTAATACTTTATTTTGAAAGTTGTATCCAAACAACGAGTCAACACGAGTGGATTCAACGGGTAGGCACTAAGCTCATAAAAGATATTTTAAACCTTTTTACGATGAGCGACTAAAGTGTTAAGACCTACTTCGCTTATTGTAGAGCATGAGGTAAACTTGCGTTGACACTCCGTATCCTAAATAATAATTTATGTTAATATTTCTTATCTTTTTGCGCCCTCTAAGAAGGCAATACAGAAATGTTCAAGGACCGCGACCAATCAAATACAAGACAAAGTTTCGTTTTCAATATTTAGTGGTGGACTTATTAGAATCCATTAACCAAACAAATTGCACCGGCTGTTACAGAGAAATTGAATTCTTAATGGAAAAAGGGCCTGTAACGATTAATACCAGAACTAATATCTTATTTACTGAAGACTGATTTACAACTGTACTTGGTATAATCAATTGGATTACAAATTTTGGTATACACTATATTTCCGCGAAACTCTGAGATCTGCCATAGACGCTAAGAACACGAACATGTAACGCTTATGTTTAAGTCCTAAATCACGTGCACTTTGGTTGTGCTGTTTCTCATTATGTTAGCACCACACTTTAGTTCTAGATATTAATTTGTTAGACAAGTACTTTCATCACTCGGCACTATGCAACCAATTCAGCATCTCATCCAACCTATTACACAAAGCCATAATAAATACAATTAACTAATACATTACAGTGTATATTATACATACATCAAACCACTTCTCAAAAGAAAACTCAAAGGAAATAGAAAGTGCACTATAAGGGTGCTAATAGGAAGCTCCTACTAACACATCGCAGGTTGTTTTAGAGTGTACATGTATACTATGTATATTATGCATAACAATTTATTGAAACTGCAATAAGTGTAGTGGATCACATTACTAACCAAATCTTACTAAATCTGAGTTAAAACATAGCAGTAAAAATCAGGATATCAGTTCGAAATTAAGGATTTACTGGTTGTTGGAAATTTTAAAAAAATTAATGAGGGTGATACAAATAACAGTGAATAGATCTGCTTATCAGTACCGCTATCCTCGTTTGAAGCGCTTCTAGGTCCAATGTTATATGTGAATAGATATTTTTACTTTTGAAAGAGAAAGTAAAGTGGACGAAAGGTCTTCTGGAGATAGCATAAATTAAATCTACGAGCAAACATAACGAGCAGTATTATGAGGACATTTTCATTCACGCTTAAGAAGTGGAGTGATGATACAATCATGAATTTAGGTCAGTAAGATTAATTAATGTTTCATTCAGTAAATTATAGTGCATGTCAGGCGACGTGAGTATCTAAACTTTGCTTCGGGAGCTAAAGATATTTGCACTTTGACAGTCACTGGGGTCTGATTGTGACGTACTCATTTTTTGGTGTGGGTCTTGAAATTTGTAGATAATGAGACGTTGGTGAAGGTTGTTCCTACCAGTTGCTAATGTATACTATTTCAACAGTGAATGAGGCTGTCTTACTTAGTTTTATTATCATGTTATATGTAGAGGACTTCCGCTGGGCTCTTTTTTGAAAATTAACAGTAATTCGGACAGGTGATGTTTATGGTCGGCTGACGGTGGTTACTCGGTAGAATCCAGTATTGGAGTGCTGGCATGATAAGCATGTTTGGGTTCACATGATATATTATAAACCATAGTGAAAGCATCTTACGCTAACCTAGATAAAATAACCATGGCGATAGCACAGAACTAAATTACCCACTCCACCCACCAAATCGGAAACTGAAAAGCTACCTAGGCCATACTTACCCACAACCCCACCCATTATAGACAGAATTGCTACAATAATCCTCACAACTGATGGAAATGGCAACGACTTGATAGATTAAGACAACACTCCTACGAGAAGTACAATTATTTTACAAAATAACTAGGCGGACAGAATACAATCATAAAATTCCACGCGCCATCCTGCTATATAAATGGAAATAAAGCGCAAACCCTATCCTTAAAATAACCATAATGCCCTTCCTTTCTATGAAGCTTAGTATAACCTCATCCCTAACGTTCCGTGAGATAAAACGAATGACAAACTCCAAAGTACTAGGTACAATCCTTCTCAATTACCAAATCTAAAAGTTATTGCCAAGAACAAAAACAAACGACTTTTTTGCTCCAAGTCCGTTTCCTTCTATGAATACTTTACATCAGTAGAATGCTACATGAAACAGCGACGGAAAACTTAGTGACTTTGGCTCCTAAGGCCAGTTCCAAACAAAGTAGCTTTATCCCTCCCCTCTATTCATACCGTTTCTTTCCCAACAAGATAATAGAAAAAGTGACCTTAACTTGGGAGATTACCCATTCTATTAATATAAGAGTCCTCTTACACACGAAAACTTACGACCTAAATACACTCCTATAGAAACGGACATACTGCATGTACCGTACATGGAGGAAAACAATTTCCAGGTAACGATCCCAGCATTGTCATATGCAGCTTTGACTTAAGGACTACAGTGTGTAAATGTTCGATTACAATACCCAGTATGCCCTCCTATAAAATAGACTAGACGAGGTTTAAGGCTTACTTCAGATGTCTTGATTGGAGTAACTACTTCATGGAGGACGATGCTGACAATCAAGCTGGCATGCTCTACGATAACACTTCGTGCTAGAAAACGGGTCATTGAATAAGGCTCTCTGGAACAAAATAAGCCTCTCTACATGAAAAGCAAAAACGGCTTTATCAATAACAATTAGGTGAATTATGACCCTTACCATATCGCTGATTTATTTAGTGAACACTTTGCCACTCACTTTTGAAAACCATATAAATTAAATCAAAGCCGCTGCACTCCGTCACTAAGGAAGACATAACGAAGGCTACTACTGCACTGAATCACTCGTATACTCCGAGCCTTGACGGTATGCTAGCTAGAGTACTCGAGATTAGCGGTACTGACACTCACCTGGAATTTTTTAAATTAATTACAATCCACTGTCTATTACATGCTACCTTTCCTCATGGTAAACCATTTATATCATTCTTAAAACTAAATCGGATCTGTAGAAAATATAAAATACTACCGATTTATTAACCTAAAGTCTCTTTCCCTAATAGTAGTAGAAAAAATTATCAAGGGACAAATACTTCACTATCTATTTGGGAACGAACTACTCTTCTCTTCTTAACGTCGATTCTTAAAGACTGAGTCATGTGACACAGGCGTGCTCAACTACCTAGACTACGTAACCACAAGTGACAAGGGGCAACCAGTATTAGGTATTTTTTTTCTACATTATTAACGGTTTTGGCAAAGTCTCACATAAACAACTGCTCGTCCGGGATCAAAGACCAGCTTTATTCATCGTTCGCGTTTTTCCTGAAAGGAGGACAGCAAACAGTAAAGTTTGACATTAGTCTTTCGTCACCTAAAACAACTTCTAATAGTGTCATACAATGAAGTGTATAGGGTCACCTACTGTTCATTATTTGTATAAATGGCATACGTGATGTTATGAAACGTGGCCGACGATATTTATATGAGGACGTCTAAAAGTAGTATATATCTTTAAATTTTGTGATTTAGATGAACGTGTGACCCTGATTCAAAGGACCTATTTGCTTGAAGCTAAAAGTGACAGCTACCACGACCACAGAAAATGTGGGACCATGCACGTAGGCTAACACAGCGTTCAGTTTACGCTCTAAGTGAGTCCATAATCTGAATTCTCCAAATAAACAAGCTACTTAGGCAATAAATATTGTGGTAACTAGGGGTTCATGAACAAGCTTACTCTATAATTTCCAAAACTAGAAAATCAACAGGCTTCCTCCCTTTAAGATTTCTATACATTAGAGGACAAACTTACCTTGTCTTAGATATGTATAAGAACTACTGTCGAGTATTACTCACTTATCTTCCAAGTATAAATAACAAACAGGATACTTGTTTAATGTGTCCAAGGAAGGTTCACACATCGAATCATGGAATACAATAGTAACTTGAATAACACGACTGGATGTGAATCATTCTCTCCAAAACCTTTAAGGCGTTGTCGACTATGACATAATTTAATATTCTTCTGCAAATTAATAAACGGAATTTTATTCTCAGCGTTCTCTCCCAACCTGGAAGCAAATACCTAGATACAATCTCCGGAACTGCCAGTCAATATTATTTATCAGTAAATACCAAACGCAATATCTCTGTGAGTGCTATACCGTATTCTGCAGTAAACTCCGAAACAAACTATGGCAAAATATCCACACTAGTGATTCTGTCCTAAAATCCAGACGACTGATCACTTTATGTCCAGAATTTCGAGATTTGTAACAAATCTTCTGCGACTCATTACTTAACTTCAAAATAAACAGTAATCGAATATTAGGGTTCTAAAACTTTAAGCACTGCATCCCATATATTCTGTGAGAGAAAAACAGCCAAGAAAATATGATTCTGATTTAAAACTAATCATTTCACTACTATCACTTAATCTTTTTTCTGCATTTTATGTATTTTCTTTATTACCATCTCCCCGAGCTTATGGGCTGACCTCATAGCGAACCGGCCTTCGTTAAGCAACGCACTCCAAACGCCGGTTAGCAATATACGTAATGCATTAATAACTTGCCGTTTAAAGTCAATGCACATGGATTACACCACCACTACAGAATATCATTATGTACATGTTTAGATGACTCTCTTTTCGAAGTAGTAAATACTCTTGGCCTTTTCTTGTATCTAGACATACTTTTTGATCCATTCTGTTTAATTCCAACAGTTTGCTGAAATCATGACTTCCCAAACGAAGAGCAGGAGGTTGTTTGCCGAAAGTTCACTACGATACATTACATATCTACATAGCTATAATAAAATGGATTAAGTCAAGAGAGACATGAATCAACCCATATGTACAAAAAATGCCATGATACCACACTGCTCACGCGTTAATAGGTGGTATTGTAAGGGTTCCAGCCTAAATGTTTCTCTTTGGTCGTTTCGCTACCCTGTGTTCTACTTTGATTGTAAACATTTTAAACACCTACCTCTCAAAAACAGTAAAATATGTCAAGTTAGCATTTGTTTACAAATTTCAGGATGAAAATGAACTGACAAGGTGATTCCTTCGTAAGTAGTGCCTAATTTAATGAGGCAGATGTCATCATGTATCTTACATACTACAGAGCATAAGTTATACCTTCGTTATGTTTTACTTAATCCAAGTATATTACAATAAACCTTTGTTTTGAATCAGTAAATTATTTTACTTCTAACAGACAATGTTTAGGAAACAGTAAAGATTATAATAACGTCCTTTACGAAAATTTGTTGTCCTCGAAGAGGTCTATGTGACGGCTCATTTGTACTGAGCAATCCATATGAATATTTTCTCCTCATCTGGTGATAAATGAGTAATTATATGCAAAGATGTTCAAGTATTTGTTATATATTATAGTATGTTAATCGCAGCGCTTAAACTTGATGTGTTGTCGAGTGCTTTCAGATTCCCATCACAGTAGACAACATCGTTGACTATATATCCCCTCCTAGCACCATCAGGCATATAAATGGGGGAGGGCTTATATGATTAAGAAGTAATATGATTAACTTCTTCATAAATGCCTTACAGAAGCGTTCATCTTAAACAGTAAGACAATGTAGTGGCCACGGAACACAACTAGACACAAATTCGTACAAATACTATATTAACAGTTAATATAAGTATATATAACAAGTACAATGTCTAGTAGAATGTGGTTTACTTGGAATAACTGCGAAGTGCGGAATGAATGACGAATGTCCCAGGTGACCACACGTATGTACCTTTTCTGGCGTCCTGTGTAGGTTCGTTCTGGTCAGCAAAGCTAGGTAGAAGCAACGTGACGTTGAGTATGCGATTCCGATGCTATAAAAGGGATTCAATTATTAATCCAAGCACTCGGTGGAGAAAACTCAGTCAGAACGAAGAATAATAAAGCAACAATGTATTTGCGCTTGCAAAGCAGCAGTTAGCGCCACAGGCCAAGTGTGTAAAGTGTCAAGTACAATTATATTAATGATACATTTAAACAACGTTAGCAAAGTATGTATTAATAACATATTAGAATAAGAATTGATAACACATGTAACACTGATAGAGTTTTACAAAATATAATATCATTGAGCCAGTCAGCACAACAACATTAAATAAACACAGTTTGCTAAAAGAGTGAGCTAAAGCTGATTTTTATGGTACTGCAAGGAGCCATTCAGTCTTCCTTTACATTTATTGTACGAATTTTCGATCTCACAGAGAAACTAGATTTATCGGTCTCCGTCTATGTGGATGATGTTATACGATTGTAAGCAATTTTAAACTAAAATGATTTGCATGATTTCTAAAACGATTTAGTGAAAGTAGCAGACTAAAAATAACAGCCTAAAATCCATCCTCTAGGAGTGTCAGGCTATGCTTTTCTATACTTTACAGTCATCCTCACATACTATTCTCCTTTTAGTGGATTAACCAGAGGAGAGGGCATTTTCAGATCCTATCTTTCTTACATTACAACTCCTTCCGATATGAAGTAAACCTGTATTTGGGTTGCTGCAGTATCCAACGTCACTTTAACCTAGTCCAACCTATCTTGGTTTTTAGGTTATCCTGTAATATATAGTTAATGCATTCGTATACTATCAAAATACATAACAAACCGAAAAGAACTGTAAAGTTTACTGTAACCTTTCAGGTAAGTAACTAGGACCTTCTGGAGAGGACTCCAATAAGCACTGCTTACCGTTGTCTTATATCAAGACATGACCACAAATTAATGAGTGAAATCACACTAGCTAGTCTTGGATTGCGTTTTTTCAATTTGTAGTTTACTTTGTCTACTTTCTACCATTATTAAGTGGTAAGCGACTTAACCGGAGATGTATTTTGTAGCGAATTTTAAATCTTCCTCGGCTTCTAGTTTCGGCTATCAGATTGTGCTTGTCTCACTCTCACAACATCCTACACCATAATCGACTACCTTCATTAATAATATAAGCGCATGTGATGTACTTACTTAGTTGTTGGCTCATCCCTAAGTTTTACTCTTCTTACGCACGTGGCTGTGACCTATTCCTCATAGAATACAAAGCATCTTCTTGGTGAACATCAGCCGTTACAGTTTTACTTACTCTTGACTGAATTAGAAATTTTTTCGTGAATGGTGTGTATTCACTCATCTACTTCGCAAGGATATCTAGCAGATCTAATCTGGCATTCTATTATTTCAGTAATGTTTGAAATTGTTATAGCGTTAAGTAAAATGTGGTTACAATGTCGACGCCAATGGATGTTTAGTTAGTGACTATATGTCTGCTCTGTATCCACTCGGTCCCAAGCCTAAATAAGAGAGCGCACGATTGAGGAAGAAGCCAGACAGAATCGTACTGCATTGCAAAAATTACAGTATATACACAAAAAATTAGACCACACCGTCAACCAAATAGGAAATTAACATTAATACGAACCGAGGAGTCATTGACAGTGAAAAGGGGTAACGTGTACACAACCGATTAACTATAGTTCATAATAAGAGACAATATAGTAACAGTTAATATATTAAAGGTGAGGATAGAGTGAGAGGAACATAACAACGATAGATATTAAATGTTTACATTAATCAGAGTTAAAATAGATGATATAGTATTTTAGAGATCAGCTCTGAAAGTTCGTTACTGTTAATTAGGCGTCCCAGAATAACAGGAATACAGTCATATTTTTGGAAGCCGAACGGTTATAATATCACATTTACTTGATTACTATCTTTGTGCTGAGCATCACGAATCATAAACTATAAATGTGGTCAAATGATGGCAACTGTGGACGGTTTTCAACCTCATCGACAGATACGGTATCAAAATTGCTTACTATGTCGTTCCACTACATGTGTGTGATGATTCAAAGACATCTGTAATCGTTGATCCCTAACCTATGCATATTTTTTTATTTCCCTAGACTACGTTTCGCATTTAAAGTTAAATGTAATGTGGGCTTCTTGGCAGTACAATTGCCCCCATGGTTGAGCAATAGATATCTCACCTGTGACGTAGACTGTCAAAAGCCAAACTCTCTGAATTATTGCCAAGTGAAATGGATATCACAGTTACTGGCGATTAACTATTTAGTATTATGTCCATTAATCAATGTTGCATGTTAATACATTCACTGAAAACATTTTGGAGTTCATTATGTGCTGTTTACTGTGTAAGTATCAATGTTCACTTGATTCTTTCTTAAAAATTTTCATTCACTTCATGTCAAATCAGTGAATGACTTCTTGCTACAGATATATTTTAGTCAGATAGGTATCTATTCATATGAATGAAAACAGATATTCAATTTAACTTCAATTATTAAATTTCATTGAATGATGAATCCTGAGAAAAATTTACAATCATGCTCATTAAAACAAATTGACAGTTCTTGAATTTATTTACAATAAAATAAAATGAAATATATTTTACTATTAAACAATAAATAGCATGAATTCACAATAACACAAAGATATGTCAAAGTGGATTACAGGCAACTTTTGTGGAATGACATTCTTATGTGCATGTGTGATCGAATGTACACCTGTATGTGTATCAATTGCCAAATGTATTCAAGCGTTTTGCTTACTCAATCACTATCTCATTCCATCTATCGTTATAATTTGTTTCACTATTTTGTGTGTACACATACTTTGAAAAGCGAATTCTGTCATTATTATTATTATTATTGTCATTTTTATAGATATCACTATAGTAAGAAATCATTTGTTTGAAACGTAACTCGCATAAATTAATGATTTGGTTAGTGTATCTTCTGGTTCAATTATGATTAGGTATTTGATTAATGACTGATTAATTGGATTATGTTCTCTTCAAAAGTTTGAATAATGCAAGAACGACAAAATTTGTAGAATACTTTGAATTCAATGTATTTTGTTGCATGTATGCAGCTGATGAGACTGCGACGAAATACATTGGATTCAAAGTATTCTGCAAATGTTGTCGTTCTTGCATTATTCAAATAATTGGGATTTATTGTTATAAATTGCTCATCTTTGATTATTTATCCTACCTACAATCTTTTATTGATTGACAAAAGAATATGTTATACACAGTATTTTCTATCATTTACCTATTCAATTAGTAAATGAGTTCTGCATATAAGATTACTTTTTCGTACTACGGATCTTATTCCGAACCCTTGACTTACTTTTATCCATCATGTCATTCTAGTATGAAGTAAACAGTTGTAGATAACTTCAGGTTCATGAAAACAATCTGTAGTAAAAATTGCATACTCACAAACATCACTCATCTGAGAATAGAAAAAAAACAGGTCAACATTGTATTTACACCATCGTAATGAATGGCAACAGAATATAAACTAATTATGATCTCAATTTGACTACTTTCACTCGTCTATCATCAACACACAATGTAAATTGCATTTTTATTATTTGGTAATTTATATATTTCCATAGTAAATATCATAAGTTGTTTAATGTTCACGTTCACACAGGCGGCCTGCTTGAAATCCTGGGCTGCCATTCTTACCAATATCTCAACAAGTTACCTTTCCGTTTTCTGTTTTGTTTTAATTGCCCAATCATGTCCCAAAATCGCATTGTGTACTCACGCGCGTTTATAAAAAGTTTACGACCTATCATGTGCAATTCAGTTAGATCTAAACGCAAACATCATGGTGGCTGGCAGCACGCGTTAAAAAAGAATCAATATTCATCAAATGTTTATCTTCTGGCAGAACACGACGCTGCTACATCAGGATTCAAGCACGTAAAGAAAAGTATAAATGCTCAACTATTCCATATTTAGCACATGCTCTATGTGATGAAAAGTTTGTAAGAACCGATCTAATCTGTGCTCTTAAAAATACGGATTGTTATGAAATGCAAAGACTCCTGTTCCTTATGTTACTGTTATTTGTTGTTGTTATTGTTGTTGCTAACATCTTTTTTATCAGATGTTGACACGGTAATAAAGTAACTTGTTGAGACATTGTATGCTGAAAATTCATATTGTACTAAAAATACTATTGAATAAAGCTATTATTATTATTATCAAACTATTAGACTGCTTGAAATCTCTAAGAAATATAAAAGAGAGTTCTCACAACTTTAATTACATCTTAACTAGAACGCATATGATGAATTATGTTTCACTAAAGTAAATATGATCTACTGTAATAAGTGTATCTGGATAGATTTGTTACGTAATTGCATATAGTGAAACTAATTTCATTATGAAACATGTACAATATAAATCGAATGTCTGTCTTCGAATAAACTTCTTTGTGTAATAATCAGAGGAATATACATTTTACTTCAATGAGTTAAATATAAGTGAATAGTCTTCATCCTCTTTCCCCCCCCACCCACCGTACCTACTTTTCTTTAATTTAATTTTCCTTTAAGAAATACAATCTTGCATCATCAACTAATTCCTATGATTTATAGTTGTTATATGTTTTCAATGAATATTTCTTAATTTTACTTCAAAATGAACATTGAACTCAACCATTAATATATCTCCAATATATTTCCATTCATAAAATCTACACTCATGTTATATATGCCCACTTCACTTCTTATCTATTCACTTTCCTAAGTAGTTGAAGTATATAGTATATAAAGGAAAGTGTAGTAGTTTATCTATAGGTAAGTAACCAATCAAAAAATGTATTTCCGACAGTTGGGAAAATTGATTAAAGATTTTAATCTCTCTTTCACACTCCATATGTATATATGGTATGGTAGTGTATGAACGTAACATCATAAGGTCTACTGCGTAATACCCATCATATATTTTCATAGAATTTCAACGGAAACTGACATCTTGAACATTTTTTATTGGTATCACAAGAAAGATAAACAACTTTTCCTATTACGTATTTCAATAACTTATTATATTTGACTTATGAAGTTACATAACATTCCGATGGATTACACATACACATACATAAACAGATATGTGTAAACATATAGAAGTATCATTTAGTCGAAGGGAATAATAATGCCATATCATATCCACATTACTAGTATTCGTTTACACTAATATACTACTAAGTTAGTATTTGAAGTTGGTTAACATTTGTGCATAAACATTAACTGATTGTAATGGTGATTGTTAAATAGGGGGACCAAAGAAGATTAACGAACTCTCAGAACTGTATTTTCGAATACTATTTCAATTAGTTTAACTGTGGGTTGTGTAAACATCTCATTCTCATTATTGCTATTGTTATGACGTGTGGTTTTGATCTTTTTATCAACCGCGAAATCTCCATCGTCAATTGTTATCTAGTCTTAAGTTGACCGCTCGATTCTGCTCCTAAGCTGTGATACGACCCCTAGGCCGAAACTACTCGTCAACAGGAACATGAGAGAGAAGGCAGGAAATGCTGCGTAAAACATTTTGCTACAAGGGTTTTGTTATGTACATAAAACTAGGGTATTTATTTTCGGCTTCTAGAGCTTTCGGCAACCTACTAAACACAGTAGTAGTAAGATAATTGTCCGATCACAGACATATCACATGACTTCTGATTATCTAGAAGTTTTTGATAAAAAAAAACTACCTGCGTGCTGATTGGACATAATATTTTCTGTTAATTTCTACACCTTGAGCTAGTTTCGAAGGCTTTTTTGATTTGACCGAACACGTATGTTCCTCTTACTCTATCCTCCCGTTTAGTAAATTTACTGTTAGTATATTGTCTCTTAATATGAACTACAGTTAATCGGTTGTGTACACGTTACCCCTTCTCACTGCCACAATCTCCTTTGTTCGTATTAATGTTAATTTCCTCTCTGGTTTACGGTAGGGTGTAATTTTGTGTATATATAAAGGAATGTATGAAATATAATATGATTCGGATTCGGATTCTGTGTGGTTGGTCCATTCATATTGTGTTCTTCATTCCATCTTGAGGAGTGGTAGTCGCGGGGCAGATGCATACAGGCACCGATTGGTGATTATCGAGTTCACACTATACTTACTACATGATTGTAATTGGCCCACATATATTTAGATATAACAGTGATAATTTCTGTTGAATCTAATGATTAGTATATTTGATAGTAACAATAAGTGCTTTGTTCAATCTAATCTGTTTTGCATAATAGAGGAATTTTAGCATGTAGTATTTCAACAAGTACCACCTTTCACATACGCCTCTAAAAATCTTACAAACCCTATAAATAACTGTCAGTATTTAACTCAACACTAGGTAGTTCATGGGTATTTAGAACAGAATTTACACGAAGACATATGACGTTTGATATAATAATTATTGTTGAAATTCTAATGGTACAAACGATATGGGATTTCAAATTGATATTCAGATGGCTTTAATGTCTTAAAGTTAATAGTATGATATTCAAAATAGACTATTTTCCAACATTCCTTGCTACGAATCTAACAATTTATGGGCTGTTTGATGAAGAAGAAAGAGCCATACAAACAGTAAGGTAAACTACATAGTTAACAAAGGTGTTTTTGTAGAAGATGATAGGTAATGCAACAGAAAGGCGATAAAAAAGTGAGAAAGAACAGCACTTTGATGCATAATAATAGATGGTTGAAATTCTTTCCTTTATGCACGGTATATTATTCTCTTCAAATGAAGTAAAAGTACAACAAACTGGTGATCGTGTTCTCAGTGTCACTGGTAGTAAATTCGTTTAGTGAAATGAGAATCAAAGGCAAAAGTGTAGTTGTGAAACGTATTCCTAACATACTACTCACTCTTTTCTTATTATATTATGACGTCAAATAACTACTGCATCATGTGTAGTTCTGTTAGAACCTGCTCCGTTAGTATCAGCTGAAGTTTACGTAGTATTAGTTTTTTTGGATCGTTTTGAGAAAATGTGAAGTTATTTATGTAAGCTTATCATAGTTACCATAAGATAAGCTTTAGTATTACCTTCATTTCCGTGGACATTTTTGGCCTAATGCTTATTGAAAATTATTTATGAATTAGGTTTCATGCAAATAAGACATCTGTACATTATTGAGAAAGATGATGCTTCCAGCGTTACTTAAATTTGTATCATCTATCTTCACTACCTAAAATCGTACCACTAACACTATTACCGATAATGAACAGAAGTAGAATCTAGATACTTACACCCTGTTGTTGAGCGTTCATTAATTTACAGGGTCGTACTCGTTTATCCTTAGTACGAACTAGTTGTTTATCCCTCGTGACTACTAATCATTATGTTTCGATATCATATATTCATTTTCGGTATCCATATAGTTACATAATCCATATAATTATCCAGAATATACATATGTGACCAACTAAACTGATTGGATAATGTGAGAAGTTCACAGTAAAATCTTAGCTTGTTAGATTCTAGTAGAGGTAAGATGTATCAAAACAACTGATATAGTAAGACTAAAGTAAAGATGTGGAATCGGGGGAGGGGGGAATTTGGTTGACTCTTGAAATCTAAAGAAACCTTCATGCTTCTTTAATCAAACAGGCAATAACAATAATTTATTTTCCATTTAAAAAAAACCAGGTTAATTTAATTTTTGTTAAATTAAGAAAACTGAGGCGGGGTAATTTATTCAGATGGCTGATGAGTTAATCACATACCCATCTCCCACTAACACTTCCACTTTATTCCTAACGACCGTGTCGTTATTACACATACATTATTCCAGAGATAATTTTTAATCAAGATTTATGGGCACGTATTCATTTAATATTGACAGGAAAATATAGTTATAACTTCGCTTACACTAATAGCCACTAGTAATATTAGGGACTCATTCAACACTGTAAATGGCAGTTGTCTAAGAGTCATTGTAAGACAAGTTAAAATAGAGTTAGCTAATTACCTATACCAACTTGAGTATAGACACTATCATGTTTTTTGAATAAGGAAAGAACAACGATACACCTAGAAGAAGATGAAATCATTATTGATTTTGCTGATTCTCTTCAACTTACCTACTGCCTAGAAACACATTGAGTTGATCAAGAAAAGTAAGTAAGCATACTACCTATCATTAGAGGATTTTTCAAAGTTAACATAAAAGTGTATTAATCAAAGATTGCTACGATGGAAGAGTTAAAAGTAATCTTGAATGTTACGTAGAAACATACGAGTGATCTGAAAGGCGAGAATTAACGGGACCTTAGATACTGTTATGTTGGACAACCGAAGGAGAATAACTAAGTTTCACAACTGTGTTTTAGAAGACGATTTCATTTATTCCACTTATGGATAATGTAAACATTTCATTTCCATCATTGTTACGTCGCTCTTACTCTATCTTCACGTTTAATATATTAACTGTTAGTATATTGTCTCTTATTGTGAACTATAGTTAATCGGTTGTGTACTCGTTACCCCTATTCCCTCACATAACCTTCTTCATTTTATATTAATTTTAAATTCCTAATTGATTCACTGTGTGGTCTGACTTCATGTATATATAAAGAAATGCCTGAAATACAATACGACTCTGTCTGGTTGGTTCGTCAGTCTTGTGTTCTCTTATTTCGCCTTGGGACTGACTGGGCATAGAGATGAAATACAGTGACTGATTAGGCGCCAATTGGCGTTTGATAATGCGACAACAGTATTTTTTACGCTATGACAAATGGATGAGTAAAAGCAACAAAAGATAATATACCATAGTTAAGCAGTGCTTATATAGACATTCGATAAAACATCAGATAAGACAAAACGAATTTGTTATTGTAATAGAAGGGAGGTCACTAAATGGAATTCTTCAAAAGAAGCCAACAAGGTACAGAGTGGTTTATTACAGAGTCCTTTAGGTTTAGGACATTTAACTGAAATTACTCCTTGTTGGCTGAATTCTCCACAGATTAGTATTGTCATGGTACCATTAAAAAGCAGGGAGCAATAGACAACTGTTTCGTACTAATAAGGGACTTCTCAGCAGTGCGCACCCAAGATTCCACTGCAGATGCTTCAGGTTGGTGAACATCTAACCCTCTGCATTACTGAACCGGCATCCAGTGGTAGGATTCCCAGTTCCCTCAATTTGTGATATAGTGCGACCATTAATCATGATCGATGATAACCGTCCCACTTCCTAAAGGTCTGAACTCCACCAGTCACGACTCACTAGAGCTTCAAGTACATCCTAAAGTTGGTCATTAGTGAGTTGATTATTGTAATTGAATTGAGATGGTTGTGAAGATTGGCACTAAGTTTTAGTGGTACAGAGGGTTAGGCAATCGGCAGCCTGGATCCTCTTGAGTGAAGTCTTGGGTGCACACTGCAGTGGAAACCCATACTAGGACGTAACAGTTATCCAGTGCCCCCTGGTTTCCAATATTACCCTGCCAATATCAATCTGTGACAAATTCAATCAACTTAAGCCTAATGCTAACCTCTACAATCCACCTCAAATCAATGTAATTATTTCAGTAAATCAATAACAAATTATCCATTGTTTGTGTGATGGTTTTCTATGTAATAAGTATAATGTCTTATGACTCATACATCCCTACATTGTATTCTTATTGTCTTGACCATTATATCTAGCAATAAGCCTTGTCAGAACTTATACGTTTGATTGCTCTAGTGTTTATCTATCTATCTGTCTCTATACATTTCCCCTATTTCGTTGATCATGTGTACTAGTGTTTTCGTTCCACCTTTATATGTGATTGATTCATCTCTAAATTTACTTCCTATACTTATCTATATATTTAAGACATATATATTCAGAGGTAAGGAGACATATTCTTGATAAGCCTGTTTAACTTATTATGCTTGCACTGCTAATTACCTCAATACAATTATCTTAACACCAATTAAAAATATTATACTTTGTTTATTGATTATCTTAAAAGATATTGATACCTTAATTTTATTTCCACTATCAAGCTAAATGTCTAAGAAACACACTGCTGAAAACAAGCTGACCTTTAAGTTTCAAACTTTTGAGAATTTGCGCAGAGATCTGGGTACTCATTTCTCTTTTCTATTCTTCTAATGTATACACTTAACTCCGCCTGTAGCTCTCCTAGGGTTACTGCCGGTCCCAAGCCCGGGTAAAAAAGGAGGGTTGGACATGGGGCTAACACCCCCATCCCGTAAAACCCAAGCTTGCTAAAAAGACGCAAACCAGATTAAACAAGATAAACCATTTAAACTCTGCCCTGGGAGTAGTAGGATTTATGATGCGTCATGATGAAAGCCGAAATTCTTCGGAAGTCATGAGGCCGATGCCTCCCCCCTTCTAACAACCAGAGCAAATATTTTTATAGGTACATGGAATGTTCGAACAATGTAGGAGAGCCGGAAGACAAATCAAATAGCTGCAGAAATGAGGAGATACAACTTGACAATACTCGGAATCAGCGAAACCCTTTGGACTCAAGCTGGACAGAAAACATTGGCTTCGGGAGAGATGCTACTATACTCTGGCCACGAAGCGGAAAATGCTCCTCACACTCAAGGAGTTGCTATGATGCTGTCCAAGGAGGCACGTAATGCACTTGTGGGATGGGAACCATATGGACCCAGGATCATCAAAGCATCGTTCAAAACAATGAAGAAAGGGATTACAACGAATATTATCCAATATTATGCACCAACCAACGACGGCAACGACGAAGACAAAGATCAGTTTTACGATAGACTGCAATCAATTATAGTAAAGTGTCGAGGAAAGGACCTGACAATCCTGATGGGGGCCTAGACGCCAAAGTAGGAATGGACAACACTGATGATGAAGAAATCATGGGACGACAGGGATTGGGAGACAGAAATGACAATTGTGAAATATTTACAAACCTATGTGCTTTCAATAAATTGGTTATAGGTGGTACAATATTCGCCCACAAACGCATACACAAGGCTACATGGGTCTCACCGGATCATACTACAAAAAATCAAATCGATCATATATGTATCAATAAAAAATTTAGAAGATCAATGGAAGATGTAAGAACCAGGAGAGTAGCTGACATAACTTCAGACCACCACCTGGTGGTTTCTAAAATAAAACTGAAGCTAAAGAAGCAGTGGACAACTGGAGTGGCAGCAGTACAACGGTTCAATACAGGATTTCTCCGAGACACTGACAAACTCAAAGAATTCAAAATATCTCTCAACAACATGTTCCAAGCCTTACAAGATCTACCGAAAGAAGAAGAAATCACTATGGGGGACAACTGAAAAGAAATCAAAGAAGCATTAACGTCAACGTATCAGGAGGTTCTGGGCCGCAAGAAGCACCATTATAAGGAATGGATCTCTACTGAGACATTGAGCAAAATTCAACAAAGGAGGAACAAGAAGATGGAAATCAACAACAGCCGAACAAGAGCAAGGAAAATAAAGGCTTAAGCTGAATACTCAGAATCAAATAAGCAGGTAAAGAAGAGCGTTAGAGCCGACAAACGGAAATACATCGAAGGCCTTGCAACGACAGCGGAGAAGGCTGCAAGAGAAGGAAATATGAAACAGCTATACGACACGACGAAGAAACTGGCAGATAAACATGGTAAACCAGAGCGACCGGTCAAGAACAAAGAAGGCAAGACACTCACTGAGATTGAAGAACAAAAGAATAGGTGGGTAGAACACTTTGAGGAACTCCTAAATAGGCCAGCTCCACTGAACCCACCGGACATCGAGGCAACACCTACAGATCTTACGATGGATGTCACTCCACCAACGATGGAAGAAATCAAGATGGCCATCAGACAAATCAAGAGTGGGAAAGCAGCAGGACCGGACAATATACCAACTGAAGCACTCAAGTCAGATATCGACCTAACAGCAAGGATACTCCATGTTTTATTCAAAAAGATCTGGGAAGAAGAACAAGTGCCGGCAGACTGGAAAGAAGGACATCTTATCAAGATACCAAAGAAAGGAGATTTGAGCAAATGTGACAACTACAGAGGGATTACGCTACTGTCGATACAAGGGAAAGTCGTCAACAGAGTATTGTTGAACAGAATGAAAGATTCAGTGGAGGCTCAACTTCGAGATCAACAAGCTGGTTTCTGTAAGGATCGGTCGTGAACGGACCAAATCGCAACACTACGGATCATCGTTGAACAATCAATTGAATGGAACTCGCCCCTGTACATCAACTTCATTGATTATGAGAAGGCGTTTGATAGTGTAGATAGGAGAACACTATGGAAACTTCTTCGACACTACGGCGTACCAGAGAAACTCGTCAACATCATCCGAAACTCTTACGACGGGACACAGTGCAAAATTGTGCATGGAGGACAACTGTCAAATGCATTCCCAATGAAGACCGGAGTCAGACAAGGTTGCTTGCTCTCAACTTTTCTCTTCCTCCTAGTGGTTGACTGGATCATGAAGACCTCCACATTTGAGGGAATGTACGGGATTCAATGGACAAGTAGGATGCAACTCGATGATTTGGACTTCGCAGATGATCTAGCTCTTTTACCACATACACACCAACAAATGCAAGCGAAGACAATTAGTGTAGCAGCAACTTCAGCATCAGTAGGCTTGAACATACATAAGGGTAAGAGCAAGATTCTTAAATACAACACAGAGAGCACCAACCCAATTCAACTTGATGGAGTAACTGTGGAAGAAGTGGATACTTTCACATATCTGAGGAGCATCATCGATGAATAAGGATGGTCCGATGCAGTTGTAAACACAAGGATTGGCAAAGCCAGAGCAGCATTCCTATAGTTGAAAAACATATGGGACTCAAAGCAAATATCAACTAACCTCAAAGTCAGATTCTTCAATTCGAACGTGAAGACAGTCCTGCTGTATGGAGCTGAAACTTGGAGAATTACTGCAAGCATCATCAGACGGATACAAGTATTTATAAACAATTGCCTACGCAAGACACTGGATATCCGTTGGCCGGAAATCATCAGCAACAGCTTACTATGGGAGAGGACAAATCAACTTCCAGGTGGCGAGGAAATTAGCAAAAGACGATGGAAATGGATAGGACATACATTGCGGAGATCATCAGACTGCATCACGAAACAAGCATGAACATGGAATCCTGTTGGGCAACGGAAAAGAGGAAGGCCAAAGAACACGCTGCGTCGAGAATCGGAAGCAGACATTAAAAGGATGAACAGCAACTGGAAATAATTGGAAAGTATTGCTCAGGACAGAGTTAAATGGAGAATCCTGGTGAGCGGCCTATGCTCCTCAGCGAGGAGTAACGGGCATAAGTAAGTAAGTAAGTAAGATCTATGCTCGCCGCATTACATGTTTCGATTAGGTGTGATAGTGTTGAGCTGTTGATATTTCTGACAACTCCTTTAGTTAACCAAACTGGATGGTGCTCCCGGGCACGGAGGAGTAAATTCCTTGAGCATCTGCCAATGTAACTTGCTCCACAGGAGCAGTTGAACTGATAGATACAAAATGAAGTGGCAAGCTTAGGTAATTTGTCCTTTATTTTCGGTATCACCATAGGGCGGATAGAAAATACCAGTTGTATTTTTGCGGCGTTAAATGTTTTCCGGATGGAACTGCGTACCCTCAACGTCAGAATTTCACTGGGCGCGTCCCCTCTGAATGCTAGTCTAATGAAAAGTGGTTTTCTGTTTACGGTTTGAAACCTCTTTCTATTTGTTTTGGAAATGGCATGTTTATTTATAAACTTTGCGGGGTAACCGTTCTCCCTGAGGGTTATATGCAACGCTTCTGTTTCTTCGTCAACCACATCAGGAGAGTATATCGTTATTGTCCTATGATGTAAGGTTTTCAATAAATTCCTTTTATACTGTATAGGTACAAAACTAAGGAAGTTTGTGTATTGTCCTATCCATGTGGTTTTTTTGTTCAGGTTTCTTCTTAGCGAGTCATCTGTTCTTTTTATGAGCAGAACATCTAAAAATGCTATTTTACCTTCCCTTTCTTCTTCGCATGTGAATTTTATAGCCGGGTGGACCTCGTTAAATTGTCTGAGAATGTCAGACCGATTAATATCTTGTTTGCAAAAGAGGAATGTATCATCCACGTATCAGCAGTAGAAAGGTAATTTACTAATGAGTTGTGCCAGTGGACCGTTTTCTAGTTTGGCCAGGAAGATATCGGCCAGCATGGGACCCAATGGAGAGCCCATTGCTACTCCATCCACCTGTCTATATATGTCGTTGTTAAACGGGAAGTGTACATTCATTGTACATTTCAGTAATAATACTTTAAGCGTGTCTATTGGGATGGTGAAGTCTGTTCCGGTTTCTATAACTTGGTCGCATATATGGTTAACGGTCTCAATTAGTGGAACATTCGTGAATAAGGATGGTCCGATGCAGTTGTAAACACAAGGATTGGCAAAGCCAGAGCAGCATTCCTATAGTTGAAAAACATATGGGACTCAAAGCAAATATCAACTAACCTCAAAGTCAGATTCTTCAATTCGAACGTGAAGACAGTCCTGCTGTATGGAGCTGAAACTTGGAGAATTACTGCAAGCATCATCAGACGGATACAAGTATTTATAAACAATTGCCTACGCAAGACACTGGATATCCGTTGGCCGGAAATCATCAGCAACAGCTTACTATGGGAGAGGACAAATCAACTTCCAGGTGGCGAGGAAATTAGCAAAAGACGATGGAAATGGATAGGACATACATTGCGGAGATCATCAGACTGCATCACGAAACAAGCATGAACATGGAATCCTGTTGGGCAACGGAAAAGAGGAAGGCCAAAGAACACGCTGCGTCGAGAATCGGAAGCAGACATTAAAAGGATGAACAGCAACTGGAAATAATTGGAAAGTATTGCTCAGGACAGAGTTAAATGGAGAATCCTGGTGAGCGGCCTATGCTCCTCAGCGAGGAGTAACGGGCATAAGTAAGTAAGTAAGTAAGATCTATGCTCGCCGCATTACATGTTTCGATTAGGTGTGATAGTGTTGAGCTGTTGATATTTCTGACAACTCCTTTAGTTAACCAAACTGGATGGTGCTCCCGGGCACGGAGGAGTAAATTCCTTGAGCATCTGCCAATGTAACTTGCTCCACAGGAGCAGTTGAACTGATAGATACAAAATGAAGTGGCAAGCTTAGGTAATTTGTCCTTTATTTTCGGTATCACCATAGGGCGGATAGAAAATACCAGTTGTATTTTTGCGGCGTTAAATGTTTTCCGGATGGAACTGCGTACCCTCAACGTCAGAATTTCACTGGGCGCGTCCCCTCTGAATGCTAGTCTAATGAAAAGTGGTTTTCTGTTTACGGTTTGAAACCTCTTTCTATTTGTTTTGGAAATGGCATGTTTATTTATAAACTTTGCGGGGTAACCGTTCTCCCTGAGGGTTATATGCAACGCTTCTGTTTCTTCGTCAACCACATCAGGAGAGTATATCGTTATTGTCCTATGATGTAAGGTTTTCAATAAATTCCTTTTATACTGTATAGGTACAAAACTAAGGAAGTTTGTGTATTGTCCTATCCATGTGGTTTTTTTGTTCAGGTTTCTTCTTAGCGAGTCATCTGTTCTTTTTATGAGCAGAACATCTAAAAATGCTATTTTACCTTCCCTTTCTTCTTCGCATGTGAATTTTATAGCCGGGTGGACCTCGTTAAATTGTCTGAGAATGTCAGACCGATTAATATCTTGTTTGCAAAAGAGGAATGTATCATCCACGTATCAGCAGTAGAAAGGTAATTTACTAATGAGTTGTGCCAGTGGACCGTTTTCTAGTTTGGCCAGGAAGATATCGGCCAGCATGGGACCCAATGGAGAGCCCATTGCTACTCCATCCACCTGTCTATATATGTCGTTGTTAAACGGGAAGTGTACATTCATTGTACATTTCAGTAATAATACTTTAAGCGTGTCTATTGGGATGGTGAAGTCTGTTCCGGTTTCTATAACTTGGTCGCATATATGGTTAACGGTCTCAATTAGTGGAACATTCGTGAATAAGGATGTGACGTCCAGATATATATATATATATATATATATATATATATATATATATATATTGCATTGATGGACACATTTGGATGTAACAGAGGATGAAAATTTTTTTCATAGTTGTTTGTCATGATGAATAATTCGTTGTTTAGACTGTGACTAATTTATCAGATGAATAGGTCATTTTTGGCATAGATTTTAATCTACAGTCAATCATTCTAGGTATTTCATCATTTTAGAATACAAACTTTTATGAAAACATAATTTTTTTCCATAGTAGCATAATCTTTTTCCTTAGTTCTAGTTCTACCATAATTTGTCATAAATTTTTGAGAGTATTCTTTTCTACGTAATCATTATTCAACCATATCTAGTTACCAGCCCACCCCTCCTTATCATGTGAACATAAGTTGAATAACGTCGTAACCAGTGTTTGCTGCATTTTATTGAGGAAGAGCTATTGAAGTTTAAGTATATTTCACTTCATGTATCTATTGACAATCATTGGTGCTACACTGTATACCAGGATTCAGAAAGTGAAGCATGTTATGTTCATATTTTACTGTCATTTTAATATTTGTGTGCTTTTGTTAAGAATTTTCAATTTATCACAAGAGTGTTGATAGTTATTGAAAGCAATAAATAAATCATTAACATACCTAACATATAGACTTGTAATGATTGATTATTGACTTCATTAATGTCTGTTCTATTTCAACTATAAATAAGTAATACAAAGCAATTTCAAATTCTTCCATCCTAGTGATCTTTCATTAATACACTTTTATGAAAAATCCTCCAGTGATACGTAGTATGTTTATTGATTTTAGTTGATCAACCTAGTGTTTTTCCAGGTAGTAGGGAAGCTGAAGAGAATCAGTAAATTATCATCTTTTACTTGTATCATTGTTTTTTCTTAATACAAATTCATAGATGAGAAAACTTTCATTATATAATTATGTTTATCTTACTATACTGGTTGCTACTTTTCTTTTCTTCACAATTGATTGAAATAGTTTCCAGAAGAAATACGTTCTCTTGTCATTATGGTATTATTGTATATTCGTCAAACTTATGATGCATGCTGTCTATTGTAAATATGCTTGTTTAAATTAATAATCGCTGTTACCATGAATGAGTGATTTCCACTGTATCAAACTGTTCATCAACTGTGTACATGAAATTGTAGCATACCTTCTGATCGTCTCATTCAGGTTCTAAGTTATTTTTGGCAAAATAAATTTACATTGATACAGTAGGATTGTATTTGAGACTATAAGATAAGTAACAATTCTGTCAAAATGAGAAGTGTTGAAAAAATCAATCATGAAGTAGCATATATCATTTACTTCAAAGCTAGTATGAATGAATTTAAATGAAATAGAAACAATCTTCAAAGAAATAAAATCCAAATCAAGTTACATAATATCACTGTAGATTACTCATACATGAAGCTCCATTCCTATGAAAATTTTATTTGTAGTTTACTAGCACAAAACCAATGCTTAGTTTCTCTTGTTAACTCCTTTTAAACAACCTAATGTTGGTCAATTATTTACATGATGTTTATTCTTATCCGATCTGAGACTTCAATGGACTGGGATTCAGTTATCAACCATAAGAATGCCTTCTGCAGTTCTAGTCAGAAAAAGATAATTGTTAGTATACTATCTAAATGAATTCATTGTGTTAATAAAACTATGGCATTACACATAATGGGATAACTAAGTCCAATTTAATCCAATATATTCACAACCAACACGAAATGACATGAAATAAACATTCTATCATTGCAGTCTAGTAATAACAAGTATCCATTACTGACTTCATACATTAACAGTGTTACTATTAATTAAATCATATCGATTGTAGGAGAACTAAAATATAAATGAATTCAGGCATAAATGGAATGTCTTATAACCTTCCCGCTTGATTTGTGATGAACTGAAATTGATGAGTTTTTGTCGCTAAATGGACATTCAGCTGATGAGTGCTAAATGGGATGAAACGTGTTTCTTGAATTCCTCTTACCAGCCACAATTTAACTCAAATGAATTCAAACATGCTTATTATAAAGATGTAACTAGACACCATGTTAGTTTTCTTTTTAAGTATCTCGTGTTTTAACTAATCAATTGGTAATTGAATGGAGGGAATTTGTGAAATTAGTAGACTAGAAACAACAATTGTGATTATCGTTAGATTAGGTTTATGATGTAAGAAATGAAAATTCAAAAAAATCTCCATAGTTTTTGTAATAATAATGGTGAACGTGAATAGTAATATTAAAAGTAGGAATGTGACATAAAGAAACGGTCAGGTACAAATACAGAAAATAAGTCGGATAAAGTGAACTCTACACTTTGGTTATGATAATGAAAACAATCTTATAATTCAGGTTACAAGCTGTGGCTGGTCTAAACTTCTACAGTGTAAAAAAATTCAAAGGTAGGTCTCTTAGTATATTTGACTGAATTTTATTTATTATGTCAAATGGTGAATTGGAGGCTGAATGATCTGTATCCACTAAAAGTTGAAACATTAGATACTTTGTTAATCTACGCTGTCGTTAGCTCAACTATGATAAATGATGCTCTAGGATATGCGAAAGGGGAGGCCTTGATGAACTACTTACTTACCTAGCTCCACAAAAGCAAGTAAAATTGCGAGTGCATATATAATTGCACAGTCATGGCAGCTTGTTCATCAGCCCGAGTCACATTAACAAGCGGCTGCTGAACGTTATACGAAGATTTGCTAAAAGAAACGTCTTTTTAATAGATCTCTTCAAACTACTTTTAACTAAATTACTCCCGATATCGACCTTAGACTCAAGGTTTATATACAGTAGTTTCTTTAGAACAGTGTGCTTCGTCTGTGAGATCTGTTTCGTCATTACATTCTACTAAATAAAGTGCCAAATGTGTCCGTTAACTGGGAAGATGGATTTCAAAAAGAATGTCTCTTTATCTATGCAATTTACTGAACAAATTCTGAGGTATCGTAAACATATGGAACGTATTAAATTGTTTTTTTTCATTATTGGAACACAACTGGAGAAACTGGTTGACTGCTCGTTACCTATCAATAGATCATTGTAGAAATCTAGCAAGTAGGAAGTCTTGGAGTTTTAGTTGTGAATAGCCTGCGTGTTCCGTTGTGAATTTTAGTGACGGATAGCATCTTATAATCAATCTGAGGACATCCTGAGTGTAGTGACTTTCATCGCATATTATGGACCTGTCATAGAAATTCCTCCTATACATCAGTTTGTTGACTATCGTCTATACAGTATTAGTCTCAACTCAAGCCATGTAGAAATCGGCTAGTAGTGGCTCCAGTAAGGAATCCATTTCTACCTCTTCTACTTACCGTAATATCTCACCACTGGAGCCAAACTGTACATTCAGAGTACGCTCAAAGTAAATTTCATATGAAGGAATCATATTGGTTAGAGAATCGCCAATAAACCAAGAAACATTGGAAAACTGCTTAATTGTATATGTCTCCTTGACAGTTTGTAAGCACGACGTTGAGTTTAGGCCCACTGGTTTACATTGCATAATTAGTATGATTCACAATGTGATTGGTGGGTAAGCGCCACAAACCTGACATGCCTGAACTCCATATATGTTATAGTGGTTAAAGAAATTAAGCGTGGGACTTTCGGAGCTGTTTTCTTTGTGTCATAATAAATACTTTGATTGTATACTTAATCAAAATTAAGCTTGAAACATTTTCATGTGACAAATATATGCTCGTATTTAACAGTTTACACATATTTTCGTCGCTCAGAAACTACACTTATATTATTTATACCATCATTTTACATGAATAGTATTCCTATTTTGTGATGATTCTTGGTCTGGGAAATTGTACGTACATGTTTGTGAATATCTGAGGTAAAGAATGAATAAGAGACTCGACTTCACTTCACCTGTCTTACTTTCTGATGTCCATAGTGTCGTTGTAATTATACAGTCACAGTTTAGAGATTAGTGTATCGACAGGTAGTGTGAAAATCGTATACTTTTGGATAAACGAAGACCGCCCTTGTTATTGTCTATCAACAGACTTAATGATGTTTTCTCGGTCTTTCCAGAAAATCACCTGTATGCAGCTACCAATAAGTTCATGGTAGGTAATATTAACGTACGTTGCGGAGATTGTTAAATTCAAAATTTGATATCAAGCGCTGACCTCAGTTAGTTTAACACTGAATACGAAGAATTACTTTACTACTTTTGCGTCATTGTGTAAAACTTAAAAGCGGTTCAGGACTCTACCAGAAATCGGATCGAAATACTGTTGAGAAAACATGATCAATGGAGCTCAACTATGTTGATAGTGAAACTTGTCAACCAACTTAAATCTGACGCTTTAATCTCTTTGTTTACTATCTTCTCAAAAACACTGAATGTGATGCATTTCGTGCAATGTTTATTGTGTATTGTTCACTTTACCACAGGAAATGTGTATAGAAGTTTTAAATAATCACATAGTAACATTCGACTCGTGATACACTTAGAATCTAACAGACGGGATCGGTGTATTGGTGTAGAGTACTTAAAAGCATGTTCATCAATGAATATGGAAGGGAGTAAACTAGGGCTCTTTACTAAGTAACCATACTAAACAATCACTACTAAATTAATCAAGAACGTAAAACTAAACGGCATTATTGAGACATCAGTTGATGTAGTAATAATCGATTTGTTCTGTGGAAAGCTAAGAACAATTATTTATCACAAACTTTGATCATAATGAAGGTCACTTCAAAAGTCGATCCCCAGAATTTTTCAAGTTTAAATGCTAGCTTACTAACTAAGATATAATTCAATAGTTACCAGTTATTACTTTATTGAAATCATAATAAGGTTGAACTTGCATATTCCCATTGATTTGTTATGGACTGAAGCTGATCAGTCTCTGTTTCTCTATGTACATCCTGAGCGGATCTCTTTGAATAGTGATTATTCACGAGTATTATTTTAGCAGTAGAGATTGATCGGCTTCAGTCCATAACAAAACGATGGAAATATACAAGTTCATCCTAATACCTATATGCCCATTGCATAAGTGCTGCCGTCTGGACACAATAGTCTAGTGGTGAACGCGGTGATGTTCGACACGAAACGGACTGAATTCGAATCCCACTGTGAACATCAACACTGGGATGCAGGCACATCCAGCCGATGAATCCCAAATAGGACGAAACGCGCGTCCTGGATTCCATTTGCCAGTCACAATCCAACTTAAAAAATGAAATCACAATATTCCACAATCATCATTCATTCCTATCAAGAATATCTGTTTCACTCTCAGTGTAGTAGATTATAAATTGTTCAAAGATATTCAATTCACAAAGTGATTTAATAATAATACATTAATTTCAGTAATTATCATCTAAAGATCTTATTAGTCTCACCAAGTAAACTCTGATACCTATTTTTGTCTGTACTTGTTATTTAACCAGCATATTTCATTCGTAGACACAAGATTGTTCTGTTTTTTGTATGTATATTAATAAAGAAATCTATTTGACTAGAAGTAGGGGAACAATCTTCAATCAATCAATCAATACCTGTTACTCCATGTGGAGCATAGACCGCCCACCAGCATTCTCCAACCAACTCTGTCCTGGGCTTTCTTTTCCAGCTCTTCCCAAGTGCTCTTTATTCTCTTCATGTCTGTTTCCAATTCCCGATGCAATGTGTTCCTGGGTCTTCTTCATTTTCTTTGCCCTTAATGATTTCATGTTAGTGCTTATCTCGTGACACAGTTTGATGGTTTCTTCAATGTGTATTCAATCCATCTGTAGCGTATTTTTCTAATTTCTTCCTCGGCTGGAAGTTGGTTTGTTCTCTGCTATCGACGGCTGTTGTTGATGGTATCCGACCAACGAATCCGAAGTACCTTACACAGACAGTTGTTTATAAATACAATCCAACAATCTTGAAAAACATTAATTTAAACCAACGATTAACCATAAACAAATGAATAAACAACCTATAAAGTTTTATTATAGTCATTATCTATCAGGTGATTGAAAATATAAGAACTTAATATTGGAAAATACAAACAATCAATAAATGTACAATATTCAGGACATTTATTTATTTGTTTCTATGCATTGAATAAATGTTAATGTTAATGAATTGTTGATAACATTGAAATTTAAAAGAAAAGAAAACAAAAAGAATTTATTCTATTCTATTTAATGAATAATAGTTACTAATTAGTACTATAGGTGAATTGAATACTTCTAAAACTATATAGTGACGATCGACTCTTAATATAGTCAGAGTTATTTGAAAGTGCTATGTAAGGCGATTCAGGAAGGATGACTAACCTTCGAAACTGTGTTTTAGAAGACTATTTCCATTTATTTAAGTTGGATTGTGACTGGTAAGTGGAATTAAGTACATGCATTTCGTTCTATTTGTAACTCGTCGGTTGGATGTGCCTACACTCTAACGTTGATGTTAACATCGGGATTCGAACTCAATCCTCTTCGTTTCAAACGACACTGAATTAGCCTCTGTTGCCATATGTGTGAACAATAACATTCGGATGCAGGTGCATCCAGTCGAAGAATCCAAAATATGACGAAATGGCCGTACTGGATTCCACTTGCTGGTCACAATCCAACTTAAATAATAATCGTGATTAACAGCTATATCAAAACAATTCGCTCAGGATGTAAATAAAGCAATAGAGACTGACCAGCTTCAGTCCATAACAAATTAACGGGAAGATACAAGTTCATCCTAACTACTATTTCGATTATTCTAGTTGTATGTAAAGTAAACATTTTACTTCTATTATTATTACGTCCCTTTCGTCCTATCCTCCGATTTGACCCATTGATTGTTGCTATGTTACTTTCCATTTATAAACCATGGTTAATTGGTTGTGTATATGTTACCTCGATTCACTACCACTGACTTCCTTGTTTTGTGTTGATGTGGATTTCCTAATTGATTGACTGCGTATTCTGGTTTACGTATGTATAAAGCAATGCTTGAAATACAAAATGATTCTGTCTAGTTGCTTCATTAATCTTGTGTTCTTCCTATTTTTGGCATGGGATTGAGTGGGAAACGGGTAGACGTTCAAGGACCGACTAGGCACTCTCATTGGTGCTTGTTATTGTAACTTCATACGCACAATATCATATTAATTAATTGGTCGTACCTTTTCCAGTCATAACAGTCTTATCGACATAACAATTTAGCAACGGCGGAAAATGTGACATACATTCATTAATTGGTCAAGGTTTTCACTTTGATTAATTCATCTACCAACAAGTGCGTTCCATCATATCGAGCAATTGGTCGTACGTTCGAGATATAACGGCTTTCTCAAGTCATAACAGGAACTTTTATATTTTGTTACTAATACGCTTTATAAGTAAATGTTGAATGTTAATATTATATCTCATTCACTAACCATTCAGCTTTGTCATAACTACTACTTTGCATTTGTAACTTTATATAATTTGCAAACCCCTGCCACCACCATGCATTGCATGATAGTGATGATAAAGGCTCTATGTTGAACTGAAAGTAGTTTAATATCAGTCCCCAGGTAGCTCTGAACAAAGGTTTTATACTGAATGGCACTTGCCAATAGAATTTTCTGTAATGAAGATATCAGGTTACCCAGTTTGTATTCCATCACCGTTAATCGTAACATACTACCAATTGAATCACTCAAACTATCGATGTATTGCAATTTGACTGGCAGAAACCAACCAGCACATTCAAGGATATTACATACATAACAATGGTCGAAACTCACTGATCAATCAAAGTAAACATTTTAATTAGTCTTGCTTGCAGGAGGGATCAATCACAGCTGGAATAGCTCATTGGTAACGCTTACAGACCATAAAACTGGATGACATTATCTGTCACATAATTCTAAATCTCAGATTGCACCTTGTTGATTAGTTTTATAAGTGTACAATATTTTGGTTCAGAGTTTTATAGAAATTGCCACTTTAAGACTACGATTTGGTGTAACCAAGCGAAATCAAAATGGTAGAAATTTGACAAATGATCAATATCTTTAGTTGAAGTTATCCATTGTATTTTTAGCATTTATTAATTGTAATTGTAACTAGAAGTGTTGACCATTTCTCCAACTATTTAATGACTGAATACTTCTTATTAGAATTAGGTTGAATTGTAGTTGGTAAGAGGAATATAGAAAAAGCATTTCGTTTTATTTGGTACTCGTCAGCTCCATGATAGAAAGTGATTTTCATTGAAAATTAAATTGTACACCTTAATGAACATTATAATTACGTCTTTCATTCATTATGAAGAGGTGCGCTACATAAGTATGTTCATAGAAAAATTTGCGGATAATTTCAGATGTAGTCATTTAGTCATTTAAATATCATTACAATCAGTCAGAAGCCACATTTATACATAGCACTCACTTCTTTGTTTTACATTTGCATGTTATCCATCGTGAAGCATAGGCTACCGACCAGGATTCTCTTACCGACTTTGTCCTGGGCTCTACCCTCCAGTTATTTCCAAAAGCAACTCGGTCTTTTGATGTCTACTTTGAACCTCCGGTGTAATGTGTTCTTTAGGCTTCTTTTTTTCATATGGCCTTAAGCATTATAAGTTAGGGTTTGCTAGTGACGCAATTTTCATCCAATCCACTTCCAGTGTTCTTTCCTAATTTCTTTTTCAGCTGGAAGTTAGTTCGTTCTGTGTTACAATAGATTGTTTCTGATGATGCCTGGCTAACACATCTATGATATCTTGTGTAGACAACTATTTATATATACCTGTATCTTTTGAATACTAGTATTCGTAGTGCTCCATACAACAGAACTATCTTGACATTTTCATTAAACATTTTGACTCTGGTAGTGTTTTGACTTCCATACGTTCTTCAGTTGTGGAAATGCTCCCTTCATCTTGCTAACCCGTGCCTTTACATCTACATCAAAGAGCCACTGTTTACTAGTAATGCTACCCATGTAAGTGAAAGTTTCCACATCTTCCAAAGCTTCTCTATCAAGTGAACTGGGTTCATGCTTGGTTTTTGTATTTAATAATCGGTTATTACGGAATCCGGGCCTGATGATCTCAAAGTTGGGTGTCTACTGGATCTTCGGTTAAAGAACACCCTGTTGAAGACGTTCCTAGTACTGATAGTACAGTAATGTCTCTGTAGTTCTTTCATTTGCTATGATCCTTTTCTTTGACATGTTGATGAAGTATTCTTCTTCCTAGTCTCTTGTTATCTGTTCTTTCTCCAAAATCTTCCTGAGTAGAACGTGGATCGTTTTTACAATTACTTCTATATCTGGTTTTAGTGCCTCAGTTGGTATGTTGTCCGCTTCTCTGCTGCGCCATTTTTGATTTGTCAGATGACCTTGCTAATTTCGTCGACTGTTGTTAGGGTAACATTTATTAGAAAGTTTGGTAGGCGGTGTTTCTTTGACCGGTGAATTCAATGGGGCTGGTATATCCGGGAGTTTTTCGAAGTGCTCTAGCCATCTGTTTAGCTGTTATTCAGTTTCAGTGATTGGTTTGCCATCCTCATTCCTGAATGGTTATTCTGGTTTACAGTATTATCCAGCTAGATTCGTTTTACCAAATTGGTGTCTCATGCTAGCTTCTCTTGTAGCTTTTTTACTCGGTTCTCCAAGTACTTTCGTTTATCAGCTCTAGTGCTCCTCACTACTTGCTTGTTGACTTCTGTATATAAAGCCTGAGCCTTGGATTTCTCTGTTCTTATTCAGCTATCGTTAATTGCTGTCTCCTTGCTCTTACTTTCTTCGACCTTATCCAGAGTACCAACAGGAATCCACTCCTTATGATGGTGCTTTCTGCCACCCAAAACCTCCTAACATATTGAAACTATTTCTTCATTAATCCCTATCCGGTTTTTCTCCATGGTAATTTCCTCTTCTAGTAGGTCGTGAAAGTCCTGGAACTTATTCTTGAGAGTTATCTTGAATTCATTGAGTTTGTTAGTATTTTGATGAAGGGCTTTTGTAAAAATGTTGTACCAGTTGTCCAGTGCTTCTTCAGCTCCATTTTCATTATGGTTACTACCAGGTGGCGATCTGAAGCTATATCAGCTCCTCTCTTTACCCACACGTCTTTCACGGTCCTTCTGAACTTCTTATTGATGCAATTATGGTCGATTTGGTTCTCCGTAGTGTCGTCAGATGAAGCTCATTTAGCTCTATATATGCGTTTATGGAAAAATATTGTGCCACCCATAATCATTTTCCTGAAGGCATATAAGTTTATGAATCTGTCACTGTTTTCATTCCTTTCGCCCGGTTTCTGTTGTTCCATAATATCTTCATATCCAGTGTTGTTCTTTCCACACTTGACGTTTAGGTCTCTTATCAAAATGATCAAGTTTTTGGCTGAACTTTGCTCTACGACTGACTGCAGCCAATCATAAAACTGATCTTTATCGTCTTCCTTGCTGTCGTCATTGGGAGCACTATATTGGATGACATTGATTTTGATCCCCTCATTCTTCGTCGTTAAAGATGGTTTGATGATCCTGTAAGTACTGTGTTGGATAGCATCAGTGCGATCCTTTTCTGTGAAAGGCATTTTATTCATTATGGCCAAAGTACTGCAGTACCCGTCCATTGAGTAACCCTTTCTTTCCAGCTTGCAACTAATGGGTTTCACTTATTCCAAATATCTCCAGCTTGCACCTTTTCATTCCGTCAGCATTCCGAAGATTTCTTCCACACCGTGCGAACATTCCGTGCACCTAAATTAATTGTTGCTCTGTTTGTTAATATACTAAAACTAGAATCCCAATGATACCACTTCGATAGCTACTGTATTAATGAATAATTTTCTAGTCTAAATTGTCGTATCAGAAGACAAATACACTCTCCCCCCGGCACTATTATATTTTCGTAAGTACTAAGCAGGATGGTGGTTATATAGACGTGTGGGCTTATGTAGTAACTCATTAGAGTCTGAGTTTCATTGTATGATAGATTCCACTGATGACCACCATCTAAATATGGATATACCTATATCATCTGAAATACTGATCTTCAAAGTTTCAGAGATGAAAAGCAATAAGTAGAATAGAAAATATCTTCACTAACACTTCCTCTCTAATTACTACGTTCATTTCTATTACAACCAAAAAAATCATCACAATATGAAGTGACCATATTGTTTCTTTTTGTCCATACCTCTCCTCCCTCCCTTCCCCCCCCCTCCAACACATTTGAAACTACTATCACTTACTTTCAATCGGAAAAAACAATTATCCAATTCAAATAAACACTTAGTGAAACAGTTGCGATGTGGAGTAATTTTAAGCAATTTTTTTATTGCCATGGTAAAGAAATTTCAAGTGAATAGTGATGTACAGTCGTTATACGATAATTTGAAATACTACTAAAACCTATAAACTACTTAAAATCAAATTTAATTTACTAAAGTATGCGAAAGATGAATTTAAAAGTTTAATTTAAACGTAAGTGATTGTTAATGTATTAATAGGAGCAAAAAGTGATATGAAAGAGAATGATTCGTTCCATTTTAGTAGTATATAGTGTTTGTGATGAATGTTCGGTTTGTCTATGGTTTACATTTATGATTAAGTTAAGCGAGACGATTATTAAGAAACAAAGAGGTATTTGGTATTTATTCTATTCTTTGTAAACAACTCCTAAGTTGTTCATATTCATCAACTTGTGATCGAACATGAAATGTTTAGATACCATAGTGGACTCATTACCTACATGCCAGCTACAGTCAGTTACTGTTATTATGCAATTATCGTCCACTGAGATTATGTATGTACAATCAACATAGAACCTGGCACATGTGTGCATCGGCTCAAGTTGCCATACCACCATGGCACCGCAAGATTAACGCCACTACCATTAGTAGAAGTTACTTCAATAAAATAAAATAATAATAGTAACAAAGAGTGTGAACATTTAGCATATAGTTCAGGAAGCATAGAAAGAAAGCTATAGAATAATTTAAAGCTCATGATTTAAGGGAGGACAATGAGTGAATACGTCTGCGCCATTGTGACCGATTCTGGGCCATGTCACTAAGTGTTTCTAGCCACTGGTTACGGTAATCGCGAGGACTCCATCCAAGTAGTCTGCAGCTACCGACACGACTCAAACCGGTAGTCAGTGACTTCATGGACTGGTGCCATGTTTTAGCTTGGCCGCCTCTAACTCTCTTCCATCCTATTCCTATGTCAGCCAGCATTGCGCGTCGAGGAAGACCGTGGTTGGGCATAGGCAACACATGTCCTAACCACCTCAGTCGATGAAGATTGACAACCTCATCGACTGATTTACCACATTTGCCTGACACCCGTCGTCTAATCTCGTTATTACTTACTCGGTGATCCCAGCTAACGCCAGTGATGTTTCGTAGACATCAATAGTCAAAAACTAATAACCTTTGAGTGTCATCTAACCTTAATGGTCACGTCTTGCACCCATACAGTAAGACAGGGCGAACTGTTGCCCTTTCATTGAGAGACGAATATCTCGTCTACGCCATATGTGACGTAAGTTGGCGAAAGCCAAACGAGTTTTTTGAATTCGTACTGAGATTTCGTCAGAGACTAACCCATTAGAACTAATCAGACTTCCTAGATAAGTGAAGTGGTCGACGTGCTCAACCACTTCACTCCACTGAGAGTAGGAATAACTGTCCCACTAACCAACCCCTATATTTATGAGCATATCAGTTCCCGCTCGTAATTATGACTTATTAAAAGCCTCCTCGAAATGAACTATTTTTATAGACTACATACTTTAATAATTCATTAAATCACCGACGGCTATGTTCGAAACACATATCTACACTAACATATAGACATACACGATCATTTGCATGCTCATATTAAAATAAGAGAATTCTCTTTGAGTGAATTGTTATTGTTACTATAGTCTAACTATAAAATTGAAATAGCTTAACTCGTGAAATGATCCGTAGTAAACCTTCACTTTCGCTAACAAAGTTAGAAAGTGGTCAACTTGAAAGAGCAAATTGATTCTTTGAATTAGAGTGAATTACAAATTGCTTATTGCATCTTTATTATATATGTATAAAATAATTACTACGATGTTTTAAAGTAGTGACAACAGAGTTCAAGTCTCATTGAAACACCAATAATAGAAAATTGGTCTATTTAGCTGTATTGAAAATTACTGCTAATTCTAAGAGATATCTCTTAGAAGTTCTGATTTACTGACAACTACTTTAAACCAAAAGCATTTTTGGGAGATTTCCAGAAAAATCGAATTTTTTGTCGAATTTAATTGGTCACGTAGTTGAATTCGTTGCCAATTTTAGTATAATTTCTAGGAGCTTCAAGGTCACTACAGTTGTTTTTTATATTTCGTCTTTCCCTTTTCAATTAGAATTAAAGCAGTAAAAGAAGTCATTATCTGAAGTTTGCCATATATTAAAGTTAACTGTACAATTAACACGAATCTTGTTACTACTCATAAATAATAAGTAATACGGAATAGAAGTGAAATCGTTTGATATCATTTGTGAGTTCTAGATGGAAAAAGAATTCTGTCTAAAAATTAGTTACTACGACTACCGCTAATACTACAAATATTACTGACACTGGTAATATGGCTTCTACTAATAACTTCATTTTAAGCATTCACTTATTAATATGTTCAGTCATTGTATTAAACACCGTAACGTTAACATCTCAACTAGACTTACCAATACCAAGAAAACAACCGCTTACTTCAAAAAATAATTAAACTTCACAAAACCTTTTCATATAAACAATATTACTAAGATGATTAGTAATTTGTTTTACTTTAGGTTGATGAAGTTCTGGTAGACTGTTTTGATCGGTAGGGTTCCGAAACGTACTGAATAGAACAATTAATATTGAGGATGTGATGAATAGTTTAAAGTTGGAAGTGCTTACAATTATATGTTAACTTAAAGGTTCAAATGGTTAAGACACTGCTATAAGACCTAAGTACTCAGAATCTTCTTACTGTTACCTGGTGAGGCAATTGATGAATTGTATGTTTATTGTACTATTGATTAGAGTTAAACAAAGAAAATGAACTCATTCATTAATTTATTGTATACTGTAACTGATAAAAATCATCATGTGCTTAAAATAATTTATTCACATGATTAACTTTATTATTTATGATTTAGTTAATTGGTATAACTGTTCTGTTTAATTTATTTATTGACATGAGTTATGATTTCCTTTATTTCCGTAAAATAAAATTCATTTAATTCATGTCATTAACATACCTAATCGATGGAAATGTTACCAAGGCATAAGTATACTAGAGTAATGATATGTGTACATATGTGTATTGCATGCTTAGTGATTAGAGTAACAAACAATAACTAACTATAGGATAAAATTTCTCAATGAAATATAGAAAAATTTCATACATAGTTTTACTTGAATGAAGGATATTGATTTTAGATATCTGTGTCATATTTTCAACTGCTTTGAATTTATGACAGATTGATCTCTGTAGGGCACTAATCAAAACCAAGGGACACTGTATACCTGTTTGTTCTAGTATGGGACAAATCAGTAGTGCGTACCCACGACACTATTAGAGATCAGCCAGGTCCGAAATCTTGAGGTCCTACCACTTACGCCAACCTGTTAGCACTAAATGGTCTCTATGGAATGGTAGGAATCCTACTTCAATCAATTTGTGGTACAGTGACTTGAGGAGTTCAATACGTCGACGTAATGTTTATCCATTCCTTCCTGGTTTGTACTGGTACCCAACCGAGATGAATCAATGAAACTAAATACCAATCTCTACAAAGCCACCTAATTTCAACTATAATTTAAAATTCACTTAAGCTCATTTGACTTAGAATTTTGAAGTAATCAACTCAGTTTACTCTAGATGATGAATAACTATAAGCTAAAACTTTACTAAAGTAACATAAAATTTGATTAAGTTTTCATTAATCAGTTCAATATTCAAACATTGAAATCAATATTGCATAATCAAAATGTTTTTTTGTTTCTTCACTTATTCTTCATTATAATCATCACACTAAATCACTTATAGTGTCTATGCATTGAATGTTTACTTGGTACTTGTGTTGACCTGAATTTTGTTCGATAATAACACATGAATATAAGATAACATTGTTGATTTACTTAGGTCAATTTGTGCATAATTTATCATAAATATCGGCGATTTGTGTGTACATGTTTGTTCAATGATAGTAAATTATTGATTAAGTGTATAGTGAAAGAAAAATTCCAATAAATGATTTCATAACTAGCTAATTTCTACCAAGATATCCGCATAGACCTACTTGAATAATGACAACTAATGGAAAATTTAGGCCTCAAACACCTTGAAGATTATTTCTAACAACTATAATATAAATATAATGGATCAAAGTTACAAGTTATTAAGACTTTTGATCACATCGTAACAGTAGATCATACTGGTAACCATTTAGTGATCAATTAGTTAAACCTTCAAAATCTCACATGAGAATAATCATACTTTGAATGATTTGATGGTATAATTTCAAACTTCATCAATGACTGATATGGTTTAAAACTTCACGGGGAGGACTAATTCCTTATTTTGTAGACTAAAGCCAGTGCCAACTGCATGTTTGACTAACTCATAATTACTCGACCATGTAAAAAAAGAAAGATAATGCTAGACAGTTACCAATAATCAGCGGAAAACTCTTAACCTTACCAGAGTGACTTATTTGAAGTTTTCAAGGAATTAATGATCTTTTTAAGATTCCAGGCATCATCGACCAGTTTCATGGAGTGATGTATGCTGTAGCTGATTTTCTATAGGAATAATATATTTACACCAGTTTTTTCGTACAGAAATGTATCATTTTTATTCATCCTTAATTACTAATTCTATTTGGATAAGTTTTGAAATGAAAACCTCTGTGTTGTTCCAAAGAAAATCATAATTTCTAAACTTCATATCCAACTGAATGCGACGAAATATTATTAACGGTTCACGTTGTTCAGATTCTGAAATTCAACTTGAATATGTGAACTCTGAACAGACTTCCTCAACATAGTGTTATGCCATGGATATCAGAATATGTGATATGTAGGGAGCAATAGAATTTAAAAGGTGTATTTTGTCTTATTGTGATTTCACTAAAAACTTATGACAATAATAATTTCAAAGTAAGTCCTTCAATATAACTCCGCTTGTAGTTTTCCAAGGGCTACTGCCGGTCCCACGTCCGGGTAAAGGAGGAGGGTTGGACAAGGGGCTAGCACCCCCATCCCATAAAACCCAAGCTTGCTAAAAAGACGCAAACCAGATTAAACAAGATAAACCATTTAAACTCTGCCCTGGGAGTAGAAGGATTTATGACGCCTCATGATGAAAGCCGAAATTCTTCGAAAGTCATGAGGCCGATGCCTCCCCCCTTCTAACAACCAGAGCAAATATTTTTATAGGTACATGGAATGTTCGAACAATGTGGGAGAGCGGGAAGACAAATCAAATAGCTGCAGAAATGAGGAGATACAACTTGAAAATACTCGGAATCAGCGAAACCCATTAGACTCAAGCTGGACAGAAAACATTGGCTTCGGGAGAGACGCTACTATACTCTGGCCACGAAGAGGAAAATGCTCCCCACACTCAAGGAGTTGCTATGATGCTGTCCAAGGAGGCACGTAATGCACTTGTGGGATGGGAACCACATGGACCCAGGATCATTAAAGCATCTTTCAAAACAATGAAGAAAGGGATTACAACGAATATTATCCAATATTATGCACCAACCAACGACGGCAACGACGAAGACAAAGATCAGTTTTACGATAGACTGCAATCAATTATAGTAAAGTGTCGAGGAAAGGATCTGACAATCCTGATGGGGGCCTAGACGCCAAAGTAGGAATGGACAACACTGATGATGAAGAAATCATGGGACGACAGGGATTGGGAGACAGAAATGACAATTGTGAAATATTTACAAACCTATGTGCTTTCAATAAATTGGTTATAGGTGGTACAATATTCGCCCACAAACGCATACACAAGGCTACATGGGTCTCACCGGATCATACTACAAAAAATCAAATCGATCATATATGTATCAATAAAAAATTTAGAAGATCAATGGAAGATGTAAGAACCAGGAGAGTAGCTGACATAACTTCAGACCACCACCTGGTGGTTTCTAAAATAAAACTGAAGCTAAAGAAGCAGTGGACAACTGGAGTGGCAGCAGTACAACGGTTCAATACAGGATTTCTCCGAGACACTGACAAACTCAAAGAATTCAAAATATCTCTCAACAACATGTTCCAAGCCTTACAAGATCTACCGAAAGAAGAAGAAATCACTATGGGGGACAACTGAAAAGAAATCAAAGAAGCATTAACGTCAACGTGTCAGGAGGTTCTGGGCCGCAAGAAGCACCATTATAAGGAATGGATCTCCACTGGGACATTGAGCAAAATTCAACAAAATAGGAACAAGAAGATTGTAATCAACAACAGCCGAACAAGAGCAAGGAAAATAAAGGCTTAAGCTGAATACTCAGAATCAAATAAGCAGGTAAAGAAGAGCGTTAGAGCCGACAAACGGAAATACATCGAAGGCCTTGCAACGACAGCGGAGAAGGCTGCAAGAGAAGGAAATATGAAACAGCTATACGACACGACGAAGAAACTGGCAGATAAACATGGTAAACCAGAGCGACCGGTCAAGAACAAAGAAGGCAAGACACTCACTGAGATTGAAGAACAAAAGAATAGGTGGGTAGAACACTTTGAGGAACTCCTAAATAGGCCAGCTCCACTGAACCCACCGGACATCGAGGCAACACCTACAGATCTTACGATGGATGTCACTCCACCAACGATGGAAGAAATCAAGATGGCCATCAGACAAATCAAAAGTGGGAAAGCAGCAGGACCGGACAATATACCAACTGAAGCACTCAAGTCAGATATCGACCTAACAGCAAGGATACTCCATGTTTTATTCAAAAAGATCTGGGAAGAAGAACAAGTGCCGGCAGACTGGAAAGAAGGACATCTTATCAAGATACCAAAGAAAGGAGATTTGAGCAAATGTGACAACTACAGAGGGATTACGCTACTGTCGATACAAGGGAAAGTCGTCAACAGAGTATTGTTGAACAGAATGAAAGATTCAGTGGAGGCTCAACTTCGAGATCAACAAGCTGGTTTCTGTAAGGATCGGTCGTGAACGGACCAAATCGCAACACTACGGATCATCGTTGAACAATCAATTGAATGGAACTCGCCCCTGTACATCAACTTCATTGATTATGAGAAGGCGTTTGATAGTGTAGATAGGAGAACACTATGGAAACTTCTTCGACACTACGGCGTACCAGAGAAACTCGTCAACATCACCCGGAACTCTTACGACGGAACACAGTGCAAAATTGTGCATGGAGGACAACTGTCAAATGCATTCCCAATGAAGACCGGTGTCAGACAAGGATGCCTGATCTCAACTTTTCTCTTCCTCCTAGTGGTTGACTGGATCATGAAGACCTCCACATTTGAGGGAATGTACGGGATTCAATGGACAAGTAGGATGCAACTCGATGATTTGGACTTCGCAGATGATCTAGCTCTTTTACCACATACACACCAACAAATGCAAGCGAAGACAATTAGTGTAGCAGCAACTTCAGCATCAGTAGGCTTGAACATACATAAGGGTAAGAGCAAGATTCTTAAATACAACACAGAGAGCACCAACCCAATTCAACTTGATGGAGTAACTGTGGAAGAAGTGGATACTTTCACATATCTGGGGAGCATCATCGATGAATAAGGATGGTCCGATGCAGTTGTAAACACAAGGATTGGCAAAGCCAGAGCAGCATTCCTATAGTTGAAAAACATATGGGACTCAAAGCAAATATCAACTAACCTCAAAGTCAGATTCTTCAATTCGAACGTGAAGACAGTCCTGCTGTATGGAGCTGAAACTTGGAGAATTACTGCAAGCATCATCAGACGGATACAAGTATTTATAAACAATTGCCTACGCAAGACACTGGATATCCGTTGGCCGGAAATCATCAGCAACAGCTTACTATGGGAGAGGACAAATCAACTTCCAGGTGGCGAGGAAATTAGCAAAAGACGATGGAAATGGATAGGACATACATTGCGGAGATCATCAGACTGCATCACGAAACAAGCATGAACATGGAATCCTGTTGGGCAACGGAAAAGAGGAAGGCCAAAGAACACGCTGAGTCGAGAATTGGAAGCAGACATTAAAAGGATGAACAGCAACTGGGAACAATTGTAAAGGATTACTCAGGACAGAGTTAAATGTAGAATCCTGGTGAGCGGCCTATGCTCCTCAGCGAGGAGTAACGGGCATAAGTAAGTAAGTAAGTAAGTCCTTCAATATGGATATATGCTAACTGAGGTTGATTATCTACGGTCCTTATCATCATCAACAAGAAAACACAAGATCTTATATACATATCTTTATGTAAACTCAATAAACTACCACTTATACCGACTTGGTAGGTCAATCGGTGTTGTGCTAGTCATTATAGGGTCAGGCATGAATCAAGTCCTAATTGAGATGTCAACATTGAAATTCAGATATATTCGGAGGATGAGACATATATTGAATGAAACACATACATTTGCCTCTACTGTTAGTTACGTACCAAACATAATTAAGCTTAAAAACACACCATCTCTAGCCTACTAATTCTCTTAAATTGGTATATTTTAGATAGGTTCGTATTTTACAATTGTTGATATATTTATGACTATATTTAGATCATTCTGAGTTGGAATATGTACATACTGAGTGGATGTCTTCATATTATTACTTGTAATTATAAGTTTTCTGTTAGATTAATAAATTAAGAAATATTGCAATTGATATACAATGATTTGATTGTCAGTGTAGATATCACTGACAAAATACATACACATCCATGTGGAAACAAGCGTATTGAAAATTCCATTGATTATAAAACCGATTTTCTAGCAGAATCAGGATGATCGTCGAGCTGTTTCACGAATTGACGGAATTGGAAATTCTACCAACGGAATCCGACTCAGTGGTGCAGAGGGATAGGTGTTCGCCAACCTGAAGCCTTTGAGGTGGAATTTAGAGGATACGCACTTCTGAAGAGTCCCATACTACAGAGAAGTAGCTTCCCAATTCTTCCTGATTTTTTAATGGTACCCTACCAATATCAGTCTATGACGTCTACAATCAACTAAAAATTCTGATTGCTTAATCAATTTGTTGTCACTTAGTCACATTATACATAATAAGCCTAAGTTAAATGCATCACTTATCGGTGTTAAGTTAAATTTTGTGTTTATAGTAAAAGAGAAAGACTAGATAACATCAAGGGAGAGGATATGAAGATGAAACATTGACGATAATCATAATGATGAATAGATAAATGTTTAGTAATGGCTTGAGGCGAATGCTTCTGATAAACATAATTGTTGGCGTACAAAGATTCAGAATGTAGGTAGATGTAGGTATAAAGTGGTAGTTATTATTACAGTAAAAACAAAAGGGACATCCAGAAAGGTGATGATTAAAAGTTACGTAATATTTAAGCAGATTTTTTCCTTATGAAAGTGTTAAACTGAGTATAGAATAGTATGATTGATTTGAAACTAGTGAGAAAACAACTATTATGAAATATTAAGAATGATATCAAATGTTTTATCTATATTCCCCACATAGGTATCTTTAACTATCTGCAAACCTAACTTAAAGTAACAGACTTATAGGTTATTCAGATGTTTTGACAGAATGGATGGTGGTGATGGTATGATTTACAGTGGTAGCATTGCTATTCTTTAATCAGGAATGATAATATCTTTATACTTAGTTTGAAAAAATGTGTTTTGAACGATTGACATGTCCTACTCTACAGGACTAGGTGGATTGGTGAGTAAGCACCAGAGAGGTCATTTGCGAGAGTTTGCACTTTGGGTTGTTTGTAAATAGGGGTTGATTTGAAAAGATTGCTTTCAGGATTGGTGCTTGTGATTCTCTTTGTCAAGATGTCGGCAGATGGATTGCGTCTAAACTTAACTTTAGTGCAGAGTATCTTATTAGACACTAAGATTTGAGATCCTCTAGAAGGTTTTAGTATTATTTATTTACGAATAGCGGTAGGAAGACATATTCATTTAGTGTTTCTTTTTGAGAGAAGTTTACTATTCATTCATAACCTGGAGTTCTCGAAACGAGGGATACGACAAAATTTCCTCTCTTTCTAATAAGGACTTACGTACGGAAATTCGTCAGTTACCTGTTTCATATGCGTTTTCTGCAAAGGCATTTCAACATTTAAATGGTGTTAATCTAATTTATTTGCCTTCTCAAACAAAAATTTAAGCGGTCGTGACATCTGTTGAAGATATACGGATTATTATTCGATTCGACTTTATTATCACACATAATGAAAGCATATTTCACATGCCTTCGACATCGTTTGAGTCTATACATTTGTTATATTCATTTATGCCCTTTATAATATCGCCAGAATCAAAGGTAACTGGTAAGAAGTACATGAGTATCTGTCATCTTACTGATTCCACATTTTAGTATGGTAATATACAAGGAATAGAATAAATGATCATTTTAAACTCAACTGTACAATTGCGAAACCGTTGATCTCGATGGTTTAACTAATTTGTATTGACCATTGTTTGTTAAACAATCATTTATCTTCCTATTAAGAACATTAATTAATTATTTTCAATTGTTTCTGCTTTATTGCTCTACTTGGATTGTTAGGAAAACTGGTTTATAACTTAGAAAAAGGTACTAATCTTGTTGATGTTTACTTTGTATTACAACTCTTACATCTTAATCCAGATGGTTTATTAACATATAATATATTAGATTTAGTTTTCCACTTAAAAACTGGTTACATAAGAGTACGACTAAACTTGGTCAAATGGGTAGAATGGAAAGAAATACTGATAAAATGTCCTATGGATAAAGAAGCTTGATTCACTTAGGGGGAAGATTCCTTAGACCACGACAGTATATGCACCCAACACTCTTCTCTGACTTAATTGGTTCGATATATATACTGTGATTAATTTCAGAGCCTTTTTCAGAATCTTCCCAAACTCAAACGATTATCATAACTATACAGTACCTAGTAGTTCTGTGTAATCAAACTATGACCAAATGTCAGTTTTCTGTTTTACTTTCCACTGTTTGTTCTTCTTTAAATTTCTTCGTTTACTGGAGTATAGGAAATAGAAAATTGTAAGCGATTCGAAATGGTCTTGTAGAGACAGATATAAAAATTAGTTGTTTGTATACACAAAAGATCGATATTGGTTGGGTACTACTGAAAACCAGGTAGTACTGGGCAGCTGTTTCGTCCTGGTATGGTGTCCTTAGAAGTGTTCACACCCACACCCCCCGACTCAGCCAGTGAACGTTTAACCTTCTACGCCTCTGCTCAGGCGTCCAACGGTAGGACTCCTACTTTCATCAATAACAGTAGATATTCGGTGTGCTATATTATGAATTGATGAAAGTGGAAATTCTATTACTGAACGGCAGTTAGCCCAGTAGTGAGGATGGTTAACTGTTTGCCATGAATCCTGAGGGCTCCGGGTTCCGTTCTTTGACAAAACTGAATGTTTGCCCTATTGGGAATCCTCATACTAGCATTAAAAAGATGTTTAGTGCTCAATTGCTATTAGTGATATCAAACCAGCATAAGGAATTTGTCACTAATGTTCGGTGCATTACATAATAACTGTAAACATTCTTTTAAAGTAATGGAGTACAATCTGCAAACAAAATAAGCCCGAATATATTTTAGTGATTTAATCATTTGTTTTCCATTGAAGTACAAAATGACACGCTTTTAATATTTCAAAAACTAACCAACTTATTAAGAATTATTTGGAGAAAGAAAAATAGTTTACTAATTTTTGACTGGAGTTTCGTGGATATTTTCTGTAATTTGAAGATTCACATTATAGACTAGTATTAATCGGACATTAATTAAAAATCACGGAACATTGGACACTGGAATGTTTCCAGTGTTTAATTATGACTCAAAGTGGAATCGATTACATGATGCTGAGTTGAGATCCAATGATATCTGTTTCCAACTTCTAGAAATGTGCAATAAATCAAAACGATAATCTAATATTAAGTGTTTGATTTCACATATTGTTGAATTCCCATCAAGTCAAAATATCATACCTGAGCTTTAAGAAAGTAATTTACTTCGGTTTGAGGTTTTATAATGATTACTTCAGTTTGAAGATAAGCTAACACCAGTTAAAGACAAGTGTTTAGTCGTAGATTGGAACTTACCAGAAGAGGTGTGTATCATTAACTTCATCTAAATTTGAAATCCAATCCAGTTGATCGTTTAGATAGCAACCTACCCTTAAAACATGACATAAAATTAACTCATACTTATTTGTATCAAAACATCACATGCTGTTTATGTTGTTTGTCTTTTTTTGTTGTTGTTTAATTTTCACATTAAATTAACAACAATTGTTGACTTGAATTTGTTTTCAGTTGGACAAAATGAATGTTTCATACTAAATTTCATGTTGTTCAGAAAAAGAAAGAAGCATAATTCCATCTCAGATGTTTCCATCTAGAATTCTAGTTTCATATTCACTTTTAATAGAATGAAAGGACTTCATCTGAATATAGAAATTAGTATTGGGAGTTTTTCAATGAAGAATTTAAAAGGCAGAAAAATCTTAAAAATATTTAAACTATTCTGAATATCAAACTTGTTACTAGTGTATTATTCTATCTTTTATATAAACTCATATCAACTTATTTGTAGTTTCATTATTTTGTTCTAGGTCCATAAATCAAAAATTTCTAGAAGAAGTATGCAGCGAATATAAAGTAAACGTCTAAGTGTTCATTAGTGAACATCTGTACTACAGTTTTTAAAGACACTTATTTAGGATTGATTTAGATGAAGTGGATAGACCACTTAGACATCTGAACTTAAGATTGATATTTTCATATGCTTCATGTCCTATGATTATATAATCATATGTTGTCCACAGAAGATTAATAAGCGATAAATAAGCTTAAGCAGTGTGTATGCGTGTATATATATATGTGTGTATGCTTGGTTCTTTATGTACAAAATATTGTTGGTTGATATGGATACAGTCACTAGAATGTACTACCAAAAGTTTCTTGTTATTTTAATGAGGATAGTGTAAAAAAACAAATTCATTCAATAGTTTAATGTTCAATGTTCAATTGATTACAAGATAATGAATGCATTTATGAATTTTGATAAAGATTGTGCATATTTTTGAAGTTATAGAATGAACTAAACGTGTCTATTCAATATTTTCTATCATCTGATTATGCATTTCTCATTAATTAAATTTTCATATTTATTCATTATATTCAACTTAATAGAATAATATTTATATTTAGATCAATTGTGGAGATTGGTATTAAGTTTAGTTGATTGAATTCGCCATAGATTGATGATGGCAGGTTACCATTGAAAATCAGAGAGCACATAAGAATTGTTTCCTCCTAGTATGGGACTCCTAGGGTGAGCATTGTTGAAGAGACCTATACTAGAATAATATTCTTTTTTAACTTGTATTCAATATAGAGTGATCTGGGTCGGGTACCGCTGAAAACCAAAGAACATTCGACAGTTGTTTCGTTCTAGTAATGAACTAGTTGTCATTGAGCATTCACAGTCTCACCAGGTTTCGCTTCGAATAGCTAAGCATTAACACCTGTGGTATAATTCTCACTTTATCCTATACGAGATATAGCACAATCATATGTCAATGCCATTGGTAATAACTGTCTATCTCCTAACATGTCTGAACTTCATCAGTCACAATTACTCACTAGAACTTTAAGAACACCTTGCAGTTATAATTAGGGTGTTGTTATGTGTGTCTCCTTATTGGATTACATCAATATAGTGATAGTTCACGAGCATTGTTTGATTTGGATTGTGGCATTCAAGCGGAATCCAGGACGCACGTTTCATCCTATTTAGAACTCGTCAGCTGGACTTACCTACAACCCAGTGTAAATTTTCACACCGAGATTCGAACTCAGTTTGTTTCGTGCTAAACGCCACCTCGTTCAACACTAGGTTAATGAGTGCAGACTGCAGCTCGTTAGTGATAATCCAACTAAGACATCTTGAAGTTAGTCATTGTTAAAGAAAGTATTTTTGTAAGACAGTATAGTTTTCACAGCATTTCAATGTGACGGTTTCTTAAGTGAAAAAGTCACTTTTGTTTCTACTTACAAGTGTTTTAATTTTCGCCTCATGTGTTTCTAAGCATCAAATAACAACAGTAAGAGATTTGGTTTTTAGTGTTTTGTTTTTTATTACCATAAATTATGAAGTCAATTGCTTGTTTGTACTCAGTTTAATAGTGACAGAAAAACATATTGAAAGTTGAAGAATATTAAATCGACTAGAACACTTGATTATGATTGGTTGACGAGTAATCTCAAAAAGATAGTTTGAGAGTTTATGAAATGGTGGGGGAGGGAAGGAGTTTGTGGAGATTATTGAAAGTTGAAATATACATCACAGATTATTTGTAGCTAGATACCTATTTGTAAAGTAGAAGGTACAGGACATCTCATCAGTGCGTATTGCAACCACTTAACTGATTAAACTGAGGATTTGCTGGTATAGAATTGAGTGCCTAACCTGATTTACGTTTCTAACATCAATCAGTTTGTGATACTACACAACTATCATCCAACTGTACTGATGAAAACTGACACAAATGAACTCAACTAGTCAGAGCTTCGCACTACAAACATGAGAATTTACTATCAAAGTTGATTGTTTATAATCATATGACTATTGGTATTTAGCGTCTGTAGAGATCATTGAACTTCGTAATTCAAATCATAAGCAAACCATGACTAAAAAATGCTACGATAAGGCAGTTATTCTGTACCACCTCGATTTTAACGAACGTGCACATAAAGTAACCGTATAATGTAAATTAAAAAGGTTTCATAATTTCATTATCATATCTATAAGCTTACTTGAACAACACCAAATACGATATGAGTATAGTAAACATTACTTATAATCACTCTTTAGGATTGCTTGTGTTCTCGTTGACGATCCTCGAACAGAGAGATATAACTGATGTATCCATTTAACACAAAATATAATAATGGAAATTGTGAATTTATTGTTAATGTCGCATAAGGGACAGCAAAGCACTGAATTTCAAGCAGAATTATATAGCTATTGCAAAGCAATTAGGTATTCCTAATCAACGGTATACTGTGCTGTGGGTAATTTTTACGTCTTGTCAAAGACTAAACTGTGAAGTTATGATAAGCATTTTTTCTGCTTTCATGGTACTGTATTAGGACTAACAAGAGAAGTTACCGAGCATGATTATTTACTTAAAAATTCGTTAACCAGGTTGGTAACTGTCTGGACTAGGTACTAAGGTATACAAAGTGCTAAAAGTTTGAATCAGTAATTTTGAATCTCACTGTGAACAATAACACAGATACAGCTGCAGCTCGCTAATAAGTATTAAACTTAATCCATGCAATATGGAATTTACAATTCCATTTTACTGAAACATGTAAATAAATGACAATATTGATGCAACTAGTTAGGGTAGCGACTTGTAAGCTACAAATTTGCCTACTTTGAATATATTAAGCAAGATTTGATGTATGGGTGTAGGTACGTTAGCGACTAATTTATAAGAAAATACCAACAACTACATACAACAAAAAACTACAGTGATAAACCTAGTCTACTGAAATGGTTCAGTTAAATTTATCATCATCATTCCTATTCAAGACGGTTTATTCGATATTACAGCTTGAAAAAATCACGATTTGTCAATCGTTTAAATACTGTATGTCTGAATGCTTATTGTCTTCACCGTATACACTATCTTCATATTGAGCCGATAAAAGCGTTTTCTTTAACTAAACGACAAGATCATGGAGTTTCTTAGTGAAAATTGGCAATTATTCATGGTTATAATCTACCAATAGTCTTATTACAATAGTCCTTATTAATTCACTGACTACGAATAAGAGACGCATATTCACAATTGATAGGTTTTTAAAGTGATCTTAATAGTTGATCAGAGTGTAACCCAACTCAATGGACTATTTTTCATAAAATTTGTCCGTCTTAAATGTTGGCTTGATATGGGTGTGTTTGCTGACACCGAATTAGTAAGTTTTCACTGAAAAAAATTACTCGACCATAGTCGCTACCTTGAGGTAATGGTTCACCTTACATACCACGATAAACTAGATGATAAATACTCCATGAAACATTCAAGCCTTTAAATCATACAATCTTACTTAGTTAGATTCGAAAGTGGTTGGACTAAAACTAATAAACTTGAAGTCCCAGGGATAAAAGCACTTATGACTGTTACAAAGTGCAACGGCTGTGAGGTATTTCTGCCGGTCAATTACAGTCTTCAGCATTTCAAGGCGAAGTGAATAAGTAGGAATAAATCAGAACTAAGAAGACGAGCCTCACCTTACACAAATAATTCCCATTATGTAACTGAACAATGAATGAAATGATTTTTCCTTGGTTAATACGCATTTTTGATTTCTCTATGTCAACTGTCAAATGATTAATACTAATTGATAGTATTCTGTTTAGCTTAGCGAACTGAGTCCATTAAACTTGGGTTGATGAATATTTTGAAATCTGTGAATCTTATTGAATAAAACATTTGGTGCTCTCATTAAGGGATTTTGTGTATTAAAATTCAGTCGTGAAATAATCTAACCACAGATTGTCAGTAGGTAAATATACCTATGCATTATCAATGTATTATTGTTTTAATAACACATGAAAAAGATACAATGTATCAATTTGTAACATAATCAAAGTTGGAAATGTCAATCATGAGTTACCAACCCAAATTTTGAACACATTGCACTTAGTTCGTGAAACACATAAAGTATAATCTCATACCTAATTAGGGTCATATATACGTAACATTGATGAATTACGTAACTATATGAAGACCCCCCCCCACCCCCGAAAACTCTGTAGTATTAGTGTAGCAGATGTATAAATCCGTAAATATACCTTAAAGCAAACACGGATTAGTTAGTTTATTATGAGAACTTTATTATTATTATTATTCTAAAATTTAGTACAGAATTCACGCCAGTTTACAGGCATGGTACAAAAAGGTTAACTCTTGCACAATGGAACACAAAGTTTTACCGAAATGAGTGCTTGACTAATAATACCATTTACGAGACACTAGATTCATATGCAGGAAGATTAAATGTAAACAAGAAAACCGTTAACCAACAGCTGGAAGATACTTTTCATTCTTGAGTGTTCAAGGATGCATTAGTAGAGAACACTTCATAATATATGTAATCAATTCAAGAAAAGGAGTGTCAAAAACGCTACAGAAGGAAGATGTAGATACTACACGGTTGTTTGAAAGAGTCAACTGTGGCGTCAAGTACGAACATGACCTTGTGTGGGACAGCACCTTGCAGGTGGACGATGGAGATCAGAGGTACCACATTAAGTTATCATGAGTAGATCACAAAGACGCACTTTCCTTTTCAGCGTGGAATCTGGGTGATATTTTCAACGTGACACAATAGTTGGGAACTGAAAAGATAAAGAAAAGGAACAAGCAACAGGGTGAGAGGATATATAACCAATTAAGTACATCTGATTCCAGTGAGACCTAAAGTGTACATATTGGATTAACTAAAGCTCATTTGTTATTCGACAATTTTTTTATTCTGGGAAACGTCGATTGATACTAGAGATAACTATGGTAAATTTTAGATCTACTTTATCCTATAAGATAAAGTATGGGGAAATAAAGACATACTGCATCACCTCTAAGAAATGCATAGACATTACGAGATTCCAAAGCACTCTCTGCTAGGTAGGAAAACGTTCTATTGCATGTAGGTGAATAATCAAGAAGCTTTTAAAGTCTATAGGTACGTTTTATTTTTAGTAGTGTTATAAGAAGAATTAAATGCCAGGAGGTCCATTGATAAATGTGCCATAATCTATATAAGTTGCGTTAAGTTACAGATACCGGAATTGTCTAAGTATAGGTTTATTGCCAATCTAAACTGTGACAAGGAGCTAGATTGTCGTATGCTTTCTGGTAACCAATTCCAGAGGCTAGCATAACGTGTAACAAAGAAGGAGGATTTCAGCTTACTAGTGGCTCTCTGCACTGTTACCAGGGAGTTTTGGTTCCACAAGTCATATTTATGTTTTCGAGTATATGTCAAGGCAGTACAATCTGTTATAATTTCTTTATGAAGAATTTTATAGAGTATAGTAAGATTAAGTTTAATCCTTCTGACCCATAAATGGTCTTACTTCCAAGCACAGCATCTAGCATTATAGGGTCGGCCAGGGGTTAGTAATCTAGTAAGATGCCGTTGAACTTTCTCTATTTTTTGCCTATCTAGTGAACGCATGCAACTATATATGATTGGGCAGTACTCAAGCAGAGGTCTAACACAGGTTTTATAAAGAATAACTTTAGATTCGTTAAGACGATAATTACGATAAATAAAACCAATAAGTCTACGAGCTTTAGAGACCTGTGATGAAGCATGCTCGGTAAAGGATAGACTTTTTGAATACCTTACTCCTAAATCACAGACGCTATTTAGATGACGAAATTCATGTTCGTTAAGGTGGAGGTTGATCTCGCAGTTATATTCTCCAAAATATAGGTATCCTGACTTTTGTGTGTTAAGGGGAAGAAACCATTTATTACACCATTCGCTTAGTTTATTGAGATCTCTCTGTATTATGTCGTTAACATTTGGACCTTCATCTGGGTAGAATGTATAGACAAATTTGAGGTCGTCCGCAAACATAAAGGTCTTACCATCTTGAAAACAGTGGCATATGTCATTAACATACATAATAAATAATAATGGTCTAATGACTGAACCCTTTCATCAGGCAATTACTAGGAGTTATATAACATTTATTGCACTTTATGCATTGTTTTACATAGTCATAATCTTACCAACTAAGTAAATACACTTGTTGTAACAGGATAACGAACTGGAAAGTGCAATCAATGGTGATTATTTTTGTTGATGTCAAAACATGTACTGCTAAATGGTGATTGCCTAACATTTAGCAAATATCATATTTGTCAACTTCCCAAAGGCTTTCTAATTATCATCATATCTATTTCCATTCACAAGTTATGTTAATTTTACTATGAGCCTATTATCCAGTCTTCTACACATAACTTCCTTAATTTAGTTTGTATTATGTATTAAATTTTCTCTTATGTTTTGATCTATCAGTTGATGTAATTAATCAGTTGTTTCTGCCCAGTGAAAAACCTGATATTAGCTCCTATTTTAGTATTGTTCCTTTCGCCGTCTATCTCTGGAGAAGGCATTGGTCAATTTGGCCACGTGTCAATCAATAAGCATTGATGTTTGTCAGGTCGCGAACTATATTACAAGTCCTATTGGCTGGTTCTGACAGTCACAATACCACAACAGTTTTTAAAATCGTCTACTCAATATGTTGTTCAAACGTCTATGGCATTAAAATCGGAAAAGCCTATACATCAGAATAGATAAAGAATAGTGCAAAAGACTGTATTTTCATTTTTGATATCACCAAATTATCTGGATTAAATACCCACTGATCACCTGGAAGCATCGGAAAACTGTGTTTTCCTAGTATGTGACTCCCTAGGAGTGAGAATCCACGACCGCATCAGGGATCGAATCTAGGATCTGATGGCTTCACGTCAAACTCTTTACTATCAGACCACTGAGACGGCCCCTAGCGGTTGATATTTCTAATTCGGTCCATTCGTGTTATGTTTGCGCGAGCTCATTTTTGTAATCAGTCTTATGATAAAGCGTTCGCTGAGGGGCCAGAGAGTCTTGGGTCCAATCCCTGATGGGGTCTTGGATGCGAACTGCTTAAGAGTCCCATACTAAGACGAAACAGGTGTCCAGTGCTTTCAAGTAATTTATGATTGTACAATTCAGATCAATTCGTGATATCAAAAGTGACAGTCAACTAATTCCACAACATCCAATTATTGTATTTTTCTAGTAGAAGGGTGATAATTTGGGTGCAAAACATGTTTTTCTTATCCTTACCTGTAGTCTGCTTTGAGATTTTTTGGTTGGAATAGTGAGACTTCAATACGAAGTCATAAATCTTTTACATTTTAAGGCATTTTAGTAATCCACTGGATTCACAATAGTTTGTTCATCATAAAAGAAAGAATATAAGCTAATCAGGACATCTTGGATAATCAATGGTCAGAACGAAGAGACATTCCTATGAGAAACTAAATTGCTGCTCATCCCTGTGGTATACAAAAGCTGCAAGCGGTAATATATTGTTTCAATTCGTTACCAACTTTTATTTTAGTTGAATTCATCAGCTTCCAATAAATTCCTATTAAGTAAGTTGGCTATACTTAAGTCGATTCTTTCTGCTGAACTATTTCTTAATCAAATAACATGAGAATGGTTATATACTCTAGTTGATGTTGTTAATGACTTGAAATAATCATTCACTATCGCTGCACGCCCATCTTTAAGGGATTGCTTCGATGCAATAGTATTGCACAAGTATAATTAGAATTGAATAGTGACTAACAAGTAAAATTCCGGGAGTAATTCGGATTTATGGGTATTATTAAATGTTAATTCGATATCATGGATTGATTCAGGTACCACTGAACAGTTGTTTCTTCCTTGTATGAAACTATTCAGCAATGCACATCCACGACACTACAATGAATCGAACTCAATACTTTATGGCACCACAGAAGAGTTTTCATTTCATTTGAGACTACATTGAATAAGAATTAGTTGAATTTAACAAAGTTAATTCATTCCCTCAAATTCGATTGATTAATAAATTTATTAATAAATGATAAATGATAATGTATTTAATTAAATTACCATCACTAAAAGATTTTGATTATCTTGTATATTGTCAAATAATTTAAGCATAATTACAATACACTTGAACTAGAATCTAGACATTCACTAGTGAATATATTTATATTTTGCTTAGTAACATGTTGGGATAACCAAAGTTTCATTCTTACATCTGTATATACATAAGAACAAGAACAAGAAGAACAAGAAGAAGAAGAAGAAATCTCTAACAACAATGATTGTATTAACCATAAATCATAATACACAATAATACACATTATGCAAACTATTGTACATATTTTGCAATGAATTCAATTAGTGATTACTTTTACTTTTCATAATGCAAAAAAATACAATACAATAATTTACGTAAGACAATTGTAGCTTATTTGCTATGAGATGAAATGAAAAAAAGGAAGGTGTAGAATTGTAAAATGTTGTTTGTTTGTTTTTTTCACTTTGTAAACTTCCTTTCATAATAGAAAAACAAAACAAAACAGAAATAAGTCAATGAAGAATGAATTATGTCATTGAATTTTTATATTGTTTTACTTAGATTTTTATCAAATCATTGGGAATTAGTACTTATCAGTAGTATCGATCTTATAATGTCATGATTTTGTCTTCTAGATCTTAGTACTATACATAAACTAATTAGTTGTATGAAACAATTGATTGAATTTAGTTTAATTGATAGGGCAACATTCCTACAGTTGAAAAACATTTGGAACTCAAAAGAAATATCAACTAACCTCAAAGTCAGATTCTTCAATTCGAACGTGATGACAGTCCTGCTGTATGGAGCTGAAACTTGGAGAATTACTGCAAACATCATCAGACGGATACAAGTATTTATAAACAACTGCCTATGCAAGATACTGAATGTCCGTTGGCCGGAAATCATCAGCAACAGCTTACTATGGGAGAGGACAAATCAACTTCCAGGTGGCGAGGAAATTAGCAAAAGACGATGGAAATGGATAGGACATACATTGCGGAGATAATCAGACTGCATCACGAAACAAGCATTAACATGGAATCCTGCTGGGCAACGGAAAAGAGGAAGGCCAAAGAACACGCTGAGTCGAGAATTGGAAGCAGACATTAAAAGGATGAACAGCAACTGGAAACAATTGGAAAGGATTGCTCAAGACAGAGTTAAATGGCGAACCCTGGTGAGGGGCCTATGCTCCTCAGCGAGAAGTAACGGGCATAAGTAAGTAAGTAAGTTTAATTGATAATGTAACATAACCTCTAACTATTCAACACTGACATAAACAAGTTAATGTTGATAGTATAAGACGTTGATACTATAAAGTGAACAAGAGAAATTCATAAACACTAATGGGTAACAAATTTATCAATAGTGAATAATCAATAACTGATCATAGTAATAACTTCAGTCAAATTACATGTCTATTACAGTGTGAATATTTTATCTCTGTATACTATGAGTAGTTATACTAGTGATATCATCAATTCTTTCAAGATTATAGAAGTTATCCTAGTATTGTTGAATCTTAATACATATGGAATACATTTTTAAGGCAGGAGTTTCTTTTCATTCACTTCCAATTGAGATTATCTGTGGATATTGGTAATAATTTTGGTTGATTGAATTCATCATAGATTGATGTTGGCATGGTACAAATGATAACGAGAGAACACTGAACAACTGTTTCGTGGTAGGATATGACTCCACAACAATGCCCACGCTAGGTTCCACCCTAGAAGGCTTTAAGATGTTTCTGAAGCTCAAGTGCGAAGTCGTAACTAGTGGAGTTCAGACTTGTCGACAGTGAGACAGTTATTACTGAAGACAATGGATAATCGTGTAGCACTATATTGCAAATTGATGAAAGTCGGAATTCTATCATCGTATACCAGCCCAAAGATGTAGAGGATCTTAAGTTTGCCAACCTATTAATAATTTCATTTATTAAATTTGTATATTGAATATGTTATAATAGATGCATTTAAACATAAACTACATTCAATACAATGCTTCTATTAACATTTAACATTTAAACAAAATCAAATTACCAATTATTTTTAATTAAATTTTAAGATAAATATTCAATTACATTGGGAAAATATTTTCATGTTCATTAAACATTCTTTATTGTTTACTTGTTTTATAAGTTGATAAATATTCTGTGACAAAACAAATGTACAATTTAACTTTCAATCATTTAATCAGTAGTTAATATATATTGGCAGTGATTAATTCAAGTTTAGTTATCGATTACATAAGGTTCTTATGGTGATCCAATCACTTTAAGATCATATTAAGGTAAACTATTTTATAGATGAGATTTTATCAATCTACTACTATGAATGACTCAATTTAATAGTGTACTGTGTTTGACATTATGTGAAGATAATTTGAAGGAAATTTGATATTTTTCAATTTTTCGTCACTTTGTACTCGAAAAGAAGGCATATTGGTAACATTTAAGATTCAACCTAGGAGGTATTGTCATTAAGTTAGTCAAAAGACAAGTTATTCACGTCCACAAAAGGTTGTTCATTAAAGGAATAATCCCATATTAACATCTCTGATTATGGAAATGTGTGACATACATGTAAGTCTATAGACAAACATTATATATGACATATCTTGTTTATGAGCACTAAAGTCTACAGTGAATTGGGGCATTTTTTTTTATCTCCTACACTCAATGACAACTACATTCTACCTTATGTTTAGCACAAAAATATTTTAGCTCTATATGATCTTATGATGGTTTAGAATTCATAGGCATACGTCTTTTAAGTAAATGTAACATCGGAGGTGGGGGGGAGTATAAATTACAAGAAATGTTTACTACTTCTCTTTTATATTTCATCTAAAACGTGTAATTTATAGACCTCAAGTATAAAGCCAAATGAATTTATACTGCTTTTCATGATCCTTCTTAAAATATGAATTTACAAATGTAGAAAATTCACTTCAAATCTTTTGAAGTAATTTACTGTCATTTGAAAATTATTCATCCATATAAATATTCAACAGAGCTGATGAAATGTTTGCATCAACAACATAAAAACTACTTAGGTAGTATAAAGTTTTTTCAGATTAGAATCACTTCTAACCATATGAATAAGGTTATCTATAGAACATTTAAATTTTACATTAAGTAACTCAATTCCTAACGTCACTTTTGCGGTATAAACTCTAATCTTGCAGTGTTTTCTAATCAATGAAGACGTTGTTCAAATTCAAAGCCAAATTATATTTTATTCGTATCAACTAGTGACTTGTTTGTTTCATAATGATGTCTAATTATCAATTAAAATAGAATACGTCTTAGGAAGTGTATGTCTCAAGTAGAACATTTTAATGACGTCAGTATCTCTAAATTGGTTGGTTAGGTTACATCGTTACATCGTAAGGCGTAAACAATCAACTTACCTTCATCAAAATCGATTACTACAGTCCATTATTATAAAGCATAATATACTTCTATCTTTTCGAAAATGGGAAAACATCTACCATAGAAATAACCATGCTTTTTTCCCTGATTGTCTTCATCAAGTATTTCCACTGATTAACATCAACTACAAACTTATAATCAGCTGTTTAATCGGATAAAAACCAACCGACGAAGTTACACATAATCATACCAGCATCATGAGAATGATTTGTTTATTTTACTAAGTAACCCTAAAGTAATATTAGTAGTATATTCACTCATTAGATTTTACATAGAGCTTAGTTATTCACATTGTAAAATTTTCTTTAGAATGAGAATACGCCTTTATCATTTATTTATGTATCCATATGCTTAAAAGTAATTCACACTTGTTTCAAAAACACTTTGCATGACTCGAGATGTATCAAAGTAGAATTAGAGTTGAATATACTAAGAAAGCAAAGTATTTTTTTGTTTAAATAGTTTCCATTTGTCAATTTCTCATTAAGGTATCATTCTTTTTATTTGTTTACCAATTATATCATAACATAAACTGCCTACGATTATGATGAACGGTAAATTCAGACACTTAGGCCATTGTTCTGAACCCTCACATCCTTTCCGTGATTTCTAGTTCCCATGCAGGATCGAAGAATACAAGATATGTGAACCAGTAATCAAGCAGTCACTCATTCGTTTATATACACAAAAGACCTGACCATATAGAGGACTAACATGAGAAATAACATTTGTACAAAGGAAGAACAATAATGGCAGAAAACTGAAAAAAACATATACATTGTTAATTAGATATTGTTGCTGAATGAAAAAGAATCTGAATGTTTAACAGTTCGTGGATCAATTGGAAAGTTAAGAAGAGGGGAACATAATAATAGTAGAAATAAAATAGACCATTTACATGTACTCGAAATAAATGAAATTGTCTTCTAATAGGCACTTTCGAAAGTTAGTTACTCCACTTGAATCGGTCAATATCAATCAATCAATGCCTGTTACCATATATGGAGCATAGACCGCCGACCAGCATTCTCCAACCACCCAACCTTGTCTTGGACCATTCTTTTCAATGTTCTTCATTCCTTTTATGTCTGTCTTTAATACGCACCTCACTGTGTTCTTTCTTCATCTCTTTCTTTGGTCTTCAGGATCCCGATCTAGTGCTTGTCTTGTGACACAGTTTAATAATTTCCTCCATGTGTGTTCTATCCACCTTCAGAGTATTTTCCCAATTTTTTTCCAGTCTGAACTATGGTTGATTTGTTCTCTGCCACAGAAGATTGTTGGTGATCATATCTGGCCGATGGATTCTAAGTATCTTACGCAGACACCTCTTTATAAATACTTGTATCTTTTAGATGATGCTTTTCGTAGTTCCTCAAGTTTCAGCTCCATACAACAGAACTGTCTCCACATTGGTATTGAAGAACTTGACATTAACGTTGACTGACAGTTGCTTTGAGTTCCAAATGTCTTTCACTTTTAGAAATGCTGCCCTTGCTTTACCTATCCTTGCCTTCACATCTGCATCAGACCCTCCTTGTTTATCGACGATGTTGCCCAAGTATGTACAGGTTTCTACATCTTTCAGAATTTCTCCGTCAAGTAAAATAAGTTAGTGTTCGTTGTTTTGTATCGAAGGATCTTGTTTTTTCCTGTGTGTATATTAAAGCCTACTGCTGTTGAGGCTGCTACTACACTGTCCGTCTTCATCAGTATTTGTTGCTGTGTGTTGGATAAGAGAGCTGGTTCATATTGGATCGGTCAATATAACATATAAAAAATGGTATCAAAAGAATGATTATTATGTGAAAAAAATTATCTTCATTCAATACATCATCATGCGAATTAAAGTAGTTATAGTTAGATGTTCATGCTAATTACTCGTAGAATACTTTACATAGAAACAATCGGAAATGTCAATGTTCTGTAGAAAGTATTAAGAAAAAAATCGATGGAACAAGTTACTACTACGTTTAGTATTTCATCAACAAGCTAATAAAAGCTGAAGATCTCTAATATTCTTATGAATACTAATGCATTCCTAACATTATCTAACCTTTCTTCTTTTCCATTTAACGGTGAGCAGTAGAAAACTTTTGGTAGATTTGGAATTTTAATGTCTAAAGAGTTTGGAAAATATTAATTGTTAATCTAAGGGAAATATGTATTATGTAATAAAGTGTGAGGAGATATTTAATACTATGGAGTAATGAAGGATTATTGTGCAAATGCAGATTCACTTGGTATTGAAATTATCGACTATGCTGGATTAGAGTGGAACTGAAGAGTTATTCAAGTAAGTTTAATTCATGATACTTAGCAATGATAAACTCTGAAATGATCCCATTTGGTGAAAATCGTATGCATACATTACTTTCATGTTGAGAACTATGATGTAAAAGTTGTCAATTATTGATAGCTAGTCAATTTGTCATTATATAAAATCTCTAGACATGCTTTCAGAGTTGGCTAGATTTTTTTCAGAGACCCATCCTTGTTTCTTTGAAAAATGATATTAGAATTTACTTCAATATAAATCTTCAATCCAACTGACAACAATAAGCGGATAACCTTACTCTATATAAAGAACACCTCCGACAATTCATACGAATTGATAAAGTTGCTAGAAATGGGTGTAGCCCTAAAAGTCAACAAGGAAAATTATGTAAACTAAAGAATAAATCAACCAAGAAAAATAACTGAAATATCATCCACAAGATAAATTTCAGAAAATTCGAGAAACGTTACATCGTACAAAGTCTATACTCACTCCGTCAGCCTCTATGTAAACTCTAGCCAGAAGTTTAACTCCATGATATATCTTCGCTGATACCAATTAATGTGAATTAGCGAAGACATGAATTCAACTTATAAAATGTCAGAAGAAACATTAAAAAATAAAGAATCCATAAAACCGTGAGACTCGAGCTAGTCACCAGTCATGGAAAAAGTAGAAATTAACTTAACTGTAGCGCCATTCTGTGGCCAAATCAAGAAAGATGGCAACAACACAATAATCGGCAATAATTAATCTAATTTTGTGCCAACAAATCAACCTATTAGACAATTTTGAAGAGAATGTAAATGGTGTCATCTGGAAATATCATCCACAAAATTGAACACAAGGTAAAAACAATCATGTAAACCACCGATCACAAAATTTACGACGGTTTTTGGATGTTCAGTAATAATTAGCATGCAATTATTGACCACTATGTAGTGCTAATTTTTGATGTTTGCCAAATCGTTTATAGTGCTAATAGTGTTCTATCAACCAACCCGTAATAAGACCGCCTATCTTAGTGATTTGACTTCACTAGCATTACGTTGAAGTGGAACGGTTTGTTGCCGATTGTCACACCCCGAACAACCCTACAATGATGAGTACTCTAGTTTTCATTGGTTCACTAGCTAATAACAATTTGTGAATGAATTGATTAAAATTCATTATGTTTATTGAACAAGCCTAACTAAAGAATAGTTATATAATCACTAGTGTTTACCTTCATGAAGAATCTTCTACAGTTCTATATTGAAATCACTATTTATTAACGGTATTAAGTTAAAACTAATGACATCTTATTAAGATGACATTGTACTGTAAAGTTCTTTAATAATAATAATATCAATCAATCGATGTCTGTTATCCCACATGGAGCATAAGCCACCGACCAGCATTCTCCAACCAACCAGCCCTGTCCTGGGCTTTCATTTACAATTCTTTCCAAGTGCTCTTCATTCTTTTAATGTCCGCTTCCAACTCCGAACCCAATGTGTTATTTGGTCTTCATCTTTTCCCTTTCTCTTGAGGATTCTAAGTTAGTACTAGTCCTGTGATGCAGTTTGATCATTTACTCAATGTATGTCTTATCCACTTCGAATGTATTTTAATAATCTCTTCGTCTGTCGGAAGCTGCTTGGTTTGTTCTCTACTACAGAGAGTTGTTATAGATGGTGTCTGGCCAATGAATCCGGAGTATGTTGCATAGACAACTGTTAATAAATAGTTGTATCATTTGTAGGATACTTTTCGTAGTTCCCCGTTCCAGTTTCAGCACCATACATAAAAATGGCTCTAAATTCGCATTGAAAATTCTGACTTTGATGTTGACTGGTTAGTGGCTGATTTTAATTCCAGATGTTTTTTGCTTGTAGAAATGCTGCTCTTGCCTTGCCAATCTGTACCTACACATCTGCACTAGATCCTCCTTGTTAATCAATGATGCTGCCCAGGTATGTAAAAGTCTCCAAATCTTCCAGAGTTTCTCCTTCAAGTGTAAATAAATTGGTGTTCGTTGCTTTGAATCTGAGAATCTTGTAATTCCCTTTATGTATGTTGAGGCCTACGGCTGCCAAGGCTACTGTTACACTGCCCGTCTTCATCTTCATTTGTTGTTCTGTGTGAGATAGAATGGATATGTCATCTTCAAAATCCAAGTCATCTAGTCGTATCAATGTTGTCCACTATATTCCGAGCTTGCCATGAGATGCTGCAGAAGGAGGAAAGATGAGAGTAAGCAGCTCTGTCTGACACCAGTATTCACTTTAAACGAATCTGTGAGTTGACCTTCATGCACGAGTTTGGAATGTAGTCTGTCTTAAGAATCCCGTATGATATTGACTATCTTTTCGGTCTGATATTAGTAGCAATAATAATAGCTTAATTTAATGGTGTTTCGTACGATATAAATTCGAAGAAAACAGCGTCTTGGCAAGTTATACTTTTTCCACGTACACATCTGAAAAGTGTTTCATTTATATATATATATGTCAACATAAATATGATAAAAGCCATATGTGTTTGCATGTAAGATTTAGATTGCAGTTACACTAGAACAGGGTTCTTTACACAACATAATAATCCATGTTTTATTGGCACATGTTTCTAATTAGATCGGCTTTCATAACATTTTCATCATAGAACATACACTATATACGGAACAGTGGAGCATTTATACTTTTCCTTACGTTCATGAATTCTAATGTAGTAACATCGAATTCCGCCAGAAAATATGCTAGGTGGGAGATGTAAATGAAGTGGGTGGTTTATATTTGATAGGATAACACTAGATCGTCCTATGCAGGATTTCGAATGTTCGTCTATAGCTGTGTTCATAATGACGTTGTTGACGCTATACACTCTACTAACTGCTTACATTACTCTACGAAACACAACATAGTCTTTTCTTAAGAGTGAGGAAGAAAATAATGGGGAATAATATAAAGTAATCGATAATATGCAAGAAGTGATATACTGTAGTAATAAGTGCATAGTAATACCAAAACTTCATAATCGTCTCAGACAATATATTATATGAAAAACTTTTTGATATTAACAAAACATGTAAAGACCAAGATAGATCAAAAGTAAAAGTTACACCAAGATAAGTAATATTCGATGTAGTCTTAATTATAGAACCTCCAATTTTACAAACATAAGGTCACTTAAGTTTTTTTTATGTTTTAGGCTTAAATTAACTGTTTGCCTTTTGGAGGGATTAAACTGAAGACCATTCAGACTAGACAATCGTTAAAAATTAGTTAAGTAACCATTCATTTCAGAATAATGTAAGGAAGAAGAAACAAGTGTACAAATAGTACTTAACAAAGGTATTTTTCATAGAGGAGAGCAAGTCATTCGAGAAAAATGGAAAAAGAAATGGGAAAGAATAGAACCTTGAGGTACATCAACTTCTGTTAAAAGAAAAGTGGATCACTTTCCTATGTACATAGTATATTGTTATCTTCTGGTGAAAGTGGCATATAGCCAGTTGACTATCCAGCTTTCTATGTTCATATTCTCAGAATTTTTCAGCAGTACAGTTCTAGGAACTGAATCAAAGATGGAAGTATAACTGAGAAACGTACCTCGGATGTACTTTTCACACTTCTCCATGCTAAACACTATATTATGATGTAAGATAACTGCTGCATCCAGTGTACTTCTATTGTATCTGTATGCAAACTGACATGGCCCTATATTCTTTTACATTATAGGCTGCAGCTTACATAGTAAAATGTATAGACTTAATTGTATTCCAACAATATCTCAAAGAATCAAGTATATTAAGTGTATGAATTGGGATTTCGACTATAAATAAAGTCTTCAAAACAGATCTTTTAGAGAACTAACTTGTTTAAGTCACTTTATTTAAAACAACAAGTAAATAATTTTAATTTTTAAATTTTGACTTCTTTTTGGAATATTTACTAAAAGAATTTAGTACAAGGATAATGTTGAGATGGCAAAGAAACCATCCAGCTCAGTGAACTCAGTTTAATCAAAAACAAGGATAACTGCATAAAAATGGGGAATATTGTATATTAATGCAGATGAAGAATACCAATTAACTGTTTAATTCAATTTTGATAGCACGAATTGATCTGAATCAGACAACCATTGATCACCTGGAAGCACTGGACAGCTGTTTCGTCCTAGTATGGGACTCGTCAGCAGTGCGCATCCACGACCCCGTCGGGGATCGAACCCAGGACCTTCTGGTTCCGCGCGCGAACGCTTTACCATTGGACCACTGAGTCGGCTCCCAACGGTTGATATTTCCAATTCACCCAATTCGTGATACATTGCGCGACCTCCTCTATGCCATTGGTGAGTTACTGCCTCACACCCGACACGGTTGAACTCTACTGGTCACGTCTTCACACTAGAACTCCAGGAATTGCCTCAAGGAGCTAGTCACTAGTGAGCTCGTGGATGCGCACTGCTGACGAGTCCCATACTAGGACGAAACAGCTGTCCAATGCTTCCAGGTGATCAATGGTTGTCTGATTCAGATCAATTCGTGCTATCAAAATTGAATTAAACAGTTAACTATCTCTACAAACTCCCCTAATTGTAATACCAATTAAATTTCTTCTAAAAACATAGACTTACTCTAAAGTCATATTCCTACAGAATGTTGAATGTAAAATATGATTGATCTTTTAATTTGTTAATGTGTATATCATATACAAGATTGTATTCAATTTGAATACCTACGTAGTATTCATTGCTAATGAATTCAAGTTTAAAACAAAATAATCTGTTCAATTATTATTAGTTTTCAATACTTAGCTAAATAATGTTACTAAATAATGAAGAAAATCTCTTGAAGTTAATACCAACTGACTATTTCAAGAAATTTCAATGAATAACTCAATGCATAATACAATACCAGGTGGTAAATTCTAGGCTGTCAATGAACAATAAAATAATTCATCTATGGTTGATTGATTTATTTCAAAATGAAATTATATGAAAAACTTCATTATAGTTGATAAGGATGATTGTAAGAATAAAAATAAACAGTTGGAAATTGATTTAATGATTGGACAGTGAATACATGGATAGGTACCTGATAGGTATACGAGATACAATATTAGCATATGAATAAATAAATGACTTTTCATCTTTTAATGTAATCCATTTTTGATGAGGAATTAGTGGATCAAGGGTTTTAAATCCTCAGTACTTACTGGTTAAAAGTCATTATGATAAACTGGGAATGAAAAATATCGGCAGTGTCCTCTAAGCTTTTTATCTCATCGATATCAATTAGTAATGATGAACATCATTAAAATACATTCGATGGCTTTTACAGATTGAAGATGAATGTTATTAATATATTCAAGATACTTTCGACGCAGATAACATTAACTGAAAAGTTTCTGAAAATCTTAGAGCAATGTTTATCTGCTGGATCCCAAGTTGGGACTATATGGATGCTTATGTCCACTTTAATAATGAGTTGAACCCTGAAAACCTAGGTTCCACGGTAAATATAATACATGTATTCCAGTGTATCGACAATTAACTATAAGCTATATCGAATCCAGTCAAGTCACGACATCTCTTTAGTATTTGATAATATGCTCTGTAGTTTGCCAATAATTAACAAACGACTATTCTTTGGATGACTAGTTTACGAAAATGATTCAGTCCGGTGAAATATGTTTGCACCAGATAAATTCAGCTGGAGTTTGACACAGTACTTGCTGTATACTACTGAAGAACTAGCTACTCCACGACCTATAGTGATACTCCAATTGATATCACTATGTTAGCAAAACTTTTTCCAGTTCGTATATGTTCCTCTCCTTAAAAAATTTCTACAATGTTAATGAATGTATCCATACCGGTTTCTAACCTTAAGAACCAATTTACGGAGTTCTGTTGAAAATCCGTAACCATTTGAGTTCAAGCTTATTAGGTACGTAATAACTGTCATCAATGAAAACGAACGATATACGTATAATACCATAAATTATTTAAAATTAATTGAAATGTAAACAGCTTGATATCAATTCAGGGGTTTGAAAGTTAAGTACTTGTCGCGATGCCTAGAGGTTTTGCTTCCTCTTCCTAATAAGGTTATCGATGAGCAGTAGCGAAGAGCCTTGTACTAAAGCTAAGCTGTTTTTATTTCTACTTGGTTTTAGTGATTGTCTAATCAAGGTTAGGATGTGAAATAAGGTGCATATCAAACAATGCCTACATACCATCTAAATTAATGTTACTTCTTAGTTATGTCTGCATTTGTTCCTACTAGAAGCTCTTTAGATCATGACCTTAAAATTTTAGTAATAATCATCACACTATTTTCCAACTTCGGTTCTTCATAACATAGTCTAACCGTAATCAGATATCACAAATGTACATCTAGCCTCACTTTTCAGCTGGCTAACTTTATTGGCTATAGAAGCGATTTACATAAACTATATGACTGTCCGTGTAGAAAAGTCAGACTAATGAAGGTAATTTATGATCTATAATAAAGAAAACACCTATTAAACAATTAGTAGTGTAAGATAATGCTAAATTAACAGATGTATGTTAGTGCTGATAAGAATATTGAATGGAGAGGATTAAGACAGATATTACAATAAGAAATTAGTTTGTAACTACTGGTGATGATTGTAATGTCAGGAAAGGAATAAACAAATGTCTAATTATGAATAGAGATTATTTTAGAAAAAGGAATATAAAGGGGGGCGGGAGAAGAAAAATTAGTCTGATTTTGTAAAATCGAATAATGTTGTTGCCAGTCATTATTAACTTTTGTAGACACGTTTAATGACTACAGCCGTCAGCTCAACTCCCCATAGCTTTAGTTATATGAATAATTCGAGGTGAAACTGCTATAGAAAATTTTCATGGGATGTGATAAATAATCTTGAGTAAATGCAATCTTTATGTTTCTTTAGACCTTAGTACTAGTGGAAATCTATTAATCCTATTGTAATGTATTAATTAGTAGAATCTATTTTATATTGTGTCCACCATATTTTGGTTTTGGATAGACTGTAGCTCTCAAAAGGAAATCATATTTTGCCTAAGATTTGTTTTAAATAGCACTGGTCGGTAAGACATACCTAAAATATTCAAGGGATTAATACACTCTGTAACGTTCGAACTCAGTATTGAACGTTAACATTTACCTAATCCAGATGAGATTCCTCTTGTGTATGATTAAGGTAGTTACTTTAATGATTCACTGAACAGCAACCATTGTCTATCATACTAGTCGGTTTCAAGTAGGTACCTTAGTATTTTTATTGAATAATATACTGTTAGCTACGAATATTTTGACAAATTAATTTTTCAGTAATCGCCTTTATGTAGTTACTTCAAAATAAACAGGTGGGGGATTGTTTTACCTCAGTGGTTAGAATTCAATTATTAAATAGTAGATAATGGGGTAGATTTCTCGTTACAATTTGAATTGTCAGTGATTAAACGCTTACATTGCTAATAACAATCAAATATGAGCTTGTTTCGGTACTTATTGATTAGACGAATCAATTGCTTGGCAAACTTATTGAAAAGATTTGAATAGTATCGATATGACACTTGGTATAGAATGACTGAAAGATTAGTAATGTTAGATAATCATTTCACAGCAGTTTTATCCACCACTGCACACAGAATATAGACAGAAATATTTGGACTTCAATGTCAGCTTTCTTTACTATATTCTTAGTCCACATTTTCTACATGAATTAATTTATGATATATAGCTTAAACTTCAATAAATGAAAGGAGAAATCACTACAGACCATCATGACGACATTTCTTGAGTTTCAGTACAATTCGAATTATGATTGGTTGTAAACAAGTGAATAACGATAGGATAATAGACAGGATTTTAATGTTAAAATCAAAAAATTTCTACGTTTAAATGAATATTTAAATGATTTAAACAGACTACTTAATACTTAAAGAATATAATTTACCTCTTAAATATTATCCATTAAATAGACTAATACATAGACAATTGTATTGATGTGAACCATATTACTCATTTACTAATAAAAATTATTCTGTATATAACTAATTCATAAGATAAAAGAGAAGAAATTCAATCAATTACTTTCGTTTTTATCATTTTAATTTCGTGTTTACTTATCAACATGAAAACATCTTGCAATTCAATGAACAATAAAAACTGGATAGTAGTAGTAGTAGTGGTAGTAGTAGTAGTAACAGTGGTAGTAGCAGAAGTAGTAGTATTAGTATTAGTATTAGTAATAATAATAATAATAATAATAATAATAATAGCAACAGTAGTATGAAGATATGGTGAGATAGAAGTGAAGAAGGCTAAGATAAAAAATATAATTTATTCAATGTTCTTTCTTATTGATAAACAAATAGATGAAAATAAATAAGTAAACACTGCTTTTTTATTTAGTTTATTATTATCATTATTATTATTAATAAACGAGAAGTAAACATCTGTCCTTTATGAATGGAAACTAACTCATCTGTTACTGAATTTTTAATCAATAGGTCAACATCAATTGTCACCATCTATTGTCATATAATACAATAATATTTTTTTTTAATTATAAAACTTCCAATAATACATGCATATTTAGAGGGACTTTTAGACAAAGAAACGTACAGAGTAATGATGGAACCTTATTTATCACCTATACTGGTGAATCTACTCACCTTGTACATAGAATCATACAATTTTGCTAGTAAAATCGGACCAGGATTTTAGATGTATAGGTGGTACGTGTATTTTGATAGAAAAAAATCTTCTTGAGAATTTTCAACACATTAAATTCATATAAGTTGGACTGTGAATGGCAAATGAAATCAAGGACGCAAGTTTCGTCCTAGTTGGGACTCATCGGCTGGATGTACTTGCATCCTAATGTTGATGTTCACAGTAGGATTCGAAATCACTCCGTTTTGTGTCAAAGGCCACCGCGCTCAACACTAGACTACTGAGTCCAGACGGTCACACTTGTGCAACGGGTGCATTGGTATTAGGATGAACTTGTATATTCCCGTTGACTGACCAGCTTCAGTCTATAACAAATCAATTGGAATATACAAGTTCATCCTAACATTAAACTTACATCCAAAAATGAAAATATACCGAATGAACTACTATTATTTAATAAAAATGAAACCTGAATAGAGCCTTCACTTTCACTCTTTATTGTAAACCTGACACACTTGAATCGGTATTTAGACTTTAAATCCATATAACCTTACAGTGTGAAAATCTCTCCTACTGTCAACGTATTCGGAAGAGCAACCAGAATTCTTAAACCAAATGATGATAGAGAGAAAGAAATGAAGGATATAGCAAACATATTAAAAATTAACAATTTTCTAATGAACATTGTTAAAAACATCTGAAAACAATTTGATCCTTTGATAAACAAAGATTCATCGAACCCAAACAAGCTCAGCATTTCCAGCTAGATCAATATCCTTTAGGTATTGGTCGAGAGTTCGAGTCACATCAAGGACCAGTCAGTACCTCGGGTTCTCATCATTGGCCTTGCAACATATTTGCCATTAGCTGGGTCGATATTTTCTGCAGATCGGCACGTCAGCACTAAGTGAACGTGCAAACCTATTAGTGTGTGAGCATCTCATTGCTAACCAGAGGTTGATTAAGTTATTTCTAAAGCAAACTCATATCCAAGTTAGCAGCATCAGCCTGCTGGTAGTAGACGAAGCAATACCTAAGCTCACGTTTGAATTCAACCAGAATGTTTGACGGAAGTATCTCTGTCCCACGTGCCTAGTATCACTTCTCCAGAGGAGAAGGATGATGCACTAGAGACATTTGTCTAAATCATCCCAGATATGGAACAACTAAAAATTGTTATGTCAGCCGTGGTCTCACAGTTATCCACAAAATTGCAAAGTGCATATCCTAACAGACGTGCGCGCAGCATTGCCGCCAGTTTAAATCCTAAAGTCATTTTGAGAATCGTGCCCAAACTGTCTACTGCGCTCAGGAAGCCACAGCGTGTATCAAAGAGAAGCAATAATCCAAGACGCAACGTTACAGCTGTCAATAGGCATTCCAGATGTGATCTTAACGCTAATTTTTTCATTCATGAGTTCAGCAAGTCAATGCGTAGACGGTTTGCGTCGGAGACAGCAGACGTCCAACGTAATGCAGTGTTGTTCTTGCAACCACATAAACGACCCACTACATTCCGTGGTGGAGGAGATTAGTAGTAGATAGTGATTGTTCACGTGATTTCCTTTTTCTTCCTAAGTGTTCTTTATAGTTGTACACGACCACATTCAGGTTTACATGAATGCATGGGACCATGTCCTTATCCTTTTTTTCAAAAAGGATAGGTGCTATGTGGGGCTATTAAAGAAAAGTAACGAACTTTCAGAATTGTATTTTGGACAACCATTTCAATTATTTTGGTTGCGAGTAGTGTAAACATTTCATTTCTATAATTGTTATGTTCTTCCCACTCTATTCCCCGTTTAGTGTATTTATTTTTAGTATATTTTTTCTTACTATGAACTACAGTTAATTAGTTGTGTACAAGTTGTCACTATTCACTACCACTATGTCCTTTGTTCTGTATTAATGTTAGTTTCCTAATTGGTTAACGGCGTGGTTTGGTTTTGTGCATATATAAAAGAATGTTTGCAAATATAATACAATTCTGATTCTGTCTGGTGGGTCTATTGTCTTGTTCTTCTATCTCCGGCTTGGGAGTGAGTGGGCATAAGGCAGACGTGCATTTATCGACTAGGCACATCTAATCAGCCAATTTTATTTTGCGCCATAACAGACTAATACAAGTTAAACAATTTCTCTAAACAATTACAGATCTATTCATATTGTCAATCTAATACTAGAAACATACAAATTAACTCTACTCTTCCATATCCCAATTATTTCCATTTACTTATTCTATTCTAATTTTGTTTACATAATCGCATACGTACTTGTCTCACTTATGACATTCACGGCATTTATATTAATGAACCGATCTTTATGGTTAGCTTTGTAATTGATATTTGATTTGTTACTCTCTACTATTTAAAGTCATGTTAATTTGATTTATTTATTCTCTGAAGAAATGACTTAAATTAAAGCTGTGAAACGTCGGAGATTTTAAGTTTCTACTGATTACGATTTCGAAAACACATTACTTACTATAAACTATCTAAATTGACTGATTTTAGGTGACTTATGAAGATTCGTACTAAGTTTTAGTTAATAGATTCATCATAACTTGGTGTTGGTTGGATACTATTGAAAATCAACCTGAAGCTCCTATGAAAGAATGTATGGAGAACATTGCTGCCGCATCTTATACTAGAACAAAACAGCTGTCCAGTACTCCTTTATTTCAAGTGGTACCCGACCAACATTAATCTATACCGAATTCATTAGATAAACTAGTGCTTAGTTCATTCTAAATTATCAAGTCAACCGTTGGAAATTATACCTAAAAAAGATTATTAATTATTGTATTTTAATCGTGATTAAAGATATTCACATAAAGTGGCCGTTTGGTAAAAGCGGGAATAGTTACGATAAACAAGTATGGTGATATGTTAACCGGATGCTTTCTCTTCATTTTCACTTAGTCATTCATAAATTATAATAAGTATATCGTTCACTTATTTATTGTAATCATGTATACAGAATAGTAGATAAGTTTAGGAAGCTTTTACCACAATTAAGTTTTTTAAAAAATGATCAAGAACATGATTGTGGTAAGATATTTAGCATAGGGATTTTCTACGTATATCGTCCTCCGTGTTCGTGTTCTTCTTACTAACTTCAAATAGGAACACTGCAACTTATTAGAAATAAGTTAAAATTGGGATAAATTGACAACAGTCTTCTTTTGTTGAATATATGAATTCAGCTTGAGTAATTTTATTGTTACTGATTCAGTGAATTTTAGCGAACTCACACTGATTATTTTAAGACTGAGAGATATTGTTAGTGTAATAGCTATTGCACCATTTACGGCTGTGACACCTATTAATCTCATGCTTTCTTGAATGATGCTCGAAGATACGAATATGTACTCCTCTCTCGGTTCTTCCAGTGTATCCACTATGATGCACACATGTAAATTGATACACGTTGTTGGAGGTACTTAGGAAAGAGGACCTTTTGATCTTTATTTGATCCAACTAGTACTTCATTTCGTTTAAAATTATAAGCCATACTGTTTAATAAGTACACTTAATTGTTGAAACTATTCTGTGATTAATGATTCGTAAAATTTCATTATCTTGAAGATAAAAGTAGATGAAATAAACTTTCTTTCCAACTATAATGAGGATCATATGTTTATTCAGTGGGTTTAAATACTTATTTATGAACCTGTCTAAGCCACCAAGTTCACACAGACACTTTTAATCGAGTCTAATTCTCATCCTAATTTTTAAGGCCTCTAAAATGAGTACATACAACCTCATTTATTTTAACTTAACGTGCGGAAACTGTTATTGTTTATCTATATCTCGGCGTATGTATTCTAATGATGAATGCATCCTTCAGAGATCTCACTAGGTGTTCGTTGAAATCTAAGGTGCAGGAAGTGAAATTTGATTGCTATTACATAGTATAGTGATGTTAAATAAATTAGGCAGATATAAAATGTTCCACATAGTTGTAAACAATGAATGTACCATCCAGATATCTCCAGTAGGATGTTATTTTATTTACTGCGTACTTTAACTTTAATTATTTAAGGTTCCAATTAAATGAATCAGGTAAAATTTCAACCAGACAGCTATTTATGGAGATTCTATCAAGTTGGAGATAAATTATGCTGCTGTTCTATACCTTTGGAATATATATTGGTTGGCTATCTAAATTCATTATTATAATCTTCTTTTTCAATTAGCCTGCTTCTTTTTGCCTTTGTCAAACATATCTTTAACAATACATTTAGTTATAGAAAATGCTACGACTGTCATTTAATTGTATAGTATCCGGACATTTATAATCATTTTCCTTTTTTTTTCATTCACTAGGTAAAATGTTACACTTTAAATTAGATTTTCATTTTAAAAGTTACCTTTTTCTATCATTTATGCTATTTCCATATGGTATGTCTACATTGAAACTGGTATTACACTGAGTGTAACCATAATAATCTTGAATAACTTTTAGATAATATGCGTAGGCTATAGAATCGTTGTACAGAATTACTTCTAGTTATATTCTTTTATTATTGTCAATATGAATTCATATTTTAAAGTTGTAATTCGTCTGATTACTTACTTTGTTCTAAGCATTCGTTAATAAGAGCATATTTAATTTCATGTACACTTGATTAAGATCATAATGAAAAAATAATAGAACTAGACGAAACTTATCATTAATAGAATGTAAAATGATAAATGCAATCTGTCAGTTTTCTGTTTTGTGATTATCTCTACAGTATTTTCTATGAATTAGCAAAAAAATCTCTTCTACTACTGATATGCTGGGCACCTAATGAAGATTGATTATCTTCCAGAACTGTGTTTTAGAACATTATTTCAATTATCATAACTATGGATGGTGTAATCATTTCATTTCTGTGACTGTCACGTTCCCCTCACCCGGTTCTCTCGTTTAGTATATTTAATCTTAGTATATTGTTTATTATTATGAACTACAGTTACTTAGTTGTGTACAAGTTGTCCCCATTCACTGCCACTTTTTCGATTGTACTGTATCAATGTTAGATTTGTGATTGGTTTACCATGTGGTCTGGTATTATGTATATATAAAGGCATGATTAAAATATAATACGATCTCGGTTCTCAGTTCTCAGATCTCGTTCTCTCCGTCTTTCGGTTCTTAATTCTGGTTCTCCTATTGTCGGCCTGGAGGTAAGTGGGCTTAGGTCAGTCGAGCATTATCAGCTAGGCACATCTGACTGTCGTTCGCGTCAACAAACCAAAACCCTCCTTCCTCTCTTTTCTCCACGCCATAACAACTAGTTACAGAACTTCATTAAGATTTATTTGAAATAGAATTCACTGTCATATATAATTGGCTTCGGTTATACTATCCCTAACCCCTCCCCTCTTACTGTTACTTAGCTATTCTAATTTATTTAGTCGAAAATGTATAAGTTAGAGTTTAAGTAAAATCTAATTTTACTTAAATTGTTTAACAACATACTGGATAACTAAAACCACTTATCCACCTTCAGAAGTATCACTCATTCATTTGTTATAAATAACTTAAGTGGCTTAATCGAAATGTTTAAAATCTGTCATGAAATTAATATTTCATACTCTGTAATTACATTTATTCTCTATTTACATTGACAGATGCTTCATGAATGAAATCTAACTACTTGTTTATTATAATATGAAAAGGAAAGGTCCTACAAGTAATGTGTTGTAATCACATAATCACACTAGCTGTCCTGTTTTAATTGAAATATTGTTTACATAGGTTGTTTGTGGAAACTTCTTCCATTGCTTGAAAATGAGTAAAACTGAGTTCATGTGTTGAGCTATTGGTGTACAACGTTAATGAATTCTGAATGAGAATAGAAATTTATTTGATGTGCTAACCCCACCTCACCACCCCCCATCATCTTCAATAACATGTGTTAGTTAAATTTTTCTAAAGTCTCTTATTAATAACTTTTAAACTAGACAGCAACTTACTTTGTTAATGACTGGAATCGAACAAGTATAATCCTGATTTATCAAGTCAATCAATCAATGCCTGTTACCCCAAGTGGAGCATAGACAGCCCACCAGCATTTTCCAACCAACTCTGTCCTGGGCATTCTTTTCTAGCTCTTCCCAGGTGCTGTTCATTCTCTTCATGTCTGTTTCCAATTCCCGACGCAATGTGTTCCTGGGTCTTCCTCTGTTTCTTTGGCCTTTTGACTCTCTCAAAGTTGGATTGACGTCGGAATATGTCAAAGGTAGCTGACTTGAGTATTTAATGAACTGGGATTCGATGTACATACATTTACTTCAAAAGTAGTCACCCCTTGTATCTTGTCCAAGCATAGGAAATTTAATAGTAGACCACTTTAACAACTTCTCTTATTGTAAAAGCCTTGTCAATCTAAAGAGATTAGCAATTGATAAAATTTAGGTATTGGATCTAGAAAGCCAGTGTAACTTTAGGTCAGCTTACTGTACACATGACTCAGTAGACAATTTCGCCGAAATAACACAAAGAGACTACATTGTATGATACTCTACTTGGCAAGACTTTATGTCCTTGAAACACAACCTATGAATTTGGAAGAAAATGAAATCTTTAAATGCTTAATAATAGATGACTTTGAAGGATTGTTCAGACATGATGTGAATAATATTAAAAGTTCTATGCAGAGAAATTGAATTGATCATTGAATCAGTGGACATTCATCAGCTGCACAATTACAAGATGTATTATTGAAGCTCACTCAGTGGCCACCAGGATGTAATGTTTTTAGTGTGGATACCATAAAGGGAGTCCGGCTATAGTCAAAATAAGAGGTGACACCAGCCAATGAAGATTGTATCTATTGGTTTATGTCATTTCAGGATGTCACAAAGGTAATCAACCTACAAATATTTTATGTTTATATCTGATTATTAACAGTAAGTAATCGATGATTATCTCATAGTCAAATCAGTCTATGTAATATACAACTTTCAGTGAATTATAACTATTCTATACTAATTAACATTAAACTTAGGTAGCTTAGAATCTTCCAGCCTCTCAAATGATATTAAACGTACAGGATGTCGTGTCACTTAGACTCAGCAGTGAAGTTAACCAACAGAAATTGAACTGAATTATAGAGTATACATAAAGTAGGTTGTAACTGAAGAATCGATTGTGGGATTTATTGAACATCATTTTAGAAACCACATAAATCATTTTACATTTATCTATACATAAAATGTATAGGATAAATTTAATTTTAGCTATGATTTAATGACCTCAAGATACATAAATTAAAACATCTTATATATAGTTAACTATCATATAATGAATGACCTTCAAGTGACGTACAATAACTACCAATAAGATTAAAGCATACTGTGACCTATTCTATATTTATTGATTTTTATTTAAAATACGAACTTATTTGAACTTAGTTATATTAATTTATCTAGAGATATGAAATGTTTTTCCTCATAGATTAAAAAATGATAAATAAACGAACTAATATTATTGTCAATTAAACTAATAAATAAGATGATGTTTGTAGTGATTGGTTTTTTAATTGGTTGTTTGTTTTTATTACAGATCGATCAAAGTTGGGTGCTATTGAGAGCTCTGTTAGATAGTTATGTCATCCTAGTAATGAATTTATCAGAAGTGTGCACCTACATCTTCAACAAGGATCGATGAATTCTAGAACCTTTAGAGTATGTTGTGGATATTTAATCGACGACAGGTATACACATTGGAAAAATTCGTAAAACAAAGTCGGTGTTATTACGTTTTCATGTATAGTACTTCTATCCCAACCCACTTTCGTCAGATCTTTACATGATGCATAGAATGTTTGTATGTGAATGATAATCACACAACGAGTTTAGTTTAGAATAGATCACGTGTATCGTTGTAGACTCACAAAGCTGTTAGGACGAAAAATTTATTTCTGTGGTTGATTTCTGTGCTTGGTGACAACTGTATTTTAAATGTGTTGTGAAATGCGGTTGTTGTTACTGTTAAATTTTGGAGTAAATACTATCAGTTAGTCAGACGTAGCCGGTAGTACTTAATCGCTAGTAAAATTTTATTGCAATTTTGTGCTTATTAAAAAGATATCCACTCTTTTTTGAGGCCTGACTCACTCAAAGATTCTACTACACTGAAAATAGAAGACATGAAACAGAGTTACCTAGACTAATGACCACACTACAACTTGCTCAAACAAATTTTATTATTATCATCATCAATAATCAGTCAGTAGAAGCAAATTCTATCATATAAAACTGACTTTATTGGTGCTTAAATATTAATGTATTTGGTACGGGGTCGCAGCGTTCTGCGTTATTAATAGTAAGTTTGAGATCTTGGGAGTTCTCTGCCGTGAAATGATAAACTATGATGAAATGACAATGCATTACATTGTATTCAGTTGGTATCGTTTTGTAAACAAACGTTTTTCTTGGATTTAAATAATACTTTACTGACTGTATACCACAATTTGTTTTGGTTTACCTGTTGATTAACGAGCAAACTTAATTGAAAAACAACAATCACTGATAGGCTAAACATTAAAAAAATCTAAATTTGCAGCACTTAAAGTGCTCTACATAGAGGATTCTCAATTACGCTGATCTCACTTATTCTGCTTTTTTTTTGTCGCGAAAATGTATTCTTGAATATATTTTGTAAGATGTTTTGATGAAAGCATTTCATTAAAGTTATACGGATCATCAGAAAATATATCGGATTAACTTCTTCGGAAATACTTTTAAACATTGCCTTCCATAATCATTGATTACTGAATTTTATGACAGGAAATAAACAGCGTTAATATATCAGTTAGCAATAACTTTCCATTTACTAGAAACCACTAGGAATGATATAAATATTTTCGATAACACTAGTACTCGATTAATTAGATAGCAGGAATAAATCATTCAGTTAATTTCAAGGTTTCTCTGAGTTGTCGAATGTGCAGACTAATAAAGAGGAATTATTTGAGAAATCTTTATTAAATTCTGTGAGAAATTGTACATGCTCCTGTTTTATGTAGTGGATAGCTACTACAGTTTAATTATAACGCCATCAATCTATCTTTCGATATATCCTCATTTATATGTAAGATTCGTGCACACAACTATATATCTGTATTTGTGTCTATGTATCTGAGTTTATGTTCATATTAAACACTTATATTACCCTTATGATGTATTAGACAATATAATACTCCAAACTTTTCCCTAAAGTCTAAATCATCATCACAGTTCACATTACAAACCACCCAGTTCTGCCAATTTTTAAGGATTTTCGTAATAGCCAGTCTCTGCTTGTATAATTGAATTGTATCAAAATGAAAGAATACATCTACGAGATTCACTTATGAATAAAACGTAGGAATTTTTTTATTTCAGTGTAATTAATATTTCGTTTTGTTATGAACACAATCTGATTGCATATTTAAGATTGATATATCCAGTAAAATCTCGTTTATCAAACTAAATTGAATAATAAAGATGAATGAAACTTCCCAATTCAGAAGTTCGTTTGAAAACTGTCACTTATATTATGGGATTCAATATAGTTGAACATTTCTGGCAGTAGATACACTTGCGAAACAGTAAACTATCATTGGACAACAAGACAAAAATTACGCCTTAAAGACGAACTTGATTATCGTTGTAAGTAACTTTGTATACCCCTGTTTATGTAATGAATAATTTGTCTATATAACTAAATGCCAATTCACCACTTAAGCAATCAAACCTAAATGAACTTTGAAATTTTGAAGTCATTGAATTTTTCCGGCCATACGATCAGTTCTCTAATCAAAAATACATTCGCTTAGTATTAATGAAGTGCTTTGTTGAACAGTTAAAGGGTCATTAAAACTTTTACAGATGATTCCTTATTGTCTTTAAAATCTTTCTGAATACATTAGCTAAAATACTGGTAAAATTGTGACAACTATGTAAGGAATTAATGCATGGAAACATAGTTCACTGTTAAAATTTGTACTACTCCCTGGTACTTATTGTTTATGAAATTCATATTACAACAGTTTGCTTGAGAGCTTATGACGCCTAAATGTTGTTGTTTTTATATTGTCATTTTTATCAGATCAATTAACAAAAACACTTCTAACCTATGCTAACATTATAAACAATGTGTACAATTATATTCTACATAACATTTTCTCAATATTAATGGTGATTAGTATATCTTCAGTTTCTGAAATTCTTTTCAATGAAGTTAGTTGGTTGGTTGTAGTATTTTTCGACCTACAGATTCTGCTACTTAATACCACAGCGACTTGAGAGCAAAGTGTACCATGTTCGATGCTTAATTTATCTGTAAGTTTCCATCAATTCTATGGTCTACATTACTTTTTTTGTGAGTTGAATATTAGTTAACTTGTTGTCGAATACGTATTAGCATTCTTGAAAATATTAACTAACTGAAATGTGTTATAATTGGAAAAATTGGGAATTCCGTGATGTTGAGAGAAAAATTCAAGATAGAACGAAATGTTAACTCAAGCATGCATGAATTCAGTAATCTAGATAGTCGCCAAGTAATTAAATATGTGGTGTGTATGTGTCAACATAAATCATAGGGTATTAATGTGTCTTCTAATGTCAATTTTTCATAAATACAGGAAAAATACAATTCAGTCTCTAAAGTTTCTTTAGTCAAATATTTCAGCTTAGCGAAATTGATCTAATTTCAGCGAGACAACCGTGGAAAGCACAAGGTATTGGATAGTTATTTTATTCTATTATAGGATTCTTCACCACTGTATATTTTTGATCTCATCAGGGACAGAACCTAGGATGTAAATAATAAATCGACTGAACTTGGAATTGTCTACCATAACATTCCACCTAATTGGTCAAAAACCCAGCCAATAATAATACAGGATTGATTCACAACCCGGTATTAGATTAGGATTAATTAGGATTTCTACACTGAGATGAGACAGTATTCTAGTACTCTCCCTAATACTCTAACTGATGTAACTAGTTGACGAAAACTATTGAAATACATGTAGCTCACGCTACAAACGGTAACTTTATATATGTTTATACAAGTTTACAGCTGTTGGTATTTAATCAACTTACCCCGTTGTCATCTTCAATTTTGATTGATGCTTCTCTGTAAACCTCATACGAATTAAGAACTTCCGATATCTTTTTACTAATATTTAATACCATCTAGTGTATTTACATTATCATTAGTGACGAAATTCGTGATGGGCATTAGAAACTCCTTTGGACTCCAATTGTTTATGTTCACAATGAGATCCGAATTTAGTACTTTTCGTTTTAACAGCTAAATAGTCACTAATATGCTTTCATGGGATTTAAATGTTTGGATTAGCAGGCTACACACCTTTACACTGCACTCCTATACATCATAGATGACACTAATAATTAGTTCATTGTACTTTGTAGCTGTGAACATACACAGTTCTAAATGAGGTCGGTTTGATAACCTTAGGTAATACGTTACATATTCACTAGTAAATTGGGATTCACTAGTCCTACTTTCTTGTTCTCACATTTGTGTGGTATCACGCATGCGTGATTCTGAGAAGCTACAAACAAAGAAGAAACAATTATTATTTAAGTTGGATAACGACTAGCAACCAGAATCCAGGACGCGCATTTCGTCCTATTTGGGACTCATTAGCAGGATTACATACCGAAACAATTATTTAGTGCCTTTTGATCTTGAATTCTTCTCTAATTCAAATTAAACCATGAAAAATAAATTATCTTCAGTAGGTGAACAATCTCTTCTAACCATAAATACATTCAATTTATATTTACCAATACATAATCATATCAGACGACCTTATAGTTAATATACGTAAACTGTTAATACAATTCTATGTTATGTAAGAGTTATCAATAACAACAACTTTCAAACAAACACACAACACGCATCTTTACGGTTACATTCCTTTATGTTATCAAATTATAATAGGCAAATTTTGTTTACAATAGTTTCATATGATTTTTTTGCTTACATTGAATGTTCATTATGTATAATTTTAAACTTTATATGTTACATTGATGGTAATATGAAGGCAAATGAATACCATTTCTGCTTTGTCAACTTAATATGATAAATATATAAACTATAATGAATGATTTCCTGGTGAGCGGCCTATGCTCCTCAGTGAGGAGTAACAGGCGTAAGTAAATAATGAATGAATGAATGATTAACATGGATTATTCTATTGATGTGAACTATTTTATCAATAAATTCTATGTGTAATTTTCCTCAGTTATTATATAACATGAAGGGTAAATAATATTTTCATTAATCAGTCGTTGAGCAATAGTAACCAACGTTCTATTTGTTAAACTTTAGTAGTTATATAATTTGGGTTCGAATCACATAGTATCAATACCCACAAGATTATAGGTACAACTTGCTGATGAGTGGCATATTGTGTTCAGGATTACTTTCTGACTACTTTAATAATATTAATAATAATAACTCTATTTCTATACCCTAAATTTTCTTATTGTATGAAATTCTGTACTCCAGTTGGGCAATACTGCAAAAACATATCTGTTTAACATGACATCAAAATGTAAAAGTAAGTAAATGCCACTCTTTTCAATTGTTAAACATCTACTATCAGTTCAGTTGCTATAATTTTTTTCTTATCCATTATGCTTGTTCTAACAGAACAATATGCCATTAAATGTTATGTATCCACTTGGATTATCTAGTATTTAGTACTGAGATGGGATGGTGTGTGAGTACATACAAATGACGCTCATAATTAATTCGTTTAAAGTTGAGATATTTACCTAGATAAAATAAAAGTGGCCTAAACGTGTGAGCAGACTGCTAATCGCTTAATGTATGCACATATATATCGCAACTTCACAGATAAATTCAATTCTGTTTTTATTGCTGAACAGTGTACCAATTAATGAGAAAGATAAAATATCCTAATATGCAATGCTTTATATAGTCCATTCATTACAGAAGAGTATAAATCTAGTCAAAACTTAGTTTTAATCAATAAGTGGTTATATTTAATCTTATTGTAGCTTTAATCTTCTATTTAAGGTTTGTGGTTAATAACTAAATGCCCATGCCCGTAAGTGATTAATTAGATAGTAGACTTGCAACTTACTAGAAAGTCAACTGATTTTACTATGAACCTATGCACATTTTTACATAGTCAAATTGAAAAAATTAAAATCGGGTAGCGTCTGTCAAAGTGCACTGATTATTACTATTATGGTCTATACTGTTATCTGGTCGTGAAAGATTACCCAGTGGTTAGAAAAACACAAACCATCTCTGATTGTTCCTTTCTGCACACACATACAAGTTGTTGACATTCAATACCTATTTTATTTTCAATTATTTGAAGTTATTTAAACGATATGTAATCAATAGTGCTGTCGATAAAAGCATCTTCACTCCAGATATTAGATTGTATACTGCAATAAACAATTCTTATTCTCATTATTTACATATTATAAACGATCATTCAAGTGTTGTTAGAATATTTCTCATTGCCCATCAGGACTCTGTATATGTTAGTTAACGATTAGCCAGTACATATTACACTTGATCACTTACAAATAATATTAAATATACTATGCACTAGGACCGAAAGAATATGTTATAGACACAATAATCACTAAAAAATACATTCTATAACAACAAATTCAGACATTTTTTTCTTTTGGTGATCGATAAAATCCATTAAGTAATTCTTTAGTCATTGAAATTTACCTCCCAACTATTGACATTCACTCACTAAAAATGTTATTATTAGTTATAATGATGTTTAATAAAACATGTCGGAAAATTGATAATCTCTTTTACCAATGCATGTAATCTATTTGTAGTGTATATATTTTCTGTGAAAACTAATAAAACATTATGCAGGTTGACGAAATAGCCTCTAACTTCAAATTTAATAATTTAAAATCTCGAATTAGTTTAACATGAAAAAATTTTTGTCAACTATACTTTAATAAAGACAGTTCGTGTCTAGCGCTGACATCTAAGATTCATGTTTCATCTATGTCAATTGAATGAACCCGTATCTCATTGTTGATGCTCACAATAAAACTTGAAACTAGAAATTTATCAACTGTATTACTGCAGAATGGATATATTCTCCTTAATAAAAATAACCAATAAGTGACTTTCTTGACTCAGATTTATTCATTAAAAATTATGTTTCATCTACAAACTGTCTAAATTACAATCATAGACTGCATAACTTATTCAGTAACTAACACGTTATTATTAAATAATGTGTTAAAAGGTCTTAGGTCAACCGAGATAAAACAGTTAGCTCTCTAGTGTTCTCATACGAACATTCTTTGAAAAGAGACATGACTGAAGTATACACATATGAAGCTGAATGAACTATGAAGTTTTGCAAATTGTTAATTGTCAGATTCAAACAACCACTCTCCTTTTATTTAAACACGGCATTTAACCAGTTCTAAGCAACATTAAAACCTGGAAAAACTCACACTGTTTTATACTGCTACATCACATCAGTGCAAAGAAACGAAATCAAGAAAAACATTGGTGTAGTAGTTAAATTAATGGAGAGAAACAAGGTTGTCTCTACTTATCAACATGTCTCAGAACAAAAGCGAATGACTACATAGATTGATGCTATGCTTTTACACTTCACTCTCTAAATTTATCTCTAGTCTACACATCACTGTCCGTCGAGGTAGATGATGGTTAGAAATACATAATTCATATCTTAATCAATTATTTAAGTCGATGAAAATTCACAATCTCACAGACAAAATATGCAGAAACTGTAGGTTACTAACAATTAATTACATAAGTTTCTACTGCATAGAGTAACTAACATTAAATTATTTTTAACTCACAAAAGTTAATCAATAAGTATGACAGGTTATTCAAGTATATTTTAAAACCTTATTACCCAGATAATCAATATGTGCATATATACATGAAACAGATAGTTGAAGACTTTTTCTTCCTTTTTTATTGATTTTCTGTAAAGAAAAAGAACACTGAAGAAGAACAAAAGAATAACAAAAATCACAAACACAGAAAAGAAAGAATTAGCAAAAGGAATACACAGATAATTCCCATCACCCGATTCACAAAGGCATAATCAGAACAATGTCAATGATGACGTTGACAATGGTAACGTTTGTTGATAAAACATCAATGTATCTATGGATTTGTCTTACTAATATATATATATATATATATATATATATATATATATATATGTCCAGGTCTACTGAATAATTGAATAAATATAATTTCAGCTAAGATAAATGGTGATATCAGTACATTTGATGAGATACCAGTCCAATTTCATATAACTAACTATAGTGAATTATTATTTTCATTTGAACATATTATTACTATATATACTATAGTACATGAGATAGAGGAAATGAAAGTTAATTGAAAGTAAGAAAGATAAATAATTTAAAAAAGAATATCATAAAATTGCGTTTCACTTTCGGCGTACAATAATTGTATGTATTCAGATGCAAATTTCATTTTTCATTATTCATCACAACAAACTACATAAGGAAAACAATTTTGAACTGTTACTATGACAACTTACAAAAAGATAGGGCTAAAGAAAGAAAGGATAGACAGGTCTTATGAATGAATTTAATCACTAGTCTAATATACTTATGATCATTTGTGCAAGATACTGGCAATGAAAATGTTCATAACGATTAAAATGAACTGATAATACGCATAGTAACGGATGATAATAATAAGAGTAATAATAATCCAAACTATGAGTTACTGATGAGAAAATTAAGAATAAAACATTTGAAACAATAAGAAAAATACAATCGGATGGTATGGGAGGGAAGGTGCTTAATTGTAGATAATCATAAAACAGAACAAGAGAATGAGAAAAATACATATATGTACACTAGTTTATCATAAATTTTTTATTTATTTATGCAAATGAAAACAAAATGTGTACGTTACTCACTTACTATATTATCTATCCTGTCATTTTTGACACTCATTTTTATGTTTTAAGTAATTACTAGTCGATCAATTAGTAATGATATTCGTTTGAAAATTGATTCATTTTATTGAACACAATGAATACAATAGTATTATGATAACATTATTAATAATAATAACAATAATAGATGATCATATGGTGTTCATCAATAAAAATAAACATATCCATAATTAACTTCGTAATTGAGGTACTTTATCTAAACTGCCGAAAATATTTTTCAATTTTGTTTCATAATCATTTATATTCCTTCTAAGTATATCCAAGCATGGACCAAGTAGGCGTTCAAAACTTCCAACATCCAATACAGCAAGTTTGGTACGACAATCGGCATATGCTGATGCAGCACGTGGATGACTTGTCAATAAAGCTAATTCACCAAAATAACCACCTTTTTCAATAACAGCCACTTCCTTTTCTTCAGTTTCACCGCTTCTTTTCATTTTAATGATAACTTTGCCTTCCTCAACAAAGAACATTTCGTCGCCTGGATCACCTTGTTTGATAATTTGTTCATTAGCTTCAAAAATTTTTGTTCTTAATGCATCAGCAATACTCATACGTTCGTAAACACTAAGACTTTCAAGAATTGGTACTTGATTAAGAAGTTCTTCGTAGAGACAACGTTTTTCAAAAGCTTTTTTCAGTACAATTGAACGAAACACTTCACGTGTCATTGCCCACAGTACACCTTCAGTTTTAGCTAATATAGTTGCAGCGCGTGGTGTATTGTACATAAGAGCCAGTTCGCCAAACGATCCTTTATTATCATACTTTCCGACAACTTTCTCTTCATCACCAACTTTTACAATGATATCATAAACACCTTTTTCTATTACATAAAAATTATCACCATCTTCACCAAGTGTAATCACTTTTTCACCAGGAGATACATGACGTTCAAACATTGCATCAATAACATCCTTCATCTGATCATCATCAAGACAACGAAACAGCAAAATATCTTTAGTTGCTTGAGTTAATCGTTGACGTTGTTCTTCTGTCTTAGGATGTACAACTTTCACTGCACTGGAAGAATCATCTTTTTCTGGATCATAGCTTTCAGCAGCTACACCAGCTCTTCGAGCAACCCTTTGTGGAGGCATTGGCATAGGGCCTTCATCTTCATCTTCATCACTTTCGTTTGCTTTGTTTGGACGATTTTCTGATGATGCTTTCTTCATCATTAAGAAATCAATAGCAAATTGAATTAAATTATCAGGGCGTTCTCGTAGTATAGACACAGTCAACTCTTGTAATAATTCCCTTAGTCCAGGGGGAACAACAATTTCGTCTTTCATCGTCATATTCGCACAGTAAATTTTCAAGGATATAACAAATGATACTATTGGTTTTGAGGTTTACAGTAATTAACCACTGTAAAAATTTTGACGACCAATTCAATTTGAAGCCACAAATTTGATTGGTTTCCGCCTGAAGGTCACAAGTGAGAGAGAGAGAGTGACACACACACAACTATATGTATTCAGTATTCAAATGTTAGTATGTTTGTAACTTAATAATTAAATACAGGGTGGAGAGGATGTGGTGGTTGAGGAGTGAATGTTGTTAGACAGACAGATTATATTCTGTTAGTGTATGTGTTATTCTTACTAATGTAGCTGGAATGAAAGAAAAATTACAAAAGTGAAAGTGAATAGAAGATAGTCATACTGAAAGGTTGTCATAACAACTAAAGCAACGTAAAAAAGAAAATGTTTCACACTATTAGACTTAAAAAAAACTTACAGGAAACGTTAAACAATAACAGCATCACAACAACTGGTTATAATACACAACAGATTTGAGTTTATTCCAATAGGAAATTAGCCTGTCTTTCACTATCTGGAATAGTTTCCTCAAACCTAACTTATATTCAATAGTTTCTGTTTTTTTTTCTGTTCTAGAGTATAATACAATTTTCCATGAATAAAACACTTCTCAATACAAAGTAGTTACACGTCCAATTATTTGAAAGGGAGATAAATGAAAGATATTGTAAGTGACTTTATTAATTAGTTGAAATACAACTAGACTACACTTGAAACTATAATTCAGACGTTCTCATTTTAGTACATCTTAAAGCTGTAGTGACGAGATTAGAATGGGGTAAAAGTATATGCATAAGTTTTCCTTTAAGTGTTCTTGGGAATGTAAACGCATAACAATTGTCTGATGATCATATGAGGTCGAAAATACACTATTTAACTGTGATAGTTTATCTTGAGTTTAGCAGTAATCATTTTATTAATCAATTTTAGGCTAGTGGTTAATACATGTAAAAACTGAAAAAGATATTTTAAGTTTATAAACAGAAGATCCAGATATTTGGAAATGGTACCATATTACTGAATATAATACTTACAGATTACTTCATTATTAGTTATTCAAGTTTATCTCATTATTGAAATTATGCATGGTTTATTTATGTTGTTAATGTTGGTCCCTCTTGAGAAGGAGGAAAGATAGGGCAGTATTATAAAACATTATGTCAAACTCATATAATTGCGTGTTTCTTATTACATGAATTTGTAGAGCATCCTGAACTTTTGCTATGTCCTGAAAGCAGGCATATGACAGAATAACGATCATGCCGGAACCAATACAACGTTCAGCGGCACAAGGCAAATCATTGTATCCCAACGGATTTGTATCGATAATGAGTACTCCCGAAAGGAGTAGGGAGAAAACAAGTTTATTAATCTAATTAATCCAAAAATTGTGATTTATATTTCAGTGATAGTTTAAACTTATCCACACCCAGACTATGCATCAGACCAGTTAGAATAACATTATAACATAAAATAACAACAATAAGGATGGATAAATATGTTGATTATTGAGGAAAATTATTGGTGAATCACTAATAATTACCTTTACTTCATGAATGGGAAGCGATATAATAACAGTTGATACGTTAAATAGGAGGTCAGGTTGCGAGGAATATAAAGATATTAGCAACAAAATGTTCATTACATGAACAATGAAGATAAATAAAATAGTTCTTGAATATTAACCATTAGCCGAAAGGAGTCCACCTTAACAACTTTTAAGTTGAGTTGATTATATATATTTAGCTCAAATGAATAATCCGAATGGCATCAAATTTCAGAAACTATACCCCTAAATCACGAATCATTAAGTTAGTGGATATTGAAAATTATTAGGTATATATTTAGTAATAAACCTAATGAAGATTCATAATTCATAAGGATGATTTCAATAAAGTTAAATCACGACACTTTTATTGACTTTCCATATGACATCAGTAATAAATTTTAAAAGTTAACGGACACTTGACAAGTAACCCATCTTGCTCAGAGAATACAACTTCAGTGAATAATACTCTTTAAAAGCTAGTATAATATTAAATTCTCAGAATTCCAATTGTTACCTGTGGACTCAACGAATTAGACAGTCATACACACAGTCATACCTACCTATAATCTTGAACTGACTGATAGTAGAAAATTAAGATCATAGGTTTACAGTTGACTTATCATTACACAACTCGTGACCTTCGTTCAGCACAATATCAGTTGTCGATATAAACATTAGAATAATTTAGATAATTATTAAAACCAGTGAACACTAAACATCTGTATCCTACATGATCAATAAGATAGGATCTTGACAAAAGATTATGACCGTCAAATTACGATGATATTAGAAAAAGACATTATATCAGTTGATGATCATGCTGTTGATACTGAATAACAATACACATTAGCATGACAAAATATCGTTAATTCAATAAGTTGTCTCAATCATATGTTCATTGAAGTTTGAAAACAACTCTTTATGAAGTTTACACAATTAAATAAACGAAACTACTAAAGAAGATCGGGATTATGATTGGGAGGGGGGTGTGGTGACCACAAGGATGAATAAAGACCAGGTTAACATTTGAACTTCTGTGTAAATGAAAACACTAATGTAAGGTTTTGTGTATTGCCTGTTTACCGACCAAATGGTTAATGGAAAAGTTAATCAGTAAAAATCATTGGTACATGGTAACAAAATTCTGAATAACAAGGTGATAACTGAAGAAAACTTGATTTTCAAGATTTTTAAGTACAATATCGACACTGGAAATCAAGATAAAGTTACACGCGTTACAATGACTGAGAATCACTTTATGGAAAGAATAAGATTAAGTACCTAATATTTTAAGGTAATGAATTTTTACAATCTTGTTCCACGTATTTACTGGGTAGGCTATGTATTAGGCTGAATTCATTTTTTTTATCAAACAAACTATCTATTCAACTTTATTAAACTAACGAGAATCCTATTTCATCTACACTCCCTCCCCTCCCTCATGTATGTATTCTACTAAGTATTTTCTCTACAAAAATCAATCAATATCAGTATAAAGTAAGTCAATAGGCAAAAATAAAAAACGATGGACATTCGGTTACAGTTTAACAGTAAACGAAAGTACGTTTTATCTCTGTAGGATAAAGGAAAAAATGTTAGTAATAATAGTAGTAATAGTAGTGGTTTTATTGGCAACAATAATAATAGTAGTAATAGTAGTCATATAAGTAGGTATTTAGTGTAGAAAAGTGCATAATTCGAACAGTGGGCACTATGTTCCTAATTTTTATGTAGATGAATATATATGTCGTTCTAAATACACAATCAGTATACAGACCTTATCAATCAAAATGTACTATATTGTTAAACACTTGCAATAAGTTTTCTAAACACAATTGATTGATAACATTATGATGTAGAACACCAATACTCGTTTTATATTCTTTACTGTTATGTTGGGCATAGTAGTAGTAGTGTAGTAGTAGTAGTAGTAGTAGTAGTGTAGTAGTAGTAGTAGTAGTGTAGTAGTAGTAGTAGTGTAGTAGTAGTAGTAGTGTAGTAGTAGTAGTAGTAGTAGTAGTATAGTAGTAGTAGTAGTAGTGTAGTAGTAGTAGTAGTAGTGTAGTAGTAGTAGTGTAGTAGTAGTAGTAGTAGTAGTGTAGTAGTAGTAGTGTAGTAGTAGTAGTGTAGTAGTAGTAGTAGTAGTAGTAGTAGTGTAGTAGTAGTAGTAGTAGTAGTAGTAGTAGTGTAGTAGTAGTAGTAGTAGTAGTAGTAGTAGTAGTGTAGTAGTAGTAGTAGTAGTAGTGTAGTAGTAGTAGTAGTAGTAGTAGTGTAGTAGTAGTAGTGTAGTAGTAGTAGTGTAGTAGTAGTAGTAGTGTAGTAGTAGTAGTATAGTAGTAGTAGTAGTAGTGTAGTAGTAGTAGTATAGTAGTAGTAGCATTGGTAGTAGTAGTAGTAGTAGTGATTTCATAACTGAATGACATCATTTAGAGTACTAACGAAATATTGAAGTCACATATATAAGCATATAAGTAGGTATTTAGTGTAGAAAAGTGCATAATTCGAACAGTGGGCACTATGTTCCTAATTTTTATGTAGATGAATATATATGTCGTTCTAAATACACAATCAGTATACAGACCTTATCAATCAAAATGTACTATATTGTTAAACACTTGCAATAAGTTTTCTAAACACAATTGATTGATAACATTATGATGTAGAACACCAATACTCGTTTTATATTCTTTACTGTTATGTTGGGCGATTAAAAGAGAACATCTAACTGTGAGAACTATTATTTTAGAAAACTATTTCAGTTTCTCTAGTTGTATATAAACTAGATACTTTATTTCTAGCACCATTATGTCCATCGTGCCCTACCCTCCTGTTTTGTATATTAACTGTTACTATATCATTTCCAACGAACAACAGTTAATTGCGTAAACGTTACTCTAGTTCACAGTCACTGTTACTCCTATTTTGTTTTAGTTAGTTTTCTAGGTGGTTAACTGACTGGCCAGCTTTTATGTATATATAAAGGATTGTTTGAAATATAATTTGATTCTGTCTAGTAGTCAACTCTTTTTTAATCCTGTTCACTCTGGATACTGGGGTGAGGATGAGCAATCACAGGACAAGTGTGCGGGCACTGATTGGTCATATTCTCCATCCTTATATCAGCCTTTTCTAGTGCAGTAACACTTTCTTTATTGTCGAACGTATAAATCATTGTGTAGTACCCTGATGACAAATTGATTGAGACGAAACATTTCTTCACTGTATTAGGATAAACTTGTATATTCCCGTTGATTTGTTATAGACTGAAGCTGGTCAGTCATTGTTGCTATATGTGCATCCTGAGCGAATTGCCTCGATATAGCGAATTTTTCACTCATCGGCTGGACTGTCTGGACTCAGTAGTCTAGTGGTGAACGCGGTGGCGTTCGGCACGAAACGGACTGGGTTCGAATCCGAGTGTGAACATCAACATTGGGATGCAGGTACATCCAGCCGATGGGTCCCAAATAGGACGAAACGCGCGTTCTGGATTCTGCTAGCCAGTCACAATCCAACTTATATAATTTCTTCACTGTATTGTCTTATTTCAAAATTAGTATTTTCAATATCTCCATTAAAAATGTTAATGTTAAAATTTATTGAAAACTGAAATTACTACGTAGTTAGTTTTACTATGATATAAACTGAATGGATGGAGATTTTTGTAAATACTTATTTATTCTAACGTACTAATCACTGAGAATTCTGTCCATGAATTCATTTGAGACCAGTTGGTAAATTATATTTGAATGCACGTTAGATCAACTTGTTATACCATGCATGCATGATATGATGAAGTTGACAGGATTAATAATAGAAAAGTTGAATGAATCATGTAGTGACGTTTATTGATAAAACTAAACATTAAGAGCATGATGAAAATGGGCAGGTTAAAAATTGTGTGTGCAAAGGAGTACTGGTAGATAAAGAAAATAATGAATGAACGCAAATGGTTCGGTGTTACTAAGTAATAACGATGACAGCTGACACCTCATATCATTAGCTGTAGTTAATACACAAACTGCAACCAGGTAGTCTACATCTTACAATGTGACTCACATCTCTTCATTAAACTTATTTTACGGATTGGTTCTCTTACGTTCATTCAGCATGTAACTTAGTCCTATTCCACCCAATGAGGTAGATAGTAGTTAGTCTTATAATAAAAATATCCCAGCCATCTCAGTAGACGACGGTTTACAACCTGATCAAGTAATTTTTCATCCTTACTCAGGACTCTATAAGTAACATCAGTACTGCTCATTTATCCGTTCCACTTTGGGCGAACAATCCCACTGAAGAACATATGAGATGGAACATCAAGCTTATATATCAAGGGAAATTAAAGATACCTATTAGTTGCAAACGTTATTACTTATATGCTCACTAATAATTCTGTATTATAATTTAGAACAAATGTAAAGGGATAACACATCAATCGATAACCAATATAAATATTAATCCTTCTTGGAACTTTACAACTCAACGAGTAATTGGACCCTGACTTGTTACTATGAAGAATGTATGTTATGAAAGCATCACTTATTCACATTCAAACCACTTTTCAGCGATTCTTAATTATTTAATATTATTAAATATAGCCTAAATACTTAACGAATCTCACGGTGAGTATATCTAACAATCTTGAATTGAATAGCCTCCTAATTGACTAATTTAGCAAAATGGACTTCAAAAAGTTTACTATCTGAAAGAGGTAACAAACGTGAAGTTCGCCAAAGTTGGCACAGTTAATAAACTACATGCTGATTACATTCGTTGACTATTCCACTAATTATAGTTCAATGATTAGAATGAATAACGATGCAATAAACCATGACTGAATTACATTTCAATATAAAATAATAGCTGTCTGGAATCGACAAGCTACAACAAGACATTTCAGGATTTTGATGGTTGCCTTATTATCATTAGTTTTAAATGAAAACTGAATACAACATGCCTCTGAGAACTGGCTGAATTTGACAAAAACGTTAATGAATTAATGTCGTTTTCCATTTCAATCATGCATTATAATTGGCTGTTGTGAAGACTGTTGAATGTTAACGCGATACCACGAATTAGCGTGAATTAGACAACCATTTATTACCTGGAAGTACTGGATATATGTTTCGTCCTAGTATGAGATCCTTCATCAGTGCACGCTCACTACCCCATCAAGGGTCACACTTAGGCCCCTCTGGCTTCGCGCAAATCTGAAAAATCCCATACTCGGACGAAACATCTGTCCAGGCTCCCCGGTGGTCAGTGGTTGTTTAATTCAAACCAATTAGTGATATCAAATTAAAAAAATGATGTATTTGCTTGAATAAATCAGATATTCATCAATGGCCACTTGTTGAAATAAATCAGCTTGATCACAATAGGGTCAAGTCTATTGATTAACAAACAATGATCATCATGTGAAATTGATTTCAATCATATTTATTTAGTAATGTTAAATGTTTTGTGTTACATAATCATAGCGTTTTGTTGAAGAAAATTACTTATGTGTTACTACTGATAGGTTATTCTTTGTGATATGTATTCATATTAGGCATACTTTAATTATTCAAATTTATAAATGGTCGATTGCATTCATTTAATACGAAATTTTTATTTGTTACGTCACTTTTCATTACCCCTTTCTCCTTACACCCCATAATCTCGGTAAAGTAACATTCTCATACAGGTAAACTTATATCTTATAGGTATCATAAGAACAATTTAGTCCTTCAGTGTAATTTAAGACTAACTGAGGTTTCGGTGTTTATCGATTAATAAAAAATATAGTTAACAGAATAAAATGGAATGATTAGTAATGTTGTCATGTCCATCACACTAACATGAATCCATGAAGAACATACTGAATTTATATCCATATTTTTTCTTGTTCGACAGAATTTAGCCGAATACACTCGAAGCGAATCCAAAATATCCAGACCTAACAGTTTCCCTTTAATCCTTATACTAATGAATTGGCGTCTAATCGTTGGTATGTTTAACATCACTTAATTCACTATATAATTTGTAATAATCATCTATAACAATTTTCCTGAAGAGCAGTTCAATTTAACTAAATATAAATTTTCCTTGAAACTTGAAGAATATTTAGTGTAGAGGTGAATTTGAATGGCAACCAAGATAATTTTGACAAAGTAAAATCAAAGTTTAACCAATAAGAAAATACACCATGAAAATAATTACACTTCAGAATGAAAATGTCATCAATTAAAATTAAATAATTGTGATATGGAGCGATGATTGTCCATTATCATCGATGATAAGTGTCTTACTCCAGATAAGTCTGAACTTCACCAATCACCACTTCCCATCAGAACTTCAGAATTATACTGAAATCAGTTACTAGTGGGGTAATAAGTGCAGCTGAATTGAGGTGTTTTGTGGAAATTAGTATTAGGTTTAGTTGTTTGAATGCATCACAGTTTGATGTTGGTATGGTGCCAATGGAAACCAGGGAGCACTGGATATCTATTTTGTCCCAGCTTGGGACTCGTTAACAGTGTGTACCTTACTCCCATCAGGGGGATCGAATTTTAGAACCTCTAAGTTTGCGAACACCTAACCCTCTGAACCACTGGGCCAGTGTCCAAAAGTGGAATTTACACCTCCATCAATTTGTGGTAGAATGTGACAGTCATCTATGAGTTGTTGCATACTAAGCCGAAACAAGTGTTCAATGCTGCTTAGTTTTCAAGAGTGCCCACCCAAAATCAATGTGTGACAAATACAAAATTGAAATCAAATCAAATCCACTACATCATTTCCAACATTCAGTAGTACTTTAATATTTAAATAAAAAATAATAACAAATCTCCAATTCAATGATTAAATTATAAATTAAACAAATCAATTTTGATTGTATATTTTAAGTGAACTAAATTTTTGTTACCACCTTATAAGTTAGTCACGTTTTCCTTTTTAATTCTTCACTAACTCATTGTATGTTTATGTGTTTATTCGCCATGGATTTTCTTTTCCTTATTTTTTCTCTACAACAATTTTTGATCAGCAGTTAAAATATACTTTTTATCCAAAGTATTAATTCATAGTTTTCAAAAGTTAAACATTTACACTTACGGTTACCTTTACCCTCTTAATACCTTCCTCTGTTTAGTATGCTCTCTTAATGCGGAGGGAGGAAGGGGGGGGGAAATGCATAATAGTACATAAGTATTTCTGCATTACAATCAACTTGGTAATCCTGATTAAAGAACTGTAGTTCATTTGTTAATATGATTCTAAAAGATTCAATAAATCATTGTGACCATCATATCATTGTCACTGTTAAGTAATTTATTGGAACATTGAACGAATGAAAAGTTGAATGTTTTTTTTTATTAAACAAGTAAGAATTAAGCGTGAATACAAATATATGTGATTGTAAGACAACAGAATGATTTTAGGATTAATGCTAAGACTAATATCTAGATTTCAGTTTTTGAAAACGAAATTCTATTATTTCTATCATATTTGATATCATGAACTGGTGTAAATTAGACAACGATTTATCACTAGGAAGCACTGAATGATACAAAGTCTAGAAAAGATTTGAAAGGAATTGATTAGAATTACTAAACAATAATCTAAATGTTTTTTTAAGTTGGATTGTGATTGGCAAGCGGAATCCAGGAAGCACATTTCACCCTATTGGGGACTCTTCAGCTGGGTGTACCTGAATTCCAATGTTGATGTTCACAGTGAAATACTTGTGAATAATCGCTATATTGAAGCAATCGTCTCAGAATGCACATATAACAACATGGACTGACTAGCTTCAGTCCATAACAAATTAACGGAAATATACAAGTTCGTCCTAATAGTCTAAGGGTCTTATGGATAATTAAGAAAAACGTTTTTGATTTAAAAAATTAGGAGATAGGAACTGTTAGTTATTTAAACTACTCAAAGAAAATGGGAAGAATTTCCACTCACGATATATACATTTATCATTTCGTAAAATAATTTACAAGCTATTTAAATTACCCACATAAAATGTTCAAAACATACTAACAAAGACTTGTTAAAAATCAATCAAAATTATCGCTATCGAGAACTTACAAGTAAGGAAATGTTAATCCATATTTGTTTGTTTGGACGTTAATTAGTTGAAAATGGTATACAGAAAGCCCTGGTTCGACCAGGTTACATGCTAGCTTGGACTTTCCAGTAATAAGTAACTGCGATTCCAATGGGTTTGATATTGTTGTGTAGGATTCAAACCTATATCACTTATCTCCACAATCTGTGATGTTCATACATATTTGCTTCAATGTCAACTGAGCGCCTCTAGAGCTGAACTATCTAAGTTGGCTGATCATTGGATGGTGATCAGTGTCGTCTTTGTCCAGTTCTTAGTAATGCTTAAATTCCACGTAACATAAATTCTAGAAAATGTATTTCGCACCATTAACATAAACTAATTCATCAGTGAAAATAATGCTCATACTTATCACATTATACAACAGTCTATTATGAACTTTCAACTTGAAGGTTTCAATGAAATTAGCTGAAAGGAAATCAACATTTTAATTTATTGGCTAATGGTGTAGGAATTTTTATCCTTCAATTTTTGATTCATGCTGCTAGTTTATCAGAACGACCTTACTGCGCAGTTATTTTGTAGTGCAACCGATTATAAGAAACGGCACTTTCGGTGGACGTTAATTCATCTCATTCACAGTTTTTGTCTTCGGATATCTCATGACTTAGTGAATTAGAAGATTTAAAGAACAGTATTCTTACTCTTTTTATCGATTTGGTGTATTACAAGTGCACAATGTAATTACTGTGTCAAATCTGAATGGTCATATAACTGATTAAATTTTTATTAAGAAAGCGGATAAACTGGATCGTAATTTTCTGCTCTGAACATAAAAATTTTCAGTAACTGATTATTAATGGTTTACACTGCCAAATGATATCTGATGTTAATATTTTTATCAAGATTATATTCAATTTTGTTAATTCAAAATCTCCATCACTTTTGCCAATTAGTCTTAGAACAGTGAAATTTAGAATCCCTAACCTTCATCCTATTCACGACTAATCATCTTGATGCATCTAAATTACAGTGTTGTTGTTTACACTAAGATTCATACAAGGTACGTATCACTTTAAACACCAATGTGTTATTTATTAAGCGACAAAGTTTAGATAACCAATAAATTGCTTAGTGCTTATGAATTTGTTTGTGATGGTTTATAATTTTTCAATTGTTCATATTCAAAAGCTTCAAATATGTGTCCTAAGTGGGCATTCTTATTGTTAGGATGGCTCCCATAAACCTCAGAGAAGCTTCCAGAACCCTTAAAAGACCTGGGGACATTCCATCCAATCAGTGATCGACAGAACCTTCCAGAATCTTGACGTGGCGCATACTGATTGGGTAATGGTTGAAACTTCTTAGTTCGGATTGCATGGATTTTAATACTGATTTTTTTGCTTCAGAAAACTATAAGTATACGAATATTCTGTACATCACTCGCTCTCTCTATCTTACTGGAATAAAGCTTCCTGTCTACTCATCTTCTGTCTTCTGTATTTGCGACTAGGAGGGTTCAAGGCGTTCGAGTGCTAAAGTTATCTGAGGCTAGTCAAGCTACCAGGCGCGAGTCATAACACCTATATAGTCATATTGCATTAGTAAGGTCGGTCAACCGTAATACGAAGTAAGTCTAGACTCATATATTAGCATCCACTAGTAGCTGTAATTCAACTGTAGTTCCTAAATGTTTGCTTATAATACAATCAGAAGATAATCCATTGTCAATGATGAAACTGGAAATTCTACCACTGGACATCTATACAGTAGTTCAACTAGTTAAGCGTTTACCAACGTGAATGTCCTAGGCTTAACGCCGTAAAAAAATCAATTGTATGCTTAACTGAGGACTCTCACACTAGGACGAAACATCTGTCCAGTGCTTTTTGTTTTTTAATGTTGCCCAACAGTGATCAATCTGTATTGAATGCAAACAATAGAATATCTTAACATAAAAAATAACTAATTGGAAATATTTGTATTTGATAACAGTTGGACATTATAAGTACTTAGTTAGACAACTAAGGAATAAATTTGAAGCATAAACAAATTCTAATTGGAAAGTAGAAATGATGTTTGCAATAATTCATTATTACAGAGTATGCAATGAATATTAGAATGTTATGTTATTCAAAAGTTAACCAAATAGACTAATCCATTCTTGATATCACGAATTGGTTTGAATCAGACAACCATTGATCACCTAGAAGCAATGGACAGATGTTTCATCCTAATGTGAAACTCTTCAGCAGTGCGCCTCCACCACCCCATCAGAGATCGAACCCAGAACTCTCCGGCTCCGCGGTGAACGCTTTACCATTTTACCACTTAGTTAGTTCCTAACGGTTGATATTTCCAATTCAGGCAATTCGTGATATGTTGCGCTACCTCCTCCATGCCATCGGTGGGTAACTGCCTCACACCCGACACGGTTGAATTCCACCGGTCACGTCTTCACACTAGAACTCCAAAAATTACCTCACGGAGCTAGTCACTAGTGAGCTGATATTAGTTACAATTGAGGGGGGGGATTGTGGAGATAGTTAACTGTCCATTTCTTATATCACGAAGTGGTCTGAATCAGACAACTATTAATCACCTGGAACCACCAGACAGCTGTTGATTTAGTAAATTACCAGTCTTATAAAACTTCTGAGTTACCTACTTTCTAACTGTGGATAATTTACAATAAGATTTTCTAGTTTAAATTTGTTTCATATAATTAGTTTTGTATATTAGCGACTGAAAGTAATCATATGCTTTTGCGGTAAATCGGAAACTTATAAAATATATGAGGAACAGCTACCATTACACTAGGTGGTGTATTTCCTTCTTAATTCGTATTTTGAGGAGACATAAGTGACGATTGTAAGGGAATTCATGCATAAGATATGTTATACAACAAACACGATCCTTTTGTAATTTGATGTTGCGAAGATTGTTAAATGTTAATTTGATATCACAAATCAGCTTGAGTTAGGCAACGATTGATCATCAGGAAGCACAAGATAATCGTCTTGTTTTAGTATGGGACCTATACATTAGTGTGCATACACGACCCCATCAAGGATCAAATCCAGGGCATTCTGGCTCATCAACAAACGCTCTACTATCCGACTACTGAACAGGCTTCCAAAGGTTAGGATTCCCAACTCAGTCAGTTTGCGATAGGTTAAAACGACCTCAATCATTGTCATCAATGGGTTCGCGGCTTTGCCAAAATATCCTGGGTTCCATCTCTGATGGGGTTGTGGATATACACTTCTGAAGAATCCCATAACAGGATGAAACAGCTGTCCAGTGGTTCCTGGTGGTCAATTGTTATCTAATGCAGATTAATTCATGATATCACATTAACAATCTCTCTGAGCAAGATTTTAATGGGAGATTACTTAATTTATAATAAGAATTCTGTACTGTATTAAATAAAGCTATTATTGTTACCGTGAGAAATAAATCATCCATGAGAAAAATACAATTAACTTAATAGCAAAATGTTATATTATCGGTCTCTCTTCGTTTAGCTGTATAAAAGCCTCCTGGGAATAAATATATAAATATTATATTAAGAACCTACCATTCAAACGAAATCAGATTTTTTCACTGGACACTAACACAATGCCATATGTAGTGGACATGTGGTTAGAAAACATCTTTCTCTGTCAGATTTTATACGTTAACACCCTGTTTAACCTATATAGAGTCAGGCAGCCAAATCAATGCACATTACACAAATGCAAGATGGATTCAAGGAAGACTGGTAACACAAGTAGAGAGTTGATTGTTGTAGTGCGTTGTTTTAATTGATTATTCATATAAGTGACAAATTCTATAATAATAATAATAATAATAATAAAAACGAAGACATCAACTAAGAGTGTCCTTAGTGTTCTCATTTTTAATCAAAATGTGTTATGTTCACTACTTTGAATTAATTTCCTGTGGATTAACGAAGAATTTTTCGTTGTTTATTTCATTTCAATCCAGAAACGTTTACAATGTTTGCATTGATATATTCAACATATTAGTCCACTTTACATTAGATATATTCATAGCTTTCAGTTGAGAATAACTTCAATCGCTAATATGAATAGTCAGTGCAAATCTTCACATGTATATTCTAGTTGATGCACACTATTGATATTATTAAAATTATTGCACACAAGACCATATATTGATCTGTTTGAGTTAAGAAGGTTATAAGTTCAAGTAACCTTGTTTGATGGAATCAAAACTTTCTGTTCTAATTTTTGATAAAATTCTGTGATGTTAATTTTTGAAGAATTTCACCAGTTTTCCATCTTCATTTTCCGCTTATCAGTAGTATAAATTGACAGTGTAATAAGTGGGAATTGTTTCTTATCGTTTCTTCAATAACAAACTCAATATAGTTCACCGATGATTGACTTTTAGAGGTAATTCCTGAAGTTTTAGTGAGAAAATGTGACTAGTATAGTTCAATTATATCGAGTACGAAGTAGTTACCCACAGATATGAATGGAAATATATGACAAAAATTGATCAAGCTAGAAATATTAACCATTGTATCCTGGCTCAGTAGGCCGATGACATTAAACGTTCGGCCCGAAGAATGAAGGTCTCAGGCCTAACTCTCTAGTGGAGTTGTACATACTCACTACCGAAGATTTCTATACTAGGACAATGCAGCCATCCAGTTCTCTTAAATTTCCACCAGTTGTCTAATTCAAACCATTCAGTTATATCAAATTAAAATTCAACAGTCTCCACAACACCAAACTACACACTACACTGTATTGTATAGTAAACATATTCGATGAAAAAGTATTTCTATTTAATTTTCGGTAAAGAGATAAATTAATAAAAACTACTGAAATCAAATTAGTAATGCACTCCAACAGAGTGTTTTTTCTCTTCTAATTTTCGGTTAGTAGATTTTAATCAATCGATCGATTTCGGTTGATTTTGTTTTTGTGAGTATATTTTTTGCCTTTGAAGTTATTGAATATTGTAAAAAAGATAAAATTTTGCAATTTTATGCACATTGATTAGTTATCGATTATTGGGTTGTTAAAAGAGATTAGTTGTAAGAATGATTTCTTCAATAGAACTCATATATATGCCAATTTATGAATTGATTAGTAACTAATCGGATCAATAAATACATTCAACTCATAGAAATAGTTTATTTTAAAAAAAATCAATAGACGAGAAATTCTCCTATTCTTTCTCATCGGTAAAATTACCACAGAGTAAACTGGTTTGTGCCAGGTGGTTGAGAGTAGTCGGCAAGATACCCTGGACTTACGTTTTTGCTATTTGGCATTCGCTAGTGAGGCGTATCTGCTGTCCGTGAGGGAAATTATGTCCTCTAGTGGATTCGGTCCCAAGTCACCTAGTTTCATAGTACTCAACCGTTAACACTGATCTATTCTGGATAAAACTAACCTACTGTATGACTGAGATGCATACATTGGTTGATCACTATATAGTGATTTAAAATCAAATCCCGGGGAGGGGCATAATTTATCTTAAAGATTGAAGGTACACCTAGCTAACGAGTATTGAATAGCACGAAACTTAGATCTATGGTTTCTTGCTAACTATCCCTCCTCACCAAATCCCTTTTCATCTCTAAATAATATCTGTGATGTTGAGTCACTTAGACGAATGACCACATTTCAACTCGATAGATATAATTCGATCATCATTATTATGGAACTAATGACCAATTTATTTCCTCTCTCACTGACATAGTAGTCTACTTTGGTTCTCCGGAATGATGAACATCAAATCAACTACTATGCAGTGACCAACCAATGTATGTCTGGCTTTTAGCGGCCAAGAGTTCATATCGACGTCCCCTTTTGATCCTTCGATGTTGGCTATTCGTATAATTGTGTGGCAAAATTTATCAACCTTCGGGTTGTTCACCCACTAACAAACACTGTGATCTGGATATAGACCGTCATAAGACAGGTTAGCTTTGTCCTGTTAATCAGTACGTTATTTTATTCGATTGAGTACAATCTGGCTGTTGCTATAGTAATCCTGTTAAGCATAAAAGGAACCACAGTTTCAGTTTGTTTGTACATTTGCATGATTGGAAGGTCATTGAGGGATTATGACTGAACACTTCTAAGTCTAAATCCTGTTTAAATATGCTACGGTACATCGTGTATCCAACATGTACCAGAAAAAGCTTACGTATTCATTTTGGTATTTGGATCAAGTTGTGTTCGGCTAGGCCAATTATTTATAGCATTATGGCAGAATGATGACCGTAAACTATGTTACGGATACTAAGGTGTGTATAGTGTTATATAATGTTGTATAGTATGAGTGTAAGAGTACTGAATTCTTTGTAGACGAATTAATGTTTTGTAGTGAAGACGTAAGTTCTCGAGCAGATATATCCGAATAAGGGTCAATGAATCTAATTTGTACTTGACGCAATGATTAGAGGGTTTTGTAAGTATCATCATGACCATGGTCAGATTTGATAATTTCAAATAAATTGAGCATTGAGTACGTAATCTATAAAATTAAGTTATATGTTTGTAATGTTTTAAAGAATTGGAACTGAAATTTATTACGTTTCATGATTTAGTATACGAGGTTATTCATTAGAACATTACAAATATATTAATTAATTATATGATTTTACTTATATAAACTTGAATTACTGACTGCTCTTTCCTCCTAACATGTAGTTTACAGTGGATTTGGTATGATTTTAGTATGAAGGAATTTATGATAAAATGAAAAATTGACTGATTACAGTATTCAATAGAGATGAGCTAGTGCTACTTTGAAATTATCCTTAATGAATAACCGTTATGATTATTCAGAGTTGATCTAGGAACTTCCTAAAGGTAGACATAAATCATTTATTAAAAACACCACTGCACAAATGTGACTGTCTGAACACAGTAACATAGTGGTAAACGCGGTGGCGTTTGACACGAAGCGAACTGAGACCGAATCCCAGTGTGAACATCAACATTGGGATGCAGGTACATCCAGCCGATGAGTCCCAAATAGGACAAAACGTGCATCCTGGATTCCACTTGCCAGTCACAATCCAACTTAAATTTTTAACCACTGTTTAACGCTTATGAAAAATAACATTATTGCAAAAAATTCTTTATTAACAACTTGAAATTTATACATAACAAAATTAGTTAAATTACACTACTTTACATTTAATAGACCAGTATTACAGAAATAGCAATAAATCAAGCGATCAATCACGAAGAGTACTTAGGAACTTCAGGTTATAAAATTTTGCGTGACTTTTAGACATATTACAACATGTTGAATGGAATTAGATTAACATTAACGGTTAGAAAATGTCGTCTGTCACCATTCAATGATCAATCATTAATAGTAGCTTTTATTTTTATTAATTAGTCAGTTACTGTCAGGATTTCTTATGAAAGTACCTACAATGAAGATTGTTTGTGTTTACTGCATAGATTGCAGTGAGATTCTATTGATCATTGAAATAAGTAGCATATACAGGAATTGATACTACTATATAGTCAAATTGTTTCGTTTAAAGATTCGTTTGACTTGCTTCCCTAGTATATTACACTCGAATTATTGTCTACTAACAAGTAGTTTGGTGGATTTGACAATCCTTTTTTCTTTAAACTAAAGTATAATTTTCAATTAAGTAAGCCTTCATTAGTTAAAACAGAGTATTTGGACTAAATGAAAACGATAGTTTGAAGTATAACAATGAGTTCATCAATGATTAGGCAACATAATATCTTTTTTTCAGTACAACATATTTTTATGCGACTGAATATAATTAATGTTCATAGCCGTTATCAACAACTTTTGTCTGACTGCTTCATTGTGTTGCTAGACCCTTATCTATTACTCTGATTGGTGTTATTGAAGGTTCTTAGACATCTCACGAATACTTCCAACATTCTGTTTATTCTTTTCAGCTAGATACAGTTATTTATTACACTATATTTACATATGGTTAGCTAAATTCTAATCAACTTTGCTTGTATATGTCGAATTGTATTTGAAATAATACACGGTCGTAATTGACAATTAATGTAGACCAAACGGAATTTAGTCAGTCAGTCACTCAATAACAACATGGAACGTTGAACATATTTGTATAGGTCGAAGTTATCATACCACATTAGCATGACGAAATCAAAATTATAATAATAACAAATTAATACAACCCAATGGAAAGTAGGAGCAAACGTATGTACACGAAACTAATGAAACTTAAGATCTAGAAAAAAATAAAGGGTGGATATAATTGCACCACTGTAACCTGTTTTGAACTATGTCACTCAATGTTTCCAGCCGTTGATAACGATTATCAAGCGGAACCCAATCAAGTATTCGGCTTTTACTAACATGACGAAAACCAACAGTCGTAAACATCATTATTAACAGAATTCATACTATTTTGCTTAATTCGTTCTTGTTCATTGAGAAATTTTAACTAAATTAGGATATATGTTTCTCTCGATTTAGGTGAATATACCTACGATCCTAGTGTTCATACTTTTACTAAAATGTGGATCAGTAACCTATTTCTTCAGTATTTAAAGGAAAAGTCAACAAGAATGAAGGTATATATGACTGATGAATTTCAAATGAACAAGGGGATTCATTATGAATTACAGAGACCCCTAAAAATTTGCAGATATCAGTAGAGCTTCCACTTTAAGAACTTATATTCGCAATTAAATTATAAACCACTAGTTGACAACTAAGTTATCAGAGGGTGATGTAACAAACGCGACACCTGGACACCCTGACTTGAAATAATTAGGACACTGGATGTAAACTAATGAGGAGTTATTCACTCGAACGACACATCACTCCAAGTCTAATTCCCAATATTCATGGATTGTCTAGTTTAAGTCTATGATATAAAACTAAAAGTAATCAAATTCGGTCCCAAGTATCAGCAACGATAAAACTCAAAGCTTTAAAATTAACGGTTAATTCATGTAGTTCAAACGTCCAACATGAACTATCCGGAAATCAATGTTATGTGGCAGTTTCCATAAAAATAGACGGTTGAAAGTAAGCCTTGTCAACAGTAAAGCTAAATAATTACGAGATAGTTGTTCTGCTTCATATTAAGCTTTATCATATTTAAAATTATGTGGTTAGAGCTCTAGAAACTCCAAGACCAGAGAATCATGGTAAAAGGTACTCATCAACAAAGAGCACCCATAATCTTGAAGTAAATTATTCTTCCTATTGAATTCAAAAACAAAGTCACTGAGAGCCATAGTCTGAGGCGTTACCACTGGAATATTCGTACAGCGAATGACCTCCTATTGGACTGAAGTAGAATAAAATGTGCACGAGTAAAGTTGTTATACATAATATTAAATATTTTTCTCCCGAACTAAAATAAAATTGCAATGAAGTCATACATTTTCGATTCTTAACCTTATTACAGGAAAACCATTATGGAACATTCAGTTTATCGACGCGACTTGCTTTCATCATTCAGTATGAATAAAATAGTTTATGGAGACCTAATAAAAATTGAATGACCTTAATATGCTATCATACATATTACATTATACTTATTAAGTTCAATTTCCCATTTCCATACATGCACAACTAAAACTAAATATCAGTCAATCTAGAATAAACATCCTGTTAATATAATGGGTTTGGCTTCTAAACTACTTTACTACCTAGTATAGTTTACTTCAGTAGTAGTGATTTAAGAATACGATCGAAAATTTCCAGTTATTAAACTGAATAAAATGATACTCAGTGATTATGCTACAGTAGATATAACTTATATCTCAGGTTGACTTTAACGCGACAACTATTGTAAATTATAACGCAGCAGATAGCTACTTTGTTCTAGTGCAGAACACGGCAATTCAGACACAGAATCATACCAGAGTTCAAGCTTAGAGCGTGAAGATCTCTCATCTAAATTATTACATTTAAACTGTTAAGCTGATATTCAACGTTACTTCCTTTTGACTTCCTTTTATTCTTGTTAGTGAGTAACATACTTTACGCATTGATTGTTCTATAATAATTTTCACTTTGGTCAATGTTCTATTGGGCAACCCAAGAAGAGTAACTAACTTTCAGAATTGTCTTTTAGAAGACTATTTTATTTATCTTGAGTACATGTAAATCGTTTATTTTATTTCTATTATTGTCATGTTCCCTTCGCTTTAACCACTAACTAGACCTATAAACTGCCATCATAATATTTAACATTTAGCAATAATAACTAATAATTAACTATATATCTGTTTCATTAGTTCTTAGTCATCCTTGTTCTTCCTTTGAATAAAAGTTATCCTTCCCCCCTCCTTATTAGCCCTCTATGTGGTCAGCTTTTATTTGTATAATAACGAAATCGCTGACAGGCTTGTTTCCAACTTCCGTAAACTTAACAATGTAGTATGATCTTTATTCAGTATCTTCAGAATCACTTAAGTTGCTTCTGAAGGTTATACTAAAAACATGAATTACATTTTGCACTATATGTGGAGTGTGATAGAAACACCGACTGTAAAGTGTCTAGAACTTCTATAATCATCAGAGTAAATATTCCATTTCACCATAGGTTATGAAACGAGAGCACTAAATGTGTTGAAGTACTCGCTTCATTCTATGTCAATTGTACATAGCACGCAAGTCGATCTGTTTATTTTAATTTGTCATCTAGAACAGACCTAGGTTAAGCATCTATTAAAATCCTGATACCTCTAATCGGACGTTTTATCCTGGTATGGGACATACAGGTGGCGTGAGTCTAAGGTGGCATCAAAATGTCTATTCAAGGGCTCTCAGATTCCGCTGTGTTGCTTTAACCAGTTGACCACTAAATTGTCATCCAACACACTATGTAGTCTCGTCTATTGCTATCACGTCTCACTAGATCGCCATAATTATCTCCTGAAGTTAATCGGCGATCGCCAAAACATTCAAATACAAAGAAATCATTTTTAGTTTTGCTTTATTTGAAAACATGTTGTCCATTTAATGAATTAAAAATTCCCTCCCCCCAAACACTATATTGGTATAGTAACAATGATTATTGTCTTACAATTCTGTTGTTTCAATCAGGCGATAAAAAACGAAGTTTATCAGAGCTACATGATATGTTTTGTATAATACATTTCTAACAGTCTGATCACATGTATACTTCATTTTTAATCACTGAAGGAGTAACGAACTAGACTTAACATTGTCCTATTCACACCTGAAAGACGATCTAGAGTGGTTACTATGAATAGATGTGATTACAAGAGTGAAATTTTAATCACACTCAGTGATGCAAGTTAAATTTCTGAAGGCACTGATAAACTAATAGAGAAGATAAATGCACATTTAGTGAAGTTGTGTAAGGGTGATGGTTTTCGTCATATTGATTGGGATTGATATGGGTAATCCGTTAGGACTATTACTAGTTGATGTGTAAATGGGATGTTTAAAAAATCTAGCTACAGATTCAATAGATGTGATGTGTCTTTCCCGGTAAGCATTTTTTTAGCAACGTTGATTTTTACGGGATGGGGTTGCTAATCCACTGCCCAACCCAATCCAAGCTTGAGACTGGCAGCAATCCTAGCGGAATTCTAGGAGGAATTAGATGTGTCTTTGATGATATCATAATCATTTGTGGAACATTCACTTATTCAAATATCTCATTAAGTAAATTGAACACTCTTAAACGTCATACTAGTCTATCATGTGAAGAGGAGATGAACAATCAACTTATTTTTCTAGACAAATTAATGAGTAGAAAGTAGGATGGTTCAATCAAACGTTCTATTTACAAAAAACCCACATGGTATAAATAGTATCTAAGCTTTCATAATTATTGTCCGGTACATTATACAAAAGTTTTAGTAAACGGTTCACTTAACAGAATCGGGCGTAGTTGTGCAAATGATACTGTTGAAGTGAATAAAAATCTGTTGATAGGAACACTGATATCGAATGGATACCGAAGAATGTTTATCAGTCGTTGGAGAAGCTGTTGTAATAGGATGATGATGCCTACTATATTTCTAGAGCCTAAAAAGCCCGTCTATATCACTTTATCATTCAGCCTTAATTTACAAAGTAGGCTTAAATCATTCATCAATAGGACATACTATTCGGCTACTGACATAACAAAGTCAAGGGATATAACAGATCCAGTCAGTACTTAAATGATTGCGTCACGTCCCACCATGTCTGTCAGTTTTCGTGTACGTGTGGAAACACTAACACTAGGAGGATTAATCAGGATGTGTTTTGAAGGCTATCTAAATATATACCTAAATATCTTCAAAACAGTTGACCTCTAATTACAAGATAGCAGCAAAGGATAAAAAAGCTATCATCCTTCATAACCAAGCCATTAGTTAAAACAGACCATAAGTTTGATGTTAAATCAGCCTTTGAAGTGTTATATAAGAGTGGTTTGTGGTCTTAGGTTTGAAGAGTCTTAGCTACATGAAAATTCAACCCTCACCCTACCTCGGCTATCCTTGTATGTTCAAAAATAGTTAGTAATTACACTAAACCTACCATGGTAATATTCATTTCACGTCCAGAGTGGAATGTTGTTTCCTATTATCTTTATTTTCTTATCTTTCAAATTATCTAGTTTGACCTTTATTTTTCATAAATAAAAAAGTCTTAGCAAGTTTGTTTTATTAGATGAACATAGTTCTAACAAACTTCATCTTTTTATCGCAATAACAAAGTTTATCAAAGGAACAAACTGAACTGAGGTGGTTTTGTGGAGAAAGGTATTAAGTTTAGCTTTAGAATTCGTTACAGATTGGTAGTGGTTGAATACTAAAATTCAGGGATTAATGTACAGTTTTTTCATCTTAACATTGAACTCCTCAACAGTGCATATTCTTGATTCTGCCACGAAATCGAACTCATAGCCTTCAGGTTGGTGAACGCTTAATTCTCAACACCACAGCAAAGGCCAGCGTCCAGTAATAAATCCCCATGTTTAATATATAGATCTGTGATCATTTATTGTCATTGGTGATAACTATCTCAGTCCTGACAAGTCTAAAGAGTCTTAAACTAGGATGACTTATTGTTAAAAATATCATTGGTGATGATAAGTTTATTATAATTACATATATAACTTTAAGAAAAATTCTCAAAGAATTCCTTTTAATATGAATTTACTTTCAGTTAGTTAGAAGGTGATATTCACCAGGGGAAAAAATCTGATAAATATACTTTTAACAAATTAATAAACTTTAATTGGACGAAACACACATCCTGGCTTTCGACTGTCAGTTACAATCCAATTTAAAAAATACTTGTGATTTATCGTTATATCGAGACAAACCTCTCGGGATGGACATATAGCAATAGAGACTGACGAGTTTCAGTCCATGATTAATCATCGGAAAGATACAAGTGTATCTTAATTAAATTAATAAACATTTAAAATTATATTTAATTACACACACACACGCTCGATAGTTTTGTGCTGACTGACTTAACGCCATTACGTTTCGTAAACGTTTATCAGGGTTACATATGTAATAAGTTCTTGTATTAATACGTTATTAATACATACTGTGCTAAAATTGTTTAAATGTATCATTGATATAATTGTACACACACACACACACACATTGCCCTTGGCCTTCTGTGCCTGCCTGAATACTCAACGTCACTGTCACTCCCTCCAGCTCGACTGACTAGGATTAGTCTACTTTGGACACTTAAAAAAAGATACATACGTGCGGTGGTCATCTGGAGAACCCAGCTCACTAGTGACTAACTCAAGAATGTTCCTGAAGCTCTAGTGAGAAGTCGTTACTGATGGAGTTCACATTTGTCAAGAGTGTGACAGTCATCACCAATGACAATCAATGATTGCCGCGCTACATATCAGAAATTGATGGAAGTAAGAATCCTACCATTGGTTACCGACACAGTGGTGCAGATGGTTAGGCATTTTTCGTCAACCTGAAGCTGTTAGTGTGAACTGGTGCTCACTACTGAAGACCTCCAAACTCTCATGTAACATTTGTCCAGTACTTCCTAGTTCTCAATAGTACCCTACCAACATTAATCTGTGATATATTCAATCAATTAAAAAAAAATTGTAAAACAAAAAAAGAAACAGAAATAATTAAATGATCAATATACAAAAAGAAAAAGAAAAAAAGAACTAAACATGAAATTGTTTAAATGTATCATTGATATAATTGTACACACACACACACACACACACACATTGCCCTTGGCCTTCTGTGCCTGCCTGAATACTCAACGTCACTGTCACTCCCTCCAGCTCGACTGACTAGGATTAGTCTACTTTGGACACTTAAAAAAAGATACATACGTGCGGTGGTCATCTGGAGAACCCAGCTCACTAGTGACTAACTCAAGAATGTTCCTGAAGCTCTAGTGAGAAGTCGTTACTGATGGAGTTCACATTTGTCAAGAGTGTGACAGTCATCACCAATGACAATCAATGATTGCCGCGCTACATATCAGAAATTGATGGAAGTAAGAATCCTACCATTGGTTACCGACACAGTGGTGCAGATGGTTAGGCATTTTTCGTCAACCTGAAGCTGTTAGTGTGAACTGGTGCTCACTACTGAAGACCTCCAAACTCTCATGTAACATTTGTCCAGTACTTCCTAGTTCTCAATAGTACCCTACCAACATTAATCTGTGATATATTCAATCAATTAAAAAAAAATTGTAAAACAAAAAAAGAAACAGAAATAATTAAATGATCAATATACAAAAAGAAAAAGAAAAAAAGAACTAAACATGAAATTGTTTAAAGCGAACAATTAAAACACTTACTGATTGTTTAAATATATTACAGTATTAAAACGGATGTTAGTAATTATTTATTAAAAGAATGAATAGATGAATAAATGAGCGTATTATACTGTTCACATTTATTTATATTGAAAATTGATATTTTTGAATGTTTACATGTAAACACATATAATTATAGATAGAAAATATTATAAAAACATATAGTTACTACTATACACGACAATTGATTGTAAGAACTCATCATTGTAATGTATATAGTTGTTAGTTTAAGAATGTGTTTATGTGTAAATGTCTGTTTTAATGAATAGTTTACTATGTATGCAATAAGATTGATGATCAATGAACAGTTTCACAATGATCATAGTACTTAATATTCAATAACAAATATATCTTCATTACAATGGTTACATACTACTTTATAGTTGTCCCTGTAAGTCAGTATATATTTAGTGGGTCTTCTGGCTTTGTGGCAAACGCTTTACGATTGGACAACTGAGTCAGCTCCTAACGGTTGATATTTCCAATTCAGTCAATTCGTGATATTCGGATGGTAATTTTTGTGGAGATTGGTTATTTTGTTTGATTGAATATATCACAGATTGATGTCGGCAGGGTACCATTGAAAACCAGGGAGCACTGGACAGCTGTTTCGTTCCGCACCAGGGGATTCAGGGTTGACGGCGAACGCCTAACCATCTGCACCACTGGGTCGGCATCCAATGGTAGAATTCCCACTTACATCAATTTGTGATATATTTGTTTGATTGAATATATCGTTTTATGTTGTGCGACCTCCTCCATGCCATCGGTGTGCTACTGTCTCACACCCGACACGGTTGAATTCCACCGGTCACGTCTTCACACTAGAACTCCAGGAATTACCTCAAGGAGCTAGTCACTAATGAGCTGATGTTAGTTACAATTAGGGGGGGGGGAGTTTGTGGAGATAGTTAATTGTCAATTTTGATATCACGAAGTCACAATTAACTATCTCCACAAAACCCCCTAATTATATTATTTAGAATTTATTTAGATTTTCCCGTTGATTTGTCATGGTCTGAAACTGGTCAGTCTTTGTTGTCATACGTGTATCCAGAGCGAATTTCCTTGATATAACAATAAATCATAAGTATTATTTAAGTTGGATTGTAACTGGCAAGCGGAATCCATGATGTGTTTTCGTTTTATTTGGAACTTGTCAGCTGGATGTACCTACATCCCAATGTTGATGTTCACACCGATTCCACCGATTCACACCAATCTTTTTCATCCAGAAGAAATACGTTCAAACGCTTATTTTACAGGGGCCCTAATCTCTCCTTATTCTCCATAGTTAATTTTCGGTTCTCTCTTAAATGTTAACTACCAGTTTCTGCATCGTTTAATTATTCTTGTCTTTTTATTCCTCAAGTGGACAATTATTATGACTTTGTCCTTTAAAGAAATATTCAACAGTTACATTGACCATTACGTAACCCATTTCTATCTTTATTTTTTAACAACTAATACATAACTCTTAACTGATATTGAACTAACGTGGTTTGTAAAGATTGGTACTAAGTTTTAATTAATTGAATTCGTCATGGATTGATGCTAGTAAAGTACTAATGAAAAACAGGGAGCACTGAACAGCTATCTCGTCTCAGCTTGGGACTCTTCAGAAGTAAGTACTCTAGATACTTGAAACCATTTTGATTCCTTCTCAAATGACTTTAAAAACGTATTCTCTTGGTGTAACATTCCTAAATTACTATAGACTATTAAGTGTACAGTTTATTTACCTATACGATTGTACAGTTAATGTAAATGGCATCGACGAAAACAAAATTTCATTTGCTGATTATTTTGCATCTTTTATTAGATCTTCAAAATCTTGAAGTGCTTCACGCAACGTTTTCTTGCAGTTGTAGAAACGATATTATCACGGTACAGCCTACATATATTCGGGATGAATTTGTATTAAGGCAGAATACCTGTTATAAAAAGGAATCAAATATAATGGATACTTGAATAAAGCAAAAGCAACAACTATCTATAGTTATGGAGGGAACTAGTTCTTAGAATGAGTATTTTCTTTTGTTATAGATTAAGATTAGTGGTTATATAGATTAAATAGTTGCTAGAATTCAGTTTGTAAACTCAACAATCTGGGTACGTATAAAAGACACGGTAGGGTTCCGGTTCTCATTTAAAGAGGTTTAATAATCATTCAAAGTCTCCAGAAATAATTTGATTTAAGTTAGGCAGAAGGATTCTCATACTAATCATCTTCTAATTTTAAAATGGGCAAACCTATTTCAAATCTTTAGCTTGTTGACTGTGCAAAAAACACTAGTTTTTAAAAATCTCGTTTATTGCTAGTTTTTCATGGTGTATTACACATTTACCTACATATACGCTCCCATTGAAGGTAGATTGTAGCTCTCAAGTAGATTCCAACGCGAATTTAGTGTATGCTTGTCTAACGTCAGTACATTCGTCACTGAGTTCAAACATCCACACTTGTATAATGGGTAGGCATATATAATTTTAAAGTGGTTGTATCTTCACGTTAGTATTACTGGGACTGGAAATTATTAGTCACTGTTTCCTTAAATGCATCCTTAACAGATTGTATCAATCTAGCTGTAGTTTTTAAAATTATGACTACAGCTGAATCACTAGTATCAGATGGAATCTAGGGTACATGTTTCTTATTATCTAGAACTCAACTGTATATCCAATGTAAATATTCACATGTAAACGATGTACCTTCTTATCTGGTTAATCAACTCATTAAATGTATATGTCAACAATGACTGATCATTTTCATTTTTATAAATATATCAGCTGGGTAAAACAAAAGTTTCTAAATTATTTATTTTCTTGCTAACTACTAAACTTACAAGACAAATTGTAGTCAATCAAAATTCATTAGTTACGGTTTGTTTCATTTATACTGTAATATAAATACAATTGTAAATAAGCAATAAGTAACTAGTTTCAGCTTATATTGTATATTAGTTATGGGTTGTTTTTCTTTTGTTTTAATCAAAATCTGTTCTAATTGAACTATTCTATTCATGTTTTCAGTTTATTAATTCATTCATTCATTCATTTCTACTTTATAATCACATATGAGGTCATACTCTTATTATTAATTAAGAAAAATGATTTACTTATAAGGTACATCGATGTGTATACAATGATATAATATACATAAACGATAATACTCTCATGTTATATTAAATAAGAATGTAATGAATTATATTTCAGGTCATAGTAGAATAATGTGAATTATAGATTATACATGATCCAGAGATGTTTAAGGTTTATATATATACATATATATATATATATATATATATATATATACATATATATATATATATACAAATATCTTGGGTACGATTGAAAAACATGGAGAACTGAGTAGATGTTTCGATCTTGTAAAGGAACCTTCAGTAGTGAGAACTCTTAATTCTCCACCCTCCCACCATAGAAACGACCTTTAGGTGTAGTGATGAAAGCTTGGACCGACATTCAATCGTAGCATTCTCATAATCAATTGTATAATAGTACAATAAATGTCATATTAAAGTACGTTCAAAACGTAATCATTCAATTACTGACTTTATTGATGTTTTACAGCGTTTAGTAGATGAAACTCATTGCTGATTGTGGAAGAATTGTATTAGTTCAGCAGTTAGAAGTATACATTTAATTCATTGCAGGTAAAATAGACAAATTTTAATATATTCATCTGCTTACTTTTCTGTAGAATCGATATAAATAACCATAATACTTCCATTTGAATGTTTTAGTAATTAGCAATACAATGATCTATAAACTTTTTTAAGTAACAGGTAGCTAAATACATACAATTAGCATTCATAAAGATTCAGTTTATGTAGATTTATACCAATAAGATCTCAAGCATTGCTGATGGTTAAGTAATCGTTGATTGAGCCGGCGGTCCAAGGTTTGACTCCCTGGGGAGGGAATCAAAGGTGTACACTATTGAGGAGTCGCATACTAGGATGAAATAGCTCCCAGTGCTCTCTAGACCTCAGTGATATATAATAGCGAACAACAAAATTAACTTAAAAGCCAATCACTTCAAATCCATTTCAAGAAAGTTTAGTCGTAATAGTTGCATAGTTGGATAGTAGATGGCTCAGCTACTTATTCAGGTGACTTATTTTATGTAACGTATAAAAGTGAATAAGCAAATTTTTAGCTGAACTGCACGACTAATTGGTTAAGAAAGGTTACACTTTTGCAAAAACAGTTTCCATCACCGACTTCGACAAAACAACCATCATAAATTAGAATGCATTATGCAGTTATTTTGTTATTATATTTAACTGTTAGCTGTTTAGTGGTAGTCAGGTGGTATTTCTGATTTAACCGCTTATTGTAGTAGTTGACAATAGTCAATAAGGTGTGCATTTACTCCTGAGGAAATTGATTAAACTTAAATATTTATCATTAAGTGCTGTAGAGGAAGAAACAGTAAAAAATCAGTAAGCTACTCTGACTGCGTATGACCTCTGGTAGGACTGATATATATTCTAGGATTACTCACTGAGTAGTAAAACTAATGTCAATGTTATGGCGTTCGTACTAATGAACGGACTAAGTTGAAATTTGAGCACTAGTCTAAGTGACTCGACATTTACTCCAATAACTTAGTAGTTGCATCCCACCTAATGAAGCTTGATAATTCTAGGTTTACATTCAAACATAAAACAGCACTTCAGTCAATAATACAAGAAAGTTTCGCTAACAAGTATGAAACTGAAATACAGATTTTACTCCAATTTACTTTTAACTGCGTAATATTCAAACATAGTGCATGTAATTTTAATTCAATTGAACTGGTTGTTATTTCTTTTGATAAACATATTTTATTTTTTATAAATAACTTTCGGCTGAATAGCCTGTGTTTACAAGATATTCAGTAGTAAAGCTTCTTAGTGACCGGCACTTTTCAACTATACTGGATGATATTCATGAAACCATTCGGACCTATATAACGAACTCTACAGGAGCAAGTGAACTGATAAATGTACATAGAAGTGATAAGATGTGGTATTTTATTCTTCATGTTGTTGCAGAACAAAAGACAGTAAAAGGATAATAATCTAAAGATCACTGAAAAGAACGTTCATATTAATTGAATTACTTACTTACTTACTTATGCCCGTTACTCCTCGCTGAGGAGCATAAGCCGCTCACCAGAATTCTCCATTTAACTCTTTCCTGAGCAATCCTTTCCAGCTATTTCTAGTTGTTGCTCATCCTTTTAATATCTGCTTCCAATTCTAGACGCAGAGTGCTATTTGGCCTTCCTCTTTTCTGTTTCCCAACAGGATTCCATGTTAATGATTGCCTCTTGATGCAGTCTGATGGTTTGCGTAATGTATGTCCTATCCATTTCCAACGTCTTTTCCTAATTTCCTCTACACCTGGAAGTTGGTTTGTCCTCTCCCATAGTAAGCTGTTGCTGATAGTTTCCGGCCAACGCACATTCAGTATCTTTCGTAGGCAGTTGTTTATAAATACTTGTATCCGTCTGATGATGTTTTCAGTAATTCTCCAATTTTCAACTCCATACAGTAGGACTGTCTTCACGTTCGAATTGAAGAATCTGACTTTGAGGTTGGTCGACAACTGTTTTGAGTCTCATATGTTTTCCAACTGTAGGAATGCTGCCCTAGCTTTGCCAATCCTTGTGTTTACATCTACATTGGACCCTCCTTATTCATCGATGATGCTCCCCAGATATGTGAAAGTATCCACTTCTTCCAGAGTTTCTCCATCAAGTTCAAGTGGGTTGGTGCTCTCTGTGTTGTATTTAAGAATCTTGCTCTTACCCTTATGTATGTTCAAGCCTACTGATGCTGAAGTTGCTGCTACACTGGTTGTCTTTGCTTGCATCTGTTGGTGCGTATGTGCTAAAAGAGCTAGACCATCTGCGAAGTCCAAATCATCGAGTTGCATCCTACTTCTCCATTGAATTACGTACATTCCCTCAGATGTGGAGGTCTTCATGATCCAGTCAACCACTAGGGGGAAGAGGAAAGGTGAGATCAGGCATCCTTGTCTGACTCCGGTCCGCACTGAAAATGCATTTGTCAGTTGTTCTCCATGCACAATTTTGCACTGTGTTCCGTCGTAAGACTTCCGAATGATGTTGACGAGTTTCGCTGGTACGCCGTAGTGTCGATGAAGTTTCCATAGTGTTCTCCTATCTACACTGTCGAACGCTTTCTCATAATCAATGAAGTTGATGTACAGTGGCAGGTTCCAATATTAATTGAATTACAAATCCTTTCCATTAAGATGTTTTCAGCTTTATCATCATTAAAATAAATGGTCTATTAAAACAAATTTAAAATAAAAAAAATAATTTTCCAATAGTGACATATTTTTTTTCTATTAAACAGAGGTTACTTAAAAGTATAATCAAGTTACTATATGAATATTCACAAGGAATAGTGCATTCATAATGAATTTATTTTCTCATTATCCTCATATGATTAATCTAAGCTAATCATATGAAATGAATCTAATGATTACGTAATATTTTTTAATAATTTATCATAGAAAGTTTATAATTAAAATAGAATTAAAAGAAATTTTAATTAGATGAATAAAAGTTTACTACTTATTTTACGAATTTAAAAGTAGTACAAATTAAATAGGTAAAGAAAGAAAACATAATAATAGAATAAAGAAAGACGATAAATGAGAAATTTCCTACGTTGGTGAGTAAAACATTGTCACATGGAACTTTTGGGTTTATACAACTGAGAATTACTAAATCAACTCTCAGTTAGTAATGAAAAAAAAACTAACTTCAGTCTGTTGTTAATTAAAGTTCTCATTTTGCTAAACAATTTGATCAAATCAATCTTTATTGTTGTTATGAACCATGAATTGTTTAATGAACATTACAAATGATACACATAATCGCAAACTTATTTGATGGAGCAAACAATTTAGATTTTATACACTACGATGCATGTTTTACGTCTTAATATTGTTGATATGTTATGTTGGACGAGTAAAGAAATGTAACGAACTCATAGTACTATGGGTAATGTAAGTACTTGCATTTCTATCAATGTTACATCCCTCTTACCTTATTCACTCGTTCAGTATACTAACTGTTAGTATATTGTTTCTTATTATGAACTACAGTTGACCGATTGTGTACAAGTTACCTCTATTTACTGCCACTATCTCCTTTGTTTCGGGTTAATGATAAATTTTCACTTGGTTAAGTGTGTAGTCTGATTTCGTGTATATATAAAGGAATGCCTGAAACACAATACGATTTTGTCTGGTTGATTCATTGGCTTGTGTTGTTTTTATTCTGACCTGGGATCGAGTGAGCATCGGGTAAACGTGTAGTGACCAACTAGACACACATTGGCGTTTGTTCTTCCAATCATGTGTGAACAAGGCAATATCAATTAATTAGTCTGATACATTCAACCACAGCAGCTATTTTTTACGCCATAACATGATACTTGTTTTATTTAATGAAGAAAAGATTTCTTATAATGGATGGTTGAAAGGTAGTCGATCTAGATTGTGTGCAATTTGCCTATGATTGCTAAGATTTAAATGTAATCATCAATAAATTAATGCTTAACAGCGGAATCGATCTCAATTTACCTAGTTTCACAATCTGGGACTCTTACCACTAAGCTTATTTGAGGTAAGAGTGAAATCCCTATGAGACTGATTGAAATGTTTGCATTAACTAATCAAAGAATTGTGTCTAATGTGATGTTTGTCAAGCCATTTATAATGTTAATCAAATTCCATCGATCAAGTAGTATAATGGCCACTTGTCTAAATGACTCAACACCGCAGGAACGAAGCTGTGACGGAAGATGTTTAGCGTTGAAAACATTACTTATGAAATCCTGGACTTAATTTTTGTACATTTTGTCAAATTGAACAACTAAGCATTAGTTAATCACTGAGTAGTGATAAAAGCCAGCTAACACCTAACCTAAATCTACTGGTTCTATATATGCCATCTTCAACATTCAACATATACAGTGAATAACTATTTTCGTAGTGTAGATCAGTACTTGTACTGAAACAGTTCTTTTGCAACTACTCTTAGTATTGTTGTTACTACTTCTATTAATTTTATTACTAAATCAATCGTTTTCACTACATTAATATATATATATATATATATATATATATATATATATATATATATGTTGCAAACGTTTCAATGGGAGCATCAATTTGCATTGGTTATTACTAAAACATTATCAACAAGAATTCATGTATATTTGATATTTGCTCGTTTTAAGATAAACTTCAGTTGTAGTTAAAATAAAAATAACTTAAAGTTAAATTTTGAAAATGTAAAGAATATCTAGAAATCGAAAATTGATAAATTGTATTACATAATAACTGTAGAAGATTTGAGAAATTCGTGTAATTTAGCAGAGTCAGATAAAGCTGCCTACTTTCGCCTTCTCTTTTCCTTCTAGTGGTTGACTGGATCATCAAGATTTCTACGTCTGAAAGGTTTGCACGGAATTCAATAGACAAGTAGGATGCAACTCGATGATTTGGACTTCGAGGATGATTTAGCTCATTTTGCCTATACATACGAACAAATGTAAATGAAGACAACTAACGTAGTAGCAACCTCAGAATCAGTGAACTTGAACATACACAAGGGAAAGAACAAATATAAACGAGGAGCACCAACCCACTTGAACTTGATGGAGAAACTCTGAAAGAAGTGGATACTTTCACATACCTGGAAAGAATTGCCTATGATGGAGGACGATCCGATTCAGATATAAAGACAAGGATTGGCAAAGCTAGGGCAGCATTCCTACAGTTGGAAAACATATGAGACTCAAAACAGTTGTCGACCAACCTCAAAGTCAGATTCTTCAATTCGAACGTGAAGACAGTCCTGCTGTATGGAGTTGAAAATTGGAGAATTACTGCAAACATCATCAGACGGATACAAGTATTTATAAACAACTGCCTACGAAAGATACTGAATGTGCGTTGGCCGGAAACTATCAGCAACAGCTTACTATGGGAGAGGACAAACCAACTTCCAGGTGTAGAGGAAATTAGGAAAAGACGTTGGAAATGGATAGGACATACATTACGCAAACCATCAGACTGCATCAAGAGGCAATCATTAACATGGAATCCTGTTGGGAAACAGAAAAGAGGAAGGCCGAATAGCACTCTGCGTCTAGAATTGGAAGCAGATATTAAAAGGATGAGCAACAACTAGAAATAGCTGGAAAGGATTGCTCAGGAAAGAGTTAAATGGAGAATACTGGTGAGCGACCTATGCTCCTCTGTGAGGGGTAGCGTGATTAAGTAGGTAAGTATAATTTAGAAAACTTTAGACACGTTAGATCAAAGTTAACTATAGAGAATGCGTTCGAGCTAATGGTAAGTGTAGGTTGCATGATATAACACGAAAAAGCAATAATATTACGAATAATAATAGTAATGATAACACCAATATTTCATGAAAAAATGAATGTATTTTCATTAAATTGTCAACCATAATATGTTACCGAGAAACCCCCGTGAAACTAATCACTAAGCACGAAATTAGGGACCAAGATTCACAATCAGATAAAGCTACCCACTTGTAAAGCGTTTTCGAGATACTAAACTAACTATCAATTAGTCAGTCAATGAACCACTTAACCAATGCATATTACCCCTCGTGAAACATAGGCTGCCGATCACCATTCTCCAACCATCCAGCCCTGTCTTAAGCTTTCATTTCCAGTTCTTTCCAAGTGCTGTTTATTCTTTTGATACCTGCCTCCATTCCCT